>BSBK01002587.1:0-1200000 GCA_027943335.1 Chamaecyparis obtusa | reverse complement strand
AGAATTAAATTGGATATAAAATTTGACTTACCAAAGTATTGTGGGGGATTAAATGTTGAGAAATTAGATGATTGGGTTCATCAAGTTGAAGTCTATTCTAGAGTCCAAGATCTCTTAGATGATGCTGATAGGATCCAATTAGCTACTCTTCGATTGGGAGGTACAACTCTCACCTAGTGGAAGAGTAGAACTCGGGCTGAAATTTCACATGGTAAAGTCAATTTAAATTGGTTAGAATTTGTTAGTGCTCTTAAGAAGCAATTCTATCTTCTAGGCCATATGCAATAGTTAATGATGAATTGGCAAACTTTTCGGCTAGGGAAAGGTCAGTATGTCCAAGAGTACACCCATGAATTCAAGAAAAGGGCTATTGCATTAAATGTTCCATTGTACAACTAGGATACTTTTCTTAAGTACATAGGTTGTCTTCACTCTTACCTAAGACATTCCATTTTGGTCTTGAATCCTTGTAATTTGGATGACGTGTGTAGGAAACACATTTGGAGTCAAGGGGTAAGGGTACTTTCATTGATAAGTTTGATAAGAAGCCATCTAAGTTTGAAGGTAAATCCAAAGACAAAGGGAAGGGGAAAAAGACAACTACAATAAAGAGAGTGAAAAACCCATATCCTCACATTGCAAGAAAGAGGGGCATGATGATTCCAAGTGTTGGAAGCTACACCCAGAGAAAAGGCCAAAGAAATTTGGTGGAAAAAAAGCCAAACAAAAGACTACTACTGGGATCCAAGGTAAAAGAAAAGGTATATCTCTTTCATTAGCTACAAGTTCTTCTAATGCAAGTACAAGTACAAGTAAGGAATCTTCTCCTAAGGTTGATAAACAAAGGAATGAATTGATTCACATTCGAGTTGCAATGAAACATACCAAGGTTGATACTCTATTTGATATGGGATCTCAAGTTAATGTAATATTTGAAGTTGTTAAAAAGCTTAATTTGACTACAACACCCCATCCAAAGCCATATCCTCTTGGATAGGTTTGCAAGGATGCACAATTACAAGTAACAAAGCAATGTAAGTTAAGATTTGCTATCACTGCAAACTTTGTAGATGAGGTAGAAGTTGATGTAGTCCCTTTAGATATTTGTGGTCTTGTGTTGGGCAGTCCCTATCTATATGACTGAAAGGATATCTTCTATAGGGGTGCGAATATGTGTCATCTTTTCAAAGATGGGATAGAATACATTGTGTGTGCACACAAAGTAAAGACTAATCTTGCACTTGTTAATGCTAGTCAAATGAAAAGGTTGGCCAATTCTAGCAAGAACTTTGTATTAATGCTTGTTAAAGCCAAAGAAGATGAGACATCTAAGGCATTCAAGGGGTGTGATCCAAAACATAAAGCTAAATTGATCAAAGTTGTTTCCACTTATGATGACTTGTTTCAAGAACCAAAGGGATTGCCTCCTAAGAGAGAGATACAACATGAAATCTAGTTGCAACAGGATGTGCCACTTCCTAATATCGACATGTATCATTTATCAATTATGCAGAATGAAGAAATAATGAAGCAGGTTCAGTAGCTAGTTGAGAAAGGAGTTATTCGTCCTAGTACATCTTCTTGTGGTTCTCCAATTGTGTTAGTTCCAAAGAAAGATGGGACTTGGAGAATGTGCATCAACTGCAGAGCTCTAACCAAGATAATGGTAAAGAACAAGCATCCTCTTCCTTGTATTGATGATTTACTTGATCAGTTGAAGCATGCTATTTATTTCACTAAGCTAGACTTATGTGGCAAATATCATCAAATAAGAATTGCAGAAAGTGATATTTGGAAAACTACTTTTAAGACAAAACAAGGACTTTACGAGTGGTTGGTCATGCCCTTTGGGCTTTGTAATGCACCAGTTACCTTTATGAGAGTCATGAATGATGTGTTTCATCCTTTTATTGATGATTTTTTCATAGTCTATCTAGACGATATTCTTGTATTTAGTTGAACTTGGGAAGATCATGTAATTCATGTTAAAAAAGATTTGATGGATTGAGAAAAGAAAAACCTTATGTAAAGATGTCTAAATGCGAATTCGCTAAGACATCCTGAGTGTACCTAGGCTATGTCGTAGGGAGTGGTCAATTGAAAGTAGACCCTACGAAGGTTGAATGTATTGTAAAATGGCCTAAGCCAAGTACAGTCACAGAAATCATGAGTTTCTTAGGTGCAGTTCAGTAGAGGAGGAAGTTCATTGCAAATTTCTCTTATATTGCATCATCATTGCATGCATTAACCAGTACAAAGACAAATTTTTAGTGGGGAGGTCCAGACCAAAAGGATTTCGACACATTGAAGGTAAAGTTGAGCACTGCATTAGTTGTGGCTTTACTAGATTTACACCAGCCATTTGAGATTGAGATAGATGCGAGCGGGTTTGCCATGGGAGTGGTACTCATGCAAGGAGGTAAACCAGTCTACTACCACTCTGAAACCTTTTCAAGAACAATAAGTAACTATCCCACTTATGATAAGGAACTTTATGCATTAGTTCAGAGCCTTAAAAAATGGAAACACTACATAATGGGCAAAGAAACTGTAATCCACACTGATCACCAGCCACTACAGTATTTGCACCCACAATCAAAGTAGGCACTTTAGGTGGATGGGTTTTTTGCAATAGTTTCACTTAGTAATTGAGTATAAGAAAGGTGCCCATAACAAAGTAGCAGATATGCTCTCTAGGCCTCCTATTATGAATGCTTTGATAAGCCTTCAAAATAGTTCTATGGCTCATGAAAGTATTTAGGAACAATATGCTAATGATGAGAACTTTAAGGATATCTATGCATCTTTAATCCAAGGTAAACATGTAGAAGATAAAGATTACTATGTGCAGGATAAACTGTTGTATCACATGGAAAAATTATGTATTCCAAAGATGAACAATCATATGTTATCAAAGAAGCCCACACCTCATTGATTGCAAGACACTTTGGGGTAAGAAAACCATTGGCTTATCTGCAAAAATATTGTTATTGGCCTTGTTACAAGAAACTGTAACTAAATATATTAAATGATGTGTGATGTGTGCAACTAGTAAACCTAGTAATAGGAAGTTGGGGTTGTACACACCTTTACCTATACCATCCCATCCTTGGGAAAGTGTGTCTATGGATTTTTTCAGGGGTTTACCTATGTCTAAGAAGGGACATGATTATCTGCATGTAGTTGTTGATCGGTTCAGAAAAATGTGTATTCTAGCGCCTTGTAAGAAACAGATCATTGCTAAATTGACAACTCATATGTACTTTCAAAATGTATGGGTTCATTTTGGGTTACCTACTTCTATTGTATCAAATTGAGATTCTCAATTCTTAGGGGAATTTCGGTCAACATTGTGGGGACTCATGGATACCAAGTTGAATAAGAGTACAACCTTCTATCCACAGACCGACGAACAGACAAAGGTAGTGAACAAGATAGTTGTGCATCTTTTCAAAGGTCATCGCAGTAAGCATCCTAAGCTATGGGATGAGAGTCTTCATTATGTACAACATGCTTACAACCATGCAACACACTCTTCTACAAAGAGATCTCTTTTTGGGACTTGCTTCGATTACTTGCCTAAAACACCCATGGATTTTGCTTTTGGGAAGGATGATGTTGAGGATGGATGCCATGATGTAGAGAAGGCTTTAAAGTTCATCCAGAAGGTCCAAGCAATCCACTAGGAAATACAGACACAGTTGGAGAAGAGCCAAGCAAAATACAAGGCTCGCCATGATAAGCATCAGAGTGATCACCATTTCTAGGTTGGAGACAAAGTTTGGTTACATATTAGCAAGGAAAAAATGCAAGGTGAAGGAAGGAAGCTCAAGCCGATCAGGTATGGTTCTTTTGAGATCCTTGAAAAGATCAGTACCAATGCGCTATGCCTTAATCGTTCTGCATACATGCATATCTATTTTGTTCTCAATGTTGAGAAAGTGAAGTTGTATGAACCTCCAATGATATTGGATGAAGACACAAACATTCAGGTTCTGTCAGTTGATGATCTTTCACCAGAATACATGTTAGAGTTGCCAGAAGATGTCATCTTAGACAAGAATGTCAGGACTTCATGAAGAGGAGTAGTTGAATACCTCAGAGTGGGACCAAAGGTGATGCATCCAAGTAAGGAAAAATGGATGGAGATTGGTAAGGTGAGGGAACTTTACCCTCACTCACTTTCTGAGTAATCAAGCTTTTGGTGGTCCAAAAGCTCTCTAGTGAGGAGGCCTGATCCAGGGGATATTTTTCACTAAAAAATGAAGTATGTCCAATGCTCTAGAAATCAGCTACATGTCAAAGTTCTTGGGAAACTGGATTTAGCGCAACTTGAACCGGTGAAAAATGAGTCCATATGTCCGAGTTATGGCTAGTCAAAGTTTTGGTCAAACTGGGCACAGAGGCCAATTGGAAAGGCAAAAAAAATAATTGTCTCAAAATTGGCCAAACTTAGTCCCAAATTAAAGAGCTTGTCGAGAGCTTCCCAATGCCGTTTGTTTCATCAAAAATGAAGTTCGTATGTGAAAGTTATCGTAGTTTGAAGTTTGCGGGGGAAAGCGTGATTCTAATGACATTAGCATGATGTCAGAATGGTGACATGGCGAACTCCGTTATCAATTATGTTTAGCCTACTATCTTTTACTCTCTTTCTTTTGTGCATCATCTTCATTATTGCTTTGTTCAATTAAGCATTTTAGTTGTGTTAATTCGCTTAATTAATTCTTTGAAATAACTATTATTATTCTTAAGCATTCTTTAATGAAATTGTCATAGATCCTAAATCAGATCAATGTCCCCTTCCCAGAAGTAGAAGCAACTGAATCAATAGGTGATTAAATAAGTTTAAATTAAATATTTGAACTTATTAATATAAGAAAACAAACAACAATTCTGAAAGGAACAATGATTAAGGGTGAGAGAAATTCTAATATAGTAATAACTGGGAATTAAAAGAATGAAAGTGATGTAGGAGCATCCTGGGTGTAAGAGCAATCTTGCATCACCCAAAAATATTTCTGTTTTTGTATTCAATAAGGGCTATTTTTTGTAGAGCTGCTATTTATGGAAGCTTGCTATTTTTAGTAAGTTCGTCATATGATCTCGGAATGTTCTAATTTCACATGTGGAGGTTCATCTCAGTCGTATCAATCTGCCAGTAAAGTTTCATTAACATATCAAGTCTAGCTTTGTAGATATTGAAGATTTTCGGTATTGGCAATAGGGTATAGAAACTTTGAACTCAGTTTTGAAAGCTTTAGAAGCCTCGGATGAGGTTGAAAATTTGGGTGACAGGCACTTGCCTAAGTTAAGCCTGTAGAGCGCTTTGTGGCCTTTCCAGAATGGGGTTATAATAGTCAATCGGGTCAATTGACGATGACTTATGGTCTTCGGAAGTTGGGTCACCTAAAATGGCGAGAAATGATTTTCCTTCAAAAATTTTGTTCGGATTTCAAAAGTTACTTTGAGCCGACTTTGATGTAATAAATTGTAAAATAAAATAATTCTAAGTTTGGTCGGCCTTGTTGGCTAAAATTCTGGAACCTTTCCAGGCGGTGGAAACTGCCTATATAAGGAAGGTTGTAGTGTTGTCTTAGGCAGTTCGGGACAGTTCTGGGTAGCAGATCTGGGTATTGATTTGAGGCTTTGTCCTACAGAATATTGTAAGGGAATGCCCATGTGGCTTTGCATATTGTAATTCTGAAAGTTTGTCCACATTTCTGGAGATAATAAGAAGCCAATTTTCTATTCTTGCATATTGTTGTTGTTTCTCTGTTTTTGTTATGTGTTTGTGCTATTAAGGGGAGCACCCTTCATCAAGTGGTATCAGAGCAGGAGTTCCTGAGTGTGGAAACAGATCGCCGATTGTGAGGCAGTTTGCAAGAGGACCGTGGGTTAGGGTTTTTGTGTAAACAGATCGCCGACTATGAGGCAGTTTGCACCACGACCGTGGTTAGAGTTTCAGCGTGCATTGCGAAAATGCCTACACGAAGGGAACGTGGTAGAAGAGCTGGTGTTGTAACACCTGAGGTTAGAGTGCTCCAAAGACAAGTGCGCGCATTGCAAGAGGAGATTCGCAGAGGAATGAATCTTAATGTCAGAAACAAAAGTGAGGATGAAGTGGAAGAAGAAGATCAAGAAGGAGAAGTCGAAGTTGTGAACCAGGAGGAAGAAAGACTTTTTCGAGCCATCTCAAAGATCGGGAAAAGACCTAAGATTGAGGTTTCGACATTTTTCGGAAATCTTAACCCAGAGGAATTGATCGACTGGATCAATGAATGTGAAGAATATTTCGAGTATGAAGATATCAAGGATCCTGATCGGGTCAAGTTTGCGAAGGCCAGACTGAAGGGTCATGTGAAGATCTGGTGGCAAGAGATTCAATTGGAGCAAAATCGAAGAGGAAAGGATAAAATCACAAGATGGGATCGGATGGTGGATAAATTGAAGCGACAGTTCATTCATGTTGATTATGAGCTTGACCTACTGAGGAAAATGCAAAGTTTGAAGCAAGCAGGAAGATCTGTTCAGGAGAATATGGAGGAGTTTTATCAAATCCTCATTAGAACAGGCCATGCGGAAGCTAATAAGGAGAAAGTTGCCCGTTACCTTAATGGGTTGAGGCCGAGCATTCAAGAGGAATTGAATTTGGTTTGAATGAACAATATTGAAGAGGCATACCAATTTGCCCTAAAAGTAGAGGAAAAGCTGAACAAGAAGTTTGAGAATAGACAAAGCGGAAGAGGTCGTGATGGAAGATCTGGTGGACAGTCATATGAAGATTGAAATGAAGATCTGAAAAAGCAGGATGAGGCCAGTAATAGTCAGAATCAGAGAGGAGATGATTTCAATCGTTTCCATGATCAGAATAATAGAGATCAGAGAGGAAGAGGAAGAGGAAAAGGTTCAGGAAGAGGAGGCTTCCGTGTCCGTGGAACATGTTTTCACTGTGGAGAAGAAGGTCATAGGGAATTTGAATGTCCTCAACGCTAAGGAAGGACCGATAGGAGGAATGAAGTCCAGGCCAGAGTTGCACATGTAGATGAAGGTGCCAGATCCTCAAATTTTGAAGATGCTGAAAAAGGAGAAATGTTGATTAATAGAAGAGTCTTGTTTAGTGGTGAGAATGAACTGGAGCAAAGAAGGAGCCTGTTTCGCACCAGGTGCAAATGTGAGGGTAAGTGTTGTGATGTGATTATTGATAGTGGCAGTACTAATAATTTGGTGTCAGAAGAGATGGTGACAAAGTTGAAGCTCAAGAGGTAGAAACATCCACATCCATATCGGGTTGCCTAGGTCCAGGATGACCACAAGGTCATGGTTAGTGAACAGTGCCTAGTGAAGTTCAAGATTGGCGGGTACCATGATGAGGTACTATGTGATATCATATCTATGGATGCATGTCATATGTTGTTGGGTAGGCCGTGGTAGTTTGATAGATGTGTTGTACATGATGGTCGTGCGAATACCTATTCTTTGACAAAGGATGGAGTGTGACATAAGCTAAAGCCATTGAAGGAGACAGAAGAAAAGGTATGTGGTAATGCAAGAATAACTTTTATTGATAGAGGAAATTTCTTAGATGGTATGCGGCATGAGCACAAGTGTTTTATCTTAATTCCAAAGGCTAGGAAAGAGGAAGTAGAAGATGTACCTGTAGAAGTTGCAGAATTATTGAATGAGTTTCAGGATATTGTGTCTGATAATGTACCTGATGGATTACCACCAGTAAGAAAGGTCAGTCATCAGATGGACTTGATTCCAGGAGCCAGTTTGCCAAATAAGGCAGCACACAGAATGACACTAGCAGAAAGTGAAGAGTTGAAGACAGATTTGAAGTTTAGTTCATCACATCATCCACAGATTGTATATGGAAATAGTCCCAGAAATGCATCTGAGTTGAGGAAGATAGATAAAGGAGAAATAAGTAGTGCTGAAGCTGAGAATTTTGCAAAACATTTGAAGAACATCCATGAGGAGGTGAGGAAGCACATTTCCAAAATGAATGAGCAGTATAAGGCTAAGGTAGATGAGAAAAGGAGGCATAAGGAATTTCAGGTTGGAGATGAAGTCATGGTTCATTTGCGGAAGGAGCAATTTCCTGTTGGTACATATAACAAGTTCAAAATGAAGAAGTTTGGTCCATGTAAGATACTGAAGAAGCATGATTCAAGAAATGCATATGAGGTCGAGTTGCCTACTGAGCTGAATATTTCATCAGTATTTAATGTTTCAGATCTGACAGAGTATCATGAAGGAGGTGTTGAAGATGAGGTTACAGTAGCACAATGGAGTATTCCAACAACCAGTTCAGATATCAAGGAGATTGAAGACATACTGGATAGTCGTGTTGGCAGAAGCACAAGGAATAGGACATATGACAAGTATTTGGTCAAATGGAAAGGACAACCTGTTGAAGATTCATCATGGCTAACAAAGGAGGAGGTTAATCATCTTGGTTTTCCTTTGCACACCTGAGTCGTGACAAGTTCACTTCTCAAATTACCCCGGGTGTCTGATGCAGGAGCATCCTGGGTGTAAGAGCAATCTTGCATCACCCAAAAATATTTCTATTTTTGTATTCAATAAGGGCTATTTTCTAGAGAGCTGCTATTTATGAAAGCTTGCTATTTTTAGTAAGTTGGTCATATGATCTCAGAATGTTCTGGTTTCACATGTGGAGGTTCATCTCAGTCGTATCAGCCTGCCAGTAAAGTTTCATTGGCATATCAAGTCTAGCTTTGTAGATATTGAAGATTTTCAGTATTGGCAACACGGTATAGAAACTTTGAAATCAGTTTTGAAGGCTTTAGAGGCCCCGGATGAGGTCAAAAATTTGGGTGATGGGCGCTTGCACGAGTCAAGCCTGTAGAACGCTTTGTGGCCTTTCCAGAATGGCATTATAATAGTCAATCGGGTCAACTGGCGATGACTTATGGTCTTCGGAAGTTGGGTCACCTGAAATGGTGGAAAATGTTTTTCCTTCAAAATTTCTATTCGGATTTCAAAAGTTACTTTGAGCCAACTTTGATGTAATAAATTGTAAAATAAAATAATTCTAAGTTTGGTCGGCCTTGTTGGCTAAAATTTTGGAACCTTCCCAGGCAGTGGAAACTGCTTGTATAAGGAAGGCTGTAGTGTTGTCTTAGGCAGTTCGGGACAGTTCTGGGTAGCAGATCTGGGTATTGATTTGAGGCTTTGTCCTACAGATTATTGTAAGGGAATGCCCATGTGGCTTTGCATATTGTAATTCTAAAAGTTTGTAATTCCACATTTGTGGAGATAATAAGAAGCCAATTTTCTGTTCTTGCATATTGTTGTTGTTTCTCTGTTTCTATTATGTGTTTGTGGTATTAAGGGGAGCACCCTTCATCAGAAAGAAATAGAAATTTATCAAAGATATTTTTCTGCCAAATACTGCTAGAATCAACAAGAAAGACATTTGATAATTGAAAATCTGTTTAAGCAATCTATAACATCCACATTATCTATATCTATACCTATATCTATGTATCACTATTGATGCAAATAGTTAAGTTGACAAAACGAATGAGAAGATTGATTCTCTATAAAGTGGTAATTAATAAATGACATATATCTTATACATTCAAAAGGATGTTACTAAAAATGATTATGGTTTAGTTAAGTCACAACCGATGGATGAAAAGTTACAATCTCTCTATGAAAAGTTATGGAGAGTTATATAAGGGAATTAAAAATCATTCTTGTTGGTGGTGGTGTAGGAGTAAGTAAATAAGAAGAAATCAGATAAAGGTCATACAACAGTATTGCAGACTTGTGGAGAGGTAAATAAGGAATTTATTGCAGATCTTCTATGAAAGGAAAGAAAGATCTTTTATGGAGAAATAAGTAACGTGGAATGAAAGATATATTATAATTTGTTATTGAGGACATATATTCATTTTGAAGAGTTGCATCCTTTCATGAAGGCATTAAAGGTAAAAAAGAAAGTAAGAGGTAGTATGGAGTGGGGAAGACAATCAGGCATGTATACTAAGAGCAATTGACTATGATAAAGTGAAGATTTATGAAGGCTTGTGTGGCCAGATTTAAGTTGAAGTTTATGAAGAATTTGTAGCAGACTTCCTAGAAGAGATTGTGGATAATTTATGACAGTCTTGTGATCAGATTATAGAATTCTTTGTTGAAAACCTTATAGCAGATTATAGAAGTCTTTACAGAAGATTTGTGGAAGACACATTGTGATCATAATACTTACAGAAGTAAAAGATTGATCAACCAATCACATAAGTACCACCAGCATAAAAATTAATTGATGGTTGGGTAGCGACTAAACAGGGGAGCAACAATCATCAATGGAACAATACGAAAATCCATCCATCAAGATCCAAAGAATGTAACAAGATCCTTCAATAGAAACAAGGACATTCTTAGTGGGTGTCAAGATCAAGGACATTCTTAGTGAGTGTCAAGATCAAGGACATTCTTAGTGAGTTTCAAGATCAACGACATTCTAGTGAGTGTTAAGACTAGATCGAGGACATTCTTAGTGAGTGTCAAGACTAGATTGAGGACATGCATAGTGAGTGTCGAAACTAGATCAAGGAAATTCTTAGTGAGTGTCAAGACTAGATCAAGGACATTCTTAGTGAGTGTTGAGACACAATTCAAGACATTCTTGGTCGAGGGCATTTTTGGTGAATGTTGAGATTCCTAAAATAGAATCAAGAGAGATTTTGAGTTCCTATATTTAAATATGAACTCCGATCTTCACAAACAACATTGAAGTTCGTCAATAATTTAATGAGTGCATACCTCCAAATTTATTAATGAAATAACATAATATTTTTAATTGCATAATATTTTTTTTTGATAAAAATATATGCTCCTTTTATTAATTATAAAAAAGGAGCATACATTGAACTTGTTTCAGGGGAGCATATCGGAAAGAAAGAATTGGGTGAAGAAAACCTCCAGTTGTAGCTCCTAATGCAAATGTAAGACCTAAGACACTTTTACCACTGTATGGTAAACAACCATATCCCAGTACAAATACAGATGTTTTACCTAAACCAAAACCCAAGAGAGATACCATGTATTCCAAAATTACATACCAATACAAATTTTCAAAATCTTGAATTATCCCAGAGAAATTACTTATATATCACCCCACCCAAATCCCCTAAAAGGAACCCAAGATTACATCCCAGTACATAATATTAGTTTCCCAAATTATTCCAATTAGAAGAAGAAACAACATCCCAAGAAGAAGCAACATTCAAATTAGCTACAATGAGTGTGGTGGTGTTGGTTTGTAAGATTTTTAAGTGGAAACATGTTATTGTGCTTACTTCCTTCTCTTCCCTTTTGCTAGGCTGGACCTCTTCTCTTCTGCCATTGGTCTCTATATTGGATTCTTTTCCTATGGTGATCCCATTGAGGTGGAATCCCATGTGGCCTTTATGAAGTGGGTGCTCTTTGCTTTCCTTTATATTGAAGGATCCATTGTGATCTCATTATGTATGGTTTTGGGAGCCATCTTAAAACCCAATTATTGTGGCTTGGGGAGCCATAAAAACTTTATGAATCTCTTTTCTTTAAAGATTTGCTCGTTGTTGTAAGGCTTTGGCCTCTTGCTAGGTTCTCTTAGGCAGTTGGTGCTTTGAGTGATATGTTTTTCTTGGCTGTTGTCTGTTTGCTAGCTTTGGGTTGCTATTCTGTAATTGTTTTTATTGATGTATGTAGCATCGGTCAGATAAATAAAACTGATTATATAATTATTATGAGAATTGATATATATATATATATATATATATATGAAGTTAATCATTTATTTATTCTTATAATGATTATAAATAGTTAAATTAATAAATTAGATTAATGAATAGACATGTCCCATGAAGGGACATGTCTCTTCTTATCTTTACCATGTATATATTCAAGAGATCAATGCATTTGGAAGACACATACTTTTATGGAAGTGCTATTACATTTGCAACGATCTTAAACTTAACATGGTATCAGAGCCAGACTGCAAATGTAAGAAAGTATTTAAAGGCATGGTAGATAGATTCATTTCAGAAATAGATGAATAAAGCATGGGTGGAGAATAGAGAAAGTCAAAGACGATTGGTGCAAATGCAAATGAAAAGCTTTAATTAATATTATAATATGTTCTCAAAAATACTTAGCTATGGAGATATTGCTTTTAAATTAGCCATATCGACAGGAGATCAACACCCTGAGCCTTGAAGATAACATTCAAATATTTCATCAATTTTCAAAGATACAATATTGAACCATAGATATTAATAAAGGGTCGATCTAATACTTGAGTGACATTTGAAGAAATGTCTTTCATCGGAGGCTATTGAGTATGCCAGATATTTGTGCGTGCCAGCATCTTCAAGCTGCTTGAAATTCCAATTTGTAGAGTCTAACTCCATGAAGGACATACAAAGACTTAGAAGATTTCCATTTCCTTTATTTGTGTTGATTGTCTCCTTACTGTCGAGTTTATGACCATTGAATAATACGGCGGGAAACATTAGTAGAAAAATTCAACTCCCCCACATAATCTAATATGTTGTTCACCGTCTCTGAATAGCCAATGATATACCAGTGACAATGGTCTAAGGTTTGGCACTAATAATTCATCTCATTAATGGAGGAATTGTTTGAAAACCTCAACGGTCCAAGCCAGGAGGAGTTATCCTGAGATGGAAGATTGTATCAAGTAGAGAAAATCTATCGACTCCAAGGGAACTATCAAAACCCGTTACCATCAAGTGATTAGAAATAAAGTGCATGTTGTGGTAAACTCCTTGGACTAGTGTGACGACCATATTATATAATCAACAAATAGGAGTTATGGATTTCATCGGCTATCTCATATTATTGTGCTAGTTGAAAATCGAAATGTTATGTTCTACGACTTGAAATGGAATAAGAAAATCTTAGGGCCGACTGTAATGTTTACACCCACATCAAGTATAAAGGAAGGACGATGTTTGACATTCAAACACACTTCACTCAACGAAATATCTACTATATTCTATGCTATGTGGTCTATAGTGATAACATTTGATACTTCAAAGCATCGAATACATATGAATACATACAAAGTGATCTCAATACTTCAAAGCAGTGAATATATATCTTGATATATATAGAGCGTCAAGACAAAAGACTTCATACTATCCATCCTATATGCTGTGACAACAGTGTATCCATTTGAGACATTCAAAATTATCATTTGACTCAGACTATGTCTGCATTTACATATTGCTCAGTCAAATCTTGTGACTACATACTGAGATGGTGCATCCATATATTCAGACCATGTGCCAAATATTCTTGCTTTCAGATTGTGTATATACGCTAGGACCTTGAATGACTTTCTCAGATTGCAGATTGATATTCAAAATTCGTGTTTAATGGTTACACATTCTTACTACTGAGATCGTGATTTATATCTGATTCATTGTGAAATCATCGTGATTCATATTATGCATATATTGTGATTTACGATTACATGCATTTTGCTGGGATTGTATTCTGTCATCACTTTCAGACATCATGTGCAGGCTTCTGGAATTGATAGATTGATATGTAGCAGCAGTGATTAAGGTTATCATCCTTCTACTGTATACAGAGACATTACTTCTGACAGTCCCAACCGGTGTTGAGAGGGGAGGGGTGAATCAGCACTTGTAAAAACTTTTTCTCGTTAAATCCAGTGAAGTAAACTTACAGCACAAAAGGCAAACAGATTTAAGCAAATAATAAGAGTAAGTAAACAATCACAAAGTGACACCAGATTTATCACGTGGAAACCCGGTTAGGGTAAAAACCACGGTGTGAGGAGACCTCACAAATTTTGCACTGTCCTGAAGTACACCCTATTAAGAGCTTTCCTGGTTAAAGGATAAAAGCGCACTTGTTAGATGTGACCTGGTCAAAGGATTTATTACAATAAGGTCTGCTAGGACCTTCTTGGTTAAAGGACTTTTAAACACCTTGAAAGATGTCACCCGGTTAAGGGATTTCGATACAAGGGACCTGTTAGAGTCCACCCAAATACTAGGATTTGTCTATTGTAGTTTGCTAGAAAATAATAGAAGTGTGATCTTTATAGATGGCTTTGCTTAGCCTGATAAGATCTCTATTTACATTCAACTAAGAATCAACACTGGTCGCCACAGGTGTATTCTCATCTACTGTTGTGCTATTTTGCACAATCTGTTATCTCTCTTTCTCTACTTTCTTTTACCCTTGCTTCTATAGCATATAGGTTCACTCTTTTTCTTGGTAGAATGAAGGCAACTCTTCTTCACAACAGGCATAAGAATATATACAGATTTGTTGCCCTAACTGCGCCTCAAATGTATGACCTAATCCTGAGATCTTACGATTACATCACTTAGTGAAGTAATGGCTTGTTGAGCAGCATCTTTATCCGCTTTATGAAGAAAATAGTAGTTGCATGTCAGGCAACCTTCTTTCATAGGAGATAACTCCTTGATTTAAAGCCACTGAATTCGGCTTTAAATCCTTCAGTCGTGCCACAAGTTCCTTTACCTGCGCCTCAAGCAAATCACCAAGACAACTCAAGATCACCCGAATGTACTGCAATAAATCCCGGTAGATTGAGTTGGTTGGAACAGATAGTTGACAGTTGACTATGACTTCCTTGGTTCATACCGCAGTCTTATAATATATTTGTCCTTCGATCTATTGCAGTTTCTTTCTTGTCTTACCGGTTGCATTGTCCTCGGTGTGCTTCCTCTCATGTGGATTACTGGTTTCATTGTCCCGGTTGTGTTATAGACGCTAGTTGTATATTGCTTTTAGCTGATCTTGTCTATACTAGTTTGAGCTCGGTTCTTGGGTGAAACTAGAATACTCTCTTCCCTAGTTGAGTGACTTGCTCGGTTACTAATGCTTAGTGTAGCGACCGGTTACAATGAGTTATAAACCAGCCTCTCTTGATGTAGATTTTCTTAGAGCGTCAGCCTATATAAAGATGACAAATCTCTATCCTCTTTTGCCAATCAATGACAATATTTGGACCAGTAGAGAGATTACCGGTTACCATCATTTGATGCTAACAACTTCTTTTTCATGTACAGTTGAGATACTACTTATGGGATCTGTGTCCAGCGATATCACTCACGGGATGACATGGAGCAACAATGATCATTTACAAACAAAGTTGCATATACATAAGGATTTCATGATCGCTGGAGTATTGTGAGGAGAAGACATCCCCAATAACTGGGTTACACTCTCATTATAATCTTATGGTCTGTAATGTTACTGTTATACACTGAATTTGCGCCTCTGATCTCAAGCTCTCTTGGTCTTGATAATCCAGTATAACAAGCGAATCATCTCAAGGTTGTGGGACCTTTTGCTAACCGAGATGAGACCTCCAGATTCTAGGCTGGTTCCTCTTGGATAGTCACCCAGATTTGCTCTTAGACAGGAAATGTAAACTTTGAGGGGAAAGGGATAGAAGGAGTGCATGAAAGGGAAATGACTGAAGCAAATCTATCTACTAGGTGATGCACCAAAACTAGGGTTCGGATCTCAGTATAGAGGAATGAAACCACTGAAAGACTTAGGTCTGGGAGATCACAACTTACTCAATAGGCTTGCATGAGTATTTCATTAGAGGGCCTAAAAATTAGACACAAATTATGACCTGCAAGCAGACATTCTCTTCAGCAAAAGGACACAGGTATGAGACAAAATGACAGGGGCTAAAGGATACCCACAACCTCACTCAGATCAAATCAAACACAGTAGTGCACAAATAAGCTGAAAGTAAAGGGGATTAGGAAAAACTAAGTATCACTGAAAGCATTCATAAACTTCAATCCAATAAGAGACAAGCCAAAAAAAAGAAAGCACAGGGACATAAACATGTCACATAATACTTTGCAGCATTTGTATTATCAATGAGAACTTACAAGATGTGAAAAAACTAGAGAGCAAAAATGCTACAGATAGTTCTCCAAGAAAAGACTCTCTTTTTACAAAAATATCAATTCTCAGCACTATAGGCTCCAAAAAAAGAATATATACACCACTCACTGCACACAGGCAGGAGTCAATATCTCTGAATTAGGGCTACATAGATATGCATTATAATAATCATCCCTAAAATTAGTCACTTCTGATCATAAATGTTTTCTCTAAATATCATGGCCGATTAGATATTTCTCCCTTTGCATGTCCGTCTCTTAATTGATCAACCTGCAGACAAAAAAGCCTAGATTCAACAACCTCCCTGCAAGCCCATACTGCCATGAATGCGCAAAATCCGATCCCATCGTAGAAAGGACCCAAAAAGGCAGCCTAAATCCTTTGCAAATTCTATCCAACCGCAACCGCCCTTGAAAATATCATAAATTTTTAGTTGCCGCACTTGCAAACATTTCCCTTTGGAAGAAAGTCCGCCAAAAATAGGCTACACCGCTTTGACAAAGCATTGGTCGCATGATCACATGAGCTGAAAGGCCTTCATGCGATCATGCAACAAGCTTTTAAAAATTTGCCTTGCCCTTCGAAAATGTCAACAGTCGCATGATCGCATGAGCTGAAAGGCCTTCATGCGATCATGCAACAAGCTTTTGAAAATTTGCCCTACCGCCACATAAGCATCACTCAAGACCTGCCAGACATCATACTTGCCAAACCCTACCACTCGGCCCAACAGGAGCCGACCACACGGCTGGACCCACGACCACATGTCATCCCTCTATTCGTTCCGGCCACCACACCAGCAACACCTCGACAACCCTTGCCATCGGACCCACTGCAACCTCCTGATTCCCATCTAACGGTGGGCGTAAGATCGCATGGCTCCCGAATATTCTTTGAGATCTTGCGCCAGCCGCTCATCTTATTAAGCCGTAGCTCCACTGCCAAGCGGGCCCACCAAAATCCTTGCCGATAGTTGATGGTTTGTCGCATGATCGCATGCGGTCAAGGGGCCGCATGCGATCATGCGACCAACCGCATGATGCCACCCCGCCCGAGCCGTGAACCGCTGACGGTTTGTCGTATGGTCACATGGGCTCGGAAGAGCCCATGCGATCATGCGACAAACCGAAAGGTATTAGCTACTGACCGCCATAGAAGTCCGCCGACCCTTGCTTACCATTTGTCGCATGATCGCATGCGGCCAGGAAGGCCCATGCGATCATGCGACCAACCTGGAACTGTTAACCTTCACCGCCGATCTGCTGATACTGCATCAACGGTTGTCGTATGATCTCATGGGATCGGAAGATCCCATGCGATCATGCGACAGTCGTCGGATCTTCTCTATGCTGGCACGGCCTTAGGCACTGGGACCCGCTTGTCGAAGTTGCGTGCTTAAGGTCGAAAATGCAGAAGGTGCCAAAAACACAGAGGGTTTTCGAGTGAAGGTCGAAAACACACCGAATTTTCAGAGCTAAGAGGTTGAAAACACACCGAACTTTTCGACCAAAAGGCAGAAACATCTTGAGCCTGCAAAGAGGAAGTCGAAAACACACTGGGTTTTCTACACTTGAGCATTTCACTTGGAAAACAGGGCTGTGGCCGAAAATGAACAAGAGGGAAATTTTGGGCAATAGTTACCAAGGCAATACTTACAGATCATCGAACACAACTTAATCCCTTTTTACAAATTTGACATCAGTCTCATATAGAAATGAACAGTGACTGTGAAAGGCTCAGCTGTCTTATAATATATTGGCTTGATAGTACTATAGCAAAATCGGAATATTTTAGAAGGCTCGTGTATAGTTATGAACTCCGTGGTTTGGAGTGATATGTCAAAACACTGCACAAGAATCCCCTTCGATGAAGGTATTGGATGTTGATTTTATCATTGTACCTACAATACTTCATAGAGGCAATAGTTGGATTTGGGTTGAAGGAGAAATTGTTTGATTTAGTTATTCGGTCTAAGACTTGGGCAATTGATATCTGCAAACACTTAAAATTACTAATATCTTCCAATCTATAAAAATGGGGAAGCATAAAAAGGCTTGTGTTGACATATTTAAGTTGTCATTGATTAAGTCAGAGGCAAACATCAATGCCATCGGAGCACTGGTAGACTAAACATGCACTGGTACTCTTTAGTTAGCACGAATAGTTCAAACAAGTAAGCGGTGTACTTTGCAAGTCACGCTTATACCGGTCTTATGAGACATACAGGGAAAGAATGACCAACCAAGTATAAGTTTAATACCGGTTGAGTGCATGATAATCCGAACCGAATTATGCAGAGTAGTCTCAGTTAAAACTGGATTATGCGGAGCATTCACAATTGGAACTAAAGTTAGCTTTTTAATTGGAGTTAGCTTTATTTCTACGCAGGTGTTTCAAGGTAAACTCAAGATCATTTTGCAAGCTTTTTCACATGCATGATTTATGGGTGAGTTTGCAGCTTGGCGGAACCGTGAGAAGTATTTTAATAAGATTAATCTCTTATAAATACAGGTCAAAAACTACACAAGAAGTGTTGTTGAATGATGAGAGCATACAAAGAAGGAGAAAGAGAATCTTCTGAGAGGTGAAAGGTTCAACAACCAAGTAGAGAAAAAGGGTAATAGGTATGATCTAATCAGACAAAAGGTGTCATAATAGATCATTTCTTTGAATTGTAAGAGCGTATTCAAATCCCTCAATCGGGGTGAACCCTAACAGGTTCTTGTATAAATCCCTTCATCGGCTAACTGTAATGACCCTTACTATAAAGACCACTAAAAACTACTAATACTGAACTGAGAAAATTCGTCAAACAGTTGGCATGCACTGAATACACTACTGAAAGAAAAACACTGAATATAAGAAATTATTTTGCAATATATGAGTTCACTGTCCCAAAATTTTAGAATAATAGATAGCAACCAAATACCATCTAAAATACTATCAATGATGTAGGAAATTGCTCAAAACCATATGCCATTCATATATCAACAATTTGCAACAATGCCATACATTTTTCAGTCAATGATATGATCATCAAACCCTAGGTTTGCAATATAGATAGACTGAAAATTACAATGCCCTTTCACTTGCAAAATCCTAGCCTTCCTTTGTTACCAATAATGCCAAATGGCAAACAAAGACAAGTACAATGTAAAATAGTAAAGTGCTGAAGCTATATTTTGTACTCAGCTGAAAACATACATTTCTCAGAAAATATGCCAAGTGCCAAATGAGAAATGAGGAACCTGATTGTAGATGGCTGCAATAATTTTTCGGACTGCTTTGTCGGATTGCTTTTTCGGATCTGCTTTTTCGGATCTACTTTTTCGGATCTGCTTTTTCAGACTGCTTTTTCGAATCTGCTTTTTCGGACTGCTTTTTCGGACTACTTTTTCGAATCTGCTTTTTCGAACCTGCTAAAAATGGCTGCCTATAATTTCGAACCTGCTAAAAATTGCCTCCTATAATTTCAGCCCTACTAAAAATGCCTCCTAAAATGCTGTTTCAATCACAAACAAACCCTTACATCAAATTCTCAATGAAGTACCAATGAGATGGCTGAGTACCAACTCCAAATTTGCAACCCTTCAGTAGATATTTCACTACCTCAATTATGCCAATCCAAGGGAGTGATTCATTCCCAAAGATCGAATAGTATTTGCAGACCACAAGGCTACAAATTGCTTCACAATGAAGAAGTAGAAGAAATCCCAAATCCATGCATGTCCAAATGAAAGCCCAATTCCTCTATTTATTCTTTTCCTTGAGAAGTTGCTAGAACTTCTAGAAACATCCAATTATAATGTACTTTATAATAAAATAACATTATAATAATAAAGTACATTTCTCAACTCAAAATTATAACAATGTAGGCCCAAATGTCTCATAACTGAATGTAGGCCCAACTACGACTGAACGTAGGCTCAAGACTGAACGTAGGCTCACTCTAGATGTAGGCTCCACTACAACTGCATGTAGGCCCAAACTAGATGTAGGCTCTACCGAATGTAGGCTCTGTCAGCAATATGCAATCAAATGATCAACATAATGACCCCCTCTCCAAACCATTTGCCTACGAGAGTCGATGATAGGCAAATCCGTCATGCCAAACGATGTCAGCCAAAATGGGGACATGACACTAACATCTTAATTGGTGTTGAAAGTCCTTTTACAAGGCAACTCCTAACAGGGTCAAGATCTTAACAGGTCTTCTACTAAATCCCTTTACCAGGTAGCACTCTCACAAGTGTTTTGTAAGCCTTTAACAGGGCATCTTTATTACTGCAATAGTGAAGTTGTGGGTTCTGTCCCACCGTGGTTTTTCCTTCTAACCGAGTGTAATGTCCCAGCTAGAGTCCTTAAGTATTTGGGATTAATTTCTACAACCTCAATTGCCATTAGCTTCTTTTACATAGTTTGCATGTAATTCCTCAATTTGCAATTGTGTATAGTTTCAATACTCTTAGTTTGCAATATCATACAAAATGGAGAAATGTAGATGACTATAGCCTTGGTGTTAATGGACTGATATGAACTTGTGTTCTTTCCTTTATACAAATTGTCAATTATCTTGCACTATCTAAGACCATTCTGGCTTACTCAAAACTTGTGGTACTCTGTATATATACTGATTACAGGATTCTGAATGTTACTTCTCTTGTTCTCTCTTCGTTCTAAATCTTGTTTTCTGTATAAAAGATAAGTTTGATGGTATATTGGTCATTGAGATGATCTCCAGTGATTCTAATTTTTATTATCAGTATTAAGCCTTCGTGGAATACATCTAATATATTATCTCTTTTATTTTATTTCCCTATCTCTAATTGATGCTCCATAAATGCTGAGGGGAATGCTTCCTGTGCCTTGCTACTGATTAGAATTTGGCCATAAAATTCTCCATATTCTAATTTGCTTATATATATTTTCTAACTCAGCATATACAATGCTGAATCGCTTCCCCTTGATTGATTGCCATCGTATATTGATGTTGGTAATTCTTTCCTTGATGTTTGCTAACTCCATTCATAAATTGTAATCATCATTAGTAAGGTCTTATATTTCTCAATATTATCTGCCATGTAACTTTTGTACCAGTGTTTAAATAGATCACTTCCTACACTGACTATATTCTATGTTATGTCCCCCTAATATCTTCAACTCCATATATATATATATACATATATATATATACATATATATATATATACATATATATATATATACATATATATATATACATATATACATATATATATATATATACATATATACATATATATATATACATATATATATATGTATATATGTATATATATATATATGTATATATATATATGTATATATATATATATATGTATATATGTATATATATATATATATATATATGTATATATATATATATATATATATCCTTATCTTAGTCCACATTACATGATGACCACCTATAATAGCCAGTAAATGTGCGCTGACTATGTAAGGTTGGTGCTGATGGTATCTATGCTTCCAATCCCCCTTCACACAAGGAGATATAATTCGATCTTCTCATTCTCCAACCATATATAATTCATTGACTTCCCACCACATTGATTAGTGTGGTATCATCAGTCGCATATGCTCTCACAAACTGTGTATGATCTCCACATGCCTATTATCATTGAGTGTACTAAGTATTGATTGGATTATTTCCCAAATCATTCCTTTTTGATGATCCCCTTCCTTCAATGCGGATGAATGAGTAACTCCCATTTTCGATGCTTGTATCTCCTATTCATTGATTCCCTGTTATAATCTTGCGTTATTCCCCATCCTTTGCACAGACCCTTCCTTCTTATACTTATATGTGAATAAGGATGGAAAACGACCTTGGTCGTGACCCTTCAAATTTGTCTATATAATTCATGATATAGTTTATATATGTTATTATACTTTGTTAATTATCATATTAATATTATATCATTATTATATATTATTTATTATATTAATATATTATTATATATTCTTATTACTATATTCTTATTTTAATTTACATTTATAATGTAATTTTATCATTTTCTATATTTTTTTATTTTATCATTTATCATTCATCATTATAGCTTATTATATTATTATTATATTTATATATTATATTTTATTCATTCATTAATTTATTTATCTATTATTATATAATTAATTATTGTCAATATATTCTTTATTTAATTCATTTTTTATTTTTATTTTTTTCATTGTGTATTTATTGAATTTGATCCTTGAGATAGGGAACATCACAGTCCACCCTTCCCAAAATTGCTTGTCCTCAAGCAATGTTCATTTTCTTCTTATGACTTGATAGATATACATCTTTTAGCCTTGAAACAACAATTTCAACTTGAGATTAGATTCATCATATATTTGTAAATATAAGCTTATGAAATATGAGGATAATCTATTGCAATATCCTACTTAGAATATTAGGAACATTTCAAAGGATGATACTTATCTTGATTTGATGCATTATTTTTGTTCTTCTCTATTAGGTATTGCCCCCGTCCATGATGAGTCTGGATGAATCCTTCTAATCCTTAGGAAGAGTTCATAATAAGGTTTCATGCTTTTCCAGGAGGACCTGTTGGGGTTCTAGGTGCCTTATAAGGCCATTCTAGAATGGTCCTCAAGCAATGTCACTGTCTTATTACAACTTTCTCCTTCGGAGGCCTTATGGATATCCTTCATTTGGTATATTCATCCTGATGATTCTTAGGAGAGACTTTATCTCTTCCCAATCCTTGAGGAGAGACTGTGATCAAATACTTAGCCCTTGGGGGAGTGCTTCCTAGGGTTCTAAATGCCTTGCGCAATTTAGAACAGCTCTCCAGCTAAGTACCATCTCCTCACTATAATTCTCTCTTTAAGACCTTATGGATAATCAACCTTGATATATCCATCCTTTCTAGGAGAGAGCTCTTTCTCACCCTAAGCCTTTATGGGTACCCGCTTTGGGTGTATCCATCCTTACATATGCATATGTTTTTTTTCTAATAGTATATATAGTTTCCTTCAGGGAATACCAGATTCCCTCATGCCTTGCTTCTTTTTGAGACTCAACTATAGAATGTCCTTATTGAAGCAGCTTGAGGAAGCTAATGAAATAATTGCCTCTCTCGAGAACAGACTGAGGAGGTCTCTCACTAAGAGAAAAGAGCTAGCTCTACAACTGAGTGAGAGCAATGAAACAATTGAAGAACTCTTTGGGCAAAGTGGATCTGATGAAGCAGAGGAGGCAGTCTCTGCTCTCATGGACAAGAATCAAAATCTAACTGATCAGATCTCCAATCTGAAAAGGGAGTCAGATCTCCAATCTGAAAAGAGAGCAAGAAGGCAATGCTCTAAGAATGACTAAAATCATTGAGGAAAAGAGGAAAGCTGAAGATGAAAGGAACAGTGCTGTAAAATCACTAGCAACCTCTGAAAGAGTAAGAAATCTAGTAGATGTAGGAAGGGAAAGTGATTTTGTTGTTCTACAACTTCAAGAAGACATGCAGATAATTACATAAGAATTGGTATGATAAAGATGATGCAGGCAAAAGAGTGGCTATTGAATTGTATCAACTAAAGGAACAAATGAAAGTTCTCGAAGAAAGAAATGAGACACTTATAAGATACAATGAGAGCTCAGAAAAGCTTGATGAGCAACTAAAGGCTCAAAGAAAGTACAAGGATTCCAGAGGACTTGGGTACACTGGTCAAAGCAACAATGAAACCGGTGAATCCTCTAAAGTCAAGAAGGGCAAGAAGGAAAAGAAGAAACCGGCAGAAGATAAAGGTAAGCAAACCTTCAAAACCTCTTGCAATCATTGTGGTAAACCGGGTCATAAAACAAATGACTGCAGAAATGCAGCGGTGAAACCATTTACTTCTAACAATTACTGCAGAAACTGTTACAAGTATGGCCACAGGACTTCTGAATGTAGGTCTCGTCCCAACAATGTGTCCAGTGGAAGCAGGGGAAGCTTCAATGATTACTACTATGCATGCAACAAGTTTGGACACAAGGCTAATGAATGCAGATCTAAAACTATGGCATTCAGATCCCCACCAAGACCGATATTCTCTAAGAGAAATGTAAACTGGAGCACAACCAATTGTGCTAACTAAGGTATGCATGGCCGTAATAACTCCCAGTGCCATTCACCAAAGAATAGAAGGGTAAATCCATGGAAGGCAACTGGGATAGTTTGTTAGAACTGCAACAAAGTTGGACCTCTAGCCAAAGAATGTAGGAACCAGCCAATGAACAAGAGAAGGGGACCTGCTAAACCGGTCAAACGGAACTTGACTCCTAACCAAAAAGATAATAAGGGAACATAAACTGAAAAAGAAGACAAGAAGATTTGGTTCAAGAAGGAATCAAAGAGCTCTGCTAAGGAGAAAATAGAAGGAAGATCATCATCTGCTGATGGTGATGTCTCTTTAGCAAACTGAGCCTAAAGGCTTAAAGGGAATAGGTAGTCTAGCTACTAGTCTCGAAAGAACTCGTGAGTAAAGATCTCACTAAGTCAAAAGGAGCAACTGGAAGAAGTCACCAGTCTATCAAGTAAAATGGAGAGGTAAGTGCTGACATCACAACCGAGGATGGGTTAACAAGTAAACAAATGAAACCCGGTTATCAAAAGAAAGATTAGGTATGGTAATTAATGTTGTAGCCGTTAACAAATAGTTACCATTTAGTAATTACCATTATACCCTAAATCTATATAAGGGAAGGATGATTACTCATTTCACTTTACTTTGCGAATTGTGTTTTTTGTTTTTTATGATTAAGTAATCTTCTCTAAGGGAAGGATGATTACTCATTTCACTTTACTTTGCGAATTGTGATTTTTGTTTTCTTATGATTGAGTAATCTTCTCTTGCTTTGATTTACGATCTTTTGCTAAGTAATCTTTGTAAATCCAATCAAGAGTTCTCTATGTAAACCAGTCAAGATACGAAGGCATCATCATCTTTTGTTGTCAATCTAATTCAAGGGAACCAATTTGAAAGACTTGTTTATGACATCATGCCAGTGCAGAACAGAGAAAACATGACAAGTGCGCTATCCTCGGTGCCTAATGGAGTTCTGCTGACTGAAGATGTTACTGCTTTCATTCATGCTAAGCAAGAAGAACTGGGTGAAACCTTCATCCAAAGTGAGTATCTTTCACTCTGCAAGGATGGAAAGCTTCAAGAAAAGTATGCGAAGCTTGTTACATCAGGATTGGTTAATGGAGTTCGGTATCCAACCATGTTTCGACCAGATTGGATAAGATTGGTTCTCAATAGGGTGCATGAACCAGGATTGTGGCTAGCAAAAGGCATAGCCACACCAATCCCCAAGGAGGATTTGCAAAGGGTCACTGGATATAGCGACAAAGGGGAAGCTCTTACCCTTAGAACCATTGCGAATATAGTAGTCGCAAGGTTAACCAAGTCGAAGTCCAACAGTCGGTTGATGACTATCAACGACATAGAGGATGAGGGCATTCGATTTGCATTTGTGGTGATAGGATATAAAATCTATCAGTCGAGCCACCTCAACAGTCTAGGAGGAGCCATTCATGCCACACACCGGATCATGCACGATAACGCACAGTATGATATTTGTGCCATGTTGCGAGGGCAAATTTTTGAAAATCTGAAGAAGCTCGGTTTGGTGAAATTTTTTTTTTGAAATATGGAACTCTGCTAGTATGTCTATTCTTTTACTATCAAAATTTCTTTCCGGGCATAGGAAAGGTAACCGGGCAAGTAGATAAACAGGTCATGATTCAAATAGGAGATATGGCTAACAAATTGAGGAATCAATTTAATAAAGTAATGACTAATTACTTTGAGGCCTTCCAACTGAGAATGCACGCCAAGGAAAGAATTCCATAGGCTATTGTTGATTTATACAAGGATGAGGTGTGTTTTCTTGTGAGCACCGATCACTGTATAATCTAGGATGTGGAGCCCAAAACTGAGTATGCACCGGAGCTTGGATATGAAATCTCCACCAAAGTAGCAAAGGCAACGCAGAAGCATTGCAAGAGAGTGACCTAGATCTCTCTGCATACCAGTTTGTTACCTTTGAAGAAATTCAAGAGAATTTGAAGAAAAAGTCTTCAGTTAAGGAACTGAAGAAGGTATATGTGAAAAGGACAGCCACACCAATGAAAAAGACTAAAAAACTCGTGAAAGAAGATGCACCGAGATGAAGGAAACCTACAATTGATGAATTTGTGAAAGGATTAAAAGAATCAGGAGGAATGGGATTAGTCAGAAGGAGGTATGAATTGGCTAACGAAGAAGATAAGAGAAAAATAGAAGTTGTAGTCCAGTGTATTCATAAGTTCAACCTTTCTCCTACTAAACTTCATAAGACCATACTTGACAATCTTCAGGAGATTCTAGAAGAAAGAAGGAAAGATTTGATTGATAACGAAAGAGAGCTAAGAATTAGAGCTTTTCTTGAAGTACAAAATCATCTTACTCTGGAGGAAGCAACCCAACAAGCTGATCTTCACAAACAGAGTTTCAAGATCAAAAGAAGAATCAATCAGGTGCTGATTGGAGATGTTGACAAAGTGCATGATGAAGGAGTTTCTACATGGACAACCCTTCTTCAACATCAACATCAGGCAAAAAAAGAATGCCAGAAAACATCAGTACCACTGGTGATTGACACTAGAAAAGGAAAAGGGGTACTAGGAGTTGATGCATCGGTTAAGGAAAAGACTCCAACCGGACTAATCATTGTTGACATCACTGAAGACAAATCAGGTGACCTAACTCCACCAACGATACTGGCATCTCCAATAAAAGGTAAGGCTTGAACATTGACTGTAGATAACATTGTTGATGAAGTCATGGATTATGGCGAAGTGTCAAATGCAGCCAAATGGTTCAGTGTATGAGGAGAGGAGGATAATCAAAAAATAGAAGTTGCTCTATTGGAAACCTTCTTGGATTTCAACAAAAGTCCTAGAGATTATAGGTCTAAATTTCCTCCTATATTGAATCAAAGGATAATGGCCAAATGGAGAATAGGATTAGCAGCCAACAACAAAATTGCAAAAGAGACGTTGGCAGAGGTAAGACCAGGTCTCAGTAAAGAGACAATAAAAGGTTTGATGGAAGTTGTGTCAATGAACTTGGACACAGAACAGAGTTGCCAAGATTATCAATGGTTATGAAAAAGATGTGTACAATGATACACTAGAGTTCTGGCAACAATACGACTTCAATATTCTAAATAATACAGGTCCTCAGGAAATCTCTCAAGAGGAAGCTGAGAGAGTATCGATACCACCGGTACAATTCACTACTCATGAACAACCTTCAACCGGTGAGCAAGAAGTTCCCATAGAACAGTTCACATCTAGTGAACAAATAAATCTGGGAGAACAAGTTTTACCAGAAAAATAAGTACTGGGAGAGTCATCAGAAAAGATGACTACTGGAAAAGGGACAAATGAAGAAGAAATGCAGTGGATAAGAAACATGCAGCTGAGTAGCAGCACATAGAGCCTCCACCAGAAGTACAAGTCAATCCTGAAGAGGAAGTTCCACTCAAAGAGAAAGTACATCCTGAAGAGGAAGTCCATCCGGAGGAAGAAGTACAACTGGGAGGGGAAGTACATCAAGAACAACAGGTATCACAAGGTGAGAAACCTCAGGAATAGGATATACCTGTAAATACTAAATAGGAAAAGACTACGGAAGAACAATCGGTACATGAAAAGAAATTGAAGGAACCGGTAGATGTTCCCAGCTCATCTTCATTAAAGAGGAAACTAACTTTTGCAACTGAATCTGAAGCTAAAAAAAGAAAAGTTAGTGAAACTGTAGTTGACATAAGCAAGATGTCAACTAGACAACTCAAAGAGCTCACTAAGAGGAAACAAGACATGGTCCTGTCTAGTGTAAGGAACATCTTGTACAACTTTGTACCGGTTGCAGACATTGATGAAGACAAACCTATTATTGATCAATTGGAAATATTGGCACAAGCAATTGGGGAAGATGTGACCGATCCAGAGACAATAGTCATTGATCACTATGAAAAGAAGCGAGTAGAAATTCTACACAAACAGGTTGAAGAGTTAAAGCAAACTGTATCTACAAATACAAGAGTACACCAACAGATACAGGATGCGGGAAGTCTAATCACAAGGACTTCAAACTTTGAAGACTTTGTTTAGGATAACACTAAGAAGGCATCCAAAACTTTAGAAGAAATAAGGGTTCTCTCATCCAAGTTCGATGTAAAGAACACATCTGCAACAGAATACACTAGAGAAATGACCAGTCTTGCTCTCGTTATAAGGAAAGCTTTAGAAGAGAAGACAAAAAGAATTCAAGATCTCATTGGAGTCCAATTATTCATTGCCCCAACATTTGATCTAACACAATCAACCACTAATGAGGCAACCAGACTAATCCAAGAACCGGATTACAAGACAGTAAAAGACATGGAAAAAATAATTGTATCATTGCAAGTAGCACATAAAAACTTGGAGCATGTCACCGGTCTATGGAATCCATTTCTTCAAACAATGAAGAAAATGTATAAGGATATCTTCACAAAGTTACAGATATAAAACGAGTCATTCAAGCTATAACAACCCTTTGTCTTATGGAGGCAAAAAGGGGAAGAAGATCAGGACTTAAAGAAGATCAGAATACCAGTAAGTAGATGTCGGAGGCACTAAAGCACTAAAGGGATCAAATACAGAGAAAGAAAAAAAAGAACAGTATCAAATGAAACAAAAAAGACATCATGTGTTTACAAGGGAAGTCTACAAGACAGGTAATATAAGGTGATGTTTTGCCACCAATGCCAAAGGGAAAGATTGTTGACATATTTAAGTTGTCATTGGTTAAGTCAGAGGAAAATATCAATCCCACCGGAGCACCAGTAGACTAAAAATGCACCGGTACTCTTTAGTTATCACCGGTAGACCAAACAAGTAAGCGGTGTACTTTGCAAGTCACGCTTATACTGGTCTTATGAGACATACAGGGAAAGAATGACCAACCGGGTATAAGTTTAATACCGGTTGAGTGCATGATAATCCAAACCGGATTATGCAGAGAGGTCTCAATTAAAACTAGATTATACAGAGCATTCACAGTTGGAACTGAAATTAGCTTTTTAACTGGAGTTAGCCTTATTTCTACGCAGGTGTTTCAAGGTAAACTCAAGATCATTTTGCAAGCTTTTTCGCATGCATGATTTATGGGTGAGTTTGCAGCTTGGTGGAACCGTGAGAAGTATTTTAACAAGATTAAGCTCTTATAAATACAGGTTGGAGACTACACAAGAAGTGTTGTTGAATGATGAGAGTGTACAAAGCAGAAGAAAGAGAATCTTCTGAGAGGTGAAAGGTTCAATAGCCAAGTAGAGCAAAAGGGTAACAGGTATGATCTGATTAGACAAAAGGTGTCATAATAGATCATTGCTTTGAATTGTAAGAGCGTATTCAAATCCTCAATCGGGGTGAACCCTAACAGGTTCTTGTATAGATCCCTTCACCGGGTAACATCTTAATTGGTGTTGAAAGTCATTTTACAAGGCGACTCCTAACAAGGTCAAGATCCTAACGGGTCTTCTGCCAAATCCCTTTACCAGGTAGCACTCTCACAAGTGTTTTGTAAGCCTTTAACAGGGCATCTTTATTACTGCAGTAGTGAAGTTGTGGGTTCTATCCCACCATGGTTTTTTCCTTATAACCAAGGGTTTCCACGTATATATGCTGTGTTGACCTGTGTATTTCTATTTCTATTTGTGGGTGATTGATTATATTCTTTTAATTCTACAAGAATATATATAAGGGAAAATTGAAATAGAAATTGTATTTACTGATTCACCCCCCTCTCAGTAACCGGTCAGGACTAACAGCTTGATCCATATTTTATCTGTGACTAGTCATTCATCGCATAGGTTGAAGACTTTATTGAATTGGCTTGGGGAAACAATAAAATATGAAACTGACTTTATATATATTGCATATGCTTCGGAGGTTCAGGGAAATAAAGAGTGATCAAACAATGGACAAACAAATATAGTCGGCAAACTTGCATACAGGAGAAGCAAAGACAAAAACATAATAGCTAACATCAAATGATAGGTATGCAGATGAGTGGAGCATTACCTGTATATGCGAATATATATGCATGACATCACTCACTACTAAATATAGCCATGGTGGAGGTCATGTGAGTGAGTCCATGACTAAACACCTGTATTGAGTCACCCTCTAGGAGTATCTATGGTGACCATCATCAGAAGATGACGATATATTACGTGAGTGATTTCTTGATAAACACTTGTGTTTGTTTGCATTTCCATTCATGGGAGAAGCCATGATAGAGCCACCCCGTGGGAGTAGCCATGGTGGACATTACTCTATAACTCAGATATCTGAGAAGACCCTCCTTAGCTAAGAGAGGGTGTTAATTTTAGCATCAGGATGACAAACCAGAAGTTATCAAAAAGGATTCCTCCCTAGCTAAGAGGGAGTGTTGGATTTAGCTTCGGGGAGATCACAATAATAATTCAATTTTGTGGAAGAAATTGCTAGAGGGTAGTAATATTTGACAATAAGAGATAAGTATTTCTACCCTTGAATAATGTTTATAAATTTTGAGTCATTAATTCATGCCATAAGATCGGGATAGTAAATCTTTTATACTACTTTAATTGATATTTTCCTTCTGGATGGTTTAGTTTTATGAACTAATTGTAATCTCTTTGAAGTGCATTGAGGACAAATCTAGAAGCATATGAGATTGCATTCAAGGGAGAAGGAACTTAATGACTGTAGTTATGGAACTGAGTTAAGAGTTGATATCAGAATCAGAGGGAGTCTGACAATCCATTATAAACAACCTTGGAAAAAGAGGTCAGGAGGTTGATGCACGAACTTGAGCTTCAGAAGGAGCAACTAGAGGATCTGCATCTGTGAACTTCCGAGGATCTTGATTCAGAGGGAGCAGACCATGTCAAGATGGATTCCTTAGTGATCAACAGTTAGGGGATTGCGATTCATAGGATGGAGTTTCAGCATCGGTGATCCATTATTTTTGTATCTTATAGAGATTCCTTATCACTATGTAAGATACATGGTAGGAAGGAATGTGATCCAGTTGGAGTATATTAATACGAGTGAACAAACAATAGATACTCTTACCGAACCAGTCGCCAAGGTGAAAGTTCATCACTTAAGGAAGAATATTGGTATGGTTGAAATATAAATTTTGAGTTGTACTAATATAATAAAGATGTTTAATGTGTAAACTTCTTTTGTCAAATGTGTGACTTTATGGGCTCATCCATCCTGTGTACATTTTTGAGAGGTGACAATCTCTTAGACAATGAACACTTGTATTTGATGTTACAAGGTGAGGATCTTGTAATGGAGATTCTTTATGGTAGACTTTTGATATGGCAGTGCACATACCATAATAGGGTTATATGTAAGGGGAATGTAATGCTCTCAAATTACTATATCCTTGTATCACGATTTGAGGTGATATGAAAATCAAGTATCACGATCTAAGGTGATTCCTCATATCACGATCTAAGGTGATGTGAAAACTAGGTATCATGATCTAAGATGATTCATCATATTACAATCCAAAGTAATATGTAAAATCAGGTAGCACGTGTTAGGTGATTCCTCATATCACATGTTAGGTGATATGTAAAACTGGGTATCACGTGTTAGGTGATTCCTCATATCACATGTTAGGTGATATGTAAAACTGGGTATCAAGTGTTAGGTGATTCCTCATATCACATGTTAGGGGATATATATATAAAAATGGGTATCACGTGTTAGGTGATTCCTCATCTCACGAGTTATGTGATACTTATCATCACGTGTTATGTGAGATCTACCTTCACGAGATATGTGAAATTTCTTATCACAAGAAATGTGATATATGATTTTATCTTCCCTAGCTAAGAGGGAGTGTTGATGTATGTAGTATCGGTCAGATAAATAAAATTGATTATATAATTATTATGAGAATTGATTTATTATATATATATATATATATATATATGAAGTTAATCATTTATTTATTCTTATAATGACTATATATAGTTAAATTAATAATTTAGATTAATGAATAGACATGTCCCATGAAGCGACATGTCTCTTCTTATCTTTACCATGTATATATTCAAGAGATCGATGCATTTGGAAGACACATACTTTTACGGCAGTGCTATTACATTTGCAGCGATCTTAAACTTAACAGTTTTCTTTGTTGCAACATCTCATCTTAGTGGGGTTCCAGATCCCACTCAAAATCTATTTGTAATGGGTTTTAGGGCCCATCAAAACCTTCTTTTTCCTTAATCAAAAACATCTCAAGCAAAAAAATGTACTTGAGTTTGTTGATCATCAACAATGTCAGTAGTAGTGTCCTGAGTAGAAACTACAACTTTTATTTGTGGGATAGATAGGATATCATCACCTGCACACTAATCACAATGTAACAAAATAGTATGAATCAAAAGAAAGCAATCTAAAGCTAGAGAAGTTACAGATGAGTCAACTAAATTGATGAATTTTCCAAGCTCAGCAATTATTTCATTAAGACTGCTAAGACTGCCAACTTGCACAACATTCTTAACCACAACATGCGCATCTCAAAAGCAGTGGTTAGCCATAAAAGAATGAAAGTCCATAATACCATCTATAGGGAAGAAACCATGATCTAATTTGTGAGATGTAGATTTAAAAGATTCGAATTGAAACCAGAATTACAGAATTAAAAACAGCAGAGTACATAAAACAAAGAACACACAAATTTATCGTGGTTCACCACAATAGTGGCTACATCCACACTGAGAGAAGAAGAATTCTATTAATCTCAAACTGAATGAATTACAATGAAGAGATGAGTCTTATTTATAAAGCTCAATCTGAGCAGCTGGAAAGACAAGGCACAAACAAACAAATGTCCGTTGGCCTTCCAATTTCAACAAACTCCCACCGGAAGTCAACGGATAATCCAGCTGATCAGGCATTCCCCTACTCTACATGCTGATCTACTTCAGCTTAACAAGTCCAAGAGAAGTTCTTGCACATTCAAACTTCTCTTTGGTTACAACTTTAGTGAATACATCTGCTAGATTGATTTTAGTATCAATCTTTTCAACCTTCAACCTACCTTCTTCAACCATGTGCCGAACAAAGTGAGCATGGATGTCAATGTGTTTTGAACGTCGCTGAGAAGTATGATTGTGAGCCATAAATATGGCACTGTGACTGTCACTGAAAAGAACATAATCCTTTTGTTGATACTTCATTTCACCAAGTAATCGCTGCAACCAAATCATTTCCCGAGCACCTTCGAAAAGCGCCAAATACTCAGCTTCAACGGAAGAAAGAGCAATAGAATGTTGCAGCCTTGAGGCCCAACTGATAGCAGCTCCAGCAAACATGAATGTGTAACCAGTAGTAGATCTACGCTTATCCAAATCTCCGGCAAGATCTGAATCCTTGAATCCCCATAACTGTTCATTGTTGCTACCAAAACATAATACCAAATCTGAAGTGCCTTTGAGATATCTTAGTATCCATTTGACAGCCTCCCAATGAGTCTTCCCGGGATTGCTCATGAATCTACTTACAACTCCCACCGCATGAGCAATGTCGGGACGTGTCGAAACCATAGCATACATAATGCTACCAACTGCAGATTTGTAAGGAATGTCCTCCATATATTCCTTGTCCTCTTGTGTTTGTGGACACAATTTTGCTGATAACTGAAAATGTGAATCAAGTGGAGTAGAAACACTATGCGCATCAGCCATACCAAATCTCTAAATTACTTTGTCAATATACTCTTTTTGTGACAATGTGATCACTTTCTTCTTCCTATCTCGGGTGATGGTCATACCAAGAATCTTCTTGGCTGCCCCTAAATCCTTCATGGCAAATGTGCTTGCCAATTTAGTTTTCAGCTCATTAACAATTTTAGAGCTTGTTCCCGCTACTAACATATCATCAACATAGAGAAGAAGAATAACAAATTCACCATTCGGGAGTGTCTTATAGTAAATGCACGGATCAGATTCACATCTGATAAAATTATGTTCAAGCATGAAGGAGTCAAACTTGACATACCACTGTCTCGGGGCTTGCTTGAGCCCATACAAACTACGCTTCAGCCGGCAAAAGAGATGTTCCTGCCCCTTTTTCACAAAACCTTCAGGCTGATGCATATACAACTCCTCATTAATGTCTCCATGTAAAAACCTTGTTTTAACATCTAACTGTTCCAATTCAAGATCCCAAATGGTTGTTAATCCCAATACTGTTCGGATTGATGGCATCTTCACAACTGGAGAGAATATTTCAGCGAAATCAATTCCCTATTTCTGAGCATATCCTTTTACTACCAACTGAGCTTTGAACCGTTTGTGACCTCCTCCTTCGTCTTTCAATTTATAGACCCACTTGTTCTTGAGTGGTTTTCGATTTGGTGGAAGAGCAACCAAATCCCAGGTGTCATTCGCTTCAAGCGAACTCATTTCATCTGTCATAGCAACAAACCAATTGTTTTTATCATTGCTTAGACATGCTTCTTTAAAAGTTGCAGGTTCAACTTGCTTAGAAATTAAGAGCTCTGGCTCTGCCTCTTCAACAAATAATAGCTGATAATCAGAGAATTTTGAAGGAACTTTCCTTTGTCTTGAGGATCTTCTCAAATTAGGATGATCTGGCTCACGAGAATGGATTCTCTTTAACTGATTATCATCATCTTCTCCAAGTGAAGGATTTTTGTGAGTAACTTTCTTGTTGGTGTTAGATTCCGTGAGTAATTCATGAGGACTGCCTTTAGAGATGGGAAAAGAGCATGTCCTCTGTATACCTGAGTTGTTACAGTATGACAAGACTCCCCTGTTCTGAATATTATCCCTGTCACTACTTTCCCTCATATCATGAGTTGTTTGTAGATTATCATGAGCTACTATAGCTCTATCATCCCTGCCAAAGTCATGTTGTTCCCTGTCAAGAGACGTGGTTACTAAGTCCTCTGTGGAATGCCCATGCTGGTCACTAAGAATGGACCGTTCCATTTGCCTGCGCTGGTCTACACTGTCTTGTGTATGCACAATCCCAAAATTGAGATAGAGGGAGCTTGGACGTGTAACATGATGAGAGAAGTTACCATTTTTATTATTTTAGACTCCACATTGCCTCTGCCGTGAGGAGTAGCATTGTGCGGGTGAGAGTCCCCTTCTTCACACAAACCTGACACATCATGGGGCATGCCGTGAGGTTGAAAATTGCCTTTATTTTCTTCTCTGCAGTGATGACTAGACTGTGAGTTGTCGTGAGGGGGTGCTCAGTGTCAACCGTTTCATAGAAGCCAAAGTCTATGACTTCATTGCGATGTGGAGACTGCATAAAACCACCGTGAATATCCCTGCAGTGATGAGAATTTTCAAAGGAAGCATAGTCATTTCCGTAGACTATATTCTCTCAGCTATTATTATAATTTTCGTAAACAATTTCCCTGTTATTACAGCCACCACCGTGAGAGGTGTTATGAGGAGAGGAGGGGAAGAGCATAGGCTCTCCCCTATTTTCAAAATCACTCTGACTGTCATCAGTCAAATTTCTTTCTTCATTAAACAAATTATGAGAATAATCATCCTCACTTGATGAGGATTGAAATGGATAATTGAGAATGGAGGTTGGAGTCGCCCGAAAGGAGCTTCTTCCCTGTGGATTAATACCATTTGAAGGTATTGTGAAGGAAATATAATCATTTCCAGACTTATCAATGTCTGCAGAAGCTGGAAATTTTTGCTCATTAAAAATGACATCACGACTGCGAATGATTCGCTCTTCAACTGGATCCCAAATTCTGTAACCAAACTGATCTTCGCCATAGCCAACGAAAATGCCCTTTTGTGATTTGAAATCCAGCTTTGTCCTCTTTTTTTTTGGGACATGAACATGAGCTTCACACCCAAAAACTTTGATGTGTGAATATGAAATCCTTTTTCCCAACCATTCCTCTTCCGGAATGCCAAATTCTAGACGAGATGAAGGAGTTCTATTGATCAAATAGACTGCTGTATTACAGGCTTCCACCCAAAATTCTTTGCCCAAACCGGCATTTGAAAGCATACATCGTGCTTTCTCAAGAATGGTTCTATTTAATCGTTCTACTGCCCCATTTTCTTGAGGCGAATAAGGAACAACCTTAATTCGTCTTATACCATGATCTGCACAAAAGTTATCAAACTCCAACGAACAAAATTCACCTTCATTATCCGTTTTTAAACACTTAATTTTATGACCACTCTGATTTTCCACAAGAGCTTTAAAAATTTTAAATTTTGAGAATACTTCTGACTTTCTAGAAAGCATATAAACCCATACCTTTCAGGTGCTATCATCAAGAAAGGTGACAAAATAGCGTGCGCCTCCATAAAAGGTTACCTCCATAGGTCCAAAGACATCCGAATGCACTAACTCCAAAGGTGTAGTCCTTTTATCATGTCCATCCTTCAAAAAACTGACCCGCTTTTGTTTCCCATGAAGACAATGCTCACAAAATTCCAAATTTTTAGATTTGAGACCCGGTAATTGATCACGATTCAGCATTACCTCAAGGCCTTTCTTGCTCATATGGCCTAGCCTTTGATGCCAAAGTGCAACATCGCTGTCCACAAGTGTTAAAGCAGCTCCCACCTTATCAATGGGTTTCAAAATATAGAGACTTCCAGTTTTGTCTCCTTTAGCAATAGCCAAGGAACCTTTGACTATTTTCCATGAATCCGTAAGTTCAGTTTTGAATCCTTGGGTGTACAATTGACTGACAGAAATCAGATTCCTCTTTAATTAAGGAACATGTCTAACATCTTTAAGAAGTAATTTTGCTCCTCCTTCAAGATGCAAGACAACATCTCCTTTCCCAACAATTTTACAAGCTTTGTTATCACCCAAAAACACCTCTCCGAATTCACCATCTTGATAATTTGTAAATGCATCCGTGAGATAGGAAGCATGAAAGGAAGCTCCCGAATCAATTACCCACGAATCAAATTTTGTATCACTTGTTGACAAAATTAGGATGCCCGGATCCTTTTCACAAACTGTGTTTGCTTGGCTGTCCAATACTTGTTCTTGTGCATTCTTATATTTTTTGCAATCCTTTTTAACATGCCTAGCCTTCCCACAAAACCAACAACTGTTTTGTCTCCCTCTTGACTGCGATCTTCTTGCAGATTGGGACCTCCGATTGTTGTTAGATCTGCCTCTATATTGGCTTCTTCCTCTATTTTCGGTGCTCACCATCGTGAGAGCATTACTGGAAGAGGATTCATCATTCTTTCTCCTCAAATCTTCGGAGAGCAAGGTGGCTGAAACTTCATCAAAAACCAGCTTCTTAGTAGTTGATGCTGAAGTGCTTATGGCTATCACAAGTCCATCCCAGCTATTAGGAAGAAAACATAGCAATAGAACAGCCTTATTCTCATCATCTTGTGTCATGCCAACTGAATTCGCTTGGCTGATCAAGGTGTTAAATTCATTGAGGTGATTTGTCATGGATTCACCTTCCCTCATCTTAAGTTTATACAACTTCTTCATGATGAAGACTTTGTTCACAGCGGATGTTTGTGCATATGTTGAAGCCAATTTATCCCATACATCTTTGGCTGTATTTTTGTCTGAAACATTATACAACACGTTATCGCCTAATGCGAGAAAGATTGTCACCATGGCTTTCTCATCAAGCTTTCCCCAATCTTCATCTGACATGGCTGTGGGTTTCTTCACTTTTCCTTCAAGTGCCAACGAAAGCTCTTTATTGACTAACAACGATTTCATTTGAATCTTCCATATTCCGTAATTCTTCCCAGAGAATTTTTGAACTCTTACTTCTTCCATAATTCTGAAACCGAATTCTTCAACTAGCGATTAACCTCACTCTGATACCAATTGTAGATTTAAAAGATTCGAATTGAAACCAGAATTACAGAATTAAAAACAGCAGAGTACATAAAACAAAGAACACACAAATTTATCGTGGTTCACCACAATAGTGGCTATGTCCACACTGAGAGTAGAAGAATTCTATTAATCTCAAACTGAATGAATTACAATGAAGAGATGAGTCTTATTTATAAAGCTCAATCTGAGCAGTTGGAAAGACAAGGCACAAACAGACAAATGTTCGTTGGCCTTCCAATTTCAACATGAGATTGAAGGACAAGTCTTAAAACATCTTCATCATAGATATTGGAGATGAAACACTTCAAAAGAACAAATAAGACTCCATGGCCATCAAATAAACAGCTAATGCAATCAAAGCTAATAGACACAATCGTCAAGAGGTATGACAGATAAAAGCTACGATCAGATACTATTGTACTTCAAATCCTTAACCTTTCATAAGTATTTGTCTTCTCAAATCTTCACGAATGAAAGTACCCAAGAAAGGCCAAAAAATATCAACCTACCACCTCCAATAATCAAGAAAAAACATCGACCAAATTCACAGGGATCAATATGAATGTACAAAATTCTGAAAACCGCAACTAACTTAATCAATAATCTCAATGTATTTTGCAAGTGATATTAATAAAAATGATAGAGTGAACATAATTTTTACCAAACCAGTCAACAATAGTCACCAACAAACCATCAAATCAGTAGATTCTTAATCGCGATACACAAGAACCAGTCAATCGTAATAATTCACATGTTACCCCTGCTCTTTGAAAGCACAAAAAAACTTTAAATTACCCTGATTGCCTGATAGACAACATGAAGCAGCCCAAACTTAACATCATACACAACAATATTCAGTTTACCAAAATGAAATTATATGCTAAACTAATAAACAACCATGATGAATATAAGTAAATAAACATAACACTAATAGAGGAACCCATGGATGGAGAGGTTAGAATCCAGAGGGGCATGAAAAGCATAGCCCATAAGCAATCTTATGAGTAATATTGTCCATGTCACTAAGATCAATAAGTCCTCCATCCATGGATCATTTGTATGCCAAAGGAGCACCTTAAAGGTTTTATTATGTTATGTAATATCATCGTGGATGAGGACTGTGCATTTGTCAAAATACAATACCCAATGCCCACCAAATTTACCACTTATCATTAATCAAACATGCCCAGCCAAAAGTACTCACAGTCATAAAAGATGATGCCAAATCTGAACACAAGTCACATTGCTTTCAATTCATGCAACAAGAAAAAACCATGCAACTTTTTATTCTGAATACTCAAATTGGAACCCCATCAAAAGATATCAAACCATAAAGAAATAAGAGAATTAAGATCTATAAGTGTGTAATGTGCCCTCTTCCAAAGAGAATTTAATAAATAAATCATAATATTAAGCTATGACAAAAATTAAATATCTAGTAATAATAATTATATAAGTGATTAATAATAAATAATTAATATCTACAATTAGATAAGTTTAAATTAAATAGTAATATGAAGATATTAAATAAAGAAATAGATAATGAACAGATAAATGAATAATAATTAATAGAAAAATAAATGATAATAAATATAATTTATTATTAAATGCATTCTATAATGAAACCTAGACTATTATAATAATAATTGAATCAATAGAATTAATATAAATATATTTAGTCTAATAAATAATAATAAAATGTAATTATAATACAAACAATGATATTAATAATCATTGTAAATGCTAATTTAAATAAATTATAAATAATTAATAATTAATAATTATAAAGGCATATCTCTAATATCTAAAGGTCGCAACGCTTCAACATGCCAATGTATATAATGGATATCAAATCCATTCCTTCCAATGAGATAGATATAGAAGAAATAAATAAAAAGGAGAAGAATAATAAAAAGAGGTGATTATTCAAATTCTAACGGGAAATAAGAAAAGAAATGTAGGAGAAAATCAAGGAGGAAATATAGGAAAAGATTAACAATAATATGAAATAAACTTTAGAATAATAAATTATGAAAATTGAGATAATAAATTATGAAATATAGTAATATTGTTATGAAGTAAACATGACCAATAGACAAGCCTATGTGTTATGTGAACCATACCACTATGAATTACTAATTCCTTTATCCCCAAAATAGCTTGGGAATCCAAAGGAAAACATAAGCAACTCATACTGAAATTACATAAGAGTCAAAACCCCCAGTCTTCTTTTTTTTTTTAAATACTTGAGAAAGAATACCACTCCCCACATCCTCAAAATGTAGTGGCGGGAGTTCATATTTAGTCACTTCTAGATAGGTTATTTGTTCATAAATAGCTTTGTTAGCCCAAGAATCTGCAGTGCAATTTACATCTCTAAAACAATGACTGATCGAGTGAGAATTGAAGAAATATTTTAATTTCCATATCATTGATTTGTTTTTAGTCACAACATAAAAGTAACCATTGAATCACCTTCAAAAATGAGGTCTTCCATGTTAAGAGAAATGGATAAGTCCAAGCCAAAAGACAGTGCCTGAAATTCAACATTATTGTAAGTACCTTTGCATGCTGCGTTGAAATCACACTCTATGAAAAAAATTCTTACACAATCATAAATCTAGAAGCATAACAAAAATAATATTTATCTATATATAATTCTGATAACTAAAAGGTGTTGTCCAATTAATAGTTATTCAGAATTCTATGGCAAAGATTACTATATTTAAAATAAATAATTTTTAAAATAATAATAGAAACTAAAGGACATAATGTAGGAGAATAAAAACAAGTGCTAGTACTTGTGGTTAATTATAATTGTAGGTTGGAATTATATGATAGGCTAAAATTATATCTAATGATATTAATATTAGAAAATAAGATTGTATTAGAATTAGTAAGATATCTTGTAATATTTATTTAATTATATTCTATTATTAAATTACATAATATTGCATATATGATATAGTACTATTATATTATTTATATTATAAAATAATATATATTATATGTTTTAAATTGTAATAATTATTTATAGCCTATATATATTATAAATATAATATAATTAATATTTGAAGGCTAATGCAATGATTGCTCTATGGTTGATAATTCTAATGCCTTATGATCTAAATGACCTAAGACTTTTGTCATTTTGTATGTCACACTAGCATAAATCTTTTCTAAGAATTTTTTTAATTGAATAACTTGCATTGCAAACATTTTATTTTTGAATAATATTTTTCCATTTCACTTTTTTCTTTTTTGAAAATGTAAACCTTGCCTGAACTATTACCCAAGAAGAAATTTCCATAAATAGATATTGAAATCTAAGACATCTTTAATAACAAAAGTTCCGGTCTTCTATTATTTTGAGCCATTTTCAAAAAAGTTAATAGATTGCTAAATAGTTGTCAACTTTCCCAAAGAAAATATTCAAAAAAGTTTACAATTCAATTCATTGATTGTCCAAATAAAAAATCTCAATCAAGATAATGTTATCCGAACATTTAATCATTCATTTGTCTTTAGATCATATCCAAATAAAAGGTGCCTATAATGATTTAAACTTCATATAAAGACAATTATTATAAGATCTGAAGAATGAATCTAGGACATATTTATTGATTTTTAATTTTTTCTTATTGAGATGATAAGTACATATTTGGAGAGAAAATATTTTTAAATAAATTTTCTAAATTACTAATAAAAAAAAGTGAAGTTTCTTTTTAAGTTTATAAAAATTAAATTAGAAAATTCAACTCATGAATTTAGGAATAGTCAAAGTTTAAGAACCTATTTAAATATATTTTGTACTATAAAAAAAAATCAATATGGAGTCTCCAAAAAATGGGTCCTATAAGACAACCAATTATAAATTTTAGAAATATTTGAATGCAAAAATAGTTACTTATGATTCTGGTGTAAAACTAATTCACTAATTGTCCATAAGTGAATGCAATATACTATCAACGACAAATACAATCTTTTTTTTATCACAACAGATTAAGACTAATAATAGAAGTAGTTTAATTAGTCTTAATATTATATTAACCACTAATTACACAAACAACCAATTTACACTATTAGATCAAATTGATATAAACCCTTGGATCTTTAATCTTTAAGCAAGATGTATAAAAGCTTTCTTTTCTCATTTTAACTCATTTGTTTTTGAGGTTCCGTATAAAATTTATAAAAATTTCTTGTTTGAATGGCTATTATGTGGTATTTTTGTTTATTATTTAGATCTCTTTTTAAAGATAAATTCTATTTTTTAAATATTTTTATTCCTTTTATTTGTTTGTAGGTTTCTATGAGAGTTTTCAAATAGAATAAAGTATTTTTAAAAAATAAACCCAATAAAATCTATTATTTAAAAAGACAATAACAATGAATTGAATCTATATACACACGCGCGCACACACACACACACACACACACACACACACACACACACATACACACAAACATATCATTTCAAAATTACTTTGCACAACAAAAATAATGTCTTTATATTTTTATTATACTATAAACTTTTTTTAAAAATTATGTTGAATATATTTTTTTGAAACAAAATATGTTAATTTTCATTTACCAAAATGTGTTACTCATTATAAAATGTTTTCCACTTAATATTTATACTTTATGTAAGAAGATTCAATGCTTAGATTTCCTATATTTTAAAATGAACTTTCATTTTAAAAAATAATTAAGCTTTTCAATAATTTAATAAGAGAAGAGCTCTAAATTTAATGATGAGACAATATTTATCATTTTCATTACATAATAATATTTATTTATATAATAAGGGGGATGTATCCTGAGCTCCACAAAGTTCGCGGGTTTCCAAGGGATCAAAATCCTTCAGGGATCCTCTCTCACTTCTGATTCACCGGGGTTTCCAAGGGAATATGTAACAATGGGTTCTTTCCGTAGAGCTATGAAACACCAACATTCAAATTTTCAAAACCAAATTGGGCGCCATTCAAAATCCCACCCAAGCTTATTAGAGGAAAGAAACTAGTTTTTGACATTTGTGAGGAAGAGCCACACAGGGATAAGCTTTCTAATAAAAAGCAGGCGACAAGGGATCTAGATGACAAAGACCCTTTTCTTCAAAGGCGTTTTCATGAGGCTACCAAGGATTACCAATCTTACAACTTGAGGGAGTCAGATATGTTGGCTCCTTTTCTTTCTACTTGCAGATATACAATTTGATTGACAAACTAATGTCACTAACTCTATCACCACTCCAAATCTGACAAGAAAAAGGGCCAATTAACAAGGATCAAGAGAATGATCCTCCTACACTTTGAGCTTTAATGCTCAGGCGGGTTTACCTTTGATTCACTTCTTAAAGGAATCAGCAGATACTAAACATTAATGTCCTTGACACATTGATTTAAAGTTGTTATCATTTATATGTTGATTGATGATGAAGAACTGCTTCCTGAGAACAGACCAATGTCTTATCCTAGGGTAAAGAGTCAAATACAACATATATCAACTAAAAATCTAACTCAAACACACCTAAATCCAGAATAAGTGCTTTGCCTATTATTCCTCTCACACTTGGACATCAAATTCTCATTCAACCATGAATTCTCTAAAACTATCTTTAAGGATTTAATCTCGACTTTGGAAGGAACTCAAAGACAATTTCACAATTTACTTTGTAAACCATACATTAACTTACTTTGTAACATTAACATATAAGAATTCAAGATCAAAACAAGAAGACGTACACAAATCTAAGATTGGAATTTAAGTGTATTCTCATTAAAATTTCAATATCAATACATTGAAAATGGTAGAATGCTAGAAAACAAACCCTAAATCCAAGTTCTCTCTATTCAGTTATCAATTTCACCATCCTTGAAAAATACATCAAACTACTATATATAGTCACTAGCTATCTTGGAATCCTCAAGAAAGGATGCAACAAGCTTCAAATAGCTAGGATAGAACTAGGGTTTCCAATAACCATATCAACCAGATAACTAAGAAATTTACAGCAGAAGTGACATGCCAAGTAATCTGAAGCAATCAGGTCCAAATTGATCTTCATTTATGGCCAAAATCCTGATTGGTACACTAGAGATTGGAAATTTCATCATTTTAGCCCTCTGTTCACTTTACCTACATCATAAATGGCCTAACTGATTCACCCATTTTTCTACGACACGAACACACTCCGTAGACAAGCATCATTTTTGGACCATGCTGCAATAGTGGACAAGATCAGATCAGGTAGATCGGCCGCCCAAGCATTAAATAACTAGTCCTTTACTCACAAAGAACCCTTAAATATTTCAAATTTCTGGTGGCAACAGTCAATCAGACAAGTTTAAAACACGGTCATTGATCTCTACCCTTTCTCAGCATATCAAACAGTCATCAAAAACCCAATCAACAAGAATTAATCCTTTAAATTATCTGACCACATCATTTACCCAGCAACCAATTAGGATCAAGCACATCTGCATGACTTGGCAGTTGCACCCATCATTTTATTAGTCTTTAAATCAGGACTATCGATCTTCACTCAAGAAGGAATCAACGGCTGTCACATTACTGCAATGACTAATCTTAGAGCACCTTTCCTTCTCAGCAATGAGACAACCATCGGATCAAGTTACATTTGGCGTCTCCCTAACATGATGAAACCCTCGGCCCCACTGACAACCTCCATGTCACCATCCCCTGCGACCAATCAGAAAAAGGCACATTAGAAACACCTGGCAACTAAGGACCCACTGCACCGTCTAAATTTATTAGTTGGGAGATCAAACGGCTATCGCATTGCCGCATTGATTAACATCCGGGCATCTTTCCTTTACGGCTCTGCGACCATCATCGATCTTGATCATACTTTAACCGACCACATAGCCTTAAGAAACTAAGCCCGCCTCGATAGGTGTCATTCAGTCACAGCCCCACAAGAAGGGTACTATCAGTGAAGTCAGGCTAAGGCGCAATGACGATAGTCAATCAAATCTCATTGTGGGATTCCCTTTTAAAGGTGAAATTTGGTCCCACCTGATAGAGGTGTTGAGTTGTCTGCCACATCGACGATTGTCGCAACATCATGATGGGTAAATCATTTCCTTGTGGATGTGCGACAGCCGTCAGAGAAAAATAGGAGATTAAAGGCTTTAATAAAAGCCAAAACCTTAGTGAAATATACCATTAGGACTTAGGGAAATTAATAAAAATCATTGGGACTTAGACCTAGGAAAATAAAGTATCGGCCTAGGTGGAAAAAGGTTCAAGAAGTATGGTGATGCCCAATGGTAAAATAAAGCACATGCCTTAGAAGGATTTTAAGTGACCCGAAAAGGTAACAAAGAAATACACTAGTCTAGGGTTTTGGGACTTAAACAATTTCATGAAGCCCTAGGACATGGATTTAGACCTACTTCTCAGACCTTAAAAATTATATATCTCCCTAGTTTTTCCACATTAGGCCATGCGATCTAAACTGGAGCTTGATGACATCTTGAATTATTCATGGCTAAGTTCGCAAGCTATAAAACTTGATACATTTTCTTCGCCGATCAAAATAAGTTGCAGCAGGGAAAGACAATTTTCACAAGATTTTGCAGGGAATAGACCATTTTCTTAGGATTTTGGCTAAGATAGGAAAATGACCTAACAGTGGCTCTGTTTGGGGATGATGGGTAACTTGTGCCCATGCAAGAATTCAAAATTTTTGGGGAAAGCAGACCACCTACTAGAAAAGGACAACTACATAAAGCACTTGGACAAAAACCTACTAACAAAGGCAAGACCAGACAGAAAAAAAACACACCACACCTTTGTAGAATTTACAATATATACAAACCTAACTATTGTTCATGGAAAGAAAAATACCTTCAACTGAAGTATTTCTTCAAGAATTGTCCATGAACGGGCAATTCTTGAATGTCACCATTGAGCTCTTTGACAATGTAGGAATCTGGTCCCCACTTTTCATGAATCAGATATGGCCCTAACTAGATTGGATCAAATTTTCCATGTTTTCCTTTGTCTTCCAATTTGGCATTCTAGAGTAATATCAAATCATTTGGCTCAAACTTCCTTTCTACAGCTTTCTTGTCATACAAGTTTTTGACCTGCAATTGCAACTTGGCATTCTTGAAGCTGATTCTCTTCTGGTTTCATCTAGCTTGATCAAATCCTCAATCCTCAATTGCATTTCATCATCTAGATCATCATCATATAACTAAACAAAATTGTACATTTCTAATAGGTTTCTCTGAGGCATCCTTGCATTTATTCCATACACCAAGTCAAATGGTGCACACCCAATTTCCTTCTTAACAATTACTCTATCAGCCCACACAACTAATGGCAATTTTGAATTCCATGCTCTCTTGTTCTTTTCAAGAGTCCTCTTAAGGATCTTCATCAAGCTTTTGTTAGATGATCCTGCCTGTCCATTCCCCTATGGATGATAAGGTGAGGAGTATGACACCTGGATTCCTAAACCTTTACAGAATTCCTTGTATTCAGTAGATCTGAAGCACATTGCATTATCACAAACAATTTCTCTAGGCAACCAAATCTAGTGACAATATTATACAAAAAGAAATCAATCACTACCTTGTTGCATTCCTTGTGGGAATAGCCTCAACCCACTTTGTAAAGTAGTCAGTAGCAACTAAGATCCAAGAGTGTCCTCCACTGGATTTGTTTGGTATTTCTCCTATGAAGTTCATCCCCCATTGTTGGAAAGGGGCCTGTACTTCCATTGGCCTTAGTGGTATAGTTCCTGAAAAATTGAGCTTGCCAGAAAATCTCTGACAAGCATCACACTTTCTTACCAATTGTTCTGCATCCTTAAAGATTGTGGGCCACCAGAACCCTGCTCTTAGAGTCTTTTGAGCAGTGGTTTTACCCATATAATGTCCACCACATATCCCTTCATGCATTTCCTTTAACAGCTTGTCATCTTGGTTCTTATCAACACATTTCAAAAGTATGCAATCCAATTTTTTTCTATATAGCTTGCATCCTATAATTACATACTTGATTGCCTGTAACTTCAGTGTTCTTTTCTTGCTATCATCCATTCCTAATGGACATTTCATATTCTTCAAAAAATAGATTATATCTTGATACCAAACACAATTATCCATATCACATGTATCATCAATCTCAGCTTGATTTACCTAGTTTGCATCAAGATTGGATTGAGCCATAAGCTTTTCCAATCCTTGTCCTCTAACCAGCTTGGTGATTTGGATATTCTATTTATCCATCTGCATCTTCTTCCTGACACCTCTTGTTGTGAGAAAATGTCCTTCACTGCAGCACTTGGTACAAAAGCAACCACACTTGCTCCCATCAAATAAAACCTAAAAGCCTTCACAGCCTTAACAAGTGCATATGCTTGTTTTTCATTGATATCATATTTTAATTCTGCAGCCTATAGAGATTTGCTAAAGAATGCAATAGGTTGTTCAAAACCCTCATCATTTTTTTGTAATAGTACTGCAGCAATAGTATGAAAAGAAGCAAAAGAAAAGATATGCATTGGAATACTATAATTGGGTGCCTTTAGTATAGGTGCATCCTTGATTTCTTGCTTGATCTTCTTGAAAGCCTCATCAGGTTCACCATCCCATTTTATTTCAGATCCTTTCTTTAACATCTTGGATATTGGCCTGGTGGTCTCAACAAAGTTAGTAACAAATCTCCTTAAGAAATTTACCTGACCAAAGAAAGATTGAATTCCCTTAACATTTTTTGGCTTTTGAATCTTGTCAATTGCCATTACTCTTTCTGGGTCAATTCTCACTCCCTGTTTCCCTACTAGGTGGCCAAGCAACTTGCCTTCAGTTACACCAAATGCACATTTCCTTGGGTTTAGAGAAATGCCATATTCTAGAGCCCTCACAAATATCTTCTCCAAATGAGAACAATGATCTTCCTCCCTTTTGGAGTATGCAATCAAGTCATCTTGATATACCACTAGGAATGTATCTATAAAATCTGCAAAGGCAACATCCATTGCTCTCTGGAAAGTGGCACCAGCGTTAGTTAAACCAAAAGTCATCCTTACATAGAGATAAGTTCCCCAAGGCATTGTGAAAGTTGTCTTAAATTGTTCTGATTATTTCACAATCACCTGATTTTAGCCAAAACATCCATCCATCATGGACATTAGATTAGATCTAGTTACTCTTTGCAGCATTGCTTCCATGTTGGGCAAGTAGTAGTTATCCTTCAGAGAAGAGATGTTTAAGTTCCTGAAGTCCACACACAATCTAATGTCTCCATTGTTCTTCCTGACTGGGACTAAGTTTGACACCCAAGAAGAATGCCTAATAGGCTTTATGATTCCAGCATCTCTCAACTTTATCAATTCTTCTTGCATCTTAGGGGCTAAGGTAGGATTGATTGGTCTTTCCTTCTACTTGAAAGGTTTAGCATCCTTGTTCAAAGGAATGACATGCTGAAATAAATCTTCTCTGTAAACCTTAAGATCATCATATGACCATGCAAAGACATGTCTATATTTTCTTAATAGCTCAATCAAAGACTTTCTTACCTGCTCAGACATTTTTTTTCCAATGTACACATTTTTTGGTGTTTCCTTAGTACCAAGATTTACCTCTTCCAAGTCCATTTGGTCCCTTTTCTTGGCATCGATTTGGACTCTGTCCTGAATTTCAAATACAGTTTCCAAAACAACAAGTCCCCTAGGAACCTTGTTGGTCTTAAGTTGTATGACTTCATTTCCAAAGACAACTTCCTTTCCTTCTACAGTTTCCACCAAGGCTGAACAATCTAATTCCTGACCATGATATTGATCTTCACAATTCATAAATCTCAAGATTATCCTGGTCATCCTCAAAAACTTGCCAGTTTTCAATGTTATCTGGTATACTGGGCCTAGCCTGAGTTTCAACTTTTGAGAGGCCTACAAAGGTGATATCAGTAGGATTGATTGCTATATTGGCTAGTAAGTCAGCCATCTTATTGTTGCTTCTATCTTTCCACACAATATTAAAGGCATCAAAACACTTAATCATATCCCACGCTGCATTCCTATACTATTTTAACCTTTTGTTCTTGGAAGCATAAACTGACCTTACTTGAGACACAACTAGCTTTGAATCACCAACAACATACACACATTTAATTCCATGTTTGTGTGCTAACTTCAAGCCTATCAATTTGTGCTTCATATTCTGCTATGTTGTTTGTGCATGAGAAAATCAATGTAAAAGAAAACTTATGTGTTTCCCTCAGGAGAAATGAGTAAAATACCTGCACCTAAACCATCTTTGTAGTTAGCACTATCAAAGTACATTACCCATAGATCACCTTTCTCAGACTTAGTATTCACCTCCACAGTAATAGGGGGAAAGATGGGTTCTTTCTCAAGAATAGTAACTTCTACCCTAAAAGAATTGATATCAGTATCTATAAAACAAGTAGTCTCACTATCAATGTTCCTTTCAATCATATGGTTCACCCTTGGCTCTCTCTCAATCTTGACAAATTGACCATCAATGTTGAAAGTTGCAAATGAGAGGTCACATTGTAAACTTCCTCCCATGGCAACACTCCATTTCCTGAATAATAGCATCCCATAATGAGGAGGAATGTCTACAACCAAAACACTCATAGTCAGTTCTTTCCCCGGATATGCTGGTAGTTTATAGGGTAATGCATTGATAGTTCCAATAACATCTGCCCTAAACAGTGTCAACTTTAAGACCCAATCTCTCCATAATTTTAAAAGGCATGATAGTATTTGATGCACCAGAATCAATCATGTAATTTTTTAATGTCATTCCATTCACTATGATGCTTAAGAAAAATGGATCAATGTTTTCAAGGCTAGCATTGACAGAATTATCCAAGTATATAGGTGGTATCTGAGATACCACTCCCTGAACTTGCACTTCTTTCCAAGCTTCTGGTTGTGGCTCACTGGTATTGCAAGCAACATTATTGTCATGAACATTATCCACCCATGCCAGGCTCTGTCTTTGTGCTCAGGGATTCTTAATAATTCAAACAAGGGAACCTTGACAGTAATTTGGGACAAAACTAATAACATGTCAACAGGGGCAGAAGAAGGAATCTCAACCTGCATTGCCTTAATATCCTTTTTCTTCTTAGGTGCATTTACTGTTTTTACCTTCATTTTTTCAACTTTGGTTGTTGCATCAACTGACTTCTCAGTTTTCTGTTGGGTGTCTTTTTCATGAACATTAGACACTTTGACACCTCTGGCTTGCCTTGGTTCCCACTTCTTACCTTTGATATTCTTTACTTTTATTGTATAATCATTTCTCAACTTATTTCCAATGGGCTCCTTAGGAGTGGTATTTTTTATGAACATCCCTGCAACTTTACCCATGCCATCATTTGCTGTCATGCTTCTTGTTTGCACTTGGGCAACCATTTCTGCAGTGATCCTTGCAATCTCCTCCTTTGAAGGTCTTCTTAAGTTTGTTTTCTTTGAAGAGGAGTTCATGTTACATGCCTTTTCATCAATGTCTTCATTATCAGAAAATACCTCTTGATGGAATAATGCCTTGTTGTGTCTTTTTGAGCACACATCAGTCTCTCCATCAACATCAGAGACATCTTCATGTTCTAGATATGAGTTAATCATGTTGCAACCAATGTCATCATTAGTTTCCTCTTGATCAAATTCATCATTCTGGTATGCAGTTATAGATTGTGCAACCACACAATGTTTTGCAGAATGAGAAGATTGGTAGGCCACACACCATGGTGTGTCCTCTACAACATTCACAGTGGCCTTGTGCAAGGGATCATTGATGGTCTTATCATTATTTCCTTTGGCATTTGGGACAATAGGTTTGCCATCTTTCCATTGGGTGTTATAAGGGTAATTCTGTAACCTATTCTGTTTATTGAAATTGTTGTTGAAATGAGGCTTTTCACCAGTAGAAACCTTATCATTTCTATTACTAGGTGCTTTCAAGTCCCTCAGTGCATTCAACACTTTGTCCAACTTGTCCTCTTCTTGCTTCTTATTTCCAACATTTCTTTCATTATCCCTTTTATATTTTTTGTCACCAAACAACTTAGGATCATCTCTTTTCCCTCCCAATTTTCTTGATATTTTCATATTGTTCTCTGAGAGTTCTAGGTTCTTTGTCTCTCAGTAAGTATCCCATCTTTCCATCAAAGACATTGAAGTATGTGGTCAGACAGACATTGTCATCTAATCTCATAACTTGAGACAACTTATGCATACCCTTCTGAAATCTCATATTGAACTCAGTTGCAGACTCATTCTAATTTTTCCTTATGTTGTTAAATTCATTTAGCATGAAACTGACATTAGGCCTATCACCATACTATTCCTTGAAGCATTTTTCAAAAGCATCCCATGTATCAATACAACAGTCAGGGAGTCTTTTGAACCAGTCTCTAGCATCTTCAACCAAAGACTGAACAAAGAGTTTCATGACTACAACCTCATGCTCAATTTCATAGTCATTTAGCATATCAACAAATAACCTAAGGTGTTCTTCACAACTAATGGCATTGTTACCAGAACATTTGGTTACCTTATCTCTTATATCAGTTGGGAAAGCATTTGGGTAACCTGGTATTCCATCAAAGCTAATTTGCCTATACCCCTCTAATTGCATAGGTCTTCTTTGAAAATTTAAACCAGTGTTTTTACTGGAACCAGCATTCACATCTATATTTCCACCTACTTGTACACTTGACTGTTGTTTAGGATCAACATTTAACTTGGTAGATGAAGTAGAAAGTGGATTATGAGTAGTAACATTACCAAGTGGAACAATATTAGAATTTGTAGATGGCATACCTATTTCAATAGTAGATGGCTCAAGAGTGTTTGCAGATGAAGCCTTCAAGAACTGGATCTTCCTTCTTGTTTCTGCAATAGAGGCTTCAACTTCAGCCTTCTCCAGTTCCCTATCTAAATCATCTTTTAGTTTTCTTTTCTTCTCCATCTCTTTGTCTCCACTTGAAACAGGTGGTGGGATAATAGGTCTTGCCACAGGCTCATTTATTTGAATCCCAACCATCTTTTGCTTTCCCTTTTCACTAACAACAGTAGTAGGTCTAGTAATTTCACTTTCATTTTTATCTTTAGGCAAAGAAGCATAACTTTGGACATGAATACAAAACAATAATTTCAAAATAGCATCCAAGGTACTATTCAGAATTAGAATTAAATCATTGTCTATAAAAGTTTGACAAAGGTTAGAAACAGTGATCAGATCGAGGAACAATACAGAGATAGATATAAGGTATCTATATTAGATATCCTATCATATCCTTTACCATCATAAATTTGATTGGCAATACCAAGAATATTATTACCTTTGTGATATAGAGATAAGAGATCACTCTTTAGATGGGCACAAACATACATTCTCAGATTGATATCCATGAATTTAGAAAGAAAGAAGAAGATTCGCTAACCAATTCTGAGGATTAATATAAACTAATATAAAATAGATTTCCATAACAAGACTTTATAACAATAAATTTTATATCAGATGTGGATGTGGATGTGCAACCTGTATATAAGTCATCGTCATCTTTATTTCAAATAAAAGCATTAAGATATTCATAACCAAATCTAGTTTGCAAAATCCGCCACAATTGAAACTCACCTTCTCAATATTTTCTCTAATAGTATACTTGTAAGCCCACTGAAATATCTCTATAATATAGAGAAATCGGTTACAAACCCATCAATATATATATATATATATATATACATATATATATATATATATATATATATATATATACATATATATATATATATATATATATATATATATATATATATATATATATATATCTATATATATATATATATATATCTATATATGTATATATATATATATATATATATATATATATATATATATATATATATATATATATATGTATATATATATATATATATATATATATATATGTATATATATATATATATATATATATATATATATATAAACAAAAATTTAGTATTGGTTGATTTTTTGACATTTTAATATTAGTAGTTTCGAAAAGAATGCTATGTATTCGACATCAATTTCGACCACCATTGGTCTCAATTGCGATGAACTTTGGTCGCTTAGATAAAAGATTTGATCTACAATTCTTCCAACTTCAAGCGATTACTTCAACGAAGATTCGGTCGATAATTCAACCACTAAGTAGGTCCAAATTTTGACGATGGTTTTTCCTGTCGAATAATCAATGCACAAAAGTTTGACAACAGTTTGGGTCGTCTGATCGACCAATGGGTATCAAAAATTTGACTAATGTTCATTGAAAAACAGGGTAAAATTTACTAGTGACTGCCTTCCTAAGGAAAAAGGAAAGAAATAAAATATATCCTAACAATTTAAATCATATAAAAGTGTAAAGAGATATAGAATAAATTAAAAGAAATTATGTCTAAGTGGCTTCCCAAACCCTAATCTAAAATTAGGGTTGGGACCACTTTATAGACACAAGAAAACCCTAATCTAAAATTAGGGTTGGGACCACTTTATAGACACAAGAAAACCCTAATCCATTTCATTTCTTTGTGCAGGATTTTCTTGGGAGGAGTTTGAAGATCTCATGTTTTGAGAAAATGTTGGAGGGTAGCTCTAAGGAAGTATTTTTTTCTTTCTACAGAGGCTACATCCATTGATGCATTTCCCTCCTCTTGTTAATCAAAGATGAAGCAAAGAGGGTTGTTTTGGGGTATATTTTCTTTTATGTTGTGCAAATTTATCTCTTATTATTTTTTTTATTTTAGGGTTTCTTTATATATATTTTTTTGTTCTAACATTATTATAAACTATAATTTCTTTATTTAAATTTTTTTTGGGGGGTTATTAAGCTAGGGTTTTTTTTTTAAAACCCCCTTGCTAGAAAATCCAGCAACCATAGCCGCCATGGCTAGCCTCCCACGTGCTGTGGAGGTCACGGCTGTTGCAGTGACCTCTAGTCACTGCAGGCGGTCATAGCCACACAACAGTGATCGCGGTCACTGCTGTGTGGTCACGATCGCCTGCAGTGGCCTTGGCCACTACAACGATCGTGTCTACCACAACGGCCCGACCTACTACATTCGTAGGGTAGATGAAAAAAGAAAAGGAGAGGGGAGATTCGGCTCTTGGCCACTGCAGCGATCGTGTCTACCACAACGGCCCGACCTGCTACATTCGTAGGGTAGATGAGAAAAGAAAAGGGGAGGGGAGGTTCGGCTCTCGGCCGACCCCCTTTTTTTTTATAATTTTTTTTAATTAAAATAAATTTAATTTGCTATGTTTCATTTAGTATATTTTTTTAAAAGGAAACTATAAAATATATATATATATATATATATATATATATATATATATATATATATATATATATATATATATATATATATATATATATATATAATATATGTATTATATGTTATATATAATAGTATGTGAAATTTTTAAACTATAATATATATATATAATGAATTTATAATATATATATTATATAATAGTATGTGAATTTTTTTTTAGCTTAACACTTAAGTATATATATATATATATATATATATATATATATATATATATATATATATATATATATATATATATATATATATATATATATATATATATATATATATATATATGCAAATAGGTGAAGTATAAATGTTTAATTAGGTATAATAAATCTCTTAGAAATGAGTTAGTCCTCTATTTTGATCTCTTTTTTTTTTAATTTCAAAAGATAATTTACAACTGAATGTAATTAGTAAAAATAAAACAGAATTAAGTACTATCTAGATTTTCTGCTCAAAATCTTTTTGATATTTAGTTGTTACTATTCTATTGTAGGTACAAACACCATTCAAATTTAAAATTGATAGATTTCTAACATTTACAGTCTGTGTTAACTAATAAGGAAATATTTTGTTTGCTAAAATGTCTTCATTCATTTACAACCTTTACCAATTATATGCAAAAAGGAAATAAGGACATTCATAAGTAAATAGCCTAATAGAATCCCTTTTCATTTCTTAGTTTTTCAACCACATAATACATAATTTAATTTTATCAAGATCTCCTCTTTTCTAACACATAATGGAAATTGGACAAGGTAACAATGATTAACAGTTTCATAAAACAATACTTATACTTACATAAAAACTAAAGGAAAAAGAAATTCCTCATCCTATTAAGGGAAAAAATGACAAAGTAAATAATATTCAAAATTACTTTTTAAATCTGTAATCCATACTTAAGAATAATTACATTCTACAAAATTTCCTTTTAATGCAAATAAACCTCAAATCCCTCTCTTACATTCCAACCAGATTTAAATAAAATTAAACTCTTCTCTTACAATTTAGAATTGTGCAATAATAAATCCTAATTTTCTTTGATATCAATCCTTAGTTCTAAGATCCCCAACTTCCATTGGTATTTATCAATCAAGAAGAATCAATTGCTACAGGGATCATCCAGCACTAGTGCATGAACGTTGAAATCTCAAATGGTAAAAGAATCACTACCACCCGACCTCGTGAACCTAAATGGTCCACTCCCACCGTGCTGAGGAGATAACAACAAATCTCACTCAGATAACACACTCAAACAAAACAACTAAGCAAAGAGTCTTGAAGGCTTTCTATCTCAAAAGGTACCACCACTAATGATAAAGAGAAAATAATAAACATTAAAATACCAACACTTACCAAAACACCAAATACTAGAATAACGAGAAAATACAAAACAAACCACCAGGCAATAATGAAATAACAGAGATACAACACCACCAGAGGAAAAGGCAGAAACTATAGAGGAGATTTAGGCTACAAACTATGGGAGTTTCATCGCATGACGATCTACTTGAGTTACCCTGGACTGGTCACACTGGAACTCGGACCCTCAAGCATTGAGTTACCCTAGACTGGCCGCTCTGGGCCCTGGACCCTCAATACGACCCATGTGGAACTAGAATACCCTCTCAAGAACATGAGGAATTCTAATCATACCTACTCTCTAGGTATCATCTCATTCCCATCCTTAGCCTAAACAAGCACTCAAGGCATAGGCGAGGCATAATCTCTAAGTTATCTTTCTAATGAATTCTATAAATTTTAATTACTATGTTATCACTTATTAACAAACTTACGATAGGTTACCCAGGTACTGACCACTTTGGGTCCCAGACCCCTATTGTAAGCCACTCCCCTAAGATGCACCTATTTAACCTCCCCTAGGCTCACAAGTCACCAACAATCAACTAAGTCTCATAAAAGATATCAGGGACATACTCAGGTCGTTAAACCAAAATGTTATAACCACTCTCTCAAAGAGTTTCACATAACCATAAGATTCCACAGAAGAGAATCATAGAGAAAACTTCACATAAGGTTGGGTTAAACCAACCGAATACAACATAGTATGCATGGCAAACAAACACAAACAATTAACCCTAAATCCGCCTTTGGAAACAACCTATTAGGTCAACATACTAATTCCCCCTTTAAACCAAAACACATAAGCCAAGAATACATAAGTATAATTTAATGAAATAAACTAATTCGTAAGAAAAATCTATCACTAAATTAATTTATTTAGTAATCACTAATACCATATAAATTTCATAATTTATTTCATAATAATTTCATAATCAAAATTTAATCATCTTCTTTTAAAATAAACAATCGCATGTATCTTAATATAAAATTTTCCACACATTTTATTAATAATAACTATATTAAAAAAAAAAATACAAACTCCTCTATAAATAGAAATACAACTCCTTAATAAAAAGCAACCTCTTAAGAAAAAACAACTTCTAATTTTAAATAAATTACAAACTTCAATAAATAATTAATAAATTAATAAGAATTTGTATAAATTAATTAACATTAAAAAATAACAATATAGATAAGTGGTCACATGACCATGCAGGCTCACCTCCTAGCCTAGGCCATTATATGGCCACCCCTGAGCTAGGGGAAACAAGGGTAGATAGGTTACAAACATGCAACACACATTTAACATAAATTCTACAATATGAGACAAGAACAATCACAATTTACTCCTATTTTCCAAACTTGCACATAGGACCAAAATAGATCCAAAAATAGGTGAAGGTGAAAACATCACATATAGAGATGTCATACTTAAACAAACCAAGTATTATAAATCATTCTTACATTACTTCACAAGGCTCTTTCTCAACATACCGGCTCATCACAAAGAGCATTAAACACATCCCTTATGGCCCCCAACTATAACATAAGTAGACGTCAAGGATGCACATACATCCAAGCTCTACAACATATGGATTTCTCAACTAAGCCCTTCACCCCAAGACATTCTCAAATCTTCCTAAGGATGAGAATTATCTTGCACACCCACAACACATTCACAAATATGAAAGGAGAAACAAGAGTAAAATTCATATGAGCATAAATAAACTAAACATCACAAATTCACACAAAAATTTTATCTTCACAATACAACTACATAAACATAAACATGGTAGATCCACCAACCTTTTCCTAAAGAAATGGCAATGGAGGATTTGTAGAAGAGTTATTCCTTTCCTTCCTAGTTTTTACTTTCCTTTCTCAAGTCTCTAGTTTTTCCAACTCCAAACTTCCATAGTGTAGAAGTGTCTCCCTCCCTTAGTCTCTTTTTCTAAAGACTCAAAAACATTCCTCTCTTCTACCCTCATCCCAAGGTAAGTTAGGTGTCTTAGTTCTAACTCACAAACCACTTATCCTTTGCTATGAAATGGTAAGTATTTTAAGACATGCGAAAAATGATTATCCTAAAAGACATGTCCAAATTCACCACTATCAAGAAAGGCTCACTTTGAGGGGCATTTTGGAAGCTTAGGGAAGTGAAAAGGGTAAAATTTGGCCCCTTAACTCATGCCCATGCCTATGCCTTGGGGCACTTAAAACCAACCCTAACTATACCATAGGGCTTCATATAACCCTTCAAAAACTCTAGTAAAGTTTACATCCAAAAATGAGAAATGATGTCAAAGTATTGGTTTCCTAAACCACTATCTATGCCTAAGGATGAGGTAGGGTCCACATTCCACTTAGGCATGCCATCTCATCACATTAGTGTCAAGTGACACCACACAAAAAGAGTACACATCACTTTACTTATTTACACACTTGGCATGCCTATTAGATATTTAACAATTACATTTACATAAGTAAATTTATATCAAATTATGCATTTACAAACATTTACAACATCATTCATACATGTATCACATTTACAAAATAAAATCATGTAACAATGAGGTTGTTCTCTTCTTAGAGCCGACCTTGGTTTTAAACTGATTTCACATAGATCCATCATTGTTTCCCCGCATTTACAACCATGGTCACAATCTTGCACACTTGATTCAGACGTCAGTATCGCATAAAATAATTGTATATATAATCATATTGAAAATGAAACAAGATCTATGATAACATCTAAATTCAATACATAGAGAAACTGCATTTCATGATTCATCATAAACATTATCCTCATTATACCCTAATTCTATATCATCGAAAAGTAAATTCAATTTTTACATAAACAAGTAACCCTAAGTTAGTCGTTGAATCATTACACTATTAGCTTTTACTATTCTATAAGGTAACGTAACAAATGCAGAATTTAGAATTCATTCATCTTTTAAAACTTATAATCAGTTAGAATCTAACACGATCATGTAGAGGTACGACTAATATCATCATCAATATAATCCGATAAACAAAACATCACTTAATGTCTAATAATATTATATCATAATCAAAATAGGTCTATCATCACAAAACAAGGTATCATGTAGATAGTCCAAGTATCAAAAACAACTGTTGAGCTAAGATGGGTCGAGGTAGGACCTCACATCCTCCCCTCAGGCATGAACTTCCTCCTGGATTTCATTGAATAGATGGGGGTACTAATCTCTCATCTATATTGTGTCCTCCCAAGATGTTGTGACCTCATCATAGCAATCCCACTAGACCCTAACCTGGTCCAGCTCTTGATCTCATAGGGCCAAGATCCTACGAGCCAATATACGTATGGGATCCAAAGCTAGCTATCTGTCCAACTCCACCTATGCTCTCAAAAACCATGGCCTGATGCTTAGCCTAGCAGTCATTAACTGCTGCAAATAATCAGTGGGACCTGCCCATGTCACCTACGGTGAGCTTTGAAGTTATTATCATTTGACTCCCGACTGGATGCCCCGTAAGACAATCTCTAGCAATGTGCCCCATGGCACCACATGAATAACATGGTCCTCTAGCTTGGAACTGACTCCCTTGAGTTCTAGACTGTTGCTGCCCACATGTCATACTGGATCCACTGAAGTTGTCTTTGGATGACTGAGTCTAAGCTCCTTGGTCACGTCGGGGACTCTGCTGAGACTACTACTATTACTGCTTCTACTAAGGTGCCCTATAAGATCTTGATGAGTTCTTTTGATTTTCCTTCCAGTGAGATTTCTGGAAATCAGAAGACTGAGGTGTGGAATTCTAGTTCTGTGACTAGTCCCGGATGTCGTGAAACCTGTTATGGATCTCCTCCGTGATCATGGCCCTCTCAACTATATCACATAAATCTCTCAAGGGTACCATCTACACTCTGTCAGCTATGGCATAGTTCAACCCCTTAATAAAGCGGTTGACCTGGAGTTTCTCATCCTTCGTGTAATCTATATAAGGAAGGAGCTTGAGAAACTCTCGTACTATGCTACTGATAGACCTATCTATTGTAAGTCATGAAACTCATCAATGTGACACTACTTGAAATGCTCTGACATATATCAGGCTCAAAATCTCTCCAAGAAGATCTCCCATGTGAGGGTATCTATGGCAAGATGGCTCTTAACCTCCTCCTACTTCCACCAAGTAGAGGCGGTCCCTCTCAGCATGTAAATTGCAAATTGTGCCTTAAGGTTTCTCTCATAAGGTCGCAACCCAAAGTAATGCTCGAGGCTCAAAAGGAAAGCCTTGGCCTTTGTCCCAGCCGTGGATCCCAAAAAGGGTGGTGGCTAAAGTCATATGAGGTTTTTGATCAGGTCCCCTGTATCACGGGGTACTCTCGGCACTACCACTGGTGGTGGCTCTGGCATGTGGACCAACTCACCCTCATGATCTGCCTACTCCTCTACTCGTCTAGGAGGGGGACTCCTACTCCGCTCTCAGACCTCGGCCTACTGACCTCTTGGAGGCAATCTATCTATAATGATACCAACTAGATTATGTAATGCATTCAGGATATCCTGATTGGGATTAGGTGGTGGTACAAGAGGGGGCCCCTGCACATCACCTCGTCCCTCGGCTGCCTACTCATCTCCCTCTATTGTCACACGGCCACCTCTAGGTCTCCGTCCATATCGGTGAGCACTATGCATGACTAGAGGCATCCTTTACTCCCGACTTCACTTTACTAAGGTTTTCCCTGAAAGGACAGATGTCTTAGAAAGGACAATAAGTGAGCTTCCCAATCATGATATAATATAAGTTAATAGAGTCCATACTTCTTTATTAAAATTTAATTGATCAAAACTCTAATGTTTATATAGGTAAGTTATTAATTTCCAAGAGTATTAAAGATTCCAACATAATTTTACGTTAAGCTGTAATGTTATTTTTGCGATGACTAGTATACTGGCCACATATATTAGCCCCATAAAAATAACATTATCAATTTTTTAAAATAATGATTTAGTTTGAACTACGAAATGTAATGGGTTTTAAGGTTCCTAGAGTAGAAATTGTGCTCTGATACCAAAGTGTAATGCCTAAAAATAAAGGACAAAACACAACAAAATTTTTTGAATTACACAAGATGACATCTAAGTTATTCACAAAGCTTGCTTAATGCAAAGCTTGAGAACACAAAAAGGCTAACCACCAAATGTCGCATAGGGAAAATGTTGGCAAATGCTAGCGTGCCTACATCCCTAAATCGATAGACGACATCAGGCGACATTAAAATCCATACTAGGTTTGAAGTGATAATTTTATTAGGTTAAAGTTCAACTCAAGTTAGTTAATTAGGGATAAGATTATTCCCTATTCCAAATTAGGTCAAGGAATGCATTTAGATTTGTTGATTAAGTAGGGAACACTTCCCTTAAGCATAAAGTTTAAATTTAATCATTGGGTGACCCCACAATAGTGGGTTACACTTTTTTAGACATGTTGATTTTTGCTGAAATAACACTTTTTTAATAAAATATGATTATTTAAGCCTTGAGAGGTTCCATTTGAAGTAATTAATTATGAATGGTTAGCTCAAGGCCTCTTAGATAAAAAAAAACATTGATATAACATCTATATTCCTCATTCATACCTACAATGGAGTCTCTTTCACACCTATTAAAATGTTGACAAAAAATCACTTTGACTTTATCTTTTGAGAGATCAAATGAACCCATTAGAAAAACCTATCTATGTAGTATGGTACTACTAAGAAAAATCTTTCCTATGATTATAATGTTAATATATATTAAGTTTATTATGACTATTTATGTTTAGTTTTACTAAACATAGATATTTCACCATATGTTGACCTCTATGTTTGACGCTTATGGAAAAATAGTAAATGAGAGAAAAAAAATTTAAAAAATATACATGCCCTAGGTATTTAAGTTATCTTTCTATAAAAAAAAATAAAATGAAATTAGACAAATACACGACAAGTTATAAGCTATGTAGTCAAGGTATGTCAAAATTATGGTTTAGTCAAATTAAAATGTTCATAGAATATGAAATAATTGTTATAATATCATCAAAAAAATTGCATGCCCTCCGTATGGATGTTACAAAACTAAATTTGAAAGAATCACACTGATATCTATTTTATAAAAAAAGTTATGCTCTATGAAAATAGTGTAACTCTTTGAAAATGACATTTTCAGCAACATACTAGTTTTCGTGGGAGAAAGAAAAAACCATTCAACTCAATTCAAAAATAAAAGAAAAAATAATATTTAAAATATAGAAAAATAATCTTAAAAGACTCTAATTTACTTCAACTTTTTATTTCAAACGGTTTAACAACAATATACATCTGAATCTGAAAGTTTTTTTCAAAATGTAGAGTTCAATATCCATTCAGGCAAAAAAGTGTAACCCACTATTGTGGGTTCACCCCATTATATTAAACTTATTGAACTCCCAATTTTTAATAAAATCCAGTTTCCAAAGTTATCTGAAAGTCTGTGTTCATTAAGTGGAAGGCTTAAATATCTTTATAAAAGTCATCGTTAAAATTGATACCATAAACCCTTTCAAAATTACATCTTCTTAATACTTAAATAATATAACTTTACATTTATTTAACATTTAAACTACTAAGTTTAAATAATGGTTTTAGTCAAAACACCATTAAAAGTTTTAAACGGTCTTTTTTTTAAAAAAAATTATGAATTCCTATTATGAACCCATAATAGTTCTAAAATATAATGAGTATTGATTTAATAAAAGAATAAAGTCTAAATATTAGATCAATATTTACTCTATGAATTGCTTTTATTATAGTTGTTATGAATTAGATTTAATTTAGTGACTATAACATTAACCATAACATTAATAACTTTTCTACTTAATAATCAATTTACCTTTATTCTTACTAAACGAATTATGACAATTTCATAAATTCTTAATTAAAATAGTCTAATAATAAAATATATCCTAACAATTTAAATTACATAAAAGTGTAAAGAGATATAGAATAAATTAAAGGAAATTATGTCTAAGTGGCTTCCCAAACCCTAATCTGAAATTAGGGTTGGGACCACTTTATAGACACAAGAAAACCCTAATCCATTTCATTTCTTTGTGCAGGATTTTCTTGGGAGGAGTTTGAAGATCTCATGTTTTGAGAAAATGTTGGAGGGTAGCTCCAAGGAAGTATTTTTTTCTTTCTACAGAGGCTGCATCCATTGATGTATTTCCCTCCTCTTGCTAATCAAGGATGAAGCAAGTAGGGTTGCTTTGGGGTATATTTTCTTTTATGTTGTACAAATTTATCTCTTATTATTTTTTTTACGTTAGGGTTTCTTTATATATATATTTTTGTTCTAACATTATTATAAACTATAATTTCTTTATTTAATTTTTTTTTTTAGTTATTAAGCTAGGGTGTTTTTTTTAAAACCCCCTTGCTAGCAGATTCGGCGGCCATAGGCGCCACGGCCAGCCTCCCGCGTGTTGTGGACGTCACGGCCGCCTATAGTGGCCTTGGCCACTGCAGCGACCGTGGCTGCCACAACAGCCCGACTTGCTACACCCACATGGTGGATGAGAAAAGAAAAGGGGACAGGGGGTTCGGCTCTCGGTCGGCCCCCCTTTTTTTTTATAAATTTTGTTTTATTAAAATAAATTTAATTTGCTAAGTTTCATTTAGTATATATATATTTTTAAAGGAAACTATAATATATATATAATATATGTATTATATATTATATATAATAGTATGTGAATTTTCTTTTAGCTTAACACTTAAGTATTTCATTATATATATATATATATATATATATATATATATATATATATATATATATATATATATATATATATATATATATATATATATATATATATATATATATATATATATATATATATATATATATATATAAATAGGTGAAGTATAAATGTTTAATTAGGTATAATAAATCTCTTAGAAATGAGCCAATCCTCTATTTTAATCTCTTTTTTTTTTAATTTCCAAAGATAATTTACAACTGAATGTACTTACTAAAAACATAATAGAATTAAGTACTGTCTAGGTTTTCTGCTCAAAATCTTTTTGATATTTAGTTTTAACTATTTTGTTGCAAATACAAACACCATTCAAATTTAAAATTGATAGATTTCTAACATTTACAGTCTGTGTTAACTGATAAGGAAATATTATGTTTGCTAAAATGTCTTCATTCATTTACAACCTTTACCAATTATATGCAAAAAGGAAACAAGGACATTCATAAGTAAATAGCCCAATACAATCCCTTTTCATTTCTTAGTTTTTCAGCCACAATACAGAATTTTAATTTTATTAAGATCTCCTCTTTTCTAACACATAATGGAAATTGGACAAGGTAACAATGATTAACAGTTTCATAAAACAATACTTATACTTACTAAAAAACTAAAGGAAAAAGAAATTCCTCATCCTATTAAGGGAAAAACATGACAAAGTAAATAATATTCAAAATTACTTTTTAAATCTGTAATCCATACTTAAGAATAATTACATTCTACAGAAGTTCCTTTTAATGCAAATAAACTTCAAATCCCTCTCTTACATTCCAACCAGATTTAAATAAAATTAAACTCTTCTCTTACAATTTAGAATTGTGCAATAATAAATCCTAATTTTCTTTGATATCAATCCTTAGTTCTAAGATCCCCAATTTCCATTGGTATTTATCAACTTGAAGACTCTCATTTCACCCTTATGCAAACTTGCAAATTAAATATTTCTCACATGACCATGGAGGCTTACCTCCCAACCTAGGCCATTATATTGCCACCCCCGAGCTAGGGGAAACAAGGGTAGATAGGTTACAAACATGCAACACACATTTAACATACATTCTACAATATGAGACAAGAACAATCACAATTTACTCTCATTTTTCAAGCTTGCACATAGGACCAAAATAGATCCAAAAATAGGTGAAGGTGGAAACATCACATATAGAGATGTCATACTCAAACAAACCAAGTATTACAAATCATTCTTATATGTCTTCACAAGGCTTCTTCCCAATATATCAGCTCATCACAAAGAGCATCAAACACATCCCTTATGGCCCCCAACTATAACATAAGTAGGCCTCAAGTATGCCCATACATCCAAGCTCTACAATATATGGATTTTCCAACTAAGCCCTTCACCCCAACACATTCTCAAATCCTCCCAAAGATGAGAATTATCTTGCACACCTACAACACATTCACAAACATGAAAGAAGAAACAAGAGTAAAATTCATATGAGCACAAAGAAACTAAACATCACAAATTCACACAAAATTTTTATCTTCACAATACAATTACATAAACATAAACATGATAAATCCACAAACCTTTTCCTAAAGCAATGGCAATGGAGGATTTGTAGAAGAGCTATTGCTTTCCTTCCTAGCTTTTACTTTCCTTTCTCAAGTCTCTAGTTCTTCCAACTCCAAACTTCCATAGTGTAGAAGTGTCTCCCTCCCTTAGTCTCTTTTTCTAAAGACTCAAAAATATTCATCTCTCTTACCCTCATCCCAAAATAAGTTAGGTGTCTTGGTTCTAGCTCACAAACCACTTGTCATTTTCTATAAAATGGTAAGTATTTTAAGACATGAAAAAATGGATTATCCTAGAAGACATGTCCAAATTCGCCACTATCAAGAAGGGCTCACTTGGAGGGGCATTTTGGAAGCATAAGGAAATGAAAATGGTAAAATTTGGCCCCCTAACCCATGCCCATGTCTTGGGGCACTTAAAACCAACCCTAACTACACCATAGGGCTCCATATAACTCTTCAAAAACCCTAGTAAAGTTGACATCTGAAAATGGGAAATGATGTCAAAGCTTTGGTTTCCTAAACCACTATCCATGCCTAGGGATACACAAGATAACCTAAGGATGAGGCAGGGTCCACATTCCACCTAGGCATGCCATCTCATCACATTAGTGTCAAGTGACACCACACAAAAAGAGTACACATCACTTTACTTATTTACACACTTGGCATGCCTATTGGATATTTAACATTTACATTTACATAATTAAATGTACATTAAATTATGTATTTACAAACATTTACAACATCATTAATACATGCATCACATTTTCAAAATAAAATCACATAACAATGAGGTTGTTCTCTTCTTAGAGCTGACCTTGGTTTTAAACTGATTTCACATAGATCCATCATTGTTTTCTTGCATTTACAACAATAGTCACAATCCTGCACACTCGATTTAGACATCGGTATCGCATGAAATCATTGCATATATAATCATATTGAAAATGAAATAGGATCTATGATAACATCTAAATTCAATACATAGAGAAACTGCATTTCATGATTCTTCATAAACATTATCCTCATTATACCCTAATTCTATAACATTGAAAAGCAAATTCAATTTTCACATAAACAAGTAACTCTAAGTTAGTCGTTGAATTATTAAACTATTAGCATTTACTATTCTATAAGGTAACTTAACAAATGTAGAATTTAGAATTCATTCATCTTTTCAAACATATAATCAATTAGAATCTAACATAATCATGTAGAGGTACGACTAATATCATCATCAATATAATCCAGTAAACAAAACATCGCTTAATGTCTAATAATATGATATCATAATCAAAATAGGTATATCATCACAAAACAAGGTATCATCTAGATAGTCCAAGTATAAAAAAAAATTGTCAAGCTAAGATGGGTCAGGGTAATACCTCACACCTAAAATGATGTAATGAAAGGAATGAGATGTATGAGTAGAAGTAAGAGTGTGATAGAGAGAATATCTTCAGAATAGTGAAGTATTTTGATAGATTTTAGTGACCAAGGTGAACAGAGCTAAGTAGTGAAGAGCAGAATAGAGCTATACTTGATAGATGAGATCAAATCTATACTAGAAGGAGAAGATCTGTAATCAGCATCACAATGAAGACCGAAGGATCAAGTACTAAGACATTTTAATAGGTGTATCAGATTAAATATTTTAACAAAGTGGTTTTGACTGACCTTAGTAAATCTCTTAACCAAGTTCTTAGTTGTAAGTCTTAAATCCTTTTGCAAGGTAGATTTTATAAATCTTAAAGCTCTTAATAGGGTAGACCCCTCACAGGGTAGATCATGTTTTTGTGATCAAATTTGTAGCCCTAACAGGAAAACTTTATACTGTTGTAGTGAAGATTTGTGGGTGTCATCCCCACCCCAGTTTTACCTTTCAAGGGTTTCTGGGTAACCAAAATTACTGTGTTATGATTATTTTCATGAGTGATGTTTAGCTTATTAGATCCATTACATTGTTGAAGTTTATGTTAATTCTATGAAAGTTTTCATTTATGATAAAATGAATAAATCAGTGATATCTGATTCACCCCCCCTCTCAATATCATATTTTCTCAATAGATTTCCAACATCTCCTGCACCATACTCCTGGGGTTGGAAAAAAACTCAAGTCTCTTAAGGAACTAGGTTGGCAACTATAGTTTCATGATTTAGAATGTCATATTCACTCATCTAAGTGGCATCTTCATCAAGAAATCCACTCCATTTGACAAGGTACTCTTTATAGGTTTTCTTCCTAGTGTTCTTGATCACCTTGGATTCCAATATGCATTCAAGTTGTAATGGATTTCTAGATGGGAGATCCTTGATCCATTCAACATCTTCATCTGTTGTCAAACCTATATCAGAACCGACATAAAAAAAAATACCCTTATATGGGAAAGAATCTGAAATATTAAATATAGGACATATGGATAATCTCAGTGGTAGTTCAATTGAATATGCATTGGGCCCAAAAATATGCACTATCTTGCAAGGACCAATTTTCTTCATCAATAATTTTGTAGGATGACCCTTTGGAAGTCTTTCTTTCTTTAGATAGGCCATAGCTAGATCTCCAACTTTTTATTGTATATACCTCTTCCTTTCATCATCCCTTGCCTTGTAATTTTCCACACTATTTTGTAGAGTTTCTCTCACCATATCATGAATTTCCTTCACGGTGATTGCAAAATCCTCTCCTTAATGAGTCCTCTTCTCCATACCATTCAGATCTCTAAGTTCCAAAATTCCTCTAAGAGGAACACCATACATAATCTCAAAGGGTCTTTTACTAGTACTCTTATTGATAGAGTCATTATATGCATACTCAGCTTGACTGATCACCATATCTCATGACTAACCATGATGTTTGGTTAAACATCTCAATAGGTTTTCCAAGGACCCATTTACCACATTAGTTTGACCATTAGTCTGAGGATGGTAGGCTGAAGTGAATGACAATTGTGATCCCAATTTCTTCCACAATGCACACCAAAAATAGCCCAAAATTTTTGAATCCCTTCTAGTGACAATATTAAGGGGCACTCCATGTATCGTAATAACTTCTTTAAATAAAACACCAGCTATATTGGATGCATCATTAATACATTTACATGGAAAGAAGTGTGCCATTTTTCTAAACATGTCCACCACTACAAAAATACTATCAAAACCCCTTGGATAACTAGGAAGACCCCAAAAAAATCCATACTGATGCTCTTCCATGGCCTATTGGGAATTGGGAGTGGCTAGTAGAGACCTACATTAGATGATATCCCTTTTTCCCTTTGGCATATACTATAACCTTCAACAAATTTTCTAACATCTATTTGAAGTTTAGGCCAATAGTAAAATCTTTTTACCTTCTCTAGGGTCTTGTCAAGCCCAAAATGACCACCCAAGATACCATTATGCTTCTCCCTTATAATATTTCCTCTCATAGAGAATTTGGGGAGACAAAGTTGACTCCCTTTAAACAATAATCTATTTTGCAACAAAAAATCAGAAGGGGGAGAAGAAATTCATATTGGATCTGAGGAAGAGGGTGATAAGGGAGAATCTCAAACAGAAGAGGAGCTACATACAAAAGAAGATAAGCCTCAAATGGATACTGAGGAGCAAACAACTGATGAGCAACAGACGACTATTGAGGGAGAGCCAGAACAAGGTATTGGGAATGAGCAGGAGACAGAAGAAGAAGAAGTTACAGCAGAGATAAGGACTGAACACGTGGGCACTTCTACTGCATTGGCTGCTCCCTATGAGCCATTGAGTGCGTCCGCAAAGCCCACTTGGTTTACCAAACAAGTGCAACCAAGGGTGAGGGTATATACTGATGAGGAGGTTGATATGACTATGCTAGGACACACCTTCCACCAAATGGCACCAGTTCCCTAGGCAAAGAGAATGTCCTATGTAACGCAAGATCATACAGGAAGGTGGAAGGCATAGGTGGTTGTCCCCTTGATGGATATCAGCAGGAAGGAGATCACTCCGGAAGACTATGTGTTAGAGGAGGTGGCCTTGGGAGAACCAACCATAGAAGGTAGCAAAACCTTGGCTACCTTGGGTCTGAAGCATGCTTTGGGTTTTATGAGTAAAGATGAGGAAAGAATAAAAGCATTGGAAGAACAGAATGAAGCAATGAAGAAATTCATTTTGAAGATGGTGGGTCCAATTGACCCAAATAACCCCGAAGCCTCATTACAGGCAATTTTGGAGAAGAAGGGGGATATAGACACTGACATTCCATGTTCTTTTGTACAGGCTTGTGCAGATTGGAAGCTAGATTTTGAGCAATTCACTAGCTTATCTCTTAGGCGGATTTTAAGGCCCTTTCGAGGTGTTTTGGCAGGAATAGTTTCTTTGGTAGAGATCATGAGTGAGGAGAATGGGGTAGAAGAAACTATCCTAAATTGGAAAAAGGTATTAGATGAGCTGACAATGATAAGGAAGCAGCACTTCCAGGTGCTAATGAAGATTTATGAAGGGGCAGAATTAGATATTTTTGAAGAATGGATCCAAGAGATAACAGCGGCATTGGCCATACTTGAGAAGGTGCTCAAAAGGTTGGATAAGAAAAGGGATGAGGGCATGCTATTTGTAAATAAGTTACAGGAGTTCTTTGAGGGGTTAGATTTAGATCTGTTCGAGGATGATGATGATAAGACTATGCACCCGATGAGTTATATTGTCAAATAGTATTTGAATATATTCCAATGGGTAAAGACAAAGGAGGATCTTCAGCAAATGTTTTATCAAAGGGAGGAGATTCAGAAAATGTTGCCTCCTGAAGAAGAAATAAGAGCCTTTGCCAAGGGATTGAAAGATTACGGAGACAGACAAAAGGAAATTCTCCAAGACATTAAGATGTCGGACTTCAATGAGGTGTTGGAGGTGGTAGATAGATTCAAGAAGGCACATCCAGAAGTACCTTCTAGCTAGTGGACCCCCAAAGCAAGATCTGTCAGCTCCCATGTACAAAAAGTGCAATTTTGGTACTTAGTCATTTTTTCAGTATGAGATTTTCGGCCCTTTCGGCCATAGGGAGTTTTCGGCCTCCAACAACTCTAACAACTCCACAGTAGTAGAGATAAGGTTAGCACTTAGCCAATTTTGGGTGTTGTATTTTTGGACCAAGTGTCGGGTTTTGGGCATTTTTTGGGCAGGTCCTGGAGTTGGCTCCAATTCTCTTAGATATCACTTCTCAGTCATCTGGGCTTCTTTCTTGGGATCATTTGGGCATGATTGCGGGATCTCTTTCAGTCAGGACTACGAAGAGTAACTAAAGCCGATGATCCAGGGGACAAACATGAAGATCACCACACACATGAACCAGTTCCAGCCCATTTGTGAGATATCTAATGCTTTTTTTTATGCAAATTCTTGTAATGCACGAGGTTTAATTCCATGCTAGGATAGTTTAACTCAGGTTTAGCAGTAGTTTCTTTAAAGCAATCTCTAGTTTAGATTTCCTTTCAAGTTTTTGTTGCGGCAAAACCCTAGCTGCGAAAATAAGAGCAGAGCTCTATAAATTGTAATAAAATGATGTAATGAGGGTCGACTGAATGATTAATACAAGTTATACAATTGGTGCTTCATCCACAATGTGATTTTTCTACTATCTATGTGAAATCTATGAATGTGTGATTTGCTCATTCTTTATTTCAAAGAGCCAATTGTTTGTTTAATGATTTCAAGTCTGTGATCTCTTAATTTGGTGTTTGCTGGTATCATATTGCTCTGTCATGATGAATATCTGAGAAGATCTTTCTTTGGTGCCTAAAGATTAACTTGTCTCACATGTGTGTGCATCTAGAGTGGCTTTGTGATCTGATGAGTTTTGACTTATCATACATCTGCATTGTTTGAATTCCGTTCATGATTACATCCATTCAGTTGAAGATTGTGACATGATCTGATCTCTATTATGTGGGTTCCTCATCTTCTCAGTTATTTAATTCACATGGTGGTGTGATTACTAGCATATGTCTGTTAGGTTTCTTTCAAGTATTTCCTTTCAAGTTTCTTGTTACCTTACTCTTTCTAACTTTCCTTGTGAAGTCGCTTTCAATAAGATAATTTAAATTTATATTGTTTTTATTTCTTAAGCCTAAAAATTGAATTAAAAAAGAGAGATATTGTGGAATCCTAAAGTTTGTTTTGTAGTTTCCCTTAAGAGAAGAACCAACAAAGGCCTCCTTGATAACAAATTCACATTTGTCTTCCGTTGAGTTATCCGAGCGGTTGAGACCCAGCCATCCGGAACCTTGAGATTGATTCCATCAATCTTCCAAGAGAGGGGTTTGTTCTTACAAATTCCTAGTTGTCTTCGTGCAAAAATGACCCTCAACAGTTGTTAACATTAATTTTTTGTTGAAGATTAAATCCCAATCCATTGTTTATGCTTACCACATCCTTGACCAATGAATCCTTGTTTAACTAGGAAATGATAACCAGGACCATAACAAGAAGCCATATCAAAAGGAATCAATGGAACTTCAGTAGTCACTATGTCATCATTAGTAGGTTTGAAAAATTCATTATGGGTAGAAGCAACGATAAAGTTATTACAAACAACATTAGAAGTAAAAACTCATTATTCAAACTCTCTTTGTTGCTTCATAAAATCAAGATCAGAAACCTTATACTCTCCAATAAAGGTAGGATTAAAATCCAAGGTTCCCCAATCATCGCTAGGAAGCGCATTAGAGGAAGAAGGATTACTATTAGGAGTAGGAGTAGTGTGGGTTTGAATATTCAAACAAGGATTTTGCGCATCATCCGCATGAAGTGTATACATCATGTTGTTATGTATAAACTTGACTTTACAATGAAGGGTGGAAGGAACACCATGTATCTCATGCAACCAAGGTCTACCTAAAAGAAGGTTATAATTGAGAGGTCCATGCATAACATGAATAGGAGTATTCAAGATGACCGGACCAACTTTGATAGGTAAGGTAATGATGCCTAAAGTATTCTTAGCAATGTTATCAAAGCTAGGTATAGGAACGTTGTTAGGTTGAATAGTTGAAAGATCGGCTTTAATTGCTTTGAGCATGTCCATGCTACAAACATTAAGCCCAGATCCATTATCAATCAAGGTCCTATGAATGATACTTTTATTGATGGTAACAAAAACCATAAGAGCATCATATTGATTCTGAACTTCTTTAGAAGGTAAATCTTTTTGAGTAAATACAATGTCAGGAGCACCTAGGGTAGCATGCATGCATTGTAAGAATTTATTAATGTTATCTTGATTAGGAGGTGGAGTATAAAGAGTTGTTAGAGCTTTTTGCAAGGCTTCATAGTAGGTAGGTGAAGCTTGAGGAAGCTCGCATAAATAAATCTTGGTAGGAGTATTTTGCAATTGGTTTATCAAATCATACTCCTTGCTAGGAAGACGGGGTGGAGGAGGAAGAATGGGTTGAGAAGGTGGCAAAGAAGTAGAAACCATCGAACTAGGTTGAAGGTTATTCCTTGTATGATAGGTGTGAGCTATCAAATTTTGATCATTGAAAGACTCTAAAGAATCCATAGGTTTACCTTTGATAGTAATGTGAGGACAACCTTTGATAGTCAACAAGGGTTTTGGATAAACCATGTTATTTGTCTCAACACTACTAACAGATTCACAAGAAGGAAGCAAAGAAGACATCCTAGGAGGAGATGAGGTAGGATCTTGATTCTCCATAAGATCATCACTAAGAGGGAGATTATTAAGGTAATTCATATCATTCTCTGCTAATGCCTCATCACTAGAAGGAATCCCAAATGGAGGTAAAGAATCTATAATGTCATCTTCTTTAGCTAAAATGTCTGCATAAGGAGAGTTTGTTTTAGAAAAAGAGTCACCATCATGTATTAATATGTCACCCATTAATAAATCACCTTCTTGTATCAAATATTCTTCATGAGGAGGGGATAAATCAATATCTTTATCCAAGGGATCATCCATAATGGTTTCATGAGGAAGAGAGTAATCAACATCCAAATCCAAAGTTTCATCCCAAATAAGAGGATTATCATCCCTACCAATAAAACACAGTGTAGAATCTCCATAAATCACTAAAGCTTGATCCCTAGAGGAGAAAGAAGGTAAATTATATTCTAAAGTAGGCTCATTAGGAGAATAATTAACATCAATCCCCAACTCATCTCCATAAAGAGAAATATGATGAAGAGATAGATTAAAGTCACCTCCTTGCTCTAATATATCCTTACAAGGTAATACAAGAGAGGATAAAGTAACATCACACGCTCTAGATAAAGTCTTTCTAGGTGTAACACTATGCAATGATAAGGTAAGAGGTAGATGTTGTGTAATCCCAAAAGTTATAGAAGAATGTTTGGAAAACACTTGAAACAACTTGTGAACATGATAAAAAATAAAGAAATGCATAGAAAATAGATCTAGATATATCCAAATGCATTCAAATGAAATTTATAAGCATGAAAAGGAAATCGAACACTAAAGACACAATAGGGAATCTAATTCCACAAAAGATAAGGGGGTAAGCTTGTAAACATTTTTGTATTTTTAAAGAAAGTTTGCAATTTTTTTGTATTTTTGAAATATAAATGCAAGAGCATAAAAGAAATCTACTTTTGTAAGCATGTAAGATCTAACACAAAATGTAAATCTAACACCAAAAAGAAAGAGTTGTGTATTGCGGGTTCACCAAAAATGTATGATGAAACATATGTGGTGGGGTCTAGGACAATGGTTTGCACACAAAAGAGACCCCAAAACCAATATTTTACACATACATGAACTTGTAATGATATGGAAAGTAAATGTAGAAGACTAATATTGAAATGAAGAAATAAAAGGTACTTACCTCCGAAAAAGAATCGGTTGAAAACCCTATTAGATGGTCTCAAAAATTGTTAATTTTTGTAGTTTCATATCAAAACTACGAGATCTACAAAACCCAGAAATCTTTTTATTTTCTGAGAAAGGTCAACCTTGACCTAGGTAGACAATGTCGACCTTGACCCCAAAATGTCGACCTTGACCTGCACTACTCCAATGGAAATTTTGTTCACAGATCCCAAAAGTTTGCCGAAAAGGGTATCCATATCTGCACTGTAATTCACCATTCCGCACATGTTCCTGTAAGAAAAATGGTTTTGTTTGTTGGGGGGAGGAGTTTGCCTTAGTAAAACCCTAGTTTAGGACTTAACCTTGAAATTGAATTGAAATTGCAGAGATAAACAAAGTAAATAGAACAATTCACCTTGCTTATGTTGAAAATCCTTATGGAGGATTCGAATCCTTGAATCCACAAGTATGGATACTTCAAATGAATGTAGAATTGAATTTAGGATGTCTCAAATCAATTGTCTTTAGATCTTCAATACCAATCTTGAATGGATCTTGGAATAATAAGAAGCTTCAATGGATGGATGGAGAAATCTTCAACAAGAGGGCTCCATAGAGCTTGAATCCTTCAATGGCTACTAATAGATCTCCTTGATGAATTGGATCTTGAATGCTTGAATGCTTGAAGGCTTGAATGCTTGTTTTAGAGATTATGAAAGATGAAAGATGGATTGAAATGAGAGAGAAAGGTTTCCTTTTATAGTGATCTAGGGCACAAACTTCTAGAGAGGCCACATAGAAAACAATAATTAAGGGTTCGTGGCACAAAAATCTAGAGAGGTGCACATGGAGAGGAAATTAAATTAAAGTCTTGACACAAAACTCTAGAAGGGGTCCACCCTTAAGATAGAGATAAAAAATAATTATTTAAGAGCCTTGTCACAAAATTTGAGGTAAGGCCAACCCCAAAGTTAATTTGAGCATTAGGCACAAAACTCGAGAAAGGCTAATCTCAAATAATAAATTAGGAATCCTACACAAAGCTTGAGAAAGGTCCACCTCAAATATTAGTTTGATAATTCAACACTTAACTCAAGAAATATTGTCCCCGAAGAGGGAAAAGAAATCTTTCTGAAACCCGACATCTGGAGACTCTCGGATTTTGAAATTTGAACCTTGGGTCAAGGTTGAGGTCAAATTTGACCTAGGTCAGGGCTGAGGTCGTCCTTGACCTAGGTCAGGGTCGAGGTCAACCTTGACCCTGAGGTCAAGAATCTTAGAATCTCAATTTAGGATGCCAGAAGTATGTAGAAAAGAAGTGGAAAATGGGGCAAAACAAGGGAAAAATCCAAATCCATGTCAAAGACCCATTCAAGGCATTTGACATGACCCCAAACCACTTACTCGAAGGGCTAAACCAGTCCTAAGTGGAAGTGCTTCCATTTTTCGACAATACACTAATAAACACAAGAATTTTATCTAAATATATGATAATAAATTTTCCAATGAAATCATGCAATACCTCATTCATTAGGCTCATAAAAGTACTAGGGGCGTTGGATAGCCCAAATGACATAACCAACCACTCATAAAGACCCTCAATGGTCTTGAAGGATATTTTTCGGTCATCTCATTTCCTAATCCTAATCTAACGGTAACCATATTTGAGGTCAATTTTAGAGTAGTAACACGTCCCTCCCCAATAGTCCATAATGTCTTTAATCCTAGGCATGGAAAATGTGTACCTTATTTTAATTTTATTGATGGATCTTGAATCAGTGCATAGCCTCCATGTACCATCATTTTTGGGGGGATAGCATTGTTGGTATTGCACATGGTCTTAGGCTATTTCTTGCCAACCCTTTATGTAGGAGTTCTTGTTCTTTCCTTGATATCTGCTCATTTTGAGATTTATAAGCTGGTTTATTTGTAAATGTAGCTCCTGGTATAAATTCAATCTGATGACTTATATCTCTAGTTGGGGGAAGAGAATTGGGAATCTCCTCTATAACTAAACCTTTTTACTTGTCTAACAACCCTTTCACCTCTTTAAAGAAACCTTTTCTCCTTACTATTTTTCAAACCATAACTATCTTTTAGTTTAATAACCAATGTATACCCCTGATGACCCTCTTCTTTTAAGACTTCTAGGAACTCATTCCCACTTAATTTCATGACACTTGACCCTAAATGTTTATCTTCACTCTCATATAGGAGGGAATCAATCTTATACTTTCTCTCATTCTTGGTGATGAGGTAAGAATTATTTTTCCTATTATGTTGTGCTTCTATGTCATATTGACATGGATGCCCCAACAACAAATGGCATGCATCGATGGGAATTACATCACACAAAATTTTATCCCTATACTTCCCTATTCTAAATTCTACCCATGATTTCTCATCAACTACAAATTGTTTCCCTTTATTCAACCATGATACTTTGTATAAGTTAGGATGAGGCAATATTTTCAATTTTAATTTGTCTACCATTTCTACTGAAACCAAATTCTAATTTGAACTAGAATCAACTATTACCTTGCATACCTTTCCATAATATTTGCATGTGGTCATGATTAGTGTCTTTCTATGAGGGGGCTCTTACACTTGTGGCACCTTCAAAAATGTTCTTCTCAACATTAGATTCTCTCCATCATGTGTGGGGCCAACACTTCCAATTGGAGAATTGATACTTTGACAATCTTCCTCTAGGATAAATTAGTTCCTTCTCTTTCCCCCATGAGAGCTTGAGTCTTTCTTAGGGTCTTTTTCATGGTGTTCCCTACTTGAATTTAATTAAATAATTTTCCTATGAAGACACTAGGGCCTCTCCTTGGTCCTCTAAATAGACACCTTCCATTTTTTCTCCTTCCCCTCTAACCTCCTCTTGAACTAGACTCTCCACTTTTCTCTTGGTGGTTAGAATCTCTCTGATTTCTTTGAAACTAATTTCTTACCCCATTTCTCCCTCTACCTCTATTTTTATGATCACCCTTCCTCCCTAATTTATCCTCTTATCTAAGTACCATTTTGAAAAAAAATTGTCCACTATCTTAGGGGTCAAGATACTAATCTCATCTTGGATACTAAACTTTAGTCCACTGGTATACCTCTCAAATTTTCCTTTTTCATCTTCTACATGCTCGTATCTGAGAGTAATTTTGTGAAACTCTTTAGTGTAGGTAGATACATCCATGTCCCTTTGTTGTAGGTTCTTCACCCTCTTATAAATTTGTACCTCATAATCTACTAGCATGAACTAAGAGTTGATCTTCTCCAACATCCTTCTCTAAAAGGAAATCAGGCTCATTTCCCTCTTTACCTACTCACCTTGGGTGTAGTTCCACCATGAGTGCAACACCTTCCAAAATTTTTTTTGAAAACTTCACTCTTTTGTTCTAAGGTACCTCCTTTTATTCAAAGTAATTATTGAAGGACTCAATCCATTCCACAGCCTCATCTTCATTCATCTTCCCACTGAACATTGGGAGATCCACCCTAGCCTTAGAAGCATCCTTTCCCATTGTCTTTAGGGCCTCAACTAAATATTTATGATCTGAAAGTACCTCTATCTCCTACCTCTGGGGTACTTCTTATACCCCATCTTCTTCTTCTCCTCCTCCTATCTTCTCTCTTTCCTTATCTCTTTGGTTACCTCCTTGAGCCTGATCTTGATAATCTCTTCCATCTCTTTGAACTTGTTAGCCACTTAGGTGGTCATCCCCTTTGGAGGAATATTGTGAGCCTCTTCTTTACTTTCTTTTTATGACATACACGAATCTCCACAATCCACTTAGCTTTGATACCACTATGATGCAAAGGGTACACCAATGACAAAAAACCCCATTAAATCCTTAAGAAAACACTTGAACAATCTTTCCGCTAGAGACTCTTGATCTTCATGTAGGATTCACAACCCCTGGAGAGACATGTGAATATGAATTTAACAACTTATCTGGCCCCTTTCTAAGGAACAAATCCTCCAACCTTGAATGATAGAACTTCTCACACCAATAATCCATTCTTGAAATTGAACCATGCTTTCCTTCAACCTTGATATATAGGACAACTACCAGTTGGTTGATATGGAGTTTTCACAATTGACTCCTTAGCCCCAAAGTGTCTCAATAGACTTAAAATGTCACAAGTGACAACTATGAATAGACCCACAAAATGATTTGATGGTACTTGCTTTATAAGGGTGACCTAGTCCTTGTAGTCCTGATTTATGATTAATCATACCTTAAATCCCAAACCTTCCACACAAAAACCCAAACAAACTATATTTTAGACACCCTTTTTCTAGTTATAGAACATACTTCAAAACTAGAACTAGGTTCCTTTATTGACTAGTCAAACAATTTTTTATCAACTAGGCCTAAAAGGGGCAATTATGCCTAAATTACAAAGACATTTCTTCAACATTGGCTTTCTCCACACAAACAATTCTTAGGGAAGTACTTTATAGGTTAGGAAACATCAAATCCACTATTATTTTGGGTCTATTCAATCATTTAATCCCACTACCAATTAGATCTTTGTTTCTTCTTGCTTGCCACATAAAGAATGTTTGGCCTAGGGATTTTCATTTCTCCCAACTGCATCCATCTCCCAACTTGAAACCTTTTTCATTGGATAGTACATACAAAGGCCTATCTTTCACCAAGGGCCATAATTTTCCTATGGTGGAAAGTCAAGTTATGAGCATATTTGTGTCAAACCCTAGGTAGGCTTGGGTTTAGTGTATGGTTTCATAAAAATTGAAATAACTTCTACAAATATGAATGGATCAACTTCAAATCAATTACAGAGGAAATTTAATTCATTTTTACAAACATACATGTGCATTAGACCAATCACTGAATCCGTACATAGCCATGCGATGCAAAGAAACAACAAAATTGCTAGAGAAATAGAGTCGTCTTATTGGATCAAAACCAAAATCTTCAAAAACATTCCATACCTCGACCTCCTAAGGCATAAATAAGAATCCTTAAAATTCTTGAACCAACACCAACAAAACTTTTAACTATATAGCCATTGGAGAGGCAAGTTGTACAATTTGCTTACAAATTGCTCTTAGCAAGTTGTTGACAACTTATCAATTTTGTACCTTACCTTATATCTATGTTTCATATTACTCATTTAGATTTATTATAGGTTAAACATGGCACTCAACATGAAATAACTCCAAATTTATATTTTCCTACTCTCTTAAGGTTTTTGACCAAGTTTGAACGTATTAGCCTTTGCATGCTTAATCAGGACCCAGTGGTTGTTAGCCTTACAAAATAGTTTCAAAACCTTATAAAATGGTCCATGGGACCTTATTACAACACAAGAAAACCAAAATAATTGATGATCCTTTATGGATCTTCATGGGGTGCTCCTGCACTAGTTGATTCCTCAACTAGGGTTTGACTAAGGAAGTCCCTCTCTACACAACATTTTCCATGTTTTCTATGTGTAGGTACATGTGGTTCTTGCACCAGATCAGATCTAGAAATTTTAGGGCCTTGGAGACAACATGCGCTTGAGAATAGTCAAAAGTATAGGGAATAGGTTGGCTTAGTTGGCCTATTCTCAAGAAAAGGTTTGTAAAGATGACCTTTTCCCTCTAGATTTGCTTCAAATTTATTTTACAAGTCAATTGCATCATCTAGACCCTATTTATCATATCTATGTAGAGTTCTCTTCTTTCTATTAGTATGTGCAATCCAAAACTCAACTTTTTTCCTTTTTTTATCTTACATAACCTTAATCAACCCTTAATTTACTAAAGGATTTTGGTGCCCATACAATTCTTGGACCCTTCTAAGCCTATTTGGTTATCTCATACCTAATGTATAGTAGGAAATAGGATTGATCATCCCTTATCCCTATAAATAATGATAAAATTTATAAAACAAGTTCAAGTTCAAATAAAAACAAAACAAACCCTTTTGAGATATAAATAATAATGTCGTCAATGATGGAGCTATTGATGCAAAAAAAATCTAATACTTCATAACCCATTTACAATCTTAGAGGATCATTCTTAGATAAAGGGGGAAAAAAAGAGTTTACATAAATGGTATTTTACACCATTAGGGAAATCCATTAAGTCAGCATTGAAAGAAATTATTGAAAATTATCTCATAATGTTACCAAAGATAATATAGAACTCTACAAGTCAAAACCCCCATGGTGGAACAAATATAATATTTGTGAATACCATCGACACAAGGGTCTCAAGACTAATAGTTGCAATCGACTCCAAAATATAATATGAGATCTTATTAATAATGATAAAATCACAACCAAGGGACATAATTATACTAGTAATTTTGATCATAACATGTTCAAGGACCCCTTCCCTAAGCATGAAAAAGGTAAAGGAAAATCTACTGAATCTGGTGATGCTATAAATTATACCAATGCTCAATATGAATATTGAATAAACCATATCAATGAATCCAATAATCATATAAATACTTTTATCATTAAATGTAAAGAACCTAAATGTAATGTCACTATATGTAGAGACATAGTTATCCTTTGTGGTCCTAGCTCTAAAACTATTACCCCCACTTCATGATACAACCTCATAGGACATTTAGGAAAAAAACTTGCATAAATTTCTATACTTGAGATTTTGCATGCATCTCCTAAACATAAACCTATCCTTGAAAAAGAACTTGCTAATGCTAATATACCTATTGACCTGCATGTGGCTCAATTATGAGATATGGTGGGGCATATTGCCTCCCCTCATACCCTCACTTTTCTATAATATGATGATCCATCCAAGAAACAACCCCATAATGAACCTCTACACATCAAATTATTCATTCATAAAACTAAAGATCAAATAAGTCTTTATAGACAAAGGAGAAGGTCTCAATATCTATACCTTGTAAGTGACCACATAACTAGGACTTTTGAGAATGCAATAGATCTTAAAAATAAAATCACCATAAATTCATATGATAAAGAAAATTGTTCATCTAAAGGAAATGTTACATTGCCACTCAAAGTGACCTATGGTGATGGATGTGGTTTTCTATGTTCTATACCTTCCCTTAACTTACAATATTCTCCTTGGAAGACAATGGACTCACACAATGTAAGAAGCCCTTCTACATACCATCAATGTATCAAATTTCCATACAATGGTGTCAAAAAAACCATACCAAGAGATCCAAACCCCTTTATGTACTTTGATAATTTAATTCCTAAGAGTAAATCCACAATCCCAAGTAATTGGTAAACTTCCTTCTCAAGTATATGTTAATCTTGAGTGTGTAAAAGAATCCACTTCAAAATCTAATGTAACTAATATCAAAATAAAAGTAAAATAATGAGTGGGAGAGTATTCCATGAGTTGTGCACTTTGCATTAGAAAGTTATCTTTGTCTCCCTACATTTATTGCAAACCAAAAATGACTAAAACCACATTAGATACTACTAATATGGTTTATAAATGAATTATTTTCATAAAATATGGAGAAATCTATGATAAAAATAGAAGAATAAGATGTCTTGGGTTGGTTATACAAAGATGAGGATATATAAAAAGAGAAACATGAAAAACTAGAGGTTAAGATTCTATCTAAATAGTATGGAAAGGACTTAAAATAATAGAGCTAGTGTTGATGTGATGGTCATAGTCCTTTGGGTTTATAAAATAAATGGATCATTGAACTCATACAACCTAATGCTGGAAGTAAATTTCATAGCTTAGGTTATGATATGTAGAAAGATAAGACCTTAATTACTAAGGGAAACTTGAATGAGGTAGAGGAGTCTTCTTATTCAACATAGGATAAAGAGGAAGGTACCATCGATGACCTTGATGATTTCATTGAAATTTAAAAATATGAGTACATATTTAACCTTAAACCTATTTGTAACCTTGAGCCTAATCGTGATCCTTTACCCCTTTCCCATCCTCCAATTATTGATTGGGATCAACAAGGGCCACCATAATTAGACACATTTCAAAATGATGAAGCGGTAGTGACCTTTCCCAAAGCATAAAGTAACCTACCCCTCAGGGATCATAGAGATGGATTTTCTATAGAACTTAACTATGAAACTTAATTTGGAGAGGGTTCCAAGCCTTTCAACCATATAATTATAGAAGATATAAATAGGTCTTCCAGTGAAAAGCTCTCTATGGATATATTTAACTCAAAAAAATATAAAAATAAAGAATGTATATGAAGGTGAAAACCTCTCTAAGGTGAATGAGGATGCATTAAGGCTTGAAAAACTTCCCAATCCATCTTATCATGAAAGACCATCCTTGTTGGTGGATACAATAGTGGAAAAGAAATCTTGGAATGGAAGAAAAAATCAAAATTATACACCCAGTTGAATTATTAACATCTAAAGAAAGAGAAGCATTTATACAATTTTTTAAGGAAAGACAAGTCATTTTTGCTTGTTCCTATGCATATATGCTAGGACTAGATCCTGATTTGGTTATGTATCACTTGTCTATGTCACTGGGGGCGAGGGGGGGGAAACCTATCAAACATAAATTGAGAAAAATGAACCTCTAGGTGGTACTATCCATCCACCTTCCTTGAATATCTATTAATTCATTACTACTACAAAAACATATTTTACAAAATGGATTGAAGTTGTACCCTTAAAAAATATCACTAGAATTAAAATTGCTTCACTTATTATTAATTGCATCCTATGCCAGTACAATATTCCCCTTTCTATCATTATAGATAAAAATATTCATTTCAAGAATAAAGATGTTTGTGAGCTTTGTGATATCTATAAGAAGTTCCACATTCAACACCATTTATCCATAGTATATTACCCTCAAGAAAATACACAGGTTGAGGCCTCTAATAAAACTATCCTAAAGATTATTAAAAAAATGGTCAATGAAATTTATCATGACTGGAACATCTAATTGAATCCCACCTTGCGAGCTTATCATATGAGTGTTTGTACTCCTACATGTGCCACTCCATACTCCTTTGTTTATGGTTTAGAAGCTATCCTACCTATTGAGATCTAATTACCTTCTTTACAAGTCTCTTTGTGAAATTTGAATGATGAATACTACAGGGTCTCTCACTCGCATGAAATAGAACTTCTTGATGAACATAGACAAACTTACTTTAATCACCTGAGAGAATACAAAAAACATATGTGTAGAAGATAAAATCATATATTTAGACCAAGATCATTTGAGATTGATGATATTTCCTTAAGTAAAGTTGAGGAATCAAAAAGAAAAAGAGAAAAAGGGAAAGTTTGAACCTAATTTTTTAGGTCCATATATTATTATTGTTTCATATGGATTGGGACCATATTAGATAACCACTTCAAAAGGTGAACAAATTGAAGATCCAATCAATAGCATTCATCTTTTAAAGTTTTCTACTTGATAATTTTAGGGAATTCCTTTTAAAAGGTCCTAAAAAAATACAAAAAAATCTTAAAAATCCTAAAAATATAAATTCAAAAGCAATAAAAATTTCATCCTCTGGTGAAAAACACTTCAGTGGCACCTTGCATAAGTACCATGGTGAAAATTGGGCAACTAGCATTATGTGTGATGACTTCACTTCTCCTCCCTCCAACATTCTACTTGATCTTCCATCTCACATCCATTTTCCTTTTGCATCATAATAAAATTTCTGCCCTCACCATAGTGTGTGGATTATTTCACTTTTCTTTCTACCTTGTGCACATTTTTCTCCCTTCATAATAAACTAATCCATTTCTTCATTGGGGCCATCTCCTTGAATTTAGTAGTGGGTTGGGATATTTGGTATCTCACTATCAAAGAAACTATCACTTTTTATACGTCTTCTAACTCACAAACCACAATAAAGTTTCACTTGCACCATTAATTGTATCACTTCACCTTGATTCGCAACAATGACATTCAGTTTGTGGGTTGATTACACTTTAGATAAGTATGAAACTTTGAACTTCAACAAAATCATGATAGAACAAGACTAAGATCCAGTAGACATAACAACACCCTAACAAAATATCAAATTAAATGTATCAACTATGACAAGGATCATTTTAGCATGATGCCTAGTTGTTTAATTTAGGTCTTCTAATTGGTTTTGATTTTATCTTTGATGACATGTATTTTATCTTTTTGAGGATGTCTTAGACTAGAGATTTTATCTGTGGGATGTATTTGAAAAGAAAGGTCAAGATGAGACATGTTCACTTATTTTTTTCTTGTGGATTTTTCCTTATTAATATGAAGACTTTTCGTAAGACATGATTGTCTAACATCATCGAGGACATATGAGTGTCCTATGAACTAAGGCATTCCTTAACTGTTGATCTATTTTCTTAGATGCAATTTGTATGTTGATTCATTTGGGTCTAATCCATAGCTAGATGAATTTATCCTTTTGCCATATTAAACTTGTTAGAATAACTGAGAGGGGGGTGAATCAGTTATCCACAGTCCCAAATCAAAATGTCTAATCCAAAACAATTTACTTAAACTTTTGCAGCTCAGTAACATAAAATACTATACTGTCTGTGCATTTACCGATTACCAGTCAATAACAACTAATGATTACTGATCAAATCCAACATGTAATATGTAAAGTATGATAACAAACAATCACCACAATGAACACATTACACAAAAGATTTAACGTGGAAACCCTGTGAAGGGAAAAACCACCTAGGACTGGCAACCCAAAAATATTCACTCATTTGAAGTGAGGTCGGTGAAGACCCAACCCTTTTAAAGGTTACAAACACACTGTGAGGTGTGACCTTGTTAGAGGATTTTAGACCAACTATTATCATCCAACGAGCATTCACTATGGGGTTGATAGGATAATAATGTTCATTCTATGAATGATACATAAAAGACTTTCAAGTCCACTCTATTTACAATGGTTAAAATGTAACAGCAGTTGATCTGATTACAATACAACTTCAATTGCAGATTATCAAATCTATTTTAAGCCCATTCAAATCCTTCGATCAATATATCAATTCTGTATCACAATAATCAATGACTTACTGTCTCTCGGTAATAGCTTTCTGACACTCAGTAAACTCTGCAGTTTAGTTCTCCTTAACCAGTTTGATTAGGCATACATGAAACTTGTTCATGCGATAGTTCTGTAGTCTCCTTCTTTCGGCATAAGTTTCATAACGAAACCTTAGTCTCTTAAATAGACAAGTAAATCATTTTCTTCTCCTCCATAAGATTTTTCCGCTTATTCTCCTTCATCCATTTTTCCACGTAAACCTTCCTCAACTGATGTGCCAATAAAATGTTTTGATTTCATCCTTTAGATCTTCCTTGAATTATGCTAGCCATTGATCTTCATAACAAACATTATCTCCATCATTGATTTCAATGTACTTTACAGCTCATCAATCCTTATCGGCTAAACTAATCATTTAGTTCCTTTTCTCTACTCGGTTAACAAAGAAATGCATCGGTGAACACACGCTCGGTTTATACTATGCTCGGTATACACTACACTACTTGGTGTATACTATGATGCTTCATCAACCGACCACACTACCTTGTGTCTTTCAGTTCTTTTCCTCATCATAGATGAATGAAACATAATCAAGTCAATAACATAAGGTCATAGACTCATAAGCAAGTTACACAATGTATTCCTTATCCTCATCTGTCATATACATCTTCCTCATGTAGATATTTATGTTCTTCATCTCTTTTACTCCTTTTCTACAGATGTTTAGTTATTGTAACTTACAAAATAAGTGTTGTCAAACTAGTTGACATCAATGACAACATATTACTAATTTAATCATATGTCATATCTAATCAGCAACTCGGTGATCTCTAATCACAGATCTTCAATTAGATTCTAAATCAGTTGTAGTTCATCAAAACTCAATAATGATATAAAAACTTAAAAACCATAATTATTCTCATCACCTTCATTTCATTTCCATTATTTCATTCCTTCATCATTCTATTTCATTCATTACTTCCATATCCCTTGTTCATTATCTATTTCTTTCATCATCTTCTCATCATTCTCATTTTTCATCTTCCTCATCTTGGAGATCAATAACTTGCTTTATCATATTGATACATGTTTCTTAATTCCAATTTCAAATCAATCAACTTGCTTCTTAGCATACAATCAAATTACTCCCTGATCAATCAATCATTCAATCGTTGTATCAAATTATCTTGAATTAGCATCAATATTGATTATCTTAATTAACTTATAAACTTGGCTATATTGATCATTTCCATCAATTCTTTAGTTGCGCTTATCAGTTGTGCATTTTCATCAAATATGCATCTCCACTTACTCACTTGCACAATATCAATCATTAAATATTTTCCCCTATGATCTATGAAGAGAACAATATTTTTGATCAATTTATCAATGAGGCATATCATATCAATAATCATCATTGCCAAGATACCCCTAAGGCATATATTAGTAATTAAAAATTTTCTTTGAAACAACGCAATAGGTTGCATCATGTCAAAGAGGGGCAAAAAGTAGATACATAAAAATGTCCTCATACTTATTTTGATTCTTCTATTAATTAAATATTTTATTCAACCAAATCACTAATATTATTCCTCTATTAATTAATTCATAATTAGCTCAAAAATATGGATCCATTATTTTTATTAAATTCTGTATATTCTATTTCATGAATATATCCTCCATTATGTCATTAGTCCATTTTTAATCCGTAATCTCTACAATGTCACAAACTCATCTTATAAATCTCTTTCAACCACACAAATCACATCCACTTTAAGAATGTGGGACAAATATCTCTATTTTATTATTTGTCCCACATCCTTCCTAACACTTTGATTTCCCATGAGGAAAAATATAAAACCATTCTCTCTCTCTCTCTCTCTCTCTCTCTCTCTCTCTCTCTCTCTCTCTCTCTCTCTCTCTCTCTCTCTCTCTCTCTCTCTCTCTCTCTCTCTCTCTCTCTCTCTCTCTCTCTTTGAATTAAATATCTTCGTGCAATTGTATGATTTCTCATCTTTTTGAATCAATCAATAAATTTTGTTCTTCCATAGCCTCTTGTGGATGATAATAAATTTCAAAGAAATCTATTATAATGTAGAGATCTTGGTAGATAGGAAAATCAAAGAATCAAGTGCCTCTTGAATGCATTTATTTATGTTGTTTTATGTTTACGTTTTGTGCATTTATTGAGTACAAGTGTTCACTTGATATGATTTTAGAATAAACTAAATCCTTGATTTTGTTTTTCATTTCCTCCATCAACATGTCTATATCCCTCTCTCTCTCTACACATCTACCCCCTTTATATTTCTTTTTCCTCCCTCTCTCTCTTTCTATTTGTCTAGTGCCCCTATATAGGCATTAGTGTCATTGCACTTATCTAAGACACCTACGTATACATATATACCATTATCACTCTTTTAATGCCTATATCTAGATATATGGTCTATTTACACCTTTGTAGATCCCATGTGAATGTATATATTCTACTTATAATGCCCCATAGAAATTCACAATTACAAAGACTAGATTTGGCCAACTTTCTCCAATATGCTAAGCTTTATACAAGATGTCACTTGTGGTTTTCATTTATGAATTTTTTCCATTTTATATATTTAATCTATTATTTTAAATGATTAGAAATTAGATTTTTATCCATTCCTCTTCTCTATGAAAATCAAGTTCCTAAATCTAACTTTATAGTCAATTCAATAGACAAGATAAATTTAGTGAAATTTTGAATTTTACTGGACTTGATTTATGAATATATGGTGGACATGTAGCATTCATAGTAGAAACCTATGCCATTTGTATCTACTTAGTTGTAGTCAATCTAGAATATTGCACTATACACATCACCTCTCTAGTGGAGGAAACCTCTATTAGCTTATAAATTTGGGCGATTGATTCTCATGTTCATTGTCAACCCATAGGGTTCTTATTATTAGCATCTCAACCAAATCTGATTTTTTTTTCTTTACAATTTTGCATCTCCTAGTCATAGTTCATGTTTATTTTCTTCCATTTACTATGCAAATCAAATTCCTAAATCTAATTTTATAGTCAATTCAATAGACAAGATAACTTTAGGGAAATTTTGAATTTTACTAGACTTGATTTATGAATGGATGGTGGACATGTACCATTCATAGTAGAAACTTATGTCATTTGTATCTACTTAGTTGTAGTCAATCTAGAATCTTGCACTATACACATGACCACTCTAGTAGAGGAAACATATATTAGCTTATAAATTTGGGCGATTGATTCCCATGTTCTTTGTCAACCCATATAGTTCTTATTATTAGCATCTCAACCAAATTTGATTTCTTTTCTTTACAATTTTGCATCTCCTAGCCCTAGTTCATGTTTAATTTCTTCCATTTACTAATTTTATTTTTCTAATTTATGTATCTTGTCATATTTTTAGACTCAAATACAGTTCATGTTAACTTGATTTCATATTAAGCTAATTCTATTGAACTTAAAAGGATTTAGTTTTTTTATTTCAACAAATACACTACAAAAAACACCTTGTTATAATTAGGGCTTCTTAATTAAGTTACTCAGTTAGACTTATCTTTTCTTATTTGATTTAGTGAACACACATTCCCTGTAAATATGGCTTTCTATTTTAAAGAGTTAAATTAGTTAATAAATTATTTCTTTCAATGTAAATTAGTTTTTTGAGAGCTTAAATCTCTTGTGTTTACCAATATAACTTATTATTTTAATGTTCTTATTTCATCTAGCATTTATTTTTTTGGTTTTTTCTCTTTGAATCTCCTATTTGTTTCAATCCTTGGCCATTTTCCACTTTTTCATCTTTGCATGTGCCTTTATCCTTATCACTCTAGCCTAATTTTCACTATCCTAATTTACCTCTCCCACATTATCTTTGATCTCTACCCTAATTACCACACACTCCTCTTCAACCCCATCTATTGATGATAATATATCTAACCCTAATACTTTAAAAAATTATTATCATGATTATTATTATTATAATATTCTCACTTTCCTAAAAATATACCTTACCTGTCACTTCATCTAACCATATTTTATCTTGTCTCACCAATAATTTATTATTGAATTTCATAAAATGTGTCTTCCCTCTCATTGTAAATCAATTCAATAATTCCTACACACCACAAAACAATCATCTCTCCCTCTCTTTACGTACACACATATATACATACTATTAGGAATCAGTTGTACAACACTTTAAAACTTTAACAAACTTAATCTAATTAATGATATGAAAGATAAATAGTAATGCAAGATCCACAAAACATAACATAAAACACTAGATTTTTTTCTCGAGGAAACCTAATTAAGGGAAAACCCTAGTGGGAGTCAAACCCAATGCATAGATGTAATCTGCTAAAAGTATTACCCAATTAAGAGAAACTAAAAATAGAAGAAGAATTCACATGCATTCATAGGCCCACTACCTAGAAATCACTCCTCACAATACAATAAAATGATCTATCCCTCAATCGGGTTCACTAATCAATCTCAGATTACAATTTACAAATTTGGACAAATTGTCCATAAAAACTAAACTAATTCACAACATCAGCAATGCCAATACAGTTTTGATGAAGTACAATTTTTTCCTCAATTGCAAACTACAAACATCCTCTTCCTTTTTCCCTTTTTTTTCTTCGCACACACACACACACATTTTGCCATCACAAATTATTGTCCATTTATACATTTTACAATGAATAGTCCACAACAAGGTCGGCTAATACCTATAAGAAAAAATAATATAAACATTATACTCAAAATATAATGTGATCCAAATCATGTTGGCTAAGACTTAGATAGGATCCAAAAATTCATCCTTGAACATGCAACAACTTCACCAAAATCCACACTGAGTTGCATCAAGTTGCAACAACTTCACCAAGTCAGATCTGACCTAAATGAAGAACCACCAACATGCTAGAAAATCATGAAATGTGATCACCATGATCAATGCAAACCATCAACATAGTCGTAAAATCATCCAACAATACCATCACGAAGAAAGACTATCTTCCTGAACCTTCGCATCAACTCAATCTCAAAATCCAAACACATCTCTATACTGATCGAGCATTGAACTCTATCACTGTAAAAAGATAACTTGCCAAACTTTGAATCATAAAGAACAACATTTGAGGAAACAATAATGAATCCCAAAATTACCACTAGCTTTGCACCAACTGAATCAACAAATATAATCCATACCAAAGTAGAAACTCAATATCTGACACTTCCTAAACAACTAGAACATCAAAACACAAGTAACTGATAAATAAATTATAGCTCACTCAAATTGTTATGAAAACCTCTACAGGTTGACCAGAATCAACTACAGACATATCTGAAATATTATCCAGAATCATAGAAAAAGATCCTCAATATATCACCTGAACAACTAAAATCATCTTCTCTAAACAAACTAATCACACTTTCTATAATAACAATAGTATGTTTACATCAATGACGAAACACTAATGTCAGCACACATAAGCAAAGTCTAATTAATAACCTTTGACATGTTCAATACTATCCCCTTTGGAATTTATAGAAACATATGAAGTGAAAAAATGATGAACATGTAAAGACATCAATATGTCCACCTGATCACTAAAATATATATCCACCCGATCACTCTGAATATCCATTTTCAAACCTCTCAACACAATCTCTCCCTAGCACAATCTTTCTTGATTTCCCCATTTTTCTCATTATCTCTCCCCCTTTGACATCAATGAAAAAGGGCCAAAGATATCAAAAGAATTTAACTCACCTCAAAAAGGCATACTAGGTAACTATTTTACATCATTCTATTCATAATACTTCTCCCCCTAAGGAGAAGTCCCCAATCTTATCAATCCAGAGAGTGATATTTTGATAAATTTTTGGACTGATTCCATCCTTAGCATCATTAGATCTAATCAGGAGGGTTTATAACCCTAAGCTTATCTCTGAGGTACTCAAATGTATCCTTCAGTAAAGGCTTTGTAAAGATATGACAATTCTATTCCTTAGTAGATACATACTCCAATTTTACTTCTTTTTCAATGACTTTATTCCTCAAGAAATGATATCTGATAGAAATATGCTTTGTCCTTGAATGTTGCAGATGATTCCTTGAAATATTTATAGCACTGGAGTTATCATAGTAAATAAAAATAAGTTCATCAATGGTTATCCTTAAATCCTTCAGCATTTTCTTCATCCACAAAAACTTGAGTGCAATTTCTAGTAGTAGCAACAAACTTAGCCTTAGTAGTAGACTAGGAAATATAATCTTGTTTTTTACCAGCCCAAGAGATTAGTCTCTCACCCATAAAGAATGCACCGCTAGTTGTACTTTTCTTATCATCGACATTACCTACCCAATCAACATCTATATATGCATAGAGCATGAAATCATTATCTCTATCATATCATAAGCCATAGTCAACTGTTCCCTTCAAGTATCTGAATATTCTTTTAACAATGTAATAACAAGTGATCCCTTCAAATTTCCTTGAAATATTTCCATGCAACACAAACAACATTCATTATATGAGTCTAGTCTGAGTCAAGTATAGCAATCCATCGATCATTGATCTATATCTTTCTTTTTTTCTACAAGGGGATTCATCATCCTTAGTCAATTTACAACTAGTAACCATAAGAGTCCCTACCAATTTTGAACCTTCCATACCAAAGTTCTTCAACAATTCTCTAACTTTGTAATTTGTAATCATATTTTATAAGGAAATAAAGTTCTAATGGTATGGCTTGGTATTTATGAAGCCAAAATGTAATTGTGTATTCTGAACATACTTGAGCATGTTATGTAGAGAATTGGGGCCCCATTTGGCAACATTTTTGTACACCATTTCCATATACATGTCCATCATAAAATAGAGAGAAAACATTAGCAAAAGTGATAATAAAAGTATTTAAAACACAATCCAACAATGATTAATATATTACATAACCATCATGCTATAATATAGAACTAATAAATCATGAACACAACAACCAAACTACAAAAAATTCATTAAACATATTTAAGCTTAGAAATAATTAATCCTACTTAAGCTTATCAATATTATGACTTGGAAAATATATCCACTTTTGACAAATGAGTGTTATGCAAGTAGAAAATGATAAATAAAAAAATGTTTGTAGTGTGTTCGATACAACTACCAAACTATAACCTACAAATGCAACATACTCGAAATATTCAAAATTGTTTAATGAAAATAGGCATGGGTCCCACCATGGTCACATTATATTTGTACATAAAATTTTGAACACGCAATACTAAGCTAAAATGGCATTACCCTATTCTACCCAAAATACAAGCAACACTTTGATTAGGATAAGAGTTATTGAAACATTGCTAAAAACAAATAGTAATTATCAAAACCTATTGCACCAAGATAAAGTATTTGTATTGATGAATGGTCGAATGTTAGTGCTCTTTCCAACAATATAAGCTTTCATAATTCATAGAGTCTTCTTTAATTGTTTAGGATGATTCCCAATTTATATATTTTTAGAGAGACCAATGGATGGATGAGATTAAAAGGTGAGATCAATGAATCAATGATTGAAAGTCATGGGAAGATGAGAGGAGGACAAGTGTCCATATTTTTTTGGAGGAGATGGAGTGAGATGGTTTGAGAAGAAAATCAAGGATGAAAGTTCTCATTGGGAAGATTGGATGGACAAGATGGAAGGGGTACTTTGGAGCACCCTTGAGGTATGGGCAAGCCCTTTGACCCATATGTCACATGTACAAAGACCCATGCCTCGTATAGGAGACACTCATGCCTTTTTACACATTAGGGGATGGGGGATTTGAAGGGGTTTGACAAGGATTTTGATATGAGCAAATAAGGGATTAAGGAGCTAATTGATCTTAGCTCAATTAATAGAAAATATAGAAAAGAGAAAATAGAATAAATAAGATATTAATTTAATTTATGGGGTGGGGATAGAGAAACTAGGTGAATAAATCTAAGGTAGATAGTAATAGAATTAAGATTAAATGGTTTAAACTAGAAAGAAGTGTGTAAATAGTACTGAATAATTATTTTAATTAATTAAATAATAAAATAAAATATTATTTACTTAATAATGAAATAAAAATTAGATAAATTAGAAAAAAATAAGAATTGTATTAAACAATTATAAAATGCATATTTAAGCAATAAGAATGGTCAATTTTAAATATCTACAATGCAAAAATCAAATGACATAAGTAAACTAATACGAATAAAACTCAATAAAAAAAATTAAATAATATTCCATATTTAATTTACAAAAGTCTCCACTTATTTGAAACATATAGTAAAACTCTAAATAACATTATAAAAAATTCCTAAAATCTCTCAATGAAAAAGAATAAGTCAAATTTTGTACTTGAAAATGGAGAATACTCACAACAAACACTAGAGTTATTCATCTCTTGGAAGGATTCTATAAAATGTCAGTGTACTTGTACATATTTAATTCTATACGAGTGATGCAATTTAACTTTATAAAACAAAAATAACAACATTCATATTTCCTTTAAAATTCCCCTACCTTTTAACTTAGCTAATCAAAACAAGAGATATTTATGGCGAGACCAACCATAGGATGAAAACTTTTCATATGTCCAATTTGCACCATTTCAAAGCTCGACATCATGACATCAAAATAATTTTAATTTTTTTGACTGAGACAACTCACTAATTGTTTTATTATTGAAAACTTTTAACTTACATTCGATGAACAGCAGCATTGTTTTTATCATATTGATATTTTCTATGTGATCAAAAAATCTAGAAAGTCTTCCTGAATTGATGTATGACATGAAAAATATATCTAAGTCCATTAGTTTAAACATTAGAAAATGATGTTACAATTTTAATTTTGTCTACATGTGTGATAAGATCATAATATCAATTGTTATACTTTAGATTTTGTGTGTATGAGTACACTATACTCCCTCTCATTCAATTGGGTACAAGGTTTTTTTAATTTTTGTCTAAGGAATGAATAATTATGAGTACAATACTTTGACTTAGTAAGATAATAAAACAACTTGAATGATATTTTATACATATTTTTTGATTAAATAATAAAGTCAACTAAATTAAATTATATTAATTGGATATTTGGTTCTGATTTCATTCTACTTGCTTTATATATCTTATTTTGTATAAAACATTAACTACCAAATTCATTAAAAAAGTTTTTATTTATTTATCTAAACCTAATCTTTCCATTCAAATAAATAATGAACTTAATTTTGATTTTTCAATGCTTTCAATCTCTCGTAGTAGACTGGCCATCACAGCAAATGATAGAATACAGAATTGAAAATTATGAATGTATAAAATTTAGGGTATTAAAATATCAAAGATCAAGCTCACCTTATATTAAAACTTGTAAATGAAATTTGCAAGGAGATGCTTGGCTAGGAAAATAGACTCAATTTGATCCTTCACACGAATGGAGGAAGCCACATGCTTGATTAGGTAGTGTTGACTATGGTGTATATCTTTTTAATTATATATTTGAATTTTATTTTTTTGGGAGTATATATATGTATAGGAATCTAGATATGTCAAAGTAATAAAAATTAAGAAATGAATAATTATAATAAAGATGTTTTTATTATAAAATTTGAGTCATTTAGAATAAACATGTATTTTTTTTTCTTTGTTATGTAATAGATGTTTATTAAAATGTCATATTAGAAAGAAAATATCAATTTGTTAAAAAATTAAGCATAAATAAATGTAGTATTAAAAATGTGTACTCTTTAAATTGTGCACATTATAATATGAATTGTGTGCGAACTTCAAAGATATTTTTCTTGTTTTTTTGGTCTTTTATCTAAACCTTAATTCTAGGAAGAACATGTTACTTAGCTATAGGTTTTGTTGTGTTTTATGTATTAGGAAAACAATCTTCTTGTTTTCTATTTTTATCGATACTTATATGTACAATGATGTTGCTCCAGGGTCTTTAGGTTGTCTAACCATCACCTGTGGTTACTTTTTGGGTGTCTGTACTACTCGTTGACTTACATGTTTGTCTATTGCTAGTGTGTTGCTAGTTTTATGCCTTCGGGGGCTATAGTTTTGTAAGGGTCAAAACCCTTGTTTTATTGTTGATTAATATCAAAAAGATAAAATAATAAGAAATAAGAGAAAACTACAAATTATTCTTGATGATTAAACATCAAAAGTATAAAAAAAACTAACCAAAGATTGGATGCATCATATATACTTACCTATGCATGCAAAAAGTAAGAGCAAATAGGGGAGAAGACACAATAGTTGAGTGTGTTGCAATAGTTGTGATAGCTCTTGTTGAATTAATGCCTAATATTTTTGGCATTATTACACCAAAAGTTGTGACTTTACAATTTTTATTATTGATGATGACTACCCATAACTGAATGAAATGTATTCCTTAGATCTAAAAACCAACTAATCATGTGATACCATGTCAACGCACCAATAAAACATGACTTACTACACAATTATCAATCTCAATTTTTTGTCCTTTTTTGACACCTTGAAAAGAAGCATGTTGATGCGACATCATAACTAATGACGTGGCCTTGAAAAATTAGTTATAAGCAAAAGATTCCCAAGTAAGTTGTTGTAAAAAATTGGGAGTTCTTTTAAATTTCCACATAGGATTTTGAGAAGTACAAAGTTAGGGCATGCAACTACTAGGTCATCTCCCCTATGAGCACACAAAATATGTGAATGAAAATGCTCTACTGTGTGTCTAAGGAGCAGGATCTAGTGTAGGTGACAAAATAACATGAATATAATTGTTGATGCAGTGAACCTAACCTTTCGGAAGCATGCATAGACAAGAAAATGTTAGATCAAAATATGCATGCAATCATAAGATAAAGATTCATACACATCACCTTCGATTGAGCCAAAATGGGAGCACCCAAGCCCCATTTGATTTTCTCATTTTGGAGAATGTGGATGTGCTCTCCAAACACAATGTGAGGATCCCCAATGCAAGCTAAGATGATTAGAATCTAAATGCAAACTAAGGAGATCCCAAAATGATGCAAGAAACTAGTATGACAGACTAGATTGCAACAAGGATTCTAATGATGAGAATGATGAAGATTAAGAGCTAGAAATGATATGATATGCAAGATTGAGATTATTTAACCTTTAAGTATGATATGTGATTGAACTTGAAAGGAAAATACAATGCAAAATTAAACTAAGATTCATTCACCATTAACATTATGATATGTGATCTAAGATTGAAAGAAAGAACAAGGAAACTAACATGCTAAAATGCTATGAAATTTTAGAGCTATAAATTAACATGATAACAATGCATAAAAATGAATGATTGAGAGACCATTTTCTCTTGGAAGAGCATCTATTTATAGATTTTTGGAGGGAGGAAGAGGGCTTGGATGAGGTGGAACCTATGTGGCATCCACATAGGAGCCACATGGGAGACACATAGGCTAGAGAAGATGTCTATGATGAGAGGTCAATTTTGAGACAAGATGGGCATTTAAGGTTTGAGTGGCTCAAGGTTGCTCACACATGTGTGAGAAACTTTGGGGAAGAGTGTGGGGGACAAAGTTTTAATAAGAAGTTGGAGCATTTAAGGAGGTTTGGTAGCTTCCTTGGGAAGCATTTCTCACACATGTGTGAGAAACTCATTAGCTCTAATGAGGTTAGGAATCACTTTTTAAGTGAGGTTAGGAGAGTAATTAGGTGGGAGAGTAGGTTTAGCAAGTGAGGTGATGGGTGTAGGCTAGGTTTTAGGTAGGGATTTAGATTAACTTAAATTAATCCAAGCTTAGAAGAATATTAGGATGTGAGGGGATTTAAATAAATAGTGATTTATTTAAAAAGAGATTTATGGGGGGATATGTATTAAAATAGTTTTAATCCATTAGAGAGGAGAGTATTCAAATTAGATTTAAATACTTTAGGTAATTTGAACTCAACTTAATTAAATATTTATAATTTAAATGGGTAGAGGAATATGACAATAATGATTAATTAAATAAAAGTAATTATGATGTCACGGGGATTATTAATTAAATAAATTTAATTAATAGGAATGATTTTTAGGTGTCTACAATTTGCCCCTCTTTGATGTGACCTCTCAAGTGGCGTTGTGTCAAAGAAAAGAAAATAAGTTTCCCCAAATGAAATTAGGTGTCGTGGAAAAGCAACGATGGTAAGAGGTTGTGCCCCCTCGAGAAAATAATGCAAAGAGAAGCTTTGTGGAATTTTCTCCAAAAAGATGCAAACAGGAAGGGAAATGGGGAGAAAGGATGTGGAAAAAGAGGTAAATAGATTTCGTACCATGAGAAAAGATGCATGATGCAATATGATTCTAAATGCAGCTAACGAGACTTGGGTATTTCATCATGTTAATGTTGGAGAGAACACCCTAGCTTGATATAACAACATTAGAGACCTACCAAGGTTACTAGGAACTCAAGCCCTTGTCACTAGCATTGCAAAGGACTAACACAACAAACATGCAAGGGTTTCCCCAGCATCATGCATAAATCTGGGAGGAGGCATGGTGGAAACGATGCTGAGGAACCCACAAGAAAATGACATTTCCCAAGTGCACCATGTAACCAAAAATATCACATGTGAGACATGCAAGAGTCACATCCGACTGACTCACTCGCAAAAAACAAAACAATCAAAAGAGACTTTCCCTTGATCATCCTCATTTCTAGAGCACCATAATATAAAGGATCGTGGTGACCTTGAGGAGAGGAACAATGAGAAGCCTTCGAAAAGATAACCAAGAACCAAAGAAACAATCCAAAATCAAAGTGATAAATCCAAGAGATGTCCTTTTACAAAAGAGATTGACTAACTAATTGATGGGGGGATTATGTTGGACATGAGGAAGGATACATCCTACAAGGACCTATTGGTGGGATTCGTGCTAAAAAATGGTGGCTTGGAAAAAGATGAATCTGAGACAATCGCTTGGATCAAGGATGGGGACTAAGGAACTTGCTGAAGTACAAGGTTGGGCAGGACAACTCAATTGATCACACTTATGCAGGATGGGTGAGGATATGTACAATGTGACTCGATGATATAGTACAAAAGGGATGGTTGATATTCACATCAGATATTTACATAAGCTCACAGATTGGGATAGGTCAATAGCGACAGGGATATATACAAAGCTGAGGATGCGGGGATAAGATCTCACTATATAAGTAATATACATAGGAAGCTTAGGATGTGCGATAGTAATTTAGATCTATGTTGCATACACTTGATAGTAGAACACATTGGGAATGTAGTTCGGTGATAAGGATTTGGGGGACGTTGTGATGAGCGGGTGGGAAATGGGAGGGGTCACTAACATGGAAGAAACTAACCAATAATGTTGGTTTACTTAGGTGGTAAAGGTTCACTAAAGGATTGACCATAATAGGACCAAAAAATATGTCATAGAATCAATTTCCCTAAGGGCCCATTTGGGTGCTAAAATATGGGCTCTAATTCCAAAATTAGATTTTTGGATAATTCAATTTCATGTTTGTGTCCATCCAAAATAATTGGAATTGGAATTTCAAAATTCCAATTTTGCCCACAAAATGGGCATTTCATCTTCCACTTGAAAAGGTGGAATTAGAATTTGAGGCTCTAATTCCTCTTTTCAAATGCCAATTTTGAAAATTCCGTCGGGTTCACGTGCAAAGGATAATTTTTTAGGTCCACATTTTGACCGTTTGTTTCATTTTCACTGTTCGCATTTTTGGTTCTCATTTCATTTTCACCGTTCGCACTCTGCAAATCATCTACACTCTACAAAGCGGCATTCAACCTTGGTGTTTGCATGGGAGCTTTGTTGTCTGGTAAGTCTGGACACTTTCTCCCATCATTCTTATTTCCTCTTTGCATTTTTTTTCACCAGCAGTGGGTTTAGGGTTTTTTTCATCTTATTGTTTCCAACTCTGCAGCTTATCTCATCGTCGGATAAACTCATCTATTTTCTCATCTTGTTGTAGGTTTCAAGTAAATGTCCACAAATTTTAATAATATCTTCCATGTTTGTTTACATTACTTGTCTTTGTAGGTTAACTGATTCTAAAATGGACTCTTATGTTATCTGCTCACACCGTCACATTAGATTTTCACGTAGATGAAACATTTCTTACCCCATGCCATTTTAAAATCTGGCGGCTTCAATTCTTAGGGTTTGAGTTTGGTTATCATTTTGTTATAATAGCTTGCATGTATACTAAATTTCATATCATAGGCCAAGCCTAAGTAATGCACATAAAATCTGGATTTACTTCTGGCACAAATGAGTTAATACTGCCATGGTTGACAATCCTGGCTCTACCCCCACCAAAATAATTGCATGTGAAGCAAGTGAATACATGTCTTGGTATGTATTCCATGAAACCAAATTCTCATCAAAGAAAGTCTTCATAAAAGTCCTTGAAGTGTTCTCAAGAATTAGTTCGTTCAACCTCTACCCCACAAGGGCACAGTTTGATGATGCATTTTGTCAAAAAAAGTTAGGTGCTCTTTGTGTATTTGTCTATTTTGTATGCATGCCTATGAAGAGAGAATAATAGAAATTGTGAATTGACCAGGTTGGACACATCTATGTTTCATTCAAGGGGAGTGTTAATACCTCTAGATGAAGCCTATGTGTGGTATTTGTTAGAATAATCAATACATTATAATTTATAAAGAACCCTGCGTTGTTACAACTCTTCCTTTAAGATCAATTCAAGATTCAATATTTGAGCAATGACTCAAATTTAATTTCAAGTTTAACTAGAAGTATTTCAAGAGGATTTTCAGACTTAGGTATGAAACATTAAGGAAAAATATTATTTTCTTCTCACTTTCTTTCTAGGATGCTAGAAAGTTTACTTCAAAGATTAGTAGGAATAGACTGAAGTGATTTGTTCATGTTTTCATAAGAAGCTTCATAGTAGGCATCCCTAAATGTTAGATACAAAAAATTATTGAATATTGCTGGCATTGGAAATGTTTAACTTGTCTCTGCTTCTACACCCATGGGTTTATAGCTGTAAAAATTCTATCTCTAGACTTGGAATCATGTTTTACTTCAAACTTTGAAAATTTTACTTTTACTACCTCATGGCTTCTGTGTGAAACACTTTGTTTCTGAGCATGGGAGGGAGATAAGAGCTAATTTTCTAAAAGTTGTATAGTGTCTAAATTCTGAGATTGTACAGAAAAGGCTTAGAATTCTTTTGAATTTGGCATTACTTATTATCATTTAGATAAGGGTGAACTAATCTGAAAGTTAATAAAATTAGTGTCTGAAGCTCCTTTGGCACACCTTAGTGCAGGAAGTATTCAATGGATTATTTTTGTCCTTTGGAAAACTTTGTGTTCAAGTCTAATAGATGTAACATGTTATAAGATTGAGAATGTATTTGGATTGAGCAACTGTGATCTTATAAGAGCACTATGTGATCTCAATCATGAGAAAGTAATGCAATAATCCCAATTTTATCATGGAAAATCCATCTTGCTAAACAATTGTCAACTTAGTGATAATGGATGAGATGCTCCTTGTAACCATCAAATCATCGAATTAAAGAACCAAAAAAATTGCAATAAATTGTAGGCATTTGCATCTAGGTGGCATCATGAGAACCTCATTGAGAGAAGAAAGGAGTTTGTCTTGACATACCAAGTTGCAAGGACCTCTTTGAGCCTATAGAGAGACTCTTACAACCATCAAACTAATGAGGAATCCTTATGTTTTCCACAAACAAATCTCCTTTCAAAGTTAAGAGCTAATTTTCTAAATGTTGTATAGTGTTCGAAGTCTGAGATTGCACAGAAAAGGCTTAGAATTCTTCTGAATTTTTCATTACTTGTTATCATTTTAGATAAGGGCAGACTAATCTAAAAGTTAATAAAATTAGGGTCTGAAGCTCCTTTGGCACACCTTAGTGCAGGAAGTATTCAATGGATTATTTTTGTCCTTTGGAAAAATTTGTGTTCAAGTTTGATAGATGTAACATGTTAGAAGATTGAGAATGTATTTGGATTGAGCAACTATGATCCTATAAGAGCACTATGTGATCTCAATCTTGAGAAAGTAATGCAATAATCCCAATTTTATCATGGAAAATCCATCTTGCTAAAAAACTGTCAACTTAGTGACAATGGATGAGATGCTCCTTGTAACCATCAAATCATCAAATTGGAGAACCAAAAAAGTTACAATAAATTGTAGGCATTTGCATTTGGGTGGCATCATGAGAACCTCATTGAGAGAAGAAAGGAGTTTGTCTTGACATACCAAGATACAAGGACCTCTTTGATCCTATAGAGAGACTCTTGCAACCATCAAACTAATGAGGAATCCTTATGTTTTCCACAAACAAATCTCCTTTCAAAGATAAGAGTTAATTTTCTAAATGTTGTATAGTGTTTGAAGTCTGAGATTGCACAAAAAAGGCTTAGAATTCTTTTGAATTTGGCATTACTTGTTATCATTTTAGATAAGGGCAAACTAATCTGAAAGTTAATAAAATTAGGGTCTGAAGCTCCTTTGGCACACCTTAGTGTAGGAAGTATTCAATGGATTATTTTTGTCCTTTGGAAAACTTTATGTTCAAGTCTGATAGATGTAACATGTTAGAAGATTGAGAATGTATTTGGATTGACCAACTATGATCCTATAATAGCACTATGTGATCTCAATCTTGAGAAAGCAATGCAATAATCCCAATTTTATCATGGAAAATCCATCTTGCTAAAAAACTGTCAACTTAGTGACAATGGATGAGATGCTCCTTGTAACCATCAAATCATCAAATTAGAGAACCAAAAAAGTTACAATAAATTGTAGGCATTTGCATTTGGGTGGCATCATGAGAACCTCATTGAGAGAAGAAAGGAGTTTTTCTTGACATACCAAGTTGCAAGGACCTCTTTGAGCCTATAGAGAGACTCTTGCAACCATCAAACTAATGAGGAATCCTTATGTTTTCCACAAACAAATCTCCTTTCAAAGATAAGAGCTAATTTTCTAAATGTTGTATAGTGTCTGAAGTCTGAGATTGCATAGAAAAGGCTTAGAATTCTTCTGAATTTGGCATTACTTGTTATCATTTTAGATAAGGGCAAACTAATTTGAAAGTTAATAAAATTAGGGTCTGAAGCTCCTTTGGCACACCTTAGTGCAGGAAGTATTCAATGGATTATTTTTGTCCTTTGGAAAACTTTGTGTTCAAGTCTGATAGATGTAACATGTTAGAGGATTGAGAATATATTTGGATTGAGCAATTGTGATCCTATAAGAGCACTATGTGATCTCAATCTTGAGAAAGTAATGCAATAATCCCAATTTTATCATGGCAAATACATCTTGCTAAACAACTGTCAACTTAGTGACAATGGATGAGATGCTCCTTGTAACCATCAAATCATCAAATTAGAGAACCAAAAAAGTTACAATAAATTGTAGGCATTTCTATTTGGGTGGCATCATGAGAACCTCATTGAGAGAAGAAAGGAGTTTGTCTTGACATACCAAGCTACAAGGACCTCTTTGAGCCTATAGAGAGACTCGTGCAACCATCAAACTAATGAGGAATCCTTATGTTTGCCACAAACAAATGTCCTTTCAAAGCTCATCAAGAAGAAATGCACCCTTCATATCCGTTCGATGTATAATCCAACCATAAGCTACAACAATGACAAGAGTTACTTTAATGGGGCCAATTTTAACAATGACAAATGTTTTCATGTAATAAACACTAGGACCTTGTGAGGAACCTTTGACCACTAGTTGTGCCTGATCTATACATCCACTTACACTAAATTAGTTTCTTCTCTGAGGAAGTGGAACAAGTTCCATGTATTGTTTTGAACCAAAGGGTTGTATTCTTCTTTCAAAGTGCTACCCCATCCAAGAATACTTGATGCCTTATGTAATGATTGTTGATTTGAAGTTGTGGCAATATAGGCATGTGGAAGATCCCTATGTTGTGACCAAAGACCAAGGCACCAATAAGGAAAATTATTCTCTGTCGGATTGTATATAGTAAGAAGCACCCAAGTTAATAATTCATTACTTAGTAGAATCTTTTGAGGTAAAAAGTGGCATTACTTTTTTTTAGATTTAGGAGAGCAATAAATGTGTGAATCAATGGTTTGACACTTTTGTCCTTGTGATTGACTAGCCACCAAACTTGAGACTCGGATGCCTTTATGGCCCTTGAAGAGTAGCTTTTGTTGTATGTACATCAATATTTCAGAAATGACTCAAATGGGAGCATAGTATATGCTTTTTTCATAGTCAACCTAGGAGTGTGAAGCTATAAACAAAGGCAAAATATTTTGGACCAAATTAATTTACTGAACTATTCTCTCCATTCTCTTCTCTTGTTTTTTTTCCTTGATGATGGATCATAGCAATTGATTTGAATCATTGGAATACAAAAATCAGTCCTAATCTAGAAGCAATGCAATTTGATTATTAACTAAATGTCACTTTTTCAATACCACGATCTTTGAGTTGTGCTCTAGGTCATTTACCATTATTGTATTGTCATAAACTCTTGAGATCTCAACTTATAATATCATTTCCAATCTAATAGCCTCAAACCTCATCTATTTCACCATATAATATTTTAAGTTTTTTCCAAGACTCTTTAGTGTTGTGCATGAATCTAGACAAAACAATACACACTAGGGAGGAAAGATAGTCACCCAAACACACTAAGAAGCCCCTATAAATTACTAAATATTTGTATCCCCCATACTAAAATATAATAGTCTTTGGTTGGATTCTATTTTCAATAGTAATAGCCTCATACATTCACCTAACTTCTATTGAATGCATTGAGGATATCTTGGTCCCTGTCCCATGCGTTAATACTTGTTAAATAGTGACTATGACTGTAAAAAGAGAACTGTGTCCTTTTTACTTTGAAGTTTTTATAATGTTTCTCGTGTGATCTTTGGTGGAAACAAGTCTATAAGTCAATCAATCAAATATCATTAAGTCCTTGTTTAACAGTGACAGTGATAGTTCTCTTTTTACAGTCGCAGTCACTGTTAAACATGTTCATATCTTATAGTTACCAATAAGATATGAACATGTCCTCTATTTAATGGCCACCTCTTGAGCATATCAGACCTCCTGTGAGAAGAGTTACATCTCTTGGGCATATACAACTGTGTCATTACTAATATACTGTATACTCGCCATAGTAAAGCATCTGTGTTGGTGGGTTTTCTTTTTTCTTAAAATTCTTCATAGTTAACAAATGAGGTCTATTACCTAACTCATTCTGTAATAGCTTCTCTAGTTTTCTCACCCTATGGAAAACGTTTTATCCTTTTTAATTAAATGATAGTTCCAATTCTGAGTATATGCATTTCAGAGAATAATGTACTATATACATTTTTGAAGATATATGTCTCAACTGTATTTCCCAAGCTTCTTTAAGGTCCAAAAGAGAGATTGGTTTTTACGGCCTCAAAACAAATCTGGTGTTTTGTCTTGCCAATAATAACCTAATTGGTCTATAACTTTATGGTACATAATTTCTTAAAGTGTTGGGCTAGGTTGTCAAGAAAAGTTCCAAATGTAGCAGGAAAGTTAGGGAATACATCCTCAACATGACCAGACAAGGGGATTCCTCAATTGCCAATGAAATCATTTTCTCTGTTAAAGATGTACTGCCACAGGAAATGCACTGCCACAACACTTGTAGAGAAACCTAAAAGTGCTCCTATTGATGAGCTTATGCCACATAATTAAACTCTGTATATCTGATGCCAATTGTGGAAAGTGAATGTTTTTTTTTCTATGCATGCATCCATAATAACATATGCAATGGAAACACCCCTAGTTGCAGCCATAAGTAGCATCATAGTAATGAAAATGGGCATCATACTGTGTAGGGAGATGACCAGTATTGAGATCAGCCCCATAAAGCCTACTTAGCAAACAAAAGACAATCTGAGATCAAAAAATGTGGCATGTTATATTAATCTCAATGTCAAAGAGAAAGGGTGAGTAGCCCTCAACATAGCTTCAACAAAAGACATGAAAACTTAGGTATTTATTTGAAACTACTGCAGTGTGAAGAATAGAAACATATATTTTGTATTATAGTAGGGTGTTTTATTATGTATTGGCTAACTAGTTCTTTCATTATAGTTGGGTGTTTTCTTATGTTGTTTGGTGATTGTTTTGTTGGTATGTTTAGGTAATTGATGGATCTCAATGCTGATATTGAACTTGAAGGAGAGTTTATCAGGAGGATAAGAGTCATTCATGTTGTTGTAGTTGTTCTTTCTGCCCTTGCCGCAACCATAGCAGTGTCTACAAAAGAAGGTAGTCAAAATATGTGTAAGCGCAAAATAGATGTAATTCCTTTTTATAAGTGTATTATCAACTCCAATGAGACGGATTGCTTTGACCAAATACACATGAGTAGATGATCCTTCTTTCAACTAGCCAATTATTTAAGGCAAAAAGGAAGCATCAGAGATACAAAAATCCTCGCATTAGAAGAAAAATTAGTCATGTTCCTCCATACCCTTGGCCACAATTTGAGGAATCATAAGATTTCCCATAATTTTGGGCACTCTAGAGAGATGGTAAGCGGATACTTCCACAAGGTCTTGAGGGCTATCTTAGCGCTCCATGTAGATTATTTTATACCCCCTGGTCCAAACACTCCTCAAGAAATTCGTGGGAAGAACCGTTTTGATCCATACTTCAACGTATATCTCCCAGTGGTTTAATTTTGTTTGATTGAGTTGTAATCCTATTATCGTGTGTTCATTAGATTATGATTTTTCTAACTACAGGACTGTGTGGGAGAAATCTATGGATCCCATATACCAGTAACTATCGATGTCAACATACAAGCTAAATATCCTGATAGAAAAGGCAACTTGTCACAGAATGTTATGGGAGTGTGTTCGTTTGATTATAAGTTTCAATACATCCTTGTTGGTTGGCAAGGGTCTATTGTAGATAGTCGTGTTCTAACTTCAGCTCTATCTAGAGCGGATACACTAGTAGTTCTCCCAAGTATGTAAAATATAATTATATAGTGAAGCATATGAAAAATAACACAACGTTATAACAATGACATTTTTTTATTTAGGTAAATATTATTTGGTCGATGTTGGATATCCAAATGTACCAGGATTTCTCATGCCTTATCGGTGCACACGCTACCACCTAAAGGAGTTTTCAAGAGAAAATCCAATAAACACCCCACAAGATTTGTTTAATCATCGACACTCATCGCTCAGGAATGTAATAGAGCGTACATTTGGGATTTTGAAGTAGCGTTTTCCTATAATCTTGAATCATGCGACATCTTATCAAATCATGACACAAACAAAGATTGTTTTAGCATGTTTCATACTTCATAGCTTCATTACGATGGAGGACGGCCTTCCATCTGAGGTAGAATTTGAAGAGGAAGATGGTCGTGATCAAATAGATGTACCAGTGCTTGAGACATATGGATTGAGCCAGTGTGAAAGAGATGATTGGGGGAAATTTCAAGATGAAATAGCAAGAAGGATGTGGGAAGACTATAGATCTCAATCTTAGTTGGTTGAATAACTACTATGACAATGTTTAAACTTTAATGTCATATTTCATAAATTTCACGAACTGGTATTATATTAAAAGTCGTTATGACATATTTAGTGTTGTCATGTTATATTCAATGTTGTTATATTCAATTTTGTTATATCTAATGTTGTCATTTTATATTTAATATTATCATGTTATGTTTAATGTTGTTATATTTAATGTTTACATCTACGTATATGTCTCTTTGCATCTGTTTACATTGCAATTGACCTGTCGTCCCTAACTTAGATTTAGATCTGATAATCAACATTGTGTTATGACATATTTTAGTGTTGTCATGTTATATTCAATGTTGTTATATTTAATGTTGTCATGTTATATTTAATATTTTCATGTTATGTTTAATGTTGTTATATTTAATGTTTACATCTACGTATATGCCCCTTTGCATCTGTTTACATTGCAATTGATCTTTCATCCCTAACTTAGATTTAGATCTGATCATCAACATTGTGTTATGACATATTTAGTGTTGTCAAAAGAAGTGGGAAATCTCATGTTGTTGTGTGTGCCTCAGGTATGTCTTACATGGATCTATTGATGACCATGGATGCTCACGTTCAAGTTAGCCATCCAACTTCTTCTTGCAAGAAGGTTTTCTGGACCAAAGAAATGGAATGCAAGTTTGTAGACTTGCTACACAAGCAAGTGCAACTTGGAAAAAAAGCTGAAGGGGTTTCAAAAAAGAAGCTTGGACCACCATTGAAAGGAGGTTCAATGAAGAGTTGAAAATGAACCTATCAAAGGATAACTTCAAGAACAAGCTTAAACTTGGAAGCAAGGGTATAAAATAATGAAAGACTTAGAGAATACAAGTGGTTTAGCATGGAATGAGAGTACTCAAACTATGGATGTCGATGATAGTGTTTGGGATGAGTCATTGAAGGTAACATGGTCTTAAAATCTCTTTTTAAGTTGAATATATCTTGTTTACTAATGAAAGACAAATAATGAATTCAATTGTTATGCCATCATACAGAGAAAGGAATTTTAAAATGCCAGAATGTATAAGAGGTAGTTGTTCCAATACTACAATGAATTATCCTTTATTGTTGGGAATGATATAGCTTAGGGTACTTTAGCTTCAACAGCTCAAGAGATAGAATAAGGGCATTTTATGAATGAGGCCATCGATCTCAATGATGAGGAAGATTTCACTTATCATGGTATGGATACTGCATCTTTTGAGACTGCTACTGATTTGGCTAATGATGGTACCGATACACCTACATCGAACCAATCTAGTGCAAGCGGTAGAGACAACCCTTCAGCATCATCAAGGAGGCCAAAGAGGAAGAAGAGAAGCATGGTAGGTTCGTTGGATTCAATTTGCAAAGTGATCAAAGATATGACTACAGGCCTTACAAAGCCTCTGAAAGTGGATAAATCATCTGCTTTGAAAAATGATACAGTGGATGTGTATAAAGCACTAAAATCAATCCTTGGCCTTAGCGAGGGTACTATGCTTGATGCATATGATAATTTTTTATGTAATCCTGCAATAGCCAAAGGGTTCTTGACAATGAATGAAGGGGAGAGAGTCACATACATTATATGGAAGTTTGGAGGACTCTAGTTAGGATGCAAAATCTTTTGATACAATTGTGTGTTTATTTAATCCATGTTTCAAATTATAACTACTGATTCATATTAAAACAATGTTCATATGAATTTTGTGAATTTTGAATGCTTTGTGGTAGTATGACTTGTATGACTCGATGTATCTCTATGTAGCAGAATTCAGGAAATCTTATGATGGATTTAATGAGAATTATTGATTAATTTGAGGTTTGATGCCCTTATGCTCTACCTCCTAAAATTCTTGAACTCTCATACCATTAGTAGGTACTGATTTGTGAGGAATGTTCTAGTTTAAAGACCATATATTGTTGTTATATCTGGTTGCTTGCTAATCACATGATGTTGGATTTTGAATGATGTATTGTGAGTCAGTGATGTTTCTATATCCTATGAGTACTAAGTATGAATATATTAGGTTGATTTGAAAACTTCTTACTGCTATATGGAACCACTGGTTACTGACAATTGAGATCCTATTTACTCATGGATGGAAATTGCATATATCAATAGCTAGTGAACTAGATAGAATTCTTATTTGTTGGATTTTTTTTTAATTTTAATTTTAAAATTCCAGAGAGCTTACAATAAACCTTTGGCTTGCTAAATGTATGGATGTAGGCTATTGTCTTTGGACTAATAAGAGAATGTGGGGAATCACCTATCTTTACAGCAATGGAAGGCCCTAATTCCATCCTAGGACTATGCTTTTCTTTGTTTTGTATCCTTTGAAGAGACCTTAAGTTGGACACTTTGTTCATTGGAAACCCTCTTTATGAAGGCCTTGAATTTGAATAATTCTAGCTCAAGTATAGTTACTGTTCTTGCTGCCCTAGAATGACATATTTTTTCATTAGACACAATTTGTGACCTTTGAGTACTTCCTACTCACACAAGCCAAATTTCACATTAAGGCATGAAAACTTCCTTTGTTGTTGCTGCCTTATCCTGAGTTTGGTTTTACTTTTTTCTTCTCATGCGTAGGAACTTCTGCATTTTCTGCATTTAGTTATTCTTAATGAATCACAAATGTTGTTTCCAGAGCCCACTAAGGAATCCAATTGTAGATCTTCTAACAACCAATCAATGCCATCAATTTGATTTGGAAATTGTCTTCAAAGGTGATCAATTGTATTTAACACTAGTTTTAGCTATATGCCACTTTCATCAAGGCATGCCAAACATGTTTAGAGTGTCTCCACTATCAATTTTGAAGGCATTTTGAGCCATCTCTCAGATATCACATTACCATTTCCAAATGACCTCATGAATATCATCGAAAACCATTGATTGCAAACATTTTTTAAGTACTTGAATCTACAATAGAACAATAGTGGTGAATGTATGATTATTATAATCATATGGTTATATGTTATAATATTTATGTAATAAATGTAGTAAAGATGGTGTGGTGCATTATTGATATAGGCTCGATGGCTTTGTTCAATGTGCCAAACTGTCAATGTGGTGGTGGGCAGTGCATGTTGAAGACTTCACAGACACAAAGCAACCCTGGATGATAATTTTGGTGTTGCCCAAATAGAAAAAAGGTTTCTAATGTGTATATATTTACTGTTTGTAAATACTATTCATTATATTATAAGAACTAATGTAGATTGGGCATCATAAGGAAATAATGGCTGTGGATACTTTAGTTGGTCGATGACAACTCATCTGCATCTATCCGCCCATATCCACTTATCCACGATGAAGGATTTGAGTGCAAAACATGTCAGGCTAGGTCAAATGCTGAAACTATATTTTTACGACGCCTTCTCTATATTGTAATCGCATATCTTTGTTGTGACCATATGCGGAGATGGGCTTAGGAATTAGTCAGTTTAGTATTTTCATACTGTAACTTATACTTTAATATGGATATGGCATAACTTCTCTTTGCCTCAAGTGCACATATATATGGTTTACATCTTTTTTACAATAATTCTTCATGTTTATGGCTCAGGTGAGCCCTAATCTGCTATCACTCAAATGATTTGACGTATATAGTGTTTTCTTGGTTAATGCACTTACTGGACATTGCTTTGTAGAATTATAACCCAAGTTTGTACAAAAATTTTGAGGTTAACAGAGATATATCATGTATGAACTCATTTAATTAATCATGTTTTAATCCTAACAAGCATGGATCATTCGGGTAAGAATCCAAGGAGGCCATAGAAGGTAATAATAATTAATAAGATTTTTTTTTAAACTCATACAAAAGTTAGCAGTTGAATGTACTTCATTAGGGGTTACAATTTATATGTTTTTTTTTAATTAAAATATTACATGGATTGTGGTACTAACAAAAGCACAAAGTAGTCGTATGCTCTATGTATGCAGTGTCCACAGACAAAAATAAGAGTTCAGGCATGACAAAGCATCAAAGACTCATCAAACTATAAATTTATAACACTGTATCTGCATTATGTAAATGAGGAATGCCTCATGCATTTAGTTGTAATTTCATATCTACATTATGTAATAAGGAATGCCTCATCCATTTATTTGTAATCTTATTAAGTTTTTTTGGGGGGGCTAGACCGGAGGTTTTCTCCACCCGGCTCTTTCCTACCGGTGCTCCTATTGAGCTGGGTTGGCAACATTTTGAAAAAAATAATTAATAAAATGAATGGCTTGTTTATAATGATGACCTGTGTATTTTGGAGTTTGTTATTTTATAAATTTGTATAGGAAAATTAAAAAAGTAATACAAAATGTTAAAATTTTAAAAAATTTATAAACATAATTTTATTTCAAAATATTATAAAATTAACCTTCATAGAAAAATAAAATAAATATTCAAAAAATCCTACAAAATGTCAAAAACATAATTACATTTAAAAAAAATCAGAAATGATTTATATTCAAAGAAATTAAACAATGAAATAAATCCTTATTCGGTGCATATTCCAATTCCAGATTGTGGCACCTAAACACAAAAAATACATCTTCTTAGCCATCTTCCGGGTGAACCAAATAGTTCCAACACATATTCCGAAAATCATTTTGAGGATATGTATCTTCCAAAATTGCAGCATCTTCCAGAATTGACTATATCCAGCATTTTGTATTCTAGCACCCAAACGGGCCCTTATAGAGCTATCATCTATGATGCTATCATGAACAAATGGTGATGGTCATAGTTAATTCTCTTGAAGTTTCTTTCAATGAACAAAAAACATATGAAAAAGGGTGTGTAGAAAGATGAGGGGCCAAAAATATCTAAATCATAAAAAAGAAGACATGCATTATAAAGTCATAATGCACTTTAATTCTAACATGAGTGCATTATGGTTTTATATATCCAAACCTTAGTCTTAGTGTTCTAAATACACTTGTGTTGTAATGTGAGTGCATTATTATTTCCATTTGTAAATTAGAAGAACTAAAATAGTCATTTTCTACACATCTTCTTAGAACATGATTGAGTTATTCCATGAGCATGTCTCTAAGAGAGTTGAAGTAACTTATTTGGGTGAAAAATACCCTAATGACATGAAAGAGATAATTGTGGGCAACTTGTGTTGCTATTTTGTCATTGTTTTCATCCATTAGCATTGTGTTTGTTGTCAATATTATTGTGAAAGATTGTTAGCAATTGTGTTGTGGCATTGTCAATAATGTCAACCTTAAGCATTGTGTTTGGTTTCAAGATTGTTGTGAAGGTTGTGGTTGTGATGTCAAACCTTAGCATTGTAGAGATCAACATTGGTCAATATTGATTAGATTGAGATTTTTGAAGGCTATAGTTTTTTATGAAGTTGTGTTCAATTGTATTTCCTTATCGTTGTTGAAAATTAATGAGTTATGTTTTTTATTTGATGATTTATGATCCGAATATTATAAGATATTTTGTTGGTATGTGTTGATGTTGTGTATGGATTTTTGTTGCTAGCATTTCTATGTGATGATGTTGTTTACTTATGATGGTGATCAAAGGTGTTGTTGTGTCGATGTAGTTTATGCTTTGTTTATATGGATGGATGCTGCTAATAACTGTGATGATGTGTTGAAGAACAAATATGGTAATATTGCATTGATTTATATGGGTATGATTGTGTCAAAATATTTTTACCATCAATCATACATAACCATATAAATTAATGCAATATTATCATGGATTGTGGAAATTTGTTTTCTTTAACAAATATGGTGATAAGAGAAGGTGTTGAGGTTCATGACATAAATTTTTGGTTATCAACAAATATGATATAATTATGACATCATATTAAGATGAGGATGATGGCCTACAACTTATTGAATATTTTGATGAGCTGAAGAAACAATGATTAGATATCACCGAGCTTAAAGTGATATGTAATATGATTAAATCGGTTAATATGTTGTCATTGATGTCAACCAATTTTTTACTATACTTATCATGATAGTTACAAACCTCTGAACATTTGTAGAAGGAAGAAATGGTGAAGAAATGAGACATCTACATAAGGAAAAGATGGATATGACAAATAAGGAAAAGAAATACTTTGGGTAACTTATTGATGAGTTTATGGCATTATATTGTTGCCTTGAGCATGTTGCATTATTTTGTTATGAAGAAGAGATCAAAATTGAACAATATAATGTGGTCGGTAGTTGAAGATTTTTGTATACACCAAGTTAGTCTTGTGTATACTGAGTGACAGTAATAACCGAGTTAGTTATAACCGATGCATTCAATATTAACTGAGTATGGATGAAAACATTAAATGTTAGAACAGATGAATGAAATTGATGAGATGGAAATCGCTTATGATTCCGATGTAAAAGATGAAGTTTGTTATAAGATCCATAGCTGACAAAATTCAGAGATGGTCGAAGGGAAGAAAATGAAATGTTTTATTGACATGTCTGCCGAGGAAGCTTGAAGCGAAAAAATGGATGAAGAAGATTAAGAGGCAAAATCTAATGGCTAATATAAAAATGGTTTACACGTCTATTTAAGAGACATGGGATTCATTTTTTAATTATACCGGATGAATAGAGACTGCAAAAGATTTTGTGTGAAGACATTTTTCAAGCATTCCTTATCAAACTAGTTATAGACATAATCGAGCTACAAGCATAACCGAGCGTCAGAGATATAAACACAGAGTGAAGTAAGTTGGAGGATATGATGAAGTAAATTGATTATTGATCAGACAAGTTATTTTGAGCTTAGCACAGATCTAAATACTTGCAAATTGAGTTGTATTTAAATCAGATCACTACTGTATCAGCTTAACCATTGTTACAGCAAAATCTCTTAACCGAGTGGACTTAACAATCTTTTGTATTTCCATATGACATTCAAGGAATGTTAATTATTTTCTTGTTAACCCCATAGTGAATGTTAGTCAAAAGTTAACTGTTAGTGATAAATCCTTTAACCAAGTCACACCTGAAAATGTGCATTGTAACCTTTAACAAGGTTGGCTCCTAACCGAGCTCACTTCAAAAGAGTGAAATATTTTGGGTTACCGGTCCCAAGTGGTTTTTCCCTTAGCAAGATTTCCACGTTAAATCTTTGTGTTATGTGATATTTGTTGTGATTTTTTTTCTATCATACTTTACATAATGCATATTTGATTAATCGGTAAAGACAAGTTTTGGAAATTACTGGTATTCAGTAAATGAACAAAAATATGGCTATTTTATCTTACCGAGTTGTTTGAATAAGTTTGAAAAAGTGCATCTGAGAGTTGGGACTATAGGATAACTGATTCACCCCCCTCTCAGTTATCTAACAGAGGATCAAAATCATTAAGATGAGGATTAGGAGTATGAAAATGAGGAGTGAATCCATGGTGATGATGTTAATGATATTCTTTCATTACATGATATTGTTCTACCACTCCTAAGTGATTAAATGGTGTTACAAGGACGTGTTGATCCTTGTAGGATGTTGAAGTGTGCAATTGCAGGAAAGAGCTTTACAAAATCACTTGAAGAATTCTCTACATTCCTCTAAATTTGATGATAGGGTCTTGCAATTTAGAAGTTGGATTCTATTTTTTATGGACATCATACTCCTATCTTTTTAGGTCCCTCATGTTTTCATAGGTTTTTTTGTTGTATGCAATATGTTAGTAGTTTGGGTGTCTATCAGGACTAGTCCAAAATATTCTCTGCATTGAAGTTTCTACTATTTGGTTTGGAGAACATTCTTATAATGTTTGTGCAATATCTTAGGTTTTATTCCTAGTAATCAAGTGTATTGTAAGTATGTATGCGATTATATAGTTTTATAACCATGTTTCTTGGCCTTCTACTTATTAAGAGTTTGTATCAAAATGATTGTGATAACATGTGTTGACATGATAGTGTGAAAGAAGTCTTTGGAAATGTTGTTGGATGTTCGAGGAACATCTCTATATGCTCCTCATTATAGTGTTTGATTGTTTTGGTGTTTCATTATGTTTGAAGTTGGTGTTTTTGGTTACTTGTGGAAGTCTACCTAAAAATTTCAATATTTTTGCTTTTGCTATGTATTTGGGGGTTTTTTCTAGCCTTGGAGATTGTGGTGATTTGTATTTGGGTCCTACTATACTTTGTTGTGATCTAGATTTAGTAGATTCATTTGGAAGTTGTATTTTTTAGCCAAATGGTAATATGTTGCATGCTACATATATATATGTTACCATTTTTTCAACCTTGGAGGATGTGCACCAATGTATTTAATGTTTGTGTCTAAATTGGAAGATTCAATAAAATATTTTTTACATCATCTCTATCTCCCAATTTGAACTACTTTTACCGCAATATATTATTGAGGCAGATTCGTTAGGGTCATTTCCTTGGGCCAACTTAATGGATATTTTACTTGCTTATGAGATGCATATATGGAAGATCAAATTAGTTGCAAGGTGGGATTGTGTGGAATGTGGAAGATACAATTGAGGAAGTAGATGTGTGTAGTGGAAGTCTTTTAGCTGAATTGCAAAATGGTTTCTCAAGGCAGAACTCAAGAGAACGTACTTTTTATGGAGAGTGTTAGAAGCTATAATATGAAGCCTTATACATTCTAATTCATTTTTATGTATCATGCATTTAGACAATGAATCTCCTCAATAGGATCTTCTCTATATATTTCCTTAGGATACTGAATCTTAGCGACAAGTCATTATATGTTGCCCTAAGATAGGGAATCTTGGCTACAAGTGTAGTAGTGAACCTCAATGTAATATGTTCATATGTTGTGAGATATATCTCACTATGGTTTTTTCCTCATTGGGTTTCCCATGTAAATTTGAAACAAATGGATCTATCTTTGTGCACGTGGCTAGCTTTTAGTTCCTATATACTTCATTATATTAAAAATAAGAATATAGAATCTTTCACACGATATGAGCTTTAAACCTGGTTCTCAAAATTTCATACAAAAGATTGAGGGTTTATTTTTCCTTCATATTTGAAATGCTACCACTATATATTTTGTTGGCTAAGGCACTTCTTTCTGAAATGATTTGCGGGTTTTCTTTTTGCAATCTGGCTATTTGTTTGAGTTCTCTACTAATGTATCTCTGCATATCTAAAGTTGTTTATCTCCACCACTCAAGTTTGAAGCTTTGTAGACACAAAAAATATTGGACATGATTTTCCTGTATGTTTTATAATGACGAAAAATGGCTTTATATTTTCCGAGAAGATTGTGTCTTATTATTTGAAACCATGGCCATTTTGGGTATATGTTCATTGCAGGCCGAACCTTCTTTGAAAATGAGAAAATAAATGAATCTACTTTCCTTTCAAGATTTTATTGTTATTCTTTATGGACTATCATTTTCTTGACACTTTGCCTGCAAATTTGAGGGTTTTTGTGTTCTCTTTTTCACGGTTGTGGTTTTATTGTTCAAAAATAACCTTCATGCTTAGAATACCACTACCTTTACTCTACTCACTTCTACCTGAAGTTTTTCATTTGCGGTGTATTATTATAGAGATCTATCTTTCTCTATTCACCGTGCAACTGGTCTTATGATTGTTATGACCATCCATACTCACTATCAAATCACTATTATAGTACCTTTGATGCTTGATTTTATATCCTCTAAGGAACTTTCTATTTAGTGTATTACCCTATTGGTGATGATCAGTTTTATGGATCTAAAAAAATTATCTCTCTTGTCGTCCATAGGATTGTTATTAACCACATGTGATTGTCAAAAAGGTATTATTGAACATTCATTGTCATCTCTCTTTTCCTAAATAGCAATGTAACCTTGTCATCAAGATACTTATTTCATTGTTATGAACACTTGAACAGTTCTCTTTTGTTATGTATTCATGGTTGTTCTTTTTTACTGGAACATCTGGCCTCACAATTTTGGAGCATCAAGGTGATTTTATCCTTCTCTTAACAATGTTATGTTAGGAATGAGAACACTGAGAGGGGGGGGGGGTGAATCAGTGTTCACTGAATTTTATCTTTTTACTTAATCTTAAACTAAACTTAAATACTTAAGTACTAAAATGAACATCCACATAAACATGAAACATGAAATCAACACATAACACCAATATAGTTACGGGGAAACCCAAATAGGTAAAACCTCCGGTGGGAATTGACACCCACTAATATTATGTACTAGTGTTTTATGATCCTTGTTAAAAGATCCTTAACCCAATTAGGAGTTTCTTTACAATGTATTAAGTACAGTAGACCTTTTCAAGGATCGGACCCCGCTAGCAGTCTTTTACAATAAACCATGTTAGGGGTGTGGATGCATTATCCTAGAGCTCACTGCTCAAGTGGTGAAGGTTGCAACCTTCTAATCTTAGATACACATTATATATGTTGAATGAACTGTTACTCTGACACTACTTGTCTGATCAGTTCTTTTGATGCGTTGATGTTTTGACCTCTTGCAAAGCTCTAATACATCTTATAGACTCTTCGCACACTTCTGCTCTACTTATCTCAACTCTATATCAACTCTCTTGCTAATTACAATGGGCACATCTTATATTTATATGCACATACAGAACAAATAACTAGGTCGGCCCTTTAACCAATTACATACAATGCTTCCAATTGAATTGGCTCAAGCGTGTTTACAAACAAACATAATTACATGTTGAAAACCTAATTACAATAGGTGCATGGCCTTTACATCATAAGAATATAACCACAAATCAAAATGCCAATAGTCGGCTTCTTACTCTGTTCTTCTCTGGCACGCACTGGCTGTATAACTTCAACTGTCTGTAACTTTGGGGTGGACCCACAATAGCGGGTTACAATTTTTTGCTTGAACGGACACTGAACTCTACATTTTGAAAAAAAATTCAGATTCAGATGCATATTGTTGTTAAACTATTTGAAATCAGAAGATGAAGTAAACTAGAGTCTTTTGGGATTTTTTTTCTAGATTCTAAATATATTTTTTATTTTAATTTTTGAATTGATTTGAATGGTTTTTTCTTTCTCTCACAAAAACTGATATGTTGGTGAAAACGTCATTTTCAAATAGTTACATTGTTTTCATAGAGTGTAACTTTTTTCCTAAAATAGATATCTATGTGCTTCTTTCAAATTTAGTTTTGTAACATTCATACAGAGGGAATGCAATTGGTTTGATGATATTTTCATGATTATTGCATATTTTATTAAAGTTTGAAGTTGACTAAAGCATAATTTTTACATACCTTGACTACATAGCTTATAACTTGTTGTGTATTTGTCCAATTTCATTTTTATTTATTTTGATAAAAAGAAAACTTCAATACCTAGGGAATAGATATTTTTTAGAATTTTTTTTCTCTCATTTACTATTTTTCCATAAGCATAAAACATAGAGGTAGACATACGGTGAAATATCTATGTTTAGTAAAACTAGAAAAATAAAGTCATAATAAAATTAATATATATTTACATTATAATCATTGGAAAGATTTTTGTGAGTAGTACCTTACTACATAGATAGTTTTGTCAAATGGATTCATTTGATATGCCAAAAGATAAAGTCAAAGTGACTTTTTGTCAGCATTTTAATAGGTGCCAAGGAGACTCCATTGTAGGTATGAATGAGGAGTATAGATGTTATATCAATATTTTTTTTATCTAAGAGGCTTTGAGCTAACCATTTGTAATTAATTCCTTCAAATGGAACCTCTCAAGGCTTAAATCCTCATATTTTATTAAAAATATTTTATTTTAGCAAAAATTAGCATCTCTAAAAAAGTGTAACCCACTATTGTAGGGTCACCCTTTGTCATACTTGCATATCTGATCATGTGCTCATAGACTAAGCATGAATATAGTCTAACCAACTTATCTTCTAGGGCGCATACCATAACTCGGTCGTACGCACGTGCGTTGATGCTCTGAGCTTCAGGAACTCTGTACATTGTCCAGTCTTCAACACTTGGTCGATTTTTGATCTTCTCATCAAGTGCGCTGACTCAAAACACTATATGACTTTGTTGCCATAATGACAAAACTATATCAAGTCATATACACCAGTATAGCCAACTTTCCAACAATCTCCCCCTTTGTCATTGATAGCAACAAAGGAATATGTCCAAGTTGCTAACTGTTCCTTAATACAAAAAACTTTTGTCTTATATCTCCCTTATACATAACTTTCTATCTTATATCTCCTTATGCATATCTATAACCCATATTCTATACATACTCCCACTTTGACATTAATGAAAAAGGTGCTTCAAAATTGTATCTACAATTACTTACTATGAGAGAACATCCGAATATGCTATCTGCAAGTTTTGGATCTCCTTCTTCCAAAATGTGATCGATGAATTTACAATTTGGAGATGGGTGCATAGTGCATATTGTAGCTTCTCCATTTTCTTCAAATCTATGCTAGGACCTTGATCATATGTCACCATGGTGGCATCAATCTCCTTGATATTATGATTGAGTATATCTAGTGAGGGCGCAAGAGCATTCCTGAGTTGTGTTTGCCTTGCCCTTATCTTTGACATCTCTTTCTCAACTTTTTCAATCTTATCTATCTGTCCTTGGTAGACATTATTACACATGTTCACATCAATGGATGGATCTTCCACTAATTTCCTTATGTTGTCTATCATAGCTTCTACTTCTTGTATCTTCTTGTATAGATCACTAGTCAATTTGTCCTGGTTCATACAATTGGCAATAATCTTTCTGCCCTTTGCTGCAAACTCCTTCAAGGATGCTTGACCAATCTTTAGTGAACTTAGGTCAAGTACAAAGTTGCTAACCAATTCACTCAGTCTCTTCTTCCGATAATTTTCTTCTGCAACTTGAGATGCTAACTCTTCCAAGGTAGAAATTTTTTTTTTGAAGACTGTGAGGATGTTGCTAACATCATCAACCGAATGTACCTTAGACACTTTCTTGTCTGAAGGTAATAGACTATTTAAAATGTTGACTGATTCAACAAACAAGGATTCCTCATTACCTGTTTCTCCTTTGCCTTTTCCATAGCTAGGACACTGATCTTGATCAAGTCTTCTTCTCCCCATGAGTCCAAACTGGTTGTGTCAGGTGTCAAACTTGACAACAATGCTGCTGAGGGAGTGATAGGAGTGCTATCCATCACTTCTTGTTTTACCTTGATCATTTCAACTGATGGTTCATCTTTTTGCTCAGTTCCTTTTACCTTTTCTTCTCCCTTTTTTTTTTCAGCTTCTTTTTCTTTTTCTTCTTCTTTCTTTTCTTCCTTCTTTTCTTCTTCTTTTTCATCTATTATATCCTCAATCAATATTTCTTCTTGATGAATGGGAGGAGTGTTACTACAAAGAGTTTCAACCTCTTGTGTGCTTGCAAATGCCTCTTCAACCTTATCCAAATCCATTTATGTGGCCGCCAAAGTTACTTTTACATTATCAATAAAAATTGAGTCATCTTTGAATGTCTCTCATATGGGCACTGACTTATCTTCCTCTGATATTGTTTCAACTACAGGCGCTGAGTCCTGGGGACCTGTCATAGGTACATTAGTAGTCTCTGACTCTTTTGCAACCATAGTGGGTACTTGAGCTTTGGGTGTAGTATCTGGATAGATGTGCCTATTCATGAAGACCTTCTCAAATGCCTTCTCTGTTTCCTTAGCCACCAATTCATAGTTTTTGTCCATTACATGCAAGGTCCTTGACTTGGTTTTGAGATGTGGCTTTACCAGATCTAACAATAGAGATTTCTCCTCTAGAGAACATACTAGAAGAGTTTCATCTAGAATCTTTTCTCTTATCCTTAGATCCTCTTCAATAGCCTATCTCTTTTGGAATTCAATACTGGTTCTTCGGGCTTTTTAGGGCTTTCCTAACCTTGCGTCCTTGATCTACAAAACTTTGAGATTTGTCTAGCCTTGTTACAAGAGTGACAAATGACTGGAGGCCTTATATTCCTCGGCACATTGACATGGGTCACCATTTTACATTGTCTAGCTGAGTGACCATTATAGTTATATATCTGACATGTAACGTTCTGAGAACTTCTTACATTTGACTGATTTGGATTTCTTTGATTATACTGAATCTTATTTTTCTGACTTGTCTTACAATTCATAGCTCTATGACCAAATTTATTGCATGAATAACAGTAACCATTGAAAGGTCTTACCTCTGTACAATTCTTTGCTATATGTCCATGCTTGTTACATACATAAAAAGTGTGGTCTACTTGCTTGTGCTCATTCTTAGGTGGTTCAATATGATCTTTAGTATTACTTCCAGTCTCCTTAGTATTTGAGGTGTCTCCTGGTGCTTTCATTCTTGCTCGCATGTTGTCAATCTGATTTTGTGCTTCATTGTATCCAATGCAACTAGTATCTCCTTTAGCTCTTCTTGCATACAACTGAGATTCTATCAAATCAGAAATGGTGTGTAATTTTTCAATGTGATTCTTTGCCTCTTTCAATTCATATTCCAAGCTTTCTTTTTTGTTTCTTAGCTCCAAAATTTCCATGTTTGCTTGCCTCAATTCTTCATTCAGTTGAAGGTTCTCTTTGATCTGTTCATTATGGACATATTGGTTGTTGATCAGCTTGTCATCCAATTCTTCAATTTTTTCTTTCAAGGATGAATTTTCTTCATTCAGCTTCTTGATCATTATCCCTAAATCACTGGTAGAGCATTCTTTCAAATCCTTTCTTAGCCTTTTGATGACTATTTGAGCATCACTAAATTTTTCTTTTAGTTCTTCAATTTCTTTTTCAGATCTGTCCAAGTCTTCAAGAGCAGCTTCAAGATTTATTTTCAGATGTTTCATTTCTTCTTTGTCCATGATCTCCTCAAGTGGTTAAACTTCTTTGCTGAGGACCAGAGCTCTGATACCAATTTTTAGGAATGGGAACACTGAGAGGAGGGGTGAATCAATGTTCATTGTATTTTATCTTTTTACTTAATCTTAAACTAAACTTAAATACTTAAGTACTGAAATGAACATCCACATAAACATGAAACATGAAATCAACACATAACACCAATATGGTTACGGGGAAATCCAAATAGGTAAAAACCCCGGTGGGAATTGACACCCACTAATATTTTGTACTAGTGTTTTATTATCCTTGTTAGAAGATCATTAACCCTGTTAGGAGTTGCTTTACAATGTATTAAGTATAGTAGACCTTGTCAAGGGTCGGACCCTACTAGGAGTCTTTTACAGTAAACCCTATTAGGGGTATGGACGCACTATCCTAGAGCTCACTGCTCAAGTGGTGAAGGCTGCAACCTTTTGATCTCGGATACACACTATATCTGTTGAATGAACTGTTAGTGTGACACTGCTTGTCTGATCAGTTCCTTTGATGCGATGATGCTTTGACCTCTTGCAAAGCTCTAATACATCTTATAGACTCTTCGCACACTTCTTCTCTACTTATCTCAACTCTATATCAACTCTCTTTCTAATTACAATGGGCACATCTCATATTTATATGCACATACAAAACAAATAACTAGGTCATCCCTTTAACCGATTACATACAATGCTTCCAATTGAATTGGCTCAAGTGTGTTTACAAACAAACATAATTACATGTCAGCAACCTAATTACAATAGGTGCATGGCATTTACATCATAAGAATATAACCGCAAATCAAAATGCTAATAGTCGAATGCTTACTCTATTCTTCTCTGGCACACACTGGCTGTGTAACTTCAACTATCTGTAACTTTGTCATACTTGCATATCTGATCATGCACTCATAGACTAAGCATGAATATAGTATAACCAACTTATCTTCTAGGACACATACCATAACTCAGTCGTACGCACGTGCATTGATGCTATGAGCTTCAGGAACTCTGTACACTATCTAGTCTTCAACACTTAGCCGATTTCTGATCTTCTCATCAAGTGCGCTGACTCCAAACTACTATATGACTTTGTTGCCATAATGAAAATACTATATCAAGTCATATACACTAATATATCCAACTTGCCAACATGTTATGATTAACAATGTTGTGATCCTCTCAAACTAATCTCTAATCCTTGTTATGATGCACTATGATATGTAATGATCGTGCTTTTATCCTTGAAGCTTATGATCTTTATCACAATCTTTTTCATATTACAACACTGTCTATAAGCCATATAACATGTGTGTTATTGATTCATCTCAAATTGATCACAACTTTACATGGTAATGTGTGCATCACTATTGTAGTGTTTACCACCATTATTCTAATCTTTGCATATAGCACGATTGTGTATTGGTTCTCAACATTAGAAATCATTGCCTCATGCATGTTGAAAGGTTTATCTTTGTAATGAATATCACTACTTATGTCTTCCCCTCACTCTCAGGAACATCGTGACTGCTCCTTGTTTACTTGATGATCCCATAGTAGCAGTACCATATTTTGGCATTATCTAATTTATTCTTCTGATGGAGTTACCTTTGTGATATTGCAATGGTTTTCCTTATTTGCATTCTATGACATTATTGTCTTGTAGATATCACAGTCATTTCCTTGGCATCTATGATTATCACTATATTGATGTGCCTTGATAATCGTAATTTGATTACTTTCCTTGATCATTTGATGATAACATTTTTTTTACTGTAATCTCAACTATATTCTCACAGTGACTTCATTTGTTTCATAACATGGGTACCTTTATGTTTGATCCTCTTTATCATGATAATTATACCATTGTTTTTATATACCTTTTCATGTATTTTTCCTCTATATTGTAGATTATAGTGGCCCTTTCTTATGGATAGTAAACTTGGCTATATGAGATGGATCTATGACATACTTTAAATCTTTGCTACTATGGATTGTCATTATCATTTTTTCCTTCTTTGATAGAGATCATTGTATTTTTCTAGCCACTATCTTATTACTAAATAGCACCATCTTTGTTTAGGTTGAAGTATACCTCTTATTGAAAATAAAAACCATAAAGATCTTCATGAATCACCATTGTTTTATCTTTATGATCTTCTCATATACTGTCTTGATCTCTGTACTATCAAAATGATGCTTATATTCTCCTTGACATTGTAAATTCCTTTTAGATGTACCCTCTATTTTAATGTTCTCATTGATGTCACTTCTTTAATAGGAAAAATTTAACTATCCCTTTTCATTGCATTCACTTGTACTCTTTGGTGTTGTTGTCCCAATGAATGGTAATCATATGTTTATAAGATTACTTGAAGAGACTTCACATTTTGTCAATGTCCATTTGATGCATGTTTAGTGTTACTCTTTACACTTGCATCCTGCTATATGCTTGTGGTTCTTGTTATCTTGTTCCTATGGCTGTAAATTGTCATTCTGACAACATGCTAGGTCAACTCTTGTGGGAGCCCATTTGACCCCACATGTTGAATTAAACGTGACATATATCTTCTCCTACACATGAAACAAACTTGTCAGATAAAAATGAGCATATGAATCTGTGTTTGATAATTCTTATTTTCTTTGGACATCCATGACATGCTAGTTGTTATGATGTACGTGAGGATCAAATTATATGTTTATATGTGTGTACATGTAGTGTATGGTGACCCTTCATTTCTCAAACCCCACTCTCTCTCTCTCTCTCTGATGTAGGCATTCATAAGCAGCAAGGAAAATAATGGATAGATGCAAGACAAGAGGGGAGACTAAAAATGATGCAAGGCAACTCAATCCAGACTCGTCATTTAGACAATGATGAGTCATGCTTCACTATATGTGCATTTATTTTTTATTACATCTATAAATGAACTTAATGTTTCTTTCATTTGCACTATAATAGTTAGTCTCACGGCTTGTGTGAGATATTATCCATTTACATTATCTATAAAGATTACTTTTTCTTTAAAAAGTATGCTTTCTCTACTATATCATATGCATCTACATAATGCAATGTGATAGTGTAATTTCTTTGTTCTTTCCTTAAACATTTTTCTTTAAAGTTTCTTAAAAAAAAATTAAAAAGTGTGCAATTATTATAATCTTTCACAAATTTTATTCATGGTAGCCTCATATCTTGATCCTATCACCACTTGTATCTAAATATTTGGTTCAAATCATCAAATCCTCATTTATCATCCTGGATCAAATCTATAGGTACAAAATTGACTTGAGCCATTTCCACAATTGTGGATCTAAATCTTAAGACTTTTAAAATTTAAATTAAAGTTATGAACTTCCTTATACTAGACATTGTGAGTTGATCTAACATTTTTATTTATTTATTTGTGTCATGTTGTATTTAAAGACATTCATTCACTTCTTTAAAATCATTTTGGAATGCAAAAGTTTCTAAATTAAGGAACTTAAAGGGTATCATTCAATTGTGTTATCAACTTGTGACATTATGTTGGGCATCATTGCCTACTTCCTTCTTGTCCTCAATCTTTCACTTATCATAATCCTATAAGGGTCTTATTGAGGATAACACGAGTCTAACAATTCAATTGGTTCCCAAAAGGTGTTTATAAACATCATTATTCCATACAAAGCTATAAATATCAAAAGATTGATGTGACTAAATTGTTCATGTCTAGTGCAAATGATGAAAATACCTAGTAAGCTTAACTTTGGGATAAAGTTGAAAAGTGAAAGTTGTATAGGATGCTTCCTTAATAATCTTTTGTTTGATGATGGAAAACTGGAGGATGATGGACAAATGATTTTTACAATTGTCTGGTGAACTATTGAATTGTATAGCATATATTCTCCTCAAGTAGACTCCTAGTGGATCAATTTTATAACAAGTAAAAAATTAAGTAAGCAAAAATTGTGCCTAAGATAGATAATGTAAAATAAATTCCCTTTCGATCACTTTAATCTAGATAGATTTTACATTCTAACAAGATATTTTTGCTTAGCTCAAAATGTTTAGTAAAAGTATGCAAGATTTTATTTTATTTGTAAGTCTTAAAGTTTAGATCCTAGATTTTGGAAATGACCCAAGTTAAGTTTGCAGTCATAATTTTTATATATGATGATGAATGGGGATTTAGGGATTTGGATCAAACCTTAGAAATAAGTGAATGATGAGATCAAGATATGATACTAATATAAAAAATGATTCAAGGACATACTACTTGTACACTTATATTATATTTAACACATCCTAATCAAAGTGGACCCAAATCTTAAAAGAAAATGAAAAGATTGCAATTTCTACCATTCCCAATAGTTACAAAATTGGACCAAATATTTAGAGATAAGTCTTGATAAGAGCAAGACATAAAGATGTTAAAGATAAATTCCTGTAAGAATTAGTGGCAAAGTAATGGACATGCTTTAGTGTGTAAACAATCAATTCAAACATTGTTAAATGAGTTGCATTTCAATGTTATAATGACTTTTAGCATGTTAATTTTTTTGTTAAGGTAATCTTATGTTTCAATTTTCTAACATGGCTATTAATGCCTTACATTTATGGCCATTCAACCATTATCTACACCATACAACTATTTGGAGTAACTCAATAAATATTTCATTCATTCTCTAGTGCCCAACCATACAGTGGCCATTGTTTCTATAAGCTAATGGAATTCTAATAATAGTTATCATATGTTGATTATCTATTGCATAGATCATTTCTTCTAATGTTCTAGATCGATGTCAACTACCATAGAATTTCAGATCTAAACTTTCTTTTAAACTTCAATTATTTATCGTTGAATTTTTCAATTTTGAAAGATTTAAATATCCTTCAATTCTTATATGTCAATGTTCTAATATGACTATTATTACTTTGTATAAATGATCATTTAACCAACACACCATACAACTATTTGTAATAACTCCATAATATCAAGACAATCTTTGAAAATTTCAACAAATTCAATATCAAAAACTTATATATCTTTCGATTCTTATATCTCAATTTTTTAACATGGACATTAATACCTTTCATTTAATGACCATTGACCGGTGCACATTACAACTATTTGCAATAACTCGATTACCAATATCCTATCACATCTTCCAATTATTTTTCAATTGAATGGTAATCGTTGCATGTTTTGTTGTATAGTTTAATAATTTTCTAGATACACATTGATTTGAAGTTAGTAACTAGCCCAATGCCGACACCAATTTAATTTGAAAGAAATTAAAATTACAAAAAAGTCACGGGAGAAATTTCCTCCGCGTTGTGAAAATGTGTAACCGTGCTTTCTGAGCGGTTCCCAGGTTTTGCCTCGGATTAGCGACTGAAATTGTGGGCCAATGAAATAAAAAATTAAAAAATTGTGGGCCAATGTAATAAAAAATTAAAACATTGCGGCCCAATTAAAAAGTGTTTAGTCGCCGCAAGCAAACGCGGACTGGTCAATTGTTGAGTCGTTTGAGGCATTGAATCCCACCTAACTAATTGAAACTCCACAAACTAATTATCAAACTAATTAAAGAAGTCAAGTCAATGCTTAACATTATCTCAGATCTAACACCACCGAAACCGCGTCAACACGCCGTCACTATTCAGCTCTTTTCTCTATGTCACCAAAAAAATCATGTCAAAATAACATTGAAATCTGGAGATGGTTGAAAATCCAACCCATTAACGTTTTTTGTGTGTTGAGAGAGGATAAATAAATGTATAATTTTAGTAGTTCATTAGTATTAAGAACATAAAAATTCATTAGTATTAAGAACATAAATTGTAAATGTATGAACAATCCACTTCATTTGAGGAGTTAAGAATTGAGAGTTAGGGGTCCTCTATTTGAAAACCACTGTTATGATTTCCTCCTAAAATCCACATGGTTACAGACTCATTTTTTTAGATTCAAGACAAATATGATTTTGTTCCTTCAAAATCTACCGGATGACGACCTCGTCCCTTTAAAATCATCACAATTTCGTTTTCATTTCATTAAAATCAACATGATTTCGATTTCATCTCTTTAAATTCAACATGATTACAGTCTCGTCCCTTTAAAATTGCAATGTTTTCTTCACCAAGACGCAATCTGTACAGTCAATTACAGTAGTTTTCATTTCATTAAAATCAACACGTTCCAGTCTCGTCTCTTTAAAATCACACAATGTTTTCTTCACCGAGACGTGATCTGTAGCAGAAAATTACAGTAGTTTAAAAACTCGCCAACTTTGATCGATATGCGGCAAATTTAATCCGGAACAAATCCGAAAATCTCACGATCTATAACTCTTCCGAAACATAAATCCACAATGATAAAACAGAACAAATAAAAACTTTAAAAAACTGTGGAGGAAGAAACGAAATGCTCGAAATGTTTACTGAATTTGACCACAGATCACAGCAAACGCAGAACCAAATTCTCATCTAACACGGAAATTGCATAGCCCGCGAAGAGATTATATACACGAACTCAAAACATTTTAAAGATCGCTGTTGATTAATCCAAATTTTGTCCGAAAAAGAAAGCAAAAATGAACACGAAAAAATAAAACCCCAAACGTTGCGTCAATATTTACAAAAAGCAGAAAAAGTCGCATCCTACAATTTACAAAAATATAAGAAATGAAACAATGTTCAAAGAACACTGCCGTTGAGCTCTACATCGGCATTATTATTGAACCACAAGTCAGCTTCCTGCGCAAAATTCATCAAACCCTGGCTCTGATCCGCCATGAAAAATCCATTTCCAGCTCCGCCGCCGCTTGCACCGCCATTCTTTACAAACGACTGCATATAAGCAGCTCTGAGCTTCTCGGTAAGTAAGTCCTCGGCCGGAGCGGCGTTGCGAAGGAGAGGCGGCGGCGAAGAATAGGCATTATTAACATTTGCAGGAGAAAAGGCATTATGAAGATTTGCCGTAGCTCCGCCACAGGCAGCAATGAAAATAGCCGAGGTATCCAGGGTTGGAAGGCCCTGGATTGCAGCAGAGGCGGTGGCTGTGACCGCAGCGGCAGCAGAAGAAGCGCGTTTCGGCTCCGGCCTCACAAGCCCTGGCATACCGACTCCAGCCGTAGACGAGCTCCAAATCCTCGTCGCGTTAGGGTTTACAGGCACGCCCGTCACCTGCTGCACCATGGCTCTGAAATTCGCCGGATCCGCGTTCAGGAAAGTTATAGGCGTCTTGTTCGCCGCTCTGGACCTTCGCTTGCTCACCTTTCCCGTCGCACTCAGTCCATTACTTCTCCTACCCTGTTGATTTCCCAGGGACTCCAGGGATTCGATCCCGAGACCTTCTCCCTCTCCTTTCCCTCCGCTCTCAGAGCTCACTTCGCTCTCACTCTTACACCTCCATTCCGGCCCCGTCCAGCCAGGGGACCGAAATTCGTTACCTTTAGAGCACAATTCTCTCTGCAAAGCCATCGTCAACGACTGCATATCACGCTGAGATGCTTGGGATATCCAAGCATCCGCAGAAACAGAATTATTCTGCTCGAGCACCGATCCAGGTTCGAATCTGAAAGCTTCGATCGCACGGCTCTTCGTCGGCACCAGTTCCTCCCACACCTTACCATGACTCACAGAAGCAGCAGCAGGCACCATTATCACAATCTATTTTCCTCGCCCTTAGTGTGTGTATATATCAATATCCAAGTACATACACAATGTGTATGTATCCAAAGTGATGATTTGCAGAAGAGAAGATATGAAGATATCCTGGTTGCGTAGAAGCGTGAGGACGAAGTAAAGAAAGAAATGTAGGCGCGGGGTATTAGTAGGCGGAGAACGTTTGAATTATAAAGTGCTTAAATGGGGGATTTAATAAATATTTGACCGCTTACCCTGGTTTAGATAGCGTGTGTGCAGAGTTAGGGTTTAACTAAGGTTTGGGTCAATATCGACGTTGACGGTGGGCGCCGTCGCAATCCTCATTTCTCCCGCGTCACGCGGATTGACAGAGCCAAGAACGTTCCTCCTTATTTCTTTCGTGGTCTTTTTCTTTTTTCTTTTTTATTTTTCACCCCCCACCGCCTAGAGACTGCCTAGAGTTCCCTTCCCACGACCCCTTTACCCTTCCTTATTCCGTGACAACATTGCATACGCAAGCGTATTATGTACGAGAGACGAGTGGGGCTTCTAGAAGTGGAATTGACTCATCTCCACGTCAAATTCTATTTTACAAGCTATGAATTAAATAAATATTATGTGCTTCAATGCTATTAGACCACTTGTGACCCTTGCCTTACACTCAACCCTCATTGTTTATCCACATTCTAGGTCTTTTTTGAGTGATTGTTGTAGTTTACCGTCAAATGAGCTTACTGTGCTTGATAGGGCCAAGGGACTAGATTTAACAATGTAAATAAATGTGTTCGTGGTGTGATGTGAGTAGAATGGTATTAAGGAGTTATATTTTGTTCTTGTAGAATGGAATGAATAAGATTACATGAAGAAAGAAAGATGGTCTAGTTGTAGATCTAATCGAACAAAAATGAGAAGGGGTAATAAGCAACACAAAGTTCGTGAAAATGTCAAGGGATACAAGTTGATTATGAGAAAATAAAAGCTGAGAAGAAATGAACAAGCTAAAAATAATAAACAAATGAATCATATACTAAGAATTATACTATATAACTAATAAAGGAGAAACCCAAAATTAATAATAATAATAATAATAATCAAATAATGAGAATTGTATCTTAATAACAGTAAGAGTTGTGTCTTATTGGGTGAGTGGATAGCCACCGCTAGAGAGAGAGCGAGAGAGAGAGAGAGAGAGAGTCATTCTTGATTCGGTTTGATTATATTGAATTTAACCAGGATGTTATAATGTTCATTTAAATGAATTTAGAGGGATGTTGTCTTAATGTTCTCATTATAATCTTCAAATCAATTAGGGTTAGATTTTAACAAATGAGCATTTGACATTGTCAATTTCAAGGTGTAAAGGACTAAATTTATTGGTGTTAATGCGTCTTCTTATTGTGTGATGTGAGTAGAATGGTATTGAGAGTTCAACCTTATTGGATGAGTGGATAGCCAAAAAAAATACTAGTAATTTGATTTGACTATTCTAGATTTAATTAAGGTGTTGTTACAATGTTCTTATGATAATCTTAATGACCTAAATGAATTAGGTTGAATTTTAAATAAAATTATCTAAAATGTGACTTGAAGTTATTTACATTTGGTTCTTGGATGTTAGTAAGGGAGAGAAAAAAGACCTTCAATTAAGAAAATTCAAATTTAAAAGAACATGCTTGAGATCTATAAATGAAAAAATAATTATTGGGCATTGTTTAGGGTTGAGCTTACTATTTTGGATAGGGTATTGTCTAGTTAAAGGGTCAAATGACTCAATTTAACGGTGTTAATAAATATTTTTATTGTGTGAGATGAGTATATTGGTATTGAGGAGTTATAGTTGATTTGGTGATTGGATAGCTAAGAAAATATTTAATGATAAATTTGATTTGATTATAATAATTAATTAGGATGTTGTTATGATGTTCTCATGATAATCTTAAAATTATTCAAATAGGTTAAGATTAGATTTCAAATACAATTATCTTAACGTGTGACTTGGAATTACTTCCACTTTCCTTGGTTCATAAATGGGTGAAAGAGAAACATGAGCTTAAATTTAGATAAATTAAATTTTAAAGGATAGGGTTAAGATCCGCAAGTGTAGAAATGCACTAGGTTAATTTTGCAATTTTAGATCCAAATAGGGGAAACTATTAGATATAAAATCAGATCAAGATCATGAGGATGAATGGTCATTAGACTACTTGTGACCCTTTCCTCACACCCAGATGAATTTTTTATCCACATTCTATGTTTAAATTAATTGATTAATATTATTTATGGTCAAATGAACATTGGGTATTGTCTAGTTAACTTGGGCCAAAGGACTTAATTTAACAATGTTAATAAATGTTTTTATTGTGTGATGCAAGTAGAATGGTATTAAGAAGATCTACCTTATTGGGTGAGTGGCTAGCTAAAAGAATTTTTTATTATAATTTTGATTTGATTATAGTGGATGTAATAAGGATATTGTGAGGATGTTTTCATGATAGTCATAAATGTTTTAAATGAACTAGGGTTGGATTTTAACTAAAATTTTCTATGATTTAAAATGATTTTCACTTTCCTTAGGTCATTGACACTATACTTAAAGAAGGGAAACATGTGTTTAAGCTAAGAAAAATTAAATTTTAGTGTTAAGATCCATAATTGCAAAAATGCCCTAGGCTAATTTTGCAATTGTAGAACCCAATAGGGAAAACCACTAGATTTAAATTATATCAAGATCAATAGAATGAGTGATGGTGCAAACATGCTACCTGATTAGGCTATTTAAATTTAAAAGAATTCAAATTTAAAATTTTAAGGTTAACATTTGAAAATGCAAAGTTGCCCTAGGATAATTTTGTAGTTATGGATTCAAAAAAGCCAAGATACTAGATATCAAATCAAATCAAGATCATGAAGATGAGTAATGATGCACACATGTTAGGATAAGGTTATATACCAACTTCCATGTAAAATTACACCAACTTGCACCTTGTCAAATGCGGATGAGTGGTGATGCAAACATCCAAGGATAAGGTAGCTACCATCTTCCATTTCAAAATTTACAACCTTCAAAACTTTGTTGATGCACAAAGGACATACTAATTTTGTTGTAGGTCTAAAACATAATGGAAAGATACATTTCCATGTAAGTTTTCACTTATATTTATATCCATATTGACTTGTATGAGAACTAATATGACAATGCATGTCAAAGTAAAAGTAAGCAATCAATTCATAGAAATTAAATATATTAGACACTCAAAAGGATATACATATGGACAATGATACTAACAGTATCCTCACAATGAGTTCTCTATTAATAAATAAATAAAAATAATGCAATGAGTAGTATGTCACAAAATTAAAGCATGCGCTAATTACAGCTTGCCCGAAATCTATCTTTAGAAATAGTGAACTTAAAAATTAGAAGAATATGAGATTATGTCTAAGTGAAAAGTGGTAGGGTTTTGATAAAGAAAAAAATATAAAAGGACTTTAACCAAATGGAAAACACATAAATGAATATGCAAATAGTGGTGGAAAAATACTTTAATTATGTGGAAAATAATTTTTCTATACATAACATGAAAAGCATCAATTAGACTAATTTTGTAATTGTATATCAAAAAATGTAATCTACTAGAAAAAAAAATAGATCAAGATCATGGGGATGAGTGATGGTTCAAATATGCTAGGATAATGTTATTTACCAACTTTCAATAAGTCAATATGAGGATGACTAATGACACAAACATGCTAGGATAAGGTTGCTTACAAACTTAAAATTGGAAAATGCAAAAAAGACAATTAAATTTGTTGTGGGTCTAAAATATAAGGGAAAGGGGTATTGCTATATAAATTTTCACTTAGATTTTATTCCCTCTTTGACTTGCATGATAACTACTATGAGGATACATGTCAAAGTAAAATCAAACAATTAGTGTATGGAAATTAAATTGTTAGATACTCAAAGGGATATAGATATGGACAATGATAATTGCATACTCCTCACAATGAGTGCTCCATTGAGTACTAATAAAAAATAGGAAGAAAAATATTCAATTAGTAGCATCTATCACACAATTTAAACATGCACTAACTACAACTTGATTGACAATTATCTTTAGAAATAGTAAACTCAAAACTATGAAGAGTGGTAGTTTGTGTCTAAGAAAAAAGTGGTAGGATTTTGATAGAGAAAAAATATGAAAGGAATCTAGCCAAATTGAAAATAGCTTTGATTATACAAAAATGGTGGCAAGATGCTCTATGTGGAAAAGAATTTGACTCTATAAATAACATGGTAAAGGCTTCAACTAAGCAGAAAATGATTATAAATATCATCATGCAATCATAATCTCAAAGTATTGTTAGTGATTTAATATATTCCCCCTCTAATTTCTTGCATGAAAATTATGCAAGGATTTGGAGGTAATAGAAAAATATTACATAATGTAATGCACAACAAAAATGTAGGAAATGCAAACGCTAACATTTTCTAACAAAAGAATAAGATATATTAAGTAATAAGAAAAATATAAACATGTAATCGCATAAAATGAAGGGATATAATATGTCCCCAAGATTGGCCCCAATAGCAAGGCAACACAAGAAATAACTTGTAAAGACAAACTTTGTAGACATGGTGAAAGATATCATGTGAGACGTAAGCAATGTTAGTATAAACATACAAAAATTATTTATAAATGTATATCAACTAAGCTATTTATATAAATACACATAATATGCCTATAAGTATGGTCACATATGGTGAGACGTATGATAATGATTGGGACATATAGGTGAAATGGTGTGTGTGTGTGTGTGTGTGTGTGTGTGTGTGAGAGAGAGAGAGAGAGAGAGAGAGAGGAGGGGGGGGTAAATAGTTTATAAACAATTTGTACTTGCCTCATATATCATCGTACAATATTAATGTGTATGATTCAAGATCTACTGAAAGTGTAAATAATAGTAATAACAACATAAGTGAATGAAAATGATTGGATCATTCAATAGTTTTTCTTATGTCATAGATGAACCAAAATCACTTTCTATAAACTAGCCCCAAGAAGTAATAACATAGGATCCAATTATATTCTTAGGATTATCACAAAAAACCAAGTTGTCTAGTTGAAAGTATCTCTTATAAATAGTTCCCTTGTTATAAGTTTTCTTTATCTCATTGTAATATACCTAAGATTATTCAATGCATTAACAATTGACTCTTGTTAACTATTTTATGATCGTGTAAATTTGTATCCATACAATTTATTATCATGTTAATAATTTCATGTATAGAAACATGTGATGAAGGAAACTCTAGGTGAAGAGGCATAATGGACTTAGTTCCATGAACCAATGAGTAAGGTGACTAACTCCATCTAAGTGTAATAAGTTGATGCAAAATAGTTATGCATTCAACTCAATGGATCAACATATCCCTTAGAAAGTAACCTATTATCCCATATGTGATACACTTAATTATCAACCTAGGAAGTGTATCTTCTTACATGATGTTGGCATTGTATGTACAATAGGGGAAACTCTAATTTCTTCTAACAACTATGTATAGGAAATTAAACTAAATAATAAGCTTTAGGTGAACATATAATTATTCTAAAAGTAATACTATATTTATACAATAGCTATTGTGGGTAATCGTTCCTACTAAAATTGACTATGTTATAGCTTGAATACCTAAAACTTGATGGAGCACACACATGCACATTCAAGCGAATTCAGTTATTATAGAACAATAACAACCAAAACTCAAGATAGATTCAAAAAATATTTTTTTCCATTCACCAACTCTGCTTCTACAATGATCAAAAGATCCTTAAATGAAAGAAAACTCTCAAAAAACAAAACAAACTCAAAATTACTTTTTTGGGTAGATTTTCATAATTGTCAAATTTTGCCATTTTTGGTGATTTTTAAAACAACTCCTAAAAAGATATATTTTCCCCTAAAGATTCCCTAAACTAATATAAAATGAATTTCCAACTAACCTTTGAAGTTGGAAAATTGGTTTTGAATTTATTACAAAAACAACTTTCTAAAAACTCAAAAACAAATACTAAAAGCTGATTTTGGAGGCCCAAATGAACTTCCTGGCTCCCAAAAAAGTGACAAAACAACCACCTGCCAAGTTGAGCTCATGGTCAATCCAAATAACTCCTCCTAACAATACCACCTATCAAATTTCAACAAAAATGAACATCTAAGTCAAAAGTTATGACCCTCAAAAGTCCCTACATCAAAACTTTATCCTAACAATGTGTCAATAACATCTAAGCATATAAACTTGATATTAAGGAGAGTAACAGAAATCTATTAATTAACAAAAATGTAAGCTATTATTAACAACAACCTAATCTATTAAGAGTACTACAATACCTCAAGTAGCCCTTTCTTGATTTGTTGTAACCTCAATTATCAATATTCAATATTCAACTCAAAGCTTCATTGTCAAAATTCATCCTTTATTGCATTTTAAAGAAATTGCATAGACTAATAATAGATATTTTTTTTTAAAATAATATCTATATAACAAAATATAGTGACTAACTGCTAACTCTCATCAACTTTGATAGAATCCAACATTTATACATAGAGTCCTAAGATTCGAACTATTTACATACTCTAACAACTTAGTAACAAATTCCAATCCTCCTAATAATTAGGGAGAAGACTTATTCTACCTAAACTACAATAAGAATCTAATTAGGCGAAGATGGGACTGACAATTCTCTTCAAACTCTCTCATCATTAAGGAATGAGTATGTAAACAAATGTACAAGAACATGGCATAATGATTTATGAACCATGTTTTGTCATTCCAAAAATTCCTCCTTATTCCTATGATTTCATTAATTCTTATTTAGCTATATTAGAGAAGGTAGCAAGTTTCATAAATGAACCATCCCACATTCCACGATTGTTGGGTCGGGTAATGTGGTGTAGGCAATTGCCCCTAGGTTGTGGGTTGGAAATTGGACTCTAATGCGAGTTAGCTTCTATAAAAAAAAGATCTCATCAATATTAACCACCATTATTAATGTAAAGGCCCATAACAATATATAATCATTTACAAAATCACACATGCATTTATCAATATAATATATACCATCCATAGTTCTTAAGTACTAGAATAGCTAAGGAATTTAGGATAATGTTTGTATAGTGTTAAAAAGTTAGCACCCATTAGTTTGGAAGCTCTAGGATCTATTGGGCCCCATTTTAATGATCTCCTCGATTATGGATGTATTTATGCTTGATTTTCCAACTTATCGTTCCATTTTCCCCCAAAACAGTTAACACTTCTTGAATCTTGCAAATTCTTCCTCAAAATTTACCCTTTCATGTATAGGTTGAATCTAGTTCAACCTTTATTAGGTATAGGTCAAATCTGGTTCGACCTATACCAGGTATGGGTTGAACCTATTTTGACCTATACCACGAGGGTTAAAATTTTGTTGGTTTTCAGACCAATGCAAGGTGTTTTCATTTTCTCGCCTAGTGAATTTGGCCTTCATGAATTTGGACTCTGAAATAACCATAAAAGGAGGCCTCTTCCTCTCATTTTCACATCCATGACATCCACAATTACAAATACTACATGCAAGAAATCAAGTCCAAGGTTCATTCAAGAGATTTTTGGTGACTTCTAGCAAGAAAGAAAAGATTTGGGTCCAATATTTGAAGACTACCCTCCATCCATCCATTCCAAGGAACATATTTTATTGATTGTGTGAATTTATCTCCCATGAGAGATTAGTGGAGGAATTCCCAATTGAGCAAGAGGGTTCATAGACATTATTCCTTCCTCTACTTCTCCATTGAAGCATACCAAGCATACATTTATCAATGATCTTTGATTTGGCAAGTGTAGATCTATTGCATTGGTGAAGACATCCTACAATCTATCAACATTCATTCAAGAAAGTATACATATTTGTGGATATAGAGGATCCATATCCATCCACGAGGGTTTGACAAGCAAGGTGAACATTTACATTTATCTTGTTTTACATGTTTTACTTATTTCATTTCAAGGTTAATTCCTATACAAGGGCTTGACCAAGGAAAGCCCCTTTCCCTCAACAATTTCTCATTTCTTGTGTGCAGACGCATATTCACAAAGCTTTAGATTTAGATTTATAGATCTGAGGATACAATATCAGTCATAGTTTTGAGACCTTCAATTCTATCCCTCTCAAGTTTACGTCAAACCTATTTTGACCTATACCTAAAAAGTTGGCATGTTCTTGTGGCTCTAAGATTTTCACAATATGCAGATTCAGTCCTCTAAGCATCTAATCTAGAAAAATTTCTACATCTAACACAGTCTGAAAGGGTTTTACAAATATGAATTTTCTTCCTCTACTAGCCCTCAAGGTGAGTACTTGATCCTTGTTACTTTGTAGCACTTACTTTGCTACACTAGATCTGATATAGATTGTTTATCATTGCATGAGTGTTTGCTTTACTTGCATATACATCACACTTTCTTATACTAATTTCCTATCATTAGATGGAAAGGACCCTAGAATCACACATCCTTTTTTACTAGATCATGCATTAGAATCCCTTCATCTACCTAGGTTGTGTTAATCAGATTTAGTCCAAATGGGTCACATTTTAGGGCCCTTCCAATGCACATGTGAAAGTGGGAGTCTACTATTGATTACCTTTTTTCACCATTACAATGTCTTAAAAATTTCACAGATGTCATGGAAAATATAAAAATAGGAACAAGGAAATGATGAAAATTATGGGGCTCATCAGACTCCTCAACTAAGAGTCTTTCTTTTCCTCAAGCAAGTTTAGGTCTTATATTATATTGTAATATTTTGAGCTGATAATCCACTAGTTTAATCCATATCTCTCCCTATTTCAGGTAGAATCCTCTTTGGTCAATTAGTCTCTCTATATTTGTCTTGTTCTTGTATTGATCATGCTTCTCTCCTTCTTGACTAATGTGGTATTGGTTGTAGGAGAAGAGGAAAATGGAATGTAAGTGAGAGCCAAATGATCTAATTGTCAAGAGATGATTTGATGTGCCAATTTTTGTGGAGGTTGACTTAATATAGTATTGATGCAGGGGCATCCAAGGTTAAGGTAGGGGCATTCTTGTCCTCAGTGATACTACATGGGGTGTTTGTATTTTGGCTCGTGTTACTCGGTTATAGCCTTGACTGATGACCTCAGTCATTGAAGGAAGCTCGGTCACTGAAGGAACTCAATAGTCTCTGGTGCTTGGTGAAAGTGTTACTCGATCATGCTTGCGGTGCTCAGTCGACACTGGTGCTCGGTGATGCCTGGCATGCTCGGTTAATTCATTATCGCTCGGTAGTTTTGGCTTACCGACTGGAGTTATATGTGATTTGTTGAGCCGACTTGGTGCATTTATTGTTGGTAGCTATTGTTATGGACCGACATGCTGAATTAAATGTTTGTATACAATTGTAAGCCAACTTGTATGGTATTTAATTATTTGTTGGGGGGAGTTAATGGTTTCATCCGGCCAACTTGTGGCTAATGACTAGTATTTATAGCATGTTTGGGTAGATGTTTAGAGACAGAGGAGAGAATCATTAGGAGATCATAGAGAAGTTCATGACTTAGAAGACTTAATGAATTAGATATGAGGTTCTAAAAGCTGAAGTTGGTGAAGTTGTGGAAAGGTCTTGCATAATCTTGCAGATCAGATTGATATCTGATAGTTGTATGTAGCAGAGCTAGTGGTTGCACACTTAGAGACAAGGGGATTGCTTGGAGGCTTGCAAGCTCAAGTTTAGATCTGCCTTAGAGTTTCCATCAAATTTTGATTGTCTTCAAAGCTGAACTAGATGAGATTGTATTGGATCTATTGGTGGATCTTGCAGAATTGTTTCTATTTGTAATTGACCCTAACTCGAAAGGCCTTACAATTGGGCATGTTAATGCAAATTACTTGAACAATTATTGTTTTATCTGTTGTGTTGAGTATTCTGATGTGTAATTCTATTGGCTACAAGGTTTGGATTGTCCTTCATTGGATCCACCATCCTTGACTACATCAAGTGGTATTAGAGCAAAGTTTGTTCCTATTGGAGCTAAGAGTTGATCTTGTGGAGAAAAGGTTGACCTAGCAAGGCTGATCTTGCAAAGTTGATCATGTTGGAGTAGAGATTGTACATAATCTAGATTACAAATTTGAAGCACTAAACTTGTGGTTCTTGCCCTAGTTATTTGTTCAAGGTGGCAGGTTGAGATCTAACTTGTACACAACTTGGAGATTGCCACAAGGTGATCGGTGAGGGTTTTTTGCAGAGGCTTTTTTTTTATATCTTTAAGGATGCCTCTGAGAAGATTCACCCTAGAGCTATTGAAGATCTTTGTGATGCTGTGGAATCAAAGATTTCTGATAAAGTCAAATTGGATGTCAGATCTGAGATAGAATTGATGAAGAATGACATGGTCGCTGAGATCATGAGAGTTGTTGCTGGTGTACCTCAGAATGTTGGTACTGAAGATGGCTATGAAGAAGCTGTTGAAGAATTTGAAACTAATGGATCTAGTGGTGATGGCCAAAGGAACAGATTTGGTGAAGACAGAACTACTCGATTGCATAGATCTAGAGCTCGGTTTAGTAATGGTTACTGAATGGAAGTTTCTACTTTCTCTAGTACTTTGAAGCTCGACAATCTGATTGATTGGATTGGTGAACTTGAAGATTTATTTGAGCTAGAAGAAATTGAAGATCCTCTTTGGGTGAGATTAGCTAGACAAAGTTGAAAGGACATGCTGCTCTTTGGTGGAAAGAACTACAAAGAGATAGAGAAGATGAAGGTGAAACAAAGATCAATCAATGGAGGTTGATGGTGACTAAGTTGAAAGCTAAGTTCATACCTTTTGACTATGAGCTTGACTTGTTTAAGAAGTTGTAGAATCTGAAACAGAAGGATTTGTCTATTGAAGATTATACCGAGGAGTTCTACAAACTTACTATTCGGTCTGGACACCGAGAGCTTGGTAAGGAAAAGGTAGCTCGGTATGTGAATGGTCTGAGATTCAATATTCAGGATGAGCTTCGTATGCTGAAGATTGATTTTGTTGAAGATGCTTATTAGTATGCTCTAAAGGCAGAAGATAAGTTAAAGAGGAAACAACATAGTAATCCTCAAGGGAAGGAAAAGATTGATCACTCAGTGAAGGATTAACTGACTGATGCAGAAGATGAATAGAAACCTGTGGAACCAAAGAAGAAGACAGGTAGAGTTATCTTTAAGTGTACTTGCTATAACTGTGGAGAGGAAGGACACTGTTCTTTTGAGTGTACACAGAAGAAGGTTGACCGATGAACTATTGTGATGAATGAGAACATTCAAAATGAACCTGAATCAGAGATCTTGTTGCTTCAACAAACATTGCTTAGTAAAAAGGAGGAACCTTGTTAGAGGATCAGTAACTTGTTTAGAACCCGATGCAAGTCTGAAGGTAAACTCTGTGAGGTTATTGTTGATAGTGGTAGTACTGATAACCTTGTAGTTGAGGACCTGGTTCAAAGACTTGGGTTGAATAGAATGAAGAATCATTGTCCTTATAGGATTGGTTGGTTACAAGATGTTCATGCTTTGGAAGTAAGAGAACAATGCTTCATTGATGTTCAGATTGGCCAATACAAGGATCTTATGTTATGTGACATTGTGAAGATGAATAGTTGTGATATATTGCTTGGTAGACCTTGGCAATATGATTGCAGAGCTATTTATGACTGTGTCCAGAATGTGTTTACTGTTGAGAAGGATGACAGGAAGATTTCCATGATGCCTTTGATGGATACAATGCTCAGTAGGAGAAGCCTGAGTATTGGTATCCGAGTTGAGATTGTGGATCCAGAGAGAATGAATGATTAGTATGGAGAACCGACCTATATGTTGTCAAGAAAAGACTTGAAGAGACAGATGAAACTGAAGTGGAAGAATCTACAAGTAGAAAAGGTGGAGGACTTGTATGTGAAGAACCAGTTTGGGATTTATGTGTTGAATCCTGGAAGATGTTCTTCTCACATGTGAACATATTTTGGAACCTGGGGTGTCTGATGCAGGGGCATCCAAGTTTAAGGCAGGGGCATTCTTGTCCTCGATGATACTGCATGGGATGTTTGTATTTTGGCCAGTGTTACTCGGTTGTAGCCTTGACTGATGGCCTCAGTCATTGAAGGAAGCTCGGTCATTGAAGGAACTCAGTAGTCTCTAACACTCAATGAAAGTGTTACTCGGTCATGCCTATGGTGCTCAGTCGACACTGGTGCTCGGCGATGCCTGGCATGCTTGGTTAATTCACTGTTGCTCGGTAGTTTTGGCTTACCGACTGGAGTTCTATGTGATTTGTTGAGCTGACTTGGTGCATTTATTGTTGGTAGCTATTGTTATGGGCCAACATGTTGAATTAAATGTTTGTATACAATTGTAAGCCGACTTGTATGACATTTAATTATTTATTAGGGGGAGTTAATGGTTTCATCTAGCCCACTTGTGGATGATGACTAGTATTTATAGGATGTTTGGGTAGATGTTTAGAGACAGAGGAGAGGATCATTAGGAGATCATAGAGAAGTTGATGACTTGGAAGACTTAGTGAATTAGATATGAGGTTCTAAAAGATGAAGTTGGTGAAGTTGTGGAAAGGTCTTGTAGATCAGATTGATATCTGATAGTTGTCTGTAGCAGAGCTAGTGGTTGCACACTTGGAGACAAGGAGATTGCTTGGAGGCTCGCGAGCTCAAGTTCAAATCTGCCTTAGAGTTTCCATCAGCTTCTAATTGTCTTCAGAGCTAAACTAGCTGAGATTGTATTGGATCTGTTTGTGGATCTTGCAGAATTGTTTCTATTTGTAATTGGCCCTAACTCAGAAGGCCTTACAACCGGGCATGCTAATGAAAATTACTTGAACAATTGTTGTGTTATCTATTGTGTTGAGTATTCTGATGTGTAATTATATTGGCTACAAGGTTTGGATTGTCCTTCATTGGATCCACCATCCTTGATTGCATCAATTATAAAATGAAGTGAGGTTCCTTTCTCTTCAACTCTTGCGATAGTTCATTCCACCTATTCTTAGAGAATCCTAGTGCTTCTCTACCTACTCCTAAAACCAATCCCTTGTAAATATTAAAATCCTTGTCTCTACATTCTAGGACCTTACTTTTTACCCATGGGTTTTTTTTAAGCTTTATCTATTCTTCGACCAACTATTAGACACATTTCCTTTGGCCTAATTCTAAGGGGAATAATATTCCCCCTTTTATTGTGGTTTTTTAGAAACAAAGCTATTTGATCTTCATTTATAATAAATAATGCAAGTTCTCTAATCTAAATATCTCATAGAAACATCAATAAGTTCACAGTGGTGTTGTATGGAATGAACTTATCATGCAAATAGAATTCACAAATTTAATCCTAAATATCAATGGTGACACCTGTAGATGAGAAATTAGAAACAAACTTGGTGTAATTAATTAAATGTGAATATAATTATTAGTTCAGTAAACTAGAAATTTAGAAATTTATCGTATATAAATAAGGCACAGAAACTAGCAAGTGGCCAACAACGCATGAGCTAAATTGTCATATCAACTATTTGTTTAATTTTGACCATCAATTTCTTGATTTTTAAGTTTTTCTCTTTAATTTCCCTTTAATTATTTCTTATGATTGTTTCTTTATCCATCTTCCATTATTGTTTCTATAGATGCTAAAAATGTGCAACACCCACGGTGCGACATTTTTAACATCTTGGTACATTACCTTGTAAAATCATTGTGCCATTATTCTAACTATTCATTTATGTCACACATCTATTTTTTATTATTTGTTAGCATTGTGTCATTCCTTTATTAATTAAATAATAAAAATTATTTAATTAATCACTAATGTTCATCCTATAATTGTGTCATATCCTATCAATTCACCCTTAACCACTTATCTGACTAAATGATCACGTTGATTGATTAATCTCTTTAGGGGAAAACAACCATTAATCTAGCCCTTTGTCCTAAGGTCTCGTGTCTTGGTAGATAAATTATATTTTTTTACCTCTTTTTATCCTCTTTTCCCATAATTAATTAATTTACTTTAATTAAATGATTAATTTCCTTAAATGTAGATAGCTAGTATTTTTTGTTGGAATAATGTGCATATATTGTTTCCTTTGATGTTTTGTCATTGATGTCAACACATTTCTATTGTTTGAGACAATGTTCATGTGATGTTTAGTGAGTTATTTGGTTTGGTGTGGCATGTGTATTAAAGATTAGAATCTGTGGATGGTACCACTGTGTTGTGGGATGTTTATAGTTGATTTATTTCAACTTACAAAATTTTCATGATGATTTGAGTGAGTTATGTTTTTCTATTTTGAGACTGGCATTTTGGATGTTTAGTGGTCACAGTGTGACAGTATTTGGTTTGGTATGGTTCAGCATTATAATATTTTCATATGTGGATCTATGTAGTGTGTTTGGGACATTAATGTGTGTCCTCAACTCAATTAGTTCATGATTTGGAGGTTTGCAAGATATTTTTCTTTGATGACAATGGTTATTGATGGTGTTCAAAGGTTCAGTTCAAAGATGTTGATGATTTCAGAGATTTGAGTTGATGTGGATGTTCCTAAGGTTATTCTTGATGTGTTGTAGATTTGTGCTTCATTGTTTATCTATCATATATGAGGTTTAAAGTTAGAGTTTTATTAACTTGTTAAGTCTTTGGATTGGACACAATTGATTCAACCCCCCCCCCCCCCCCCCCCCCCCTCTCAGCTGTGTACTATCATATTTCAATCATTTTTAATATTCAAAATCTACTCATTTATTAACTTCTGTTAACCCCCTAATTTCTCTCCATCCCACTTTTCCCTCTTGTGCCATAATCCCCTAATTTATCACATGAAATTCTCACTAACTTTTCCCATCCCCCCCTAGCTAATTTCTCCTTCCAAAATCACTAATCAATTTTTCATAATTTATCATTTGCCAGAAATGAGTTCTCAAATGCAATCATTATTGTTGATTTGTCTTCAATCTTGATCGCTAAATTGGAAGTTCAAAATCTATAAATTGGCATCTTTGGCCTCATTCTTAGAACCATTCTCTTCAATTAATTCTCACCATCATTATGTACATTCCCACTTTCTTTCCTATTTGTACATTTTAGTACTTAAGAGAAACACCACATTAGAGAATATAGAAGAACCAATGAGGTTTCATCAAAGAAATGCATAGTTAAATTAAGTTTAGGTTATGTTCTTTTTATCCATTTTATTTTGATCATCTTATTGGTGTGATTAGGAATAGTTTACATGGTTTTATATCTTTTTTGTTTGATTTGATCATGTATGTTACTAACCCTAATTTTCCTAATCGACATTCTAGTGAACCCGATATGAAATAGGCTTAGAATCTTATAGAATTTGGATTTTTTAGTGTCTGCAGGTGTGAATATTACTCTAGCTCACTTGATCTAATTTATTATGTATTTGATGATCTTGTTGTGTGTTTGGCATCTAGAAATATACACTTGCAGTGGTTTATTGCACACTTGAATATGTTTCTATGCACTTGGGATTAATCCCTAAGCACTTATCTTATGTTGCTAACATTTTTCTTCGTGCAAGGTGTTTTAGTTTTGATTTTATTTCATGGTGATAAATTAACTAAATTAAGGCTTTAAATGGATTATATTCAATCTCAGTAAGGGTTAAAATGAATACAAACCTTCACCTAGTTTATTAAGAGGTTGAATGAGCATATAATACTTCATCTAGATTTACTAGGAGGCATCAATGAACAATTTTTTTTAGATAGTTTAACTAGGAGGATGGAATGAACAATAAATTATTAGATAGATCTTAAGAAGATTCTTAATCAATCAAATTACATGAAAATTTTGAGATGTCAAATCAAATATGTTAATGAGAGTAGAAATTATTGAGTCTATTTTTGTTTCTAGACACTTGGTTGTAATTATGCACACTTGCAAAGTCTTATTGCACATTTGATTGACTTCCTACAGACTTGGTGCATTTTTTTTTGCTTGGGACTTAAAGATGCACACTTGAATTATATTTTTCATGCTTGAATGATCTAGTATGCACTTGGATGGTAACTCACATTTTTGTTTGAAGGTTTCATTTATATTTTCCAAGCTTTCTGATTCCTAGTAGATTATTGGATTAATGTATTACTGATGATTTTTGCAGCACATTGGCAATAATTGGATGAAGACTTTTCAATCGGAACATTGACGAGTTTCTTGCAGGATGCTTGATAAAGAAATTATGTTCTCAAATAATCATGTATTCATTTTTATAATGTTAGATAATATTTTATTTCTAAAGGTTGATTAACTCTGACAAAAGTGTTTAGTGCACTTTCACATCATATGGTGGACCTAATACTACATGAAGTATCATCTACCCTTGCCTTTAGCATCCTGAGTATAAGAGAAAGCAATAACAATGCCAATTTTTTTAAAGGGATTGCCTTGTGGGAAAAAGTAGTCACCGAAGGGAACAACCTAAGTGGTAACACACTGATTTCAAGCTTCATTTGAACTACTATATAAGAAATATGGTTATGCTTAAATTCATAATCAATTGGTGTAGATATGTCATACTAAAAAAAGTCTCCCATACTATCTATGTGATGTGTACTCCACACAGTGATGTGTAAAAGCCCTTAATTGATTTTGTTAGTTAAGGGTTGGGAGGTCTCTTAATTGGGAAAACCATTGTACATATGACCACCTGAATAAATGTATGTACTAAAAACCAATTGTTGTAGTAGCCCAAAACCCTATGCTTGTTGGTGCAAGAGTTCAAACCTCTAAACATGCTCCACACATATTGTTCATTATTGAGACATAATTTCTCATTTCATAAGGTTTTTAGACCTTTAGGGTAAGAGGTTAAATAATTTGTGTTCCATGGAAAGGAGCCAATGATACTTCATTCTCTACTTGTCCTCTTTGTTTAAGCATGTGGATTTATCCAAGTGAGGACTCAGTAAGTAGTATCATCTTTCTAGCATAGGTTGTATTTTTTTTTAAGTGTCTTCACTTTTTTGATACCAGTGATCAAGAGTTTAGTCTTGTGTGGGCCCTTTTCATGTTCCTCCACTCTTTGTTGGAGTTAAAAATGGTTATCCTACCCATTTGTCTTGTGTGGGTGTTCAAAACATCTCAAACATCTCAAACAATTATCCCAAACATTTCAAAACATTGTCAAACTCCTATGATTCAAAACATGGGAAATCAAGGATAACTAAAACTTTGGAATTTTGTTTCAACTTTGTCACCTTAGGTTAAAATTTGCATATTCCTCACTTACCTAGGTCTTAAGTCCTTTATTGCTTCATTATTTCATTTTCTCGAAATTAGATCATTGACTAGTCCAAATTCATTTGTCCTCATATTAGTCCTTATATTGCATTAGATCTTGAATCAAACTTTGCAAGTTTCCAAAATCCAAGTGTTAAGGTTGCATCTTACATTATTGATAGGAAGTCTAGACCTTGTTGAAAAATTTGTCCCTTTATCACTATCATTAAGTTTGTACCCTAACTTATCATTTCAATGATGGCTTTCACTTTTTCCATTCTCCTTTAGTTTGTCCTTTGGTCCTTTAAGGTCTTCACCACTTCAATTTCTTAGGTTTGTATCTTTAGATTTATATTTCCAAGATTTTTAAAGTCTCAAAAATCCAAAAACATAGATTGCATTTTTGTCATCCTTAATTTGAATAGTTAAAATTCTCAAAAATCCAAAAATAGGTTGTATCTTTGTCATCCTTAAGTTGCATATTTAAAATACCCAAAAATCCCTAAAATATAGGTTGCATTTTTAGCACCTTTAAGTTACATTTTTCCATCCATCTCTTAGAGTCATATTGGTTATTCCTTTAAGTGCATATCATTTCATTCATAAATTTTAAAAATCCAAAAACATAGCATAGTGGTTGAAACAAGATCCCAAGTTTCTAAGAGACAACAAGGTTTATTATATCAACCCATGTATAGCTCAATGGAAGACACACAGTTAGCTTTTGATCCAAGACAATCTCAATTTATTCACATGCAACAACAAGGTTTGAATATAAACATGGTCTCATCTACCAACACACAACCAAAGTATGTCATGGTTCAACTAGGACCACCTCCAATATTTGAACCAATGGAACTAGGATTTGGAAGTGTCCCACCAACACCAAAGGTAAAAAAGAAACCAACAAATTTGAGTTTGATCAAGAAAATCAATGCTATATTAAAAAAGGATCCTCATCTAATATGGAACCAAATTTTCACCCTAGCTTTGGTTATGTTTGACCCAAATCACCTTCACTCTTTCAATAAGAGACACACCAAAACAATTAGTTGGATTCATATTTAGTTTCTAAATCTTCGCATGATAGTCATCATTCCTTGATAGATGTTCCCCAAAAACAAATTGAAAAGGCAATAAAGAATCCAAAAATTATAAAATCTTTGGAAGGGTAAATACTTAACAATCTCATAAGATATTTCAACCTTCGTGAAGAGAAGCTTAAGTCAAATTCCAAATATGAACCAATGTTGGAAGAATTCGATTTACATGACCCAACAAAACCTATCATGGAAGAAACTCAACCCAAACTTGGTTTAGAACAAACAAAGGGAAAACATATTATAGATCAAGAGAACATGACTATAATTCTAAAAATATCACACAAGGATTTTAATTTGGAGATCCATATAAAACCTGCATTAGAGAAATTTCATATTTTTGTGTTTGATACCATATCACCATCATCTCAGGTGGATACAAATGCAAATCTTCATTCCATGGTGAAACCAAGGAGAACATTGTGAATTTACTTATAATGTATTTCCTCCACAATTCAATAAAAAGGGACACAAAATGTCTAAATTTACCACATGAATATCATATGTTCCCTCTCTAGAAGGAAAGATGAGCTCACAAAAAAGTGCACCGCTTTTGTTAACTTATCATACATCACAAGGAATGGCCTCAACAAGTTTTTCACCTAAAGGGACAAGTAAAAATTTATCAAAGTTGCACATTCCTAAGAAATATATTTATCTCATGTAACTTCCAAACCGGTAACAAGTACACCTCTCAATAAAAAAACAAATAAACACAAGTGATGTGCCATAAATTCAATCAGTAGATATTGCACAACAATCTAAAGTGAATAGCTAATTGATTAGTCAATTAATTTACTTTAATTAATTGATTAATTTCCTTAAATGTAGATAGCTAGTTTTTTTTGTTGGAATAATGTGCATATATATGTTTCCTTTAATGTTTTGTCATTGATGTCAACATATTTCTATTGTTTGAGACAATGTTCATGGGATGTTCAGTGAGTTATTTGGTTTGGTGTGGCACGTGTATTAAAGATTAGAATCTGTGGATGGTACCAGTGTGTTGTGGGATGTTTATAGTTGATTTATTTCAACTTACAAAATTTTCATGATGATTTGAGTGAGTTATGGATTTCTATTTTGAGACTGGCATTTTGGATGTTCAGTGGTCACAGTGTGACACTATTTGGTTTGGTATGGTTTGACATTGTAATATTTTCATATGTGGATCTATGTAGTGTGTTTGGGACATTAATGTGTGTCCTCAACTCAATTGGTTCATGATTTGGAGGTTCCCAAGATATTTTTCTTTGATGGCAATGGTTATTGATGGTGCTCAAAGGTTCAGTTCAGAGATGTTGATAATTTCAGAGATTTGAGTTGATGTGAATGTTCCTAAGGTTATTCTTGATGTGTTGTAGATTTGTGCTTCATTGTTTATCTATCATATATGAGGTTTAAAGTTAGAGTTTTATTAACTTGTTAAATCTTTGGATTGGACACAACTAATTCAACCCCCCCACCCTCTTAGTTGTGTACTATCATATTTCCATCAGTTTTAATATTCAAAATCTGCTCATTTATTAACTTGTGTTAACCCCATAATTTCTCTCCATCCCACTTTTCCCTCTTGTGCCATAATTCCCCTAATTTATCACATGAAATTCTCACTAACTTTTCCCATTCCCCCCTGCTAATTTCTCCTTTCAAAATCACTAATCAATTTTTCATAATTTGTCATTTGCCAAAAATGAGTTCTCAAATGCAATCATTAATGTCGATTTGTCTTCAATATTGATCGCTGAATTGGAAGTTCAAAATCTATAAATTGGCATCTTTGGCCTCATGCTCAGAACCTTTTTCTTCAAATAATTCTCACCATCATTATGTCCATTCCCACTTTCTTTCATATTTGTACATTTTAGTACTTGAGAGAAACACCACATTAGAGAATATAGAAGAAACAATGAGGTTTCATCAAAGAAATGCATAGTCAAATTAAGTTTATGTTATGTTATTTTTATCCATTTTATTTTGATGATATTATTGGTGTGATTAGGAATAGTTTACATGGTTTTATATCTTTTTTGTTTGATTTGATCATGTATGTTACTGACCCTAATTTTCCTAATCGACATTCTAGTGAACCCGATATGAAATAGGCTTAGAATCTTATAGAATTTGGATTTTTTAGTGTCTGCAGGTGTGAATATTATTCTAGCGCACTTGATCTAATTTATTATGTATTTGATGATCTCGTTGCGTGTTTGGCATCTAGAAATACACACTTGGAGTGGTTTATTGCACACTTGAATATGTTTCTATGCACTTGGGATTAATCCCTAAGCACTTATCTTATGTTGCTAACATTTTTCTTCATGCAAGGTGTTTTAGTTTTGATTTTATTTCATGGTGATAAATTAACTAAATTAAGGCTTTAAATGGATTATATTCAATCTTAGTAAGGGTTAAAATGAATACAAACCTTCACCTAGTTTATTAAGAGGTTGAATGAGCATATAATACTTCATCTAGATTAACTAGGAGGCATCAATGAACAATTTTTTTTAGATAGTTTAACTAGGAGGATGGAATGAACAATAGATTATCAGATAGATCTTAAGAAGATTCTTAATCAATCAAATTACATGAAAATTTTGAGATTTCAAATCAACTATGTTAATGAGAGTAGAAATTATTGAGTCTATTTTTGTTTCTAGACACTTGGTTGTAATTATGCACACTTGCAAAGTCTTATTGCACATTTGATTGACTTCCTACACATTTGGTACATTTTTTTGTGCTTGGGACTTAAAGATGCACACTTGAATTATATTTTTCATGCTTGAATGATCTTCTATGCACTTGGATGGTTACTCATATTTTTGTTTGAAGGTTTCATTTATGTTTTCCAAGCTTTCTGATTCCTAGTAGATTATTGGATTTTCCAAGCTTTCTGATTCCTAGTAGATTATTGGATTAATGTGTTGCTGATGATTTTTCCAGCACATTGGCAATAATGGGATGAATACTTTTCAATCAGAACATTGACGAGTTTCTTGCAGGATGCTTGATAAAGAAATTGTGTTCTCAAGTAATCATGTGTTTATTTTTTATTAAGGTAAAAGAAGGTTTTACATGGACCCGAAACCAGAGTACAAAACATCATAAAGATAGAGCATTAAAGATAACAAAATGAAACACTTGCTGGAAAACAACAGCAGGGACCAACATCCGAATAATTCAAAAGTAGATACTATAGAAAAAACCTACAGCAAAATATCTACTAGCAAGAACTAGCTAATTATCTATTATCATCTCCTCGGCCTTCTTTTAGAGGTCTTCCATCTTTTGGATAGTTTCTTGCAGCTCCTTCAGCTCTTTAGGTTTTTCAGGGACCTTTCTCTAGGTGCGCCCTCTAGTTCTCGTCCCCAGCCCAATGTTACTAGTATCTTCATCGATGGTGATAGTGGTTCTTTCCAGCATGTTCCTTTCCAAGTAGTTATGCAACATTTTCAAATTCATAATGGTCACCTTTAGACCCTCGTTGTTGTGGTTCAGAACACCTTTTATCATACTGTCATGGTTGCCGATTTTAGCTTCTAATTCTTTCATATTTTCTTTAACCTTCTTACTCATCTCAGTAGTTCCATCCTCATTAGTATTTTTATTTTTAACCTTATCAAAAACCTTACTTTCCATTTTTCCTAGCTTAGTAGTCATGTTTTTCATAGTTTTTTCCATATCCTAGATGTGAATTTTCATTTCCTGCATTTCCTTTTTCCAGTCCCTGTTCTTATCCTGAATCTCCATATTGTTATTCTCCTCCTGCAAAGAATCTTCCCTCAAGAGGATAACAAGTTCCTCTTTATTTTTTTTGATCTCTAGCATGGTTGTCTCGTTCTTACCTTCCTTCCCTCTTTTCGAGGTGTCCTCACTAGTATCACTAGAAGAAGGAATTTTACTAGCCTGCTTACCTTCATTCTCTTGTCCATCCATAATTCCCTCAGAATATCCTTCTTCATCTTTATTTTCCTCCTCTCTGGTTTTACCATCCCCCATATCAGGCATAACATTGATCATTTTTTCTTCCACAGGGGCATTCTAAGAAGAAATATCAGCCTCCATGGATAACATCTGAGTACCTTCATCCTCTTTATCAACACCCTCATTATAATGTTAAATAATATTTTATTTCTAAAGGTTGATTAACTCTGAGGAAAGTGTTTGGTGCACTTTCACATCATATGGTGGACCTAATACTACATGAAGTATCATCTACCCTTGCCTTTAGGATCCTAACTATAAGAGAAAGCAATAACGACGCCAATTTTTTTTTAAGGGCTTGCCTTGTGGGAAAAAGTAGTCACCGAAGGGAACAACCTAAGTGGTAACACACTAATTTCAAGCTTCATTTGAACTACTATATAAGAAATATGGTTATGCTTAAATTCATAATCAATTGGTGTAGATATGTCATACTAAAAAAAGTCTCCCATACTATCTATGTGATGTGTACTCCACATAGTGATGTGTAAAAGCCCTTAATTGATTTTTTTAGTTAAGGGTTGGGAGGTCTCTTAATTGGGAAATCCATTATACATATGACCACCTGAATAAATGCATGTACTAAAAACCAATTGTTGTAGTAGCCCAAAACCCTATGCTTGTTGGTGCAAGAGTTCAGACCTCTAAAGATGCTCCACACATATTGTTCATTATTGAGACATAATTTCTCATTTCATAAGGTTTTTAGACCTTTAGGGTAAGAGGTTAAATAATTTGTGTTCCATGGAAAGGAGCCAATGATACTTCATTCTCTACTTGTCCTCTTTGTTTAAGCATGTGGATTTATCCAAGTGAGGACTCAGTAAGTAGTATCATCTTTCTAGCATAGGTTGTATTTTTCTTTAAGTATCTTCAATTTTTTGATACCGGTGATCAAGAATTTAGGCTTGTGTGGGCCCTTTTCATGTTCCTCCACTCTTTGTTGGAGTTAAAAATGGTCATTCTATCCTTTTATCTTGTGTGGGTGTTCAAATAAAAAATTTCCCAATCCAAAACACAACTCACTCAAACTTCTCAATCAATTATCCCAAACATTTCAAAACATTGTCAAACACCTATGATTCAAAACATGGGAAATCAAGGATAACTAAAACTTTGGAATTTTGTTTCAACTTTGTCACCTTAGGTTAAAATTTGCATATTCCTCACTTACCCAGGTCTTAAGTCCTTTATTGCTTCACTACTTCATTGTCTCAAACTTAGATCATTGACTAGTCCAAATTCATTTTTCCTCATATTAGTCCTTATATTGCATTAGATCTTGAATCAAACTTTGCAAGTTTCCAAAATCCAAGTGTTAAGGTTGCATCTTACATTATTGATAGGAAGTCTAGACCTTGTTGAAAACTTTGTCCCTTTATCAATATCATTAAGTTTGTACCCTAACTTATCATTTCAATTATGGCTTTCACTTTTTCTATTCTCCTTTAGTTTTTCCTTTGGTCCTTTAAGGCCTTCACCACTTCAATTTCTTAGGTTTGTATCTTTAGATTTATATTTCCAAGATTTTCAAAGTCTCAAAAATCCAAAAACATACATTGCACTTTCGTCATCCTTAATTTGAATAGTTAAAATTCTCAAAAATCCAAAAATAGGTTGTATCTTTGTCATCCTTAAGTTGCATATTTAAAATTCCCAAAACTCCCTAAAATATAGGTTGCATTTTTAGCACCTTTAAGTTACATTTTTTCATCCATCTCTTAGAGTCATATTGGTTATTCCTTTAAGTGCATATCATTTCATTCATAAATTTTAAAAATCCAAAAACATAGCATAGTGGTTGAAACAAGATCCCAAGTTTCTAAGAGACAACAAGGTTTATTATATCAACCCATGTATAGCTCAATGGAAGACACGCAGTCAGCTGTTGATCCAAGACAATCTCAATTTATTCACATGCAACAACAAGGTTTCAATCTAAACATGGTCCCATCTACCAACACACAACCAAAGTATGTCATGGTTCAACTGGGATCACCTCCAATATTTGATCCAATATTTTTACTAATGAAACTGGGATTTGGAAGTGTCCCACCAACACCAAAGGTAAAAAAGAAACCAACAAATTTGAGTTTGATCAAGAAAATCAATGCTATATTAAAAAAGGATCCTCATCTAATATGGAACCAAATTTTCACCCTTTCTTTCGTTATGTTTGACCCAAATCACCTTCACTCTTTCAATAAGAGACACACCAAAACAATTAGTTTGATTCATCTTTAGTTTCTAAATCTTCGCATGATAGTCATCATTCCTTTATAGATGCTCCCCAAAATCAAATTGAAAAGGCAATAAAGAATCCAAAAATTATAAAATCTTTGGAAGAGTATTTATATTTAATGATCTCATAAGATATTTCAACCTTCTTGAAGAGAAGCTTAAGTCAAATTCCAAATATCAACCAATGTTGGAAGAATTTGATTTACATGACCCAAAAAAACCTATAGTGGAAGAAACTCAACCCAAACTTGGTTTAGAAAAAACAAATGGAAAACATATTATAGATCAAGAGAACATGAATATAACTCTAAAAATATCACACAAGGATTTTAATTTGGAGATCCATATAAAACCTGCATTAGAGAAATTTTATAATTCTGTGTTTGATACCATATCACCATCATCTCAAGTGGATACAAATGCAAATCCTCATTCCATGGTGAAACCAATGAGAACATTGTGAATTTACTTATCATGTATTCCCTCCACAAATCAATAAAAAGGGACACAAAGATGTCTACATTTACCACATGAATATCATATGTTCCCTCTCTAGAAGGAAAGATGAGCTCACAAAAAAGTGCACCACTTTTATTAACTTATCATATATCACAAGGAATGGCCTCAACAAGTTTTTAACCTAAAGGGCCAAGTGAAAATTTATCAAAGTTGCACATTCCTAAGAAATATATTCATCTCATGTAACTTCCAAACTGGTAACAAGTACACCTCTCAATAAAAAAAACAAATGAACATGGGCGATGTGCCACAAATTCGATAAGTAGATGTTGCACAACAATCTAAAGTGAATATGATATCCAAAGAAAAATCATCTAAATCTCAGAAACATCAACCTAAGATTCTTCATAATTTTCTTGGAATATTAGGATATCAACAACAAACAAAGAAATATAAAAAACAACCAAGTATGCAACATCAACAAATGGGATACCAATATCATAAAAAATAACCAATTTTTCAATACGTGCCATATCAACAACAAGGGAAACCAAAAATAAAATATGTGCCACATTATCATGAACAAGTGCCTCCATTTCAATAATTTGTTCATCCAAGCATTTAACAATGAGTGATGGTACCTTATCAATAGCAAGGGAGAATAATGACACAATTTCCACAATATCAACAACCCCATCAATATTAAAATGCTATGATGGCACAACTTGGAGATCAATCGTTAGACTAATCTTCTACAAGTACTCCAAGAATGTCAATCTTGGATCATCATGATTGCATAAAGGAACAATTTATCAACAAAGAGGAAATATAGATATGACTGATATATTAGAAAAACCATCACCCACTAATGTGATGACACAAAAATTGAAAAATTGACATGAAAAGTAGAGGTAATGCAAACCGTAGGAGTTAAGAAGATTAATACTAAATAAGATCTATGCCCTAACCCATTTGACAAAAGTTTGTATATGCTTCCTTTTCCTCCAAATTTTGAAATCCCACAATTTGAAAAATATAAGGGAAGAGGAAATCGCAAAGATTATAGAAGATAATTTTATGCATCTTGTATAGAGGTGGCTTATGATGACACATATTTAATGTGCCTTTTCCCTCGGGGCCTCATTGGGAAAGAAATGGATTGGTAGTGTGCCTAAAATGGTAGGTAATATGAATTCTTTGGCTTCTAGCCTAAAACATTGTAATCAAATATTAGCATATAGTGAGTAAATTTCTCACCATGGTTTTTTCCATCTTCAGTTTTCCACATAAATTTAGTCTTCATGTGTTTGTGTTATCATTGATTTATCTTCTATGGATGGTTGGTTGGATTAAGAAATAATCACTGAGATTTGTGATATAATAAATTTATTTATTTTTTGTGTTGATTCACCCCCTCTCTTAGCACCTAGTAGTGTTGAGCATTAAAGGTAGATGACTTGTAGCTATGTTTACCCCTCTAGTGATTGAATTGTTTGCATAGTTACTTGTGACACTAGCTAGTAGTGGTATAAATTTTTGTGATATTGAAAGAGGAAAAATTGATGGGTTGGATGCAAATGTTTTCCAATGTTCTAATTTTCCTTATTTCTATAGCCACTACATATAGGTTCTCTATTATTGATTTGAAGTAATGGCAATATTGTGTTATACAAAGGGTTATTTAATTGTTCAAATATTGGTTTAGGGGGAGTTTTCAAAGTTATATCGTGGTATATTTATTCACTTACATTCTTAGATGGTATTGGTTGTACTTGTTCTAGGATGGGATTTGTTTGCACTTGTTCTAGGATGAGATTTGTTTAGAATTTTTTTGAGATGATATTTGTTTGCACTTATTTTGGGATGAGATTTGTTTTTTTGTGTCTGCAAACCATTTGTAATTCTAATTCAGTCATCAAGGGTTGGTAATTATAAATTGATGTGATTTTTTATCTAAGACATCTAAAGTACCATAGAGGATCCTATAATACCAATTGGTTTCATTTTTTACTAATTATAGGATCATTAATTATTGCATTGATTTCTTCTTGAGGAATGTTTGTCAAAAAATTATTACTACTGTGTGAAGTATTATAACATGAAGGTGATCGTTGTTTTACACTTGAGGGAAATTATGGTCGAATACTTGAGGGTGATCCTGATTGGACATTTGATGGTGATCCTAGTTGAACTAAGTCATAACTTGATTGAGCTGGGTCAAGACTTGGTTTCATTATGCTACCCTCTAGTTGAATTGGATCAAGATCTGGTTGTGGATTATCCATTGAGCTAAACATAAGTTAATAAAAATAATTCTCTTGGTTTCTCTTGGATGCCTAAGACCTTATTTTGACTATGGAAGACTTGAATATTGTTTGTATGTTTTCTATGATATTTTGAATTTCACATGTTTTTAGATTTTGGGATGAACTTGCATGTGCACCTTTGGTTATATGACAATGCAATCCTATATTTTTGTGTTTTTAAATTTTTTAGGATATAATGAGATGAAACTACAAATAATAATGAAATCCTATATTTGGGGAATTTTGGAAGCCTTTGGAATGCAAACTATGGATGTAACCCTAAGAGAATATCAAGGAAACCAAGACCTTAAAGGACCAAAAGGACAAGTGATGGAAATTGATAAAATATTTTCGGTCACTATGTTGATGAGCTAGGGTTTTGACTTGTTGATGATGGTGATAAAGGATAATTTTGAAAAGGTCTATTCCTTCTAACAATAACCTAGGATTGATCTAATATTTGATCTAGGAGCTTTTAAATTTTGATTTTGGTAATTTAAAATGAAATATTAATAGAAACAAGACTTACACTAAGGGATTACAATGAAATGACTAGTATGGGAAATTGATTTGGACAATGCGATACCTAGGTTGATCAATGCAAATTAATCCTGATAGAAACAATTCAAAGTAAATGATAATGCATAGTTTTGTCCTAAGATGACACCTAAGTTTGAAATGCAATGTTTTGACAAAATAAAGTTTTCAAGTCTCAAATGTGTTTTTTATCTCAAATTTTGTTAGAAACTCAAACCTAAAAGGTCAATTCTTTTGTGGGATCTTAATTTATTTAGAAAGTTTTAGCATTGTTTCTCTTAAGAAAATTATGTTGTTTACCAGGACAAGTGTATTGAACATGTAGTCAATTGTAATGAACATTTTGACAACCACGTTGAACAATTTCAAGAATGTTGAAGTTTCTAACAGGAAAAATGCATTATCTTTCTAACGATTGCATTCACAATATGATTTAATTGTGCTGAAATTTTGTCTATTGTATTGGGATAACTTTTTTGTCCTAAACCCTAAAGTGTCATTTGTATTTTGATTTAAAAATTATTTGAATACTCATATAAGACTCTAGAGATAGAATAAATGTTTAATTTTTTGAACAAATAGGGTATGGATAAGGCTTCTCAAAGATAAATATCCATTGGTTTTTCACAATAGAAGAAAATTTTAGAATATTAACAATCAAGAATTATTCAAGTGGGAGTGAAAATTTAGTGTAGGCTCAACAATGTAAGCATTAATACTCTAAGATCAATGCTAGACACCTCCCTTTTGAAGGTCGATAGGTAGAGTTTAGGGCCTACAAAATATTTCCCTTTATTCGCTCTCTCTAGGGAAACTAGATAAATCAAATCTGGACATTTCTATCTCAACGTAAGGGAGTACATCATGAATAAATTTTTGGCATGATCTGCATCCCATGCATCATACTAAGAAATGGTCAAAGGTGTCTAGGCTACTACTATAGGGTGTTTAATTATATTTTTTTGGACTTGTGCATACACATTCAAAGCGAGACAATTGATTATCTAATCAATCCTATAGAGACAAGTTAACCTATCAAATTGATACTCTTAACATATGATTGTAAGTTAGCTCCATCTTTCAGGTTTTTTCCTTTTATATAGAGGCTTGAAGGAAAAACTGCTTGAGGTTGAACACTAGGGGGATGAACCCCCTAAGTAGGCCTTCTACCAAAATAAAAATGGGTAACATGTAACTGATTGTGAAAGAACACCATATACATCAAAAAGGTGTTCATTTAATCATTAGGAAAGGAAATGTGATCTAAGCTAAAATGTAGAAAATATTTTAAATTATAAATTTATATTAGACTATTGCAACAAAATCATCAGTAGTTTTTAATGAGATTCATCATACCTTGATTGTCAAATGTACCTACACAAGCCATCAATAAAATAAAATCCTCCTATTCTAGAACCAACAAAGAATTGAGAATTTGAAGAATTTTTTTTTTAAAAAGTCGCATTGCTTACCAAATAGATGTGTTGCAGACATGCAATTGCAATTCAATGTAAGACAAAGTGTTATAAACTCCATTAGATGCACTCAAAATTTAAGCAATTTCTCTACAAATTGAATCATCTATGTTCAAAATTTAATCACATGCAACCAAAGTTAGAAAAAATATACTCCTTAAATATATCGAAATGAAAACAAGAATTGACAACATCCAAGTTATTTTCATTAGCCTAATTAGATCTAGATAGGTTCATTTCCATCCTATTGAAGACTATATGAATTTTTTTGGGTTAATTTAACCATCTAATTATTCAATGTAAAGGATTGATTTTTTTCCTTTATATTAAATGATTGATTTGTAGATTTGTTCAATTAAAAGTAAATACCAATGAAATCACTAGTCTATTACATTACAAGACAAATAATGTGAAAAAACTTATAGTAAAACAAGATCATTAGATAAGGAATGAATTAAAAATTAGATCAATTACCTTGATTATTCTTGCCAATGCATTTAAAGTTAGTACAATTGTGCTCCCAACCCCTACAAATGCACTACAAATTGGATCAATTGTGCCCCTTATAGGTGTACCATCCTAAAAAGTAAGCACTTGATTTGTCCTCATTTTGGGACCATTTTTAGCCTACTTTAGTGTGCTTCTCATAGTAGGACCTCATATTGCACCCTAAATGCATACTTAAATTCAAATATTGGTCCTCCTCCTTCTTCAAACTTGAGTTTGGCTCCCCATTCTATGAATATTTTCCATTTTTCATCCATTCATAACTCATTTTCCTCCTAGGTCTTTTTTCATGCATTTTACATTTTGGGATTTGCCCTAATTTCTTGACAAATTGAGGTTTTCAAATCCCCTTCTTAGCACACAAACCTAGGTCCTGGGAAAGCTTTGAAAAAGTATGCCTAGAAAAGGTTGAGTTAGGTTGACCTTTTCCTGGACTAGGCCAACCTAATTTATCCTTGTCCTAGGTCTTTTCTTTTTAGTGGGCTCCAAGCTCGATGTAGGGTTGTTTCTCCTAGGCACCTAATTGGGGCCGGCCTTGTGAAATATGAGCCTTAAAATGTGTATAAAAGGAGATATCTTCCTCTCACTTTTACATTTCATCTTCATGCAAGCATTATCATAAAAGTTATTGTGCATCCAAGATGATCAAGTACAAGAAAACATCCATTGAAGGCATCCATTATCAAGCATTCAAGTCCATCAAAAATTCAAGTGCAAGGAAGTCGTCAAGAATTTCAAGTCTTCATTCCATCATTTTCATCATGAATTCAAGGCATTTATTTTCATAGATATAGCTTATTTCCCCCTTTAGAGGCCAAGTAAAGGATTTTGGCATCAAGGAAGGAGATCTACATTCATTTATCAAATCTTCCTCTACTCTCTCTTCAAAACTGAGGTAAATTACATCTTCTACATGAGGTTTTGTATTACATGATTTCCTTTTGGTTTTTGTGTTGAGTCAAAGCTATTGCATCAACATACTTAATCACATTCTAAGAACAATTGCATGTGCATGGTATGCTATATTCCATTGTTTAGATCTAATCTCTACTACATGACAACATTCTTTCAATTACATCTATTTCATTTCAAGGTTAATTCCTATACAGCGACTTCACCAAGGAAAGCCCCTTCCCACAAGAATGTCCCCTTCTTTTCTATGTGTAGGAATAGTTGGTGGAGTTTTGGATTCAAATTCTTAGAGTTATAGGACCAGTGACTGATTCTCTATAGAATTCATCATTTTTGGAGTCTCTAGGACAAGGTTAAATTTCTTAGACAAGATCGACTTATGTTTGCATAGTGTTGGGAATCTACAAATTTCACAATTAGAAAATATAAGCAGTAGGGTTCCAAATCCAGAATAGTTTCTATTTATGATAGCTCTATGATAGTAAAAACCCAAATCTAAATTTAACTTGTTCTCTCCTAGTTTCAAGGTAAGCTCATTCCTCTTATTGCATTTACTTTACTCAATCATTTATCAGTTTTACATATCATCATCATCTTTATCATAAGGAATCCACAAAAACCACATTGTGTAGATCATGAATTTTCACCCTTACTCCTTCAATTGTGCAAATCGGGTTCACTTTGGTAAGGGTTTTGTATTATAATGTATATGTTGAATTTGGTGGTCTACCATTAATCACCATTTTCTAAATTATATTTTGGTGAACCTAACTTATAACATTTCCATTCTAATTTTGATGTTAGATCCTCTTTTCCATTTATATATACTTTATATACAATAATTATGTAACACCCTGCCAGGGAACCCAAGAGAGATTAACCTAGAACATGATACTAAGTTTGATGAATATTTTTTTCTTCTAAAGTTTACATAACAAGATAAACATTAATGCGAAAGAAATAACCATTTACTCACATTACACATCAAGCAACATAGATTACAAAACTCAAGGGTCCCATGATGTCGAATTACGTAAGAATAAAACTCATCAAAATAACAACAACAAAAGATTCCATATCATAGATATAACAATTACATCATACATCAATAATTACAATCCTCATGGACAACCATGAAACCTACGAAAAATCACATCCATTGCACATGTCGCAGGGTATGTAGTAATCACTCTAACAATAATAGTACAATATCTAGATTAGGTATCACATGCGATAGTCTAATACAGGATTACAAATAATGAAGATAAGAATAATCCACCAATGAAGAGTCATAAGGAGCCTAGCTACAGAAGCACCATCAAGCACTGGAACAAGGATGTCAAATCTTGAATGGTAAAGAATCACTACCATCCATCCATGTAGATACACAAAGGTATACCCCACTGTGCTGAGGAGATAACAACAGACCCCACTCAGATAACCAATACCAAAAAAAGATATAACCACTAAGAAAGGGGATCCTGATAGCTCTCTAACTCCAAGTGAACACAATATAGTGATAGGTAAGATTGACTAATCCAGAGGCAACCAACACATGTAGGATAAATAGAATGTATAGGAAGGTGTCATTATGTACGTCTAACCCTTAAGTCTCACCCTGGTAGTCTCTCTAGACCCCAGCACTCAAGTGACCATACACGGTATCAATGACCTCTCACACAAACAAAGCCATTAACTATGCCAGACACACACTTCTCAAGGCGGAAAGCATCATCTCATCCTCCATCTTAGTCTATACTAGCACTCAAGCATGGGTGAGGAAACACATCTTATTAAGTTCATTTTAATACAGGTCTCAATGACATTTTAGGTTTTCACTTGATTAAGATTACTTACAATAAGTGATCCTGGCAGCCACTTGTGGGCTCCAGCGCTTATTGCAAGCCACCTCCTACTACACATCTAGGTAACCTACCCTAGGCTCATAGATCCCACATAAATCTAACACAGGTATAAAATCAGGTAATCCCAAATCTAGTTTCATACAGAAGAACCAGAAATGACTAAGATACCCATTTACCAAAATTCAGTACAACATGAGCCTACATGGTAATTTAGGGTGATATAGCACTATACACACACACACCATAACATAAGACATAAAACTTGTCTAAAAACTCATATCCCCAGCCTTTGTATCCCTCCTAGGTCATCTAATGCCCCATTTACACATTTAAGTAGAAGAAAACACTCAAGGAAGAAAATAGATAACATTCACATCATAAGAACTGAAAAATAACCCAATATGCATTTAAGTTCAACTGTCACATTTAGGGTTTAAAATTTGTTTCCTTAACCTATAGTTTTCATCAAACTATTAAATACGCATTAATATATATATATATATATATATATATATATATATATATATATATATATATATATATATATATATATATATATATATATATATATATATATATATAATTTTTTAATTTAACATTCAATAAAAAATTGCATATATATATATATATATATTATAAATATAAATTAATAAACAAAACTTTAAATATAAATTTTATTAATATTAACAAAGAAAAATGATTTTTTTTTTTAAATTAAAACAAAATGTAAAAGTTTTAATAAACTTTTTTTTTAAAAACAAAAGTATGATAGTGGGGGGGGGGGGGAGGGGGGCAGGGGCGAAACTGTACCTGCACCCCCTACTGCCCATGCGGCAGCACTGCTACCGCACGACAGCCATGACTGTCGTGCGGCAGCCAAGGCTGCTACATGGCAGCCGAGACTGTCATGTGATAGTTGTTGTCGCACGACAGTCCTCTGTCGTGGGTGGGGGTTAAAATCCCCACCCAATAAAAATTATATATTAAAAAAAAAAAAACACTTTTTCAAAAGCACGATTTTTTATTAAAAAAATGTGACTATTATATTTTTTTTCTTCTAAAATCTGAAAACGGAAAAAGGGAAAAATTTATTTTTCCAATGTATGTACATTTTTCTCAATGCATTACAATGCCCTTTTTTGACTTTCCAAATTTTGTCTTTTTCTGGTTAATTTTTCCTTTTGACTGTGTAATTTTTTTTTACTATATTTTTTTCTAGAATGTGAATTTTAACCCAAAATGGATTTTGTTTGCTCAAAATTGATTTCTTTTCCTCTAGGACAATTATTTTTCCAAACCCAATAGTTAAACTATAGCCCAGGTTTGATTTTTGATTTTCCAAGAGATCTATGATGAATTTTTCAATGAAATTTTGACAGCATAACCCTACTATGCCAAGTTTCAATAAATCCTAAAAAAATACTAGATCTATAGGTTTTCTAAATACCCAAAAAACATAGAAAATCAATTACATCTAATGAGATAAAGAGAAATTACTCAAACACAGAAAAAAAACATTTATTTGCAAAATAAAAACTACAAAATGGTTTTTCAAACCCTACCTTGGATCCAATGCAAAACTGAAAATGAAGTCCTTGAAAAACTGTAGAAACCAGATTCCTCCAAGTATGGATCCAACTTGTAGATCTAAATCCACGTAGAATGCAAGCAAAAGAATCCAGATGCACACAGAGAGCTTTCAAAATATCATGCAACCACAAATACCCAAATCCTCCAAAATGCCCAAAATACCAAGCTCTCCAAAAATCCTCCAAAACCTGTCTAATCTCAAAATGAAAGAACAATTCCCTAAAGAGATTCAATTTCTCCCTTTCATGCAAACCCTAATGACAACACACCAATCAATCCCTAAATCAACTCAAATCAAAATTGAAAGAAATTCCTAATTAAATAAATAAAATGTCTTTTATTTGCACAACTCAACTTTGACTCCTTAAGACAAGTTGTTATCTTTTTTGAAAACATATTACTTTTCAACAATACTAATGCACATGTAATTAATTAAAATTTGTATTAAATATTTAAAGCATCATAAAACCATGCAATTAAATATTTAATTATTTAATAAAGTACAAAAGCATATTTAACTCTAATTTCTATTAATTAATTAAATCCAAATATTCAAATATTTGAATTTTAATTAATTTTATCAAATAAACATAGGAACATAAATAATATTCAATTTTAACTATAATCATTAGATCAATAATCACATAAAATCACTCACTCATGAAATCAATCAATAGAGACCAAACAAAATAAAACCAAACATGCTCAAAGAAGGGATCCACAAATTCACATCAACTAGACGAATTTGGGTAAGGTAGTCAAACTGATACTCGTCCAATCCTAGGACAAATGGGCTTAGGTTAGGGTTTCAGGTCTAACTGCCTCCCCTCTTTACCATTGAGATGAATATTTGTGGGCACACTCATTCTTGCCAATTCAGGGAAGATGATACTATGTACCTGCAAACATGACATCACAAGAGAAGCATGTACATCAAATATAAATATAGAAGACAATGATAGGGTACGGTCAAATGTGTGGGTCTTGCCATGGAAAGTAACTACGTCTCTGTCCTCTACCACACAAACACACCAAACAGGTACATACACATGATAACCATACACATGCAAGTATGGAGTTAGTAACATCATAAACCATAATAAGCATAAAACATCACATCATGATAATATCATCATCTAACTATGCAATCACAAGACAAACACATAATAATCATAATCCAAAATCATTATCCACTGCAATAATAACTACACACGTGAAATGTGGCCTAAAAGAATTCAGCCAATCAACTGAAATAATAGCCTAAAAGAGTATGGCAACTGAAACTGAAAGGAAACTATGAGTGGGTACTACAGATTACTATTTTGTTACATTGTATGCATCTAGATGTCTAGCTTCTACCTTTTATTTGGTGTTTAGATTTCCTTTATGTTAATTTCATTGTTTCATTTAATATATTTTCATTATAAAAAAGACAAAAAGAAATCGCATCTTGTTTCATAGATTTAGTGCATTCTTAGATTTCATTGCATCACATTTTGTTCAAACAAGAATAACACAAAAATATTTCATCCATAGTTATTGCATTTAATTTTCAATGGAATTGTTATCTCAAATTTCTTGTTCAATTTCAATTTTTCTTCATGATCTTCAAGATGTTTTATTTCATGTATATGATGGCAGTTTAGTTCTTCCTTCCTATAATGTTCATCCTCTCAAAATTGATCCCAAATTCAAGGACATTGTGATTACCACCATTCCTTGTAAATATCTCCCTCTTACCAAAGAGGCCTTCAATAACAATGATGATTTTTCTTCTACAATGTCTCTTCCTTGTAAGGATCATTTGGTACAAGAGGATGATAACATGACTATTTCTCCTAATGATAAACCACTTCCTATGAGTTTTATTGATATTCCTTCTTTAGATGAGGCCTTCATGAGCTATCTTTTCCCTAAACATACCTTAAAAGTAGAGGATAAAATCATTGATGCTTTTTCTTTTCCTAAGGAATCCTTTAAGCTTAATGAACCCAATCAATTCAATATCATTCAAGGTACCTCTCAAAAAAAGTTATGGATTTTTGTATAAAGTGCTTTGGAACCCTATTGTCATGCAATTCCATAAATATATAACAATCCTCAAGAGGATAATATCCTTGATATTTTTCTTTCTACAAACCCAACTCTAGAACATAAGGATCCTAATAAAATTGGCTTTATTCAATCTCAATTTCCTTCTTCACTTCTTTCTCCAATACAAATAGGTGGATCATCAACTCTTCAAGATGATGATTGGGGAACCTTAGATTTCACACTAACATTCCATAACAAGAATAAGACATTTGAAATTGAGAATCCAACAACTTTGTTTGATGAATTTATGGATATTGATTGGTCCTATTTATATTTCAATCCCATTACACCTAAAAGAGACTCTTATCTTACTAATACATCAAGGCTTCCTGATGAGAATTGTTGTCCAAAAGTAACTTTAGGTTTCTAGCCTTCTCATTTTCCCAATCAATCTATACATTATTCTCCTAATTTATTCTCACAACAAGAGACTATTTTGTTTGAGCTACTTAAGGAAAACTTAATTACTCTTCCTTTGAAAAATGAGAGAAACAATAGCAAACACAAACAATAAAATTATTCCATTTGTATGTATCATCAAATTCATGATCATAAGACTAATGAGTGTTATGATTTGAAGTGTAAAATTCAAGAATTCATTGATTCTAGTATCATCCAAATCACTTGAAGCAATTAATGGCACCTCTTTCATGATCATTCTACATAATATCTATATTCATATTATGTTACTCCTCACTATGTGACATTTCTAAGCCTATCATTTATAGGCTTATTTTTATTTATGGTGATGCAATTTTAGGTGCAATCATAATTTTTGAGAAACATAATAGTCCTTTTCCTTGTCTCCTCACTTGGGGGATAAGGTTCCTATTTAACTCTCCTATTTATATCAAAGGATCCATCTTCTCCCTTTGTTGACTCATTTATTTAATAATAAGACATTATTTCTTGCAAGCATTTGTTATTTTACATAAGGATATTCTCTTTTTTAGGAGATTTACATCCTGAGTTGCAACCTTGTGCTTTCTTTATTGTACATGTCTATTGTAAATAAAAACCACTTAGGGAGCATAATGTGTCCTTCCTCTTCTTCTCTTCATATCCAATACATCCAATATCCTTTTTGAGCTTGCATCTTTTATAGTATGATGTCCTTTCATGCGTAAATTTTTTATTTTATACAAGGATCTTCTCTTTTTCTGGATGTTAATTTCAAATGACCTATTATCTCTTTGTTAATTATATCTTTTGTACTATTATATTCTCATATGTATGGAATTATTGTTATAGGATCTTTCTCCTTCACAAGATTAGTATCCTCCTTACAATCTCTTCCTTACTTGGAACTGTGTATCTTGTATAATTGGGTTGACCACTAAGTAGACATAAGGTGACATCCTTATTTTCTCTTCATCTCTATGGATTTGTATTATTTTATGATGGTAAATTATTTTTGGCATGAGATCCTTTTGTTTCATACAAGATCTTAACATCTTTTCTCAAGAAAAGTTTTCATGCCTCAAAGGGCATGTCTATCATTTAATAATCATTAATATTCTTTTTACTTGATGACTTGCTTACTTTATATACATGATGTCTTTTATATCATGTATATTTCTATTTTAAATTAGGAGTTTTCTTTGATTTGCAACTTATTTTTCTTGGGATTGTATATCTATCATGAAAAAACTCTCATTCATGGTTGTATTTATATTTCGTCTTGCCTTCACACTTGGGGGAAAGGTTTCTTGTACATTATTTTTCTCTTTTGTCTAAGGATCTACTTTCCTTAGTACAACAACATTTGTTTATCATGTGACATTTTTTTCTTATAAAAAAATGTTTATTTTCATTTTGGATTCTCTCTTATACAAGAGGTGTGCATCCTTGATCACAACCTCTTATTTATTTGTGAAATTTTTTTCATTATAAATAACTTCCCTTACTATGCATTTTAAATTTGGTCATCCTTCATCTAGAATCTCTATTTCACCTAGTAACAGGGGGCTAAATGGGGGCATTCTTGTTCTCTCCACCTCTTTATCTTGAAGATATTATCTTTGTCCAAGAACTCCTCTTGAAGGTAGATATCTTTTAGAAAAGATCTCCTCCTCTCAAGGGTCTCTTCCCACAAGAGGAATATCGTTTCATGATTATCTATATTCTTTTATCATAAGAGTCAATGCTCTTAGCTAAGTTCAAGGAATACATTGTTGTTTTAAGGATATTTTCTTGTTTTTGGAAGTAGGTATCCTTGATTCTCTTCCTTATGATGTCTCCTACATTTTCATCATAAGGAGGGGGTCATACATATAGCCTCCCTTGTACATTATGCATGGTATTTCCAAATCCATAAATAAAGTCACCCTGTTTGCAAAATAAAGCCACCCCATGTGAAAAACAAAGCCACCTCATGTGAAAAACAAATTATCCCTATGCACAAAACAAAGCTTCCCCATGTGAAAAACAAAGCCACCTTGTATGCAAAATAAAGCCACCCCATGTGAAAATTTATCAAGGTGGAGTTGACTAGCATGGCACACAAACCTTCTTAAAATTTCAATGCCATCTTTTGCAGCACTTTCTTTGTGTGGTCCACAGTAGGACATACAATCTTACTATCCATGGTGATACACTTTGTGTGTTTCATAGTAGGACATACAATCTTACTAGGCTAGGTAATCACACCTCTCTCTCTCTCTCTCTCTCTCTCTCTCTCCACTCTCATGGTTGTGCTAGTAGGTTAGACCATGGAGTTGGTATTATCATTGGTGATGCTCTTATTCTTCCTATGTGATCACTTGCACTCTTACAATAGCTTTCCATATATGATATTAGTGGGTGAGACATTTCTAGCCAAGAAGTCTCTTTCACTAATTGATTTGGAGTTTTGTTTTAGAAATAACCCCTTTTTTGTATTGTCTTTTGTTTTTGTCTTTACTTTAGCTTTTTTCTTTTTTACTTTTTTTGTGTGCCCTTGTGCATGGATGTAGAGTTGGTTTGGGGGCTTATGTCCTTAAACTTAGTGATGTCTTATCTCTTTGAAATTCTCCTATCATCTCTCTTGTTCATCATCTCTCTCATAATTCATTCTTCATTCTCTTCCTTTACCATGATCATGAGCTTGTCTCACACTCCCACTAAAGTGCGGGCTAAATGTAGCATCCTAAAAAGTAAGCACTTGATTTATTCTCATTTTGAGACCATTGTTAGCCTACTTTAGTGTGTTTCTCATGGTAGGACCTCATATTACACCATAAATTCATACTTAATTCAAATACAGGTCCTCCTCTAAACTCAAGGTTGGCTCTAGATTCTATGCATTTTTTCATTTTTCATCTATTCATAATTCATTTCCCTCCTAGGTCCTTTTTCATGCATTTTACATTTCAAGATTTACCCTGATTTCTCGATAGATTGAGGCTTTAAAATCCCCTTCTTAGCACACAACCCTAGGTCCTTGGAAATATTTGAAAAAATATGCCTAGACAAGGCCACATTAGGTCAGCCTTGTCCTAGACTAGGCCAATCCAGTTCGGCCTTGTCTTGGGGCTTTTCTTTTTATTGGGCTCTGGGCCCAATGCAAGGTTGTTTATCCTAGGTGCTTAATTGGGGTTGGCCTTGTGAAATATAAGCCCCACAATGTGTATAAAAGGAGAAATATTCCTCTCTTTTTCACATCTCATCTTCATGAAAGCATTATTAAGAACGTTATTGTGCATCCAAGACATTCAAGTGCAAGCAAGCATCCATTGAAGAAATCCATTATCAAGCATTCAAGTCCATCAAGAATTCAAGTACAAGGAATCCATCAAGCATTTCAAGTCTTTATTTCATCATTTCCATCATGCATCCAAGGAATTTCCTTTCATAGATATAGCTTCTTTGCCCCATTCGAGGCCAAGTAAAGGAGTTTAACATCAAGGAAGGAGATCTACATTCATCCATTAAATCTTCCTCTTCACTCTCTTCAAAATTGAGGTGCATTACAACATATTCTACATGAGGTTTTGTCTTACATGATTTCCTTTTTCTTTTTGTCTTGATTCAAAGCTATTGCATCAACATACTTGATCACATTCTAAGGACAATTGCATCTACATGGTATGCTTTATTCCATTGTTTAGATCTAATCTATGTTACACGAAAACATTCTTTCAATTACATATATTTTATTTCGAGGTTAATTCCTATATAGGGGCTTGACGAAGGCAAGCCCCTTCCCACAATAATTTCCCCTTCTTTTCTATGTGTAGGAACATGTGGCAAAATTTTAGATTCAATTTTTCAGAGTTACAAGACTAGTGACTATTCCTCTACAAAATTCATCATATTTGGAGACTCCAAGACAAGGCCAACTTGAGCTGGCATAGTGATGGGAATCTACAAATTTCACAGTAAAAAAATACAAGCACCAAGGTTCTAGGTTCATAACAATTTCTATTTCTGACATCTCTATGATAGTAAAAACCCAAATCTAAATTTGAATCATTCTCTCCTAGTTTTAAGGTAAGTTCATTCCTCTTATTTCATTTACTTTACTCAATAATTTATCATTTTTACATATCATCATCATCATCTTTACCATAAGGAATCCACAAAACCCCACATTGTGTAGATCATGAATTTGCGCCCTTACTCCTTTGGTTGTGCAAATTGGGTTCGCTTTGTTAAGGGTTTCATATTCCATTGTGTATGTTGAATTTTATGGTCTACCATTGATCACTATTTTCCACATTACAATAGGCAAATTGTGACCTTACTTCTTGTAGACAAAAAACTTAATATTTTCATTAGTTTGAGTGTTGAATGTTAGGCTCACCAAATGTATAGACTAGGAAATTAGGGAGAAAAGATATGAAACATGGAGGCTACCACAAAAGTCTCAATTTCATGCAATTAGACCTAATCTAAGCAATAGATATATCAAATGGAAATGTAAATAATGATTAGGAAAACAAAAATCAAACACTCCATTCAATGAGATTCTATTTTTTCTTCTTACTTCTACTATTATATTGCTCTCAAAAATTCAATTCATAAACATATTTGAAAGCTAATGATAATGATATGATATTGACGTGAAAATATCCAAAGATTTGTGGTTAAATAAATGAGGAAAATTATAGTAATTTATAGGCATTTTTAAGTTGAGCAATTGGACAAGATTAATTCAGAATGTGATATAATCAATGGCTAAGATTGCATTAGAGGAGGAGTTAAGTGAGCGAAAATGGGAAATTGATATTCCTAAGTTGAGGAGGAAATGGAAATTAGGACGAGTTAAGTGGAGGAAGAAATTAATAAGTGGGAGTGGGAAGTGGAGAAGAAGCGGAAAGAAAATGGAGTTAAGTGAAAGGAAAATTAGAATGGAAATAGAGTTAAGTGGAGAGAATTAATAAATAAAATTTATTAATTCCTCCACATGTTAGAAATTAGTTAATTAAATAAAGTTGAATTTATTTAATTATGAAGTGGGATGAAAATAGGACAAATAAATAATGACATTTATTTATCCTTAGAAGAATAGCCAAGATAGGGGACTCAAGCTATTAAAATAACTATTTGATCCTCGGGACAAATTACAAAATTAAGTGCCAAACATAGTGATTAATTAATTGACATAATTATTTAATTAGAAAGGTGAAAATATTAACTTAGGTCAAACTGACAAAGAATGGTCAAATCAAAGGACATAATTAATTATTAATTAAATAGTTAAAATTATTTGATTAAAGGGAGAAATACATGACATTGGATGAGAAATAAAGGTCATTCATTTGATGTAGAGAAAATGTTAGTAAAAAAATTCATTGTAGGCAACAACTAATTTTTAGTGCCTGCACTTATCTAGCCCATCCAACTCTTTGGAGAAAGTTTAGGAAAAACCTATGCTCAAATGTAAACTTACCATAAATAGTAACCATATGTAAATCCAAGGTTAAGACACCATTTTCATCACAAAAAGGAATCTCCTCCCTAAAATGATTCCAAATATGCCAAGAAAATGTTTTTTTTTTCTAAAAGAGGCATGAAAAAATATTAGTCCAACTTCATAAATGTTGAACACGACAATAAAGCCAAAAGAGATGTTTGAAAGACTTTGGTTGGTCATGTAATGGACAATGAGGATCCAAAATACCCACATGTTGAAATCAAGGGCCCATAAGTAAGCCTTAAAAAGAATAGAGCATGAAAATTGGGTGAGTTGAGGCTTAATAATAGTCAACCATATGTTGTGACTCCATCATTGTAAGATAGAGAAAGGTGACTAAAAATGCCACTGTAAGTTCAAATTAGGCACCTTAAGAAGGTGAGGAGAAACCCAATAATACCAGAAATATAGTTTGTAATTACAGAAAGTGGTGCTTGGAGACCAACATAGATCCTTCCATCAATGTTTGACCATGTGAATGCCAATTTTGTATATCATATTTAAAGGTAAAGTTGAAATGAAAATGTTGAATGTCTTCCAATCTAGCCAAGAGTGTTGATATTGGTTTTTCATATATTTGCAAGAATGAAGATTCATAGGATCTCTAGAAAATAAATCATAAGGAGTGCATATATATTTTTTGTGAAACCATAAAGCATGAACCCATGGCTAATGGGCCAAAGAAAGCCCTTGATTTTGAATAAGAGGGGACCATGAAAGATCATGCCAATTAGAGGAAATACTATTTTAGAGTCTAGAGCCACCCTACCAAAGGTGGGGCTTTATGGATTACAAGACACGCGAAATTCTTCTTGAAATAAAAATTCCCTTGATATGAACAACATCTTCCATGACTAAAAAGGTTTAAAAACTAATCCTCTTTTAGGTAGGCTAATTTACCAAAATTTGGATGAGATGCAATGTTTGAGAAGAACATTCTAGTCATCATCCCTAAAAATGGCATGCACAATCCATTTTGCATAGAGATCCAACACTTTTTTTTGAGTGGAGAGGATTCCTAGACCACTAGAGTCATGTGGGAGACAATAAAAATTTATAGAAACCCCATAAAAACCCTTGTATAATCTTCCAAAGGAGCCTTAAAAAAATCACATAGAGTATTTTCCAATTTCATGGAAGAGGATTTTGAAGGGGCCCAATAGGAAGAATAATACACATGGGTGGCTATAAGAATTTTAGAGAACGCATAAAATTTACTAGCCAATGAAATTGGATTTGTAACCCAATAAGAAAGATTTTTCTCAATTCTAATGAGAAACTCATTTCAAGGTCTACTAGAGAATCTTGAAAGGAAAAGAGAACACCCAAAACCCAAAAACATGTATCCATGTTTAATCCACTTCCAACTATAACAAAGAATCCATTGTGGCATGGGAAGGAAGAACTGATGATAACAATAAGTTTTATGCTACTAGATAATTTAAGAACTAGAATCCTGACAAAAGGCGTTGAGGCATTGAAGGGCCTCTTTGATATTTTTCTCTTCTTTAATAAGCACGAGAAAAGAATCATCCACAAAATGTACATTAACTAACTAGTTAGGTGACTTGGGTAGGACATTTCCTCTAAACCTCCTAGATGAGATATAGTTTACCAACAAATACCCAAACCCTTTACCAACAAGACCATACATTGAAGGAGAGATAGGACAACCCTAACAAATGGAATGGTGGAGCCAAAATGCTTGAGAGTAGAAGTAATTAATAATGATGCATGTAGAGGCATCTCCAAAATGTATTTTCATATATTGAATAAAGTGAGAGACAAACCTAGAATTCCCATAATAGTTAGGATAAAGTGCTATTCATTGTAGTTATAGGCCTTGACAAAATAAATTTTATAAAATATGGCTTATTTTTTAGAGTATTAGACCCATTTCATTCCTTCCAAAGTAGTAATGATGTCGTTTAGAATGAACCATGATTTCCTCTAGAATAAATCTAGACTTTAAAAATAAATTTTTATTGGGATGAATAATCTGGGGAAGAAAATGAAAATTTTTCAAAGCCAAAGCCTTAGCAATAATCTTGTAGGATGTTTTAAAAAATGTGATTAGCTACCAAATACAAATATCCTCTATCTCCTAATTTAGGTATGAATTCCATGCTACCCTTGTTAATCAATTTTCCTATAGACTGGTTATGAAAGGCTTCAAGGTAGAAATTATAAATATTAAAAATCATGCAAGAACATAATGCTTCATAGAACTCCAAAGGGGAAGCACATTTTCATCCATCATAGAGTTGTCAACCTCCTTAATTCAAGTCTTTAAAAGAGAGAAATTTTTCATATAAGTTATGTCAAGCCTCATAAATTTGGCATAGGACCACTCAAATGAAATGTTGAAGATCTCTATCTCACTTAGGTGAAGCATCCTAAATAGTAAAGACCGTATCATAATGGGAAAAAATGCATGAAGAATGTTCAGTAGCTTAGAGAGCACCATTTTTCCTTTCTTAATATTTTATATTCCTATTCAGGAGTGATGAGCATGAAGATCCATGAAAGAATCCTTGATCTCAGTCACCCACCTTTAACCAATGCACTTTGAATTTGATCTGGGCCCCATCTAGTCACGTGATTGTTAGAAATATTTTTCTGGTGGTATAGACAAGCCACCCATACTTATAATATGGGATACAAATTATTGGCAAAAATCACTTTCATGGCACAACAAAGATCCAAGGTGATGTCTTCACAAGACCGTTGGTGTTTCAAAATATACCATGTTAGTGACCATAAATGTAAAGGAAGCAAGATGTGAATTGAATTTCATGGTTCCACTAGACTATCCACCTAGATTATTTATTAGGATGACACTCAAGATTTAAAACTTATGATTTTGGATTAGGGTTGGCTTGTGACTCAACAAAGAGATATTTAAAAAATTATGGGTTTTGGAAGGTTTTCCCCACATGCTAATTAATACTAAACTTAATGGGAAAGTTGTCTGAAAAGGTAACCTTAGAAAGAGGCATTACCTAAAGAGCTTGAAAAGAGACAAATGAGATGAAATATTTAGTCATTATAATGGTATAATTAATACATTTAAGGACTCTATCATTTCTCACCCAAATATTGGTCCACACATGTCAAACAACTTGAGGGTGGCGATAGAATGGATTAGGGTTATGTTGGTAAATAGATTGTTCTTTGTTAAATAAACTCTCAAACACCCAATTCTAAAAGAACAACTAGATGCCAACAGTTGGATAATCTATCATGAGGTTGATAGATTTCCTTTGAATTGAAAGGTACAGCTCCCTTATGGAATGATATGCAATGAATTTGTTTTATTCCTAAACTAACAAGATGCGTTCTTAACCCGAGAACGGAAGAGGAGAACCAAGCTAATCTTAGGCAAGACTAACTCAGGCAGATTTGAAATCCTAAACCTAGCCAATCCCAAGAATTCACAATCTTATGAATCCTCAGTATTGGTAATGTAATATGAAGAATTTGTTAATGCTGATGCAATGCAGAATGAAAAATGGAGTGCGAGTTAAATATTCCAATTTCCATCATAGGAATGCATGCAAACACTATGATCCACATCACATTCGATATTTGACACAAAATGCAAGATAGTGTCCTAGACTGAATATACCAACACTCTGATTGGATATAATAAAAAAAGTAACAACTAAACACTCTGATTCAGAATGAAACTTTTCTCTATTTTGAACACACAAATACAATACTCAGATTTATTTGCTCACAGTTTATTGTCAAATCTATTACAAAGATCAGAATAATAACCCCTATATGAAATGAAATGAAATACATAAACTAACATGCCCTCCCCCCTACTCCAACTCTCTGACTGTATGCAGGAAAAGAAGCCCCCCTTAACAGAAAGCAGTTTGCAATAAATAGATCTTCCTTGACTGTTCAGTTCACCTTCGGTTCCAAAACTGACTGTTCAGTTTCACGACGGCCTTCCATTTCCAATGAAAATTGAAATTCATTTCCTTGTCTTTAGCCTTTGTATCTGCTCCAACATTACCCGCTGCTCGTGATGCAAAGAAAGTGCCATAGCACTCGCATCTACTGGCTCAACACCTATAATTAGTATCATTGCAATTTCTGCACATTCCCTTAATGGACCTCTAGACTTCCATTTGCAATGAAATGACGTTGAGTCCCTGCGAAACTTCTTCTTCTTCATGCATGTTTTGATGTCCATATGTCTTGACCACAGTTTCAGAATATCAAGGTGTCACTTCGACCAATTGTAAACCCGCAGGTTAAATCTCCTTATGCCGAGCATTGTTAATGAAAGTCTATAACCCTTTGGCAATGAACTTATAAACTCATGTGCATAAGCTTGCAACACGTGCACATTTGATGCCTTATTCCTTTGGCGGAAAACTGCACATTAGCTTCTCCAGCGGAAAATTCAATATGGTGTGCAAAACACATAGCGAAGAGTGAGTTTTCCGCTACGCGCTGTTCAAATTTCAAAATTGACCCAAAGTTGTCCATATCGTGATTTGGCCAATACCACTGATGAATCCACAATAGTGCAGGATAAATCAAAATCTATCAAACAATATATTGACGATTGGCAGGATTTCCCACTTAGTCGACTTCTCCATCACGGAAACTAACCAATACACACTAGAGATTCAATTTTCCACTTCATTGATTTGAATCGAATCTAAACCTTTATTACTAATTTTTGTTTATCCGCCTGGACCTCATTATCTGCGTGGGACCCATTGTCGCATGATCGCATAGCAATATTTTAATCTATGAGATCATGCGACTGCTCTATGATTGGTCAACTCTAAGCATCTTCGGTCCCACCTGTACATGTGGAAGGATCTTGGAAATGCTTGCATCATATGATAACCATCGGACATGGAACACCTTTACACATGTCATAATCTCACGTGATCATAAAGAATCTCCCACGGCTTAGCAGAAAAATGGCTACCGTCGATTCTGACCAAGGTGAAAACATGAACCGGGCCCACATCTGCTGAGGATTCCACGTGGCTGCCTCTCGCATGATCGCAAGACCAGTTTCTTAGTCATGCGATCTTGCGAGGATCGTAGATCTGGAGACCGCAGGGCTTCCACTATCTTGTCGCATGATCACAAGGCTGTAAGTTTATTTATGTGATCATGCGACCGCTCCATGATTGGTCAACTCTACAAGCATGATCGCATCTGCGCTGTTAGAGTATGTGGGTCCCAGCAGGCTTCATTGTCACACTTGCGCTGTTGGCCTTAGTGGGTCCTAGCAAAACAATCTCCCACTTGCCCGAGCTTCCATTTCACCTTGTCGCATGATCACAAGGTATCATTTTATTTCTTGTGATCATGCGACCGCTTTGAAGAGAAGCACTTTCACCCGTCACTTCTTTGAAACATACACAGTCAATAACCATGATACTTATGTACATGCCTCTTAACACTATAAAATTTGGCTTCATTGCATCTGTTCCATTGCATTCAACATAAGTTTGAGAACTTAAAAGTGCAAGATATGTACATAGCTAGCTGTATAGATTGCCTCATAATACAATGACTGAGTCCCAAAAACATTATACAGACCATTGATACAATCAAATGATAATAACTTCACAATTTAAATGATCACTGGTAATAGAATGAACCCACCATATACCTCAAAACACTAATTCCATCAAAGGAGGCTAGTAATAATTTAATCTTTACTTATCCTAAATTCTTCTTCTAACATCTTCACATGAAGAGTCCTCTCCTGATTCTTTTGAATGTCTGAAACTCAAACATCATTCCTCTTATTGAAAAGATCATCAATAGAGCACCATTTTCTTTGCCAGGTTGGGGTCTATAACCTACCCAATGTAGAAAGACCTTTAGAACAGCCCAACCAGCTCAGAGAAAGAAAAACAATGATAGTGAAACCTAGCAAAGAAAGCCTACCTAAGAAAGACTTAGACCTAGACTCAGACCACATGACTCCAATATTGCCAAAACAATGGGTGACTAAAAGTCAGGCAACATGTTATAAAGGCCTAATTTATTGTGCATGTCGATGCACACCTCTTGTCCACAAATTGACCCATGAAAAGGAAAGGGCCCCTCTTTATCAAAATCCACCTCAACCATAATAAAGTCACTACACAAAACCCAAAAGGTAGAAAGCATTGAGTTTGCAATCTAGTGCCAAAGAGAAGATCTTTCAATAACATCATTGGGAGCATAAACATTAATCATCCTAATGGAATGATTATAAATCAACATGAGGATCCAAAAATGTTTTTGAGTAGGATCTAAACCATGATCATTCAAGCAATAATTTCATCATGGTGCAAGAAGAGTAACGACCCCTCCATAACCTGTGTGGTTGGAGGAAAAATCTAGGCCAACTAGCCAAAGATTCTAGCATGTTGTAGAAATAATTAAAGAACCAATATGTGTAAGGAAATTAAGGTAGTAGATTAAATTTCTATGCTTACCTTGAGATGAGGGTCATGTAAAAAAATTTCATATCTTTACAACAATTACAAAAAATTAGCAAAAATAAAACACAAATAACATGCATACCAAAACACAATTATTTATATGGGGAAAACACTTTCAAGAGTAAAATCCCACACTCCAAAATCCACCCAATATTATTTAGAAATAAATAATAGATTATAATATACTTGTAAAGCAATCTTATCACAATAGTAACACCAACTAAAGATCTATAGGTAATTGAATAGTTATACTTGAGTCTTACACATACCCTCCATCTCACATATGTAATATATAGGAGATACAATGCATGAAACTATCAAATGGTATTACAAAACCATGGTGTAAGAACCACTTATAAAGTGACACTCATCTTATCTTCAATAAAATATTCCCTTTGAAGTGTGAAATTTAAAATCAACATGTGTAACTTCCTTTTATAGCTCAATTATGTGCTCAACATATTTTTGAATCTCCTATTTTAGGAGACCCAACTTTCAAAGGCCATAGCTTTTGAATTGAGTGTCTGATTGACAAACTATTTGAAGCACTAGAAAGATCATGGCATTATCTAACAAGACATAAATGTCTACGCAAGTTACAAATGCTTTTGGGCTATTTCATAGCTTCTAAAGCCTTCAAAATTGACTTCACAAAATTTCTTCATCAACTTAAAAAATGGGAACATTGATATCTTAAAAAATAGACATGATCTTACTATGAAAATTAATCGACATACTTATTTAGCCCATTCAAATCTTCGAGGGGAGTTTAGGGAAAATTCATGCTCAAATGTAAAATTACTATAAATACTAACCATATGTAAATACAAGTTTGAGACACATTTTTCTAAAAATATCCCACTTGTAGAACACCTTGAAGGAGAAAATAGAATATCTACACCATAGTTCAATTGATAGGGGCCATAAGGCCCATAGAGTTGAAACACCATCTGATATTCTTTGTTCTCATTGCCTTAGTTAAGTAATATGAAACATTCATAAAATCCTCTACCTTAACTAGATTCACCCTTCCATCCTAAATCATATATCTGATAAGATTATACTAAACATCAATGTGCTTGGTCCTGGCATGAAATTCCAGGTTCTTAGCTAGGAAGATCACTCACCGCTCCTTTTATTTATTCCAATATCTAAACACAATCTCTTAAGCCAAATGGCTTCTTTACAAGAATGAGTACCTTGTTAATGCAAATAATACTCCAAGGTATTCTTCAAATATGTAAAGACTCTTTTAATTGCATACCATATGAACTCTACATAGATCAAACATACATCTAGAAAGAAATCCCACTACTTGGAAAATGTTTGGTTTAGTATAAACCATAGCATACATCAGACTTCCAAGTTCAATCTAGTATGGTACTTTTATCTTTTCTTCCATCTCTAATGGGGATGTAGGATAGTCTAAAATAGATAAATTTATTCCAACTATAAGAGGAACACATAATGGTCTGTAATCTTGCATGTTAAACCTTTGTAAAATTGATTTCACATACATACTCTATCCTAGACATAACTTTCTATTCACTCTATCTCTTCTAATTTCTATCCCAAGAATGTATTTTGTTTTACCAAGATCTTTCATATCAAATCTAGCATCAAGCTAACTTCAATTCTACAATCACACATTTCCCTTTACCAATGAACAACATATCTGATGAACTACAACTGATTTAGAACCTGATTGAAGAAACTATGATTAGAGATCACCGAGCTGATTGATTAGATATGTAATATGATTAAATTAGTATTATGTTGCCATTGATGTCAACTAGTTTGACAAAACTTATCTTGTAAGTTACTATACCGAAACATCTGTAGAAAAGGAGTGAAAGAGATGAAGAACATAAATATCTACATGAGGAAGATGGATATGAAAAATGAGGATAAATAATACATTGAGTAACTTGTTGATAAGTATATGACCTTATGTTATTGACTTGATTATGTTGCATTCATCTATGATGAGGAAAAGAGCTAAAAGACACAAAGTAGTGTTGTCGATTGATGAAGCATTTCAGTATATACTAACGGAGTGTAGTGTATACCGAGCACAGTGTAAATCGAGCTTGTATTCATCAACGCATTTCTTGGTTAACTGAGGAGAACAGAGGAACTAAATGACTAGTTTAGCTGACAAGATTGATGAGCTAGAAAGTGTATGATTTTGAGGTAACAGATAATGCTTGTTACACAGATCGACGGCTAACAAAATTCAGGAAAGATCTAAAGGATGAGAATCAAATGTGTTATTGACACAAGTGCCGAGGTATATTTAAGAGGCAAAATCAATGAAGATGATTAAGTGGAAAAATCTAATGGAGAAGAAGAAAATTATTTACATGTCTATATAAGAGACTGGAGATTTCATAAGTGGATGTGATGCCAGAAGAAAAGGAAACTACAGAATCATCGCGTAAACAATTTTTCATGCATTATGATCATACTAGTTAAGGAGAACCCTACTGCAGAGCATTACTGAGCGACAAAGATTACTTACCGATGGACAGTAAGTTGATATATTGTTGAATCATAATTTTTACATTGATCAGAAAGATTTGTATGAGCTAAATATTGATCTGTATATCCGCAATTGAAGTTGTAATAGATTAGATCACCTACTGTTACATATTTAACCATTGTACACAGTCAAATCTCTTAACCGAGTGGACTAAGAAAGTCTTATTATGTATCATTCATAGAATGAACATAACTCCTGTCAACCCCAGAGTGACTGCTGGTTGGACGATAACGATTGGTCTTAAATCCTCTAACAAGGTCACACCTAATAGTGTATTTGTAACCTTTAACAGGGTTGGGTCTTCACTAACCTCACTTCAGAAGAGTGAATATTTTTGGGTTGCCTGTCCCAAGTGGTTTTTCCCTTCACAGGGTTTCCACGTTAAATCTCTTGTGTTATGTGTTGATTGTGATATTTGTTTGATGCCATATTTGCATGTTGCATATTTGACTTGATCGGTAACTACTATATGTTTTAGATTGGTAATCAATAAATGCATAGATAGTAAAAGTATTTTAAGTTACCGAGCAGCAGAAGTTTTAAGTAATTGTTTTTTGGATTATACGTTTTGTATTGGGACAGTGATTAACTGATTCACCCCCCTCTTAGTTATTCTAGCAATTAGTATCAGAGCATTGGTTGCTTGGAACAAATTTTTAAGGACTTCAGTACAAAGATCTCAAAATGTATAAGAGGGAAGTGCCAAAGCTGAACAAAGGGAACTTCACAATATGGAAAAGTCAGATGAAGTTGCACATATCTGGAATTCAGAATTCTGCACTAGAATTGATGGAAAATGGCTATATAGAACCGACCCCTAGTCCCCTGACACTTGATCAACTGAAAGACAAGCATGAACACAATGTTACTATGATGGAGATTGCTACTACCTGTACCGATGCTAAATTTGAAGATATTAAAAGTTGCACTACTACAAAATCCATGTGGGATAAACTTTCTCAAATTTACAGTGGAGATGCGAATGTAAAGAGAGCTAGTAGAAAGCTTAAGAGGTAGATTCGATGATATGAAGATGAAGGAAGGTGAGAATATTGTGCAATACAAAAATAGACTGAAAGAGGTAGTACATGCTATTAGAGCATCAGATGGAGTTATTGATGAAGACACTGTGGTAAGCAAAATTCTAAGAACCTTATTGCCTATCTATGCCATCAGAATATCTACAATTCATGAAAATAGGTCAGCACCTAACATCAAACTCACTCTTGATAATCTAATTAGAAAGCTTACAACATTTGAATTGAACAATTATGATAATAGTGTTGTACCATTTGTTGAGTCCGCTTTCACGTCTTCTCTGAAGATTGGTAAGTCTAGCAGGAACAATAAGAATGATGATGGTGATAGCAATACTGATGATAAGCTTGATGAACTTGAAGCTCTTATGGCTAGAAGGTTACCTAAAGGTAAAGGAAGGTATAGAGGTAAGCTACCTTTAGCATGCTTTAACTATAAAGAGGTTGGCCACATCACTACTAGATGTCCACATAAGAAAGATGATGATAGATCCAAAGACTGATCTGAAGAAAGCTATGGGAGAAGAGTCAACAGAGGCTACCGACACAATATAGACAACCGAGATAGTAATGAAAAAGGAAAAAAGGTATGTTACATAGCTGAAGATAATGAATCTGAATCTGATTCTGATGATGATGTAGAAGTTGTATTTGTTGCTATGAAAGATGACTCAGAGGAAGAAGATAGACATGTAGAAATAGCACTGATCTCTAAAGTTAACAAGAATGAGACATGGATCATAAAGAGTGGTTGTACACATCACATGACTGGTGATGAGGAGAAATTTGATCAACTTAAAGAATATGATGGAGGATCAGTTAAGATAGGTAATAACACACCTTGTATGGTAAGAGGTAAAGGATCCTTGATGATAAATGATACTATAAAATGTGATTATGCTTATTGGGTAGATGGACTAAACTATATATTGTTAAGTGTGGCACAACTGAACAATTCAGGTCACCGAGTTGCTTTTGAGAGCAAGAAAGTGAAAATCTTTGATGATGGTGGAAGACTAGTTGGAACTGGAGCACAATCAAGAGGTAATCTATTTTATCTTGATACTGATGAGTCTTCTTGCTTGATGATGAAAAATGAAGATGCTTGGTTGTGGCATAAAAGGTTATCCCATGTGAATTTTGATAACATGATTAAGATCAGGAAAAGGAAAAGAGTTAGAGGTCTGCCTAACTTGTCAAAACTAGATCATGTTATGTGTCATGAATGTCAAAAAGGGAAAATGACTAAATCTAGTTTCAAAAGAAAGGATTATTCAATAAAGAAGATACTTGATTTGGTTCATGCCGACCTATGTGGTCCTATGAGAACTCAAAGTTATTATGGTGATAGATACTTTATTCTCTTTGTTGATGACTATACTAGATTGATGACTGTTATGTTCTTAAAAGAAAAATCTGAAGCATTTAAGATGTTTAAGTGGTATAAAGCGAAGGTAGAAAAAGAGACTAGTAAGGAATTGAAATTCTTAAGATCTGTGATAGAGGAGGTGAATTTATCTTTGATGAATTTACTAATTTCTGTAATGAGCATGGTATTAAAAGACAGGTCTTGCACCGAGGACACCTCAACAAAATGACATTGCTAAAAGAAAGAATAGGTCAATAATTGACTGTGCTAGGACATTGATGTTGCAAAAGAATGTTGCCTATACATATTGGAGAGAAGCTGTCAACACTACAGTTTATGTTCTTAACCAAGTTTAATTGAAGAAGGACACCAACAAGACACCCTGTGAGTTGTGGTTTGGACACAAATTAACTATAAGTTATTTTAGGATTTTTGGAAGTAAATGCTTTATTCTGAAGGATGAGAGGAATGGTAAATTTGACTCTAAAGGTGATGAAGGGATATTTCTAGGATATTCCACTAAAAGTAAAGCATATAAATGTCTTAACAAGGTTACAAATAAAATGATTGAAAGTACTAACATTCGAGTTGATGATTTTGATGAAAAGAACACATAGGAAAGTACAAAGGAGTCAGAAGACTATGGTAGATTCACTTACATTGAACAACCAAGTATCTACCAAAGCCGCAACCTATGATAACCGGTCAGCAGGAAAATAATACTAAGGAGCAAGAAAGAGAAATTGACGAGTAGGATGGACCTACTGAGCAAGAAAATGAACCTGCACAGGATGAACAAGAAAGAAGAAACAGAGTACTAGCAAGATTTGTCAAGAGACATCATCTTGAGACACAAATTATTGGAGATAGACAAGCTAGCATGCAAACAAGGAGCAAAGCAAGACAAGGTAAATGTCTAGTTTGTGATTATGAACTGAAAAATGTAAAAGTTGCATTAGAAAATGATGAATGGGTTAATGCAATGAAAGAGGAAATAGAGCAGATAGAGAAGAGAAAAACCTAGACCTTAGTACCCCGACCTAAAGATAAGAATGTTATCGGTACTAAGTGGATATTCAGGAACAAGCAGAATGAGAATGGAGAAGTAACAAGAAATAAAGCTAGATTGGTATGTAAAGGATATGCACAGGAGGAAGGAATTGATTATGGTGAAACATTTGCACTTGTTGCTAGATTGGAAGGAGTTAGAATGCTACTTGCATATGATGCACACAAGAAATTCAAAGTTTACCAAATGGATATCAAGTCAGTATTTTTGAATGGAATACTTGAAGAAGAAGTCTACATAGAACAACCTGAAGGGTTCGTTGATCCATAAAAGAAAGATATGGTATGTAGATTACATAAAGCTTTATATGGTTTGAAGCAAGCACCGAGAGCCTGGTATGAGAGGTTGCATACTTATTTGTTAAGTATAGGATTTGTAAGAACAAGTGAGAACAACAATTTGTATATGAAAGGAGATACTGATGATACTATTCTTATTGCTAAGATATTTGTGGATGATATTATCTTTGGAGTTCAAGATAACATATGTAAATCTTTTGCTGATGAGATGAGAAAAGAGTTTGAAATGTCTATGTTCAGAGAGATTAAGTTCTTTCTAGGACTACAAGTGATTCAGCAGAATGATGGGATATTCATCTCACAATCTAAATATATCAAGGAAGTATTGGAAACATTTGGCATGGAAGATGCTAAACCTGTGGGAACATTGATGGCTACTGGATGTAAACTGACTAAGGAAGATGAAACTACAGAGGTAAACCAGACACTGTACCGATCTATGATTGGTAAGTTAATGTATGTAGTACACAGTAGACCATACATAGCACATGCTATGGGAATAGTTGCTAGATTTTCTGCTAATCTTAGAGAGTCACACATGATTGCTACTAAAATAATCTTAAGATACCTGAAGAAACATAGGATTATGGATTATGGTATCCTAAGGAAGGCAAGTTTGAACTGAAGGTTTATACCGATGTTGATTGGGCTGGAAATGTGGATGATAGAAAAAGCACCATCAGAGGAGCATTCTTCTTTGGTGAAAGACTTGTTACTTGGACAAGTACGAAGCAGGCTTGCATTTCTCAGTCTACAGCTGAAGCAGAGTATGTTGTTGCTGCTACAAACTGTTCAAATATTACATATATTAAGCAAGTTCTGGAAGGTATGAATGAGATAATCACTGAGCTGGTGATTATATACTGTGATAACACTAGTGCAATAAACATTTCAAAGAATCCAATGATGCACTCTAAGATAAAGCATATATCAATTAAGGATCACTACTTGAGAGAACAAGTACAGGAGAAGCAAGTTAAGCTAGAGTTTGTTACATCAAAAGAACAACTTGCAGATATATTTACAAAAGCTCTACCGAAGGATACATTTGAGTACTTTAGGACTAGACTTGGGGTCCGTCCCCTACTTACCGGTCACTAATGTGATCTGGATGTTGCATTAGCCTAATCTTATCAGAAGATCATTCATGTTGATGCAGCATAGTTCACACTTTGGATCATGTCTAAGGTTGTAAAAATTTAAAGAACTGGAATAGATTGGCATATCAGTATACAGAGATACAAAGAATGCATTGGACAACATAGAGTTACTTGGCTATTGAAGAGTTGTATGGTTATTTATTTCTTTGGCATTGTTGTCAAAGGGAGAGATAAAAAATATGAAACATATGCACCAATGAGAACTATCTGAGGGAGAGACAAATTGAAGCAAGGGAGAGCATTGAAGATCAGTTACTGAGAACAAAAGAAGGAATCCGAGAGCTAAAAAGATCTTATTTGCAAAATGACAAAGCTGCATGTCTAATGTCATTGAGTAACGTAGTGATTAAACATATTAAGCTAGGGAGAGCTTGTATAGCATTTGTTCAGAGAGTTGTAGAATACATGTTTGCTATGTGTATGGTATATTTCATATTACTTGAGTTGCCATCAATGCCAAAGGGAGAGATTGATGAACTACAACTGATTAGAACCTGATTGAAGAAAATATGATTAGAGATCACCAAGCTGATTGATTAGATATGTAATATGATTAAATCACTATTATGTTGTCCTTGATGCCAACTAGTTTGACAATACTTATCTTGTAAGTTACTATACTGAAACATCTGTAGAAAAGGAGTGAAAGAGATGAAGAACATAAATATCTACATGAGGAAGATGGATATGACAAATGAGGATAAAGAATACATTGAGTAACTTGTTGATGAGTCTATGACCTTATGTTATTGACTTGATTATGTTGCATTCATCTATGATGAGGAAAAGAGTTGAAAGACACAAAGTAGTGTTTTCGATTGATGAAGCATTTCAGTATACACCGACGGAGTGTAGTGTATACCGAGCATAGTGTAAACCAAGCTTGTGTTCACCAACACATTTCTTGGTTAACCGAGTAGAACAGAGGAACTAAACGACTAGTTTAGCCAACAAGATTGATGAGCTAGAAAGTGTATGATTTCAAGGTAACAGATAATGTTTTTTACACAGATCGACGGCTAACAAAATTCAGGAAAGATCTAAAGGATGAGAATCAAACATGTTATTGACACAAGTGCCAACGTATGTTTAAGAGGCAAAATCAACGAAGATGATTAAGTGGAAAAATCTAATGGAGACGAAGAAAATAATTTACATGTCTATATAAGAGACTGGAGATTTCATAAGTGTATGTGATGCTGGAAGAAAAGGAAATTGTAAAATCATTGCGTGAACAAGTTTTCATGCATTCTGATCATACTAGTTAAGGAGAACCCTACTGCAGAGCATTACCGAGCGATAGAGAGTAATTACCGATGGATAGTAAGTTGATATATTGTTGAATCAAAATTGTTACATTGATCAGAAAGATTTGTATGAGTGGAATATTGATCTATATATCCACAATTGAAGTTGTAATAGATTAGATCACCTACTGTTACATATTTAACCATTGTACACAGTCAAATCTCTTAACTGAGTGGACTAAGAAAGTCTTATTATGTATCATTCATAGAATGAACATTGTTATCTTGTCAACCCCAAAGTGACTACTGGTTGGACAATAATGGTTGGTCTTAAATCCTCTAACAAGGTCACACCTAACAATGTGTTTGTAACCTTTAACAGGGTTGGGTTTTCACCGACCTCACTTCAGAAGAGTGAATATTTTTGGGTTGTCGATCCCAGGTGGTTTTTCCCTTCACAGGGTTTCCATGTTAAATCTCTTATGTTATGTGTTGATTGTGATATTTTTTTGATGTCATATTTTCATGTTGCATATTTGATTTGATTGGTAACTACTATATGTTTTAGACTAGTAATCGGTAAATGCACAAACAGTAAAAGTATTTTAAGTTACCAAGCAACAGAAGTTTTAAGTAATTGTTTTTTGGATTATACATTTTGTATTGGGATAGTGATTAACTGATTCACCCCCCTCTCAGTTATTCTAACAATATCATCAACCTATATCGTAATATATAGAAAATGACTACCATAAAATTTATAATAAACATAGTAATTAGATTTAGAGTGCTCAAATAACAAACTCAACACATGTGTATCAAATTTATGGTACCATGTCCCTGGACTCTTCTTGAGGCCACACAAAGGTTTCTTTAATTTAAAAAACAAATTAATTTTACCACATAGTGCTCTAGTTGTGTCATGCAAATATCATCCTCTAAACCACCATGAAGGAATGTAGTTTTCACATCCATTTTATTAGCCTCTAAATCATAAGCAGTAAGAACAGAAAGAAAAAGTCTAATAGATGTCAATTTTGCAATAATAGAAATTTTCTCACCATAATCAATATCCTTAGTCTGAGAGTATCCTTTTGCAACCAAACTTGCTTTATGTTTTTCAATGCCTCCAACTAAGCCAATATTTTTCTTAAATACCCATTTTCAATCAAAAAGTTTTTTTCCTTTAGAAAATGGTACAAGATGCTATATATTATTTTTTTTCAAAGCTTTGATTTCTTCATCAATATCATTTTTTAATGATTCTATATCATTCATACATAATGTATTTTCTACAGATATAAGTTCACCCATGTTGGTATTCAAAGAAAAATACATCTCCAATTATTAGGAGAATACATTTCAAGTGGTTTTTTATGCCTTGTAGACCTTCAAACAAGCTGAGTTGGAGGTTTTTCCTCCCCTTTTGAATATTTAGAGCTAGATGAGCTCTCCTCAACTTCTTGATTGTCTAGGGGGCATTCAAATTTCTCGGGCATAGAAGGTCGTTGAATCACATCTTCCTTTTTAGTTTTTCTCAAGCTACAATGTAATAGGAGTATTAGTTTCTCTCAAAATAACACTTTTAATATGTATCACCTTCTATTAAACATGGTCTCAAATATTGTGTCCTTTTACACCATAGTTATATTTGATGAAGATACATTTCAAAACCTTATTCTCTAACTTTTCCTATTTATCCTTTGGCACATATGCATATGCCTCACAAAAAAAATATCTATGATATCTCAATGAAGAATTATGAATTGGCCATGCCTCAGGTGTTTTATCAACAAGAGATAATGTATGAGACTTGTTAATTAGGTAGCAAGAAATGGAGATAGATTTAACCCAAAATCTTTGTTCTAGGCTAGCACCACTCAACATACTCCTAACCTTATCCATCAACTTACTATTAATCATTTATACAAAACCATTCTATTGTGGAGAATACAAAGTTTTATTCTACATATAAATTCCACAATATTTACATAAACTATCAAATTAATTAAAGAAAAATTCACCACCATTATTAGTCCTCAAATATTTTATTTCCCTTCTAGGATACAATTTAACCATTGCTTCAAATTATTTAAATATACTGGAAACATCAAATTTACTCTTTACAAAATATATTCATGTAATTTTACTATATTGATCAATAAATGAAACATAATTTGTACTTTTCAATCAAAGGAACATCTACAAGAACAAACAAAATAGAATGAATAAGATCCAACACACCACAAGGTTTATGAGAACTCAAGTAAAATTGAATGTATTTGTGTTTTTGTTATTTTGATTCCACCAATGGTAGCTTACTTCAACCAGAATCACTCCCCATTGGGTACATTTTTGGATGGAATCTATGATCTCTCGTGGTACCTGGAGAAACTTTGTCCCAGGTACAAACATAGTGGTCTCTACATCACAGAAGAACACCTACAAGCCTTCAAGGACTCCATGTTTTTCCACAACATCCAACATGAGGATTTGTCTTGTAGGGTATTCCCCTACTCCCTAGGGAATAATGAGATAAATTGGTACCTCTCCATACCCGCCAACTCAATCCATACTTGGAAGGAGTTAGAGGATGTCTTCCTATTATATTTCCTAGTCTATGTGGACCTAAGAAATATTTACCACTAATTCGCTTCCTTGTGAGAGGATCCTAATGATCCCTTGACCATATTTAATAATAGGTTACAATGAGCCTACAAGTGGCTATCTATCCCTTTTATTGGATCTCAAACCATTTCCATTCAAATCTACCTAAACACTCTCAACCCCTTGGTCACCACTATGCTCACTTGAACAACCCAATCTAGTGACTAGGATAGTCTTTTCAAGGTATGTTCCCTGGCTCTCTAGATCAATCAAGAACTCAATCAAACCCATGGAGGTATTGGGATTAGTTTACCTTTCAAAATGCAACCCTGGGGTTATCCTCAAATGAGCGGGTATATCCCCAATGTTATGATTGGTGCTCCAATAATGAATCTAGTGCCCCAGTATGTGCACAATCATGTCATACCAATGTAACTAGAATACATTTAGCCCTAGTATAATTTTGCAACCCCACAAGTCTCTAAAAGTTCTTTCTTCCAACTATCTACTCTATCTGAACAAAAACCTACCCTAACCCATACCATAATTGTTATCCCAACTCCACCTTTGCCACACCCCGACCAAGTGAATCATATAAATATAGAGATGGATGCCATGAAAAATTGCAATCCCCAATCACTTATGAGCTAGTTTAAATGAAACTCGGGTCCTCAGTTCCTTAGAACCCTTGTCCTTCCCAGCAACACAAAAATTACCAAGTGTAGAGGAATTATCAGAACTCTAGCCTGTGATACAATACCAATCAATGCCCATACAAAAACTGGCAATGGAATACCACCCCAAATAATGGAGGGGTGAATGTAAACACACCAAAGGCCTCAGGGAATGTTAACCCCACTCATAATGTGAATATTATGTATTTCCACCCTTAGACCAACTAGTGTAGACTCCGTGATCCTCACACTTCAAGGTGAATTATTCTATAATGGAGAAAATAATTAGGATTGTCTAATCAGATAACATCCCACCTCCTAATCAGTCATCATCTCCACCTCTGAAGAAAATTATCTTAGCCTTTTCTTGTGATACCCTATTCTTTGTAAAAGAAGAGGATGAAGAATAAGAATAATATTTAGGAGGGTTATTTCATGATCCCCCTATGAATATGAGGCTCAGGCCTTCCAAGATGCAAGAGCTCCTTATGATACCTGGATTCAAAAAAAGGGTCCTTTCACCACCTCAGTCCCTCCAAAGGATGCCCAAGTTTCATTGGACCCCAAAAACAATACCCCCACCACGGGGACCATTATTTCACTCATCATAGCTAGACCCCAAAAAGGCTACTTGGACCCCCAGGGGGAGTTTTTATGTCACCAGTGTGATGGAAGACAATACTAGTACCATGACCCTCATGGAATTACTGTGAAATTATCCCAAGAAGGAGCAAGTACTCCTTAAATATCTAGAACAACCTGAATCTTGCCTCAATGAGGCTAAGACCATCACCTATGATGATTCTAATTCAACAATCTACCAAGGAAATAATGATGACCCTCACTTCCTTCTTAGCTTAAAAATCTATGGAAAAAATTTGCATAGCTGTCTAGTTGACTCCAGGGAGTTATGAAATGTCATGCCCTTTTCTATATGTAAAAACTCAGGTTAAACCCCATCAAAGAAAATGGTGTGGTGGTCCAACTTGATAAAACTTAAGTTAAAATAATTTGGTGAACTCAACAATTTTCAAATCCTACTCACCATAGACCCTCGTGTCACAAGTGTTATCGATATCCAAGTGGTGGACATCCTTGAGACTTATGAGATTCTCCTAAGCTAGAACTAGTCTAAATCCCTAAACAAGTATATCTCAACTAACTTTTCCCACTTATGGCTTACATGGAAAGGTGTAGCTAATCAGATGAAGGTTGAAAGTGAGCCCAAAATGAAACAACTCATCACTAATTATGGACAAAACAATGAGGTGTCCTATGTTCAAGTTGAGCTAGGCCTCTATAGAGCCAAGGAAATTCTAACCCTAAAGTTTCTTCCAGAAGAAGTTACCTCCTTAGAGGAAATTTTGTTGGCACAGAGAACACATGACCTTGTTTTTTTATTAAAATATGACATCCAAAACCTTGGTGTCAATACAACTTCGATAGACCTTCCTTCATCACAATTGGGTCAAGCTCATTTTGAGATTACCTACGAGGTATGCTTAGTTACCATTTCCATCTTACTTCCTTCCCTAGTAGAGGGTAATAAAAAAACAATGGGAACCCATCCCACCAAAACCTAAAAATGAAGGGCTAATCCTTGAGGATCCAATGTTGATTCCTCCTCTTGAAATAATTATGGAACCTTTGGTACCTCTCTCTAAGACTATGATGAAACATCTGGTTCCCACTCTTGAATCACCTTTGCCTACCCCCAGTCCCCTAAGTGAAAACCCTCCTAACAAGGACATTTGAACCCTAAAGTTCTATGGTTTGTGGTCCAAACAAGGAAGTGGAGAAGGTGTGGAATTGATCAACCCTCAAGGAAGATCTTTCCTCATGTCTTATCAACTTAAGTTTGAATATACCAATAACGTGTCTAAGTACGAGGCCTTATTCTTAGGTCTCTTATTCATCCTCAAAAAAGGAGTTACTTTCCTTCAAGAACTATGCAATTCATAACTGATATTCAAACAAGTATGAAGTCTATATACATGCCATGAAAAATGATTAGCAACCTATTGCAATAGGTTGTGGAGCTTGATTCAAGACTTTAATGCCTTTGGTATCGAGTTGATTCTTCAGAGATGTAATTATGTTTGAGATGCCATAGATGCATTTTCTATTACCTTAGAGCCCATGGTTGGTTCATGCCTTTGTAAATTTTGTCTTGAGCTAGTATCAACCCCGTCTATTGCTAATGTAATGTCACCCATTTTTAGGTTTTTAAAGATGACAAATATATCCTTTCCTTCTTAGCTAATACGAGTGTCTTCAAAGATAAGGTCATAGAAGAAGAATAAGAACACGATGAAAAGGGACATGGGGAAGAAGAGGATGGTATCCTCAACCTCCCTACCAACACCATTCCCAAGAGAATGGTATCCCTAGAGAACATCTTTGAATTAGATCCCTGAGTTAAGGAAAAGCTTCCCTAGTCTACGAATGAGGGAAAATATGAGAAGATCAACATAGGTCAGGATGAAGAATAAAAATATGTATTCATAGGCATATCATGATCCCCTAAAGAGAAAGGAAGGATCCTCTTTATCTTAAATAAACATATTGACATTATAGTATGGATTTATGAAGACCTCAAAACCTATGAAACCTCTATAATGACCCATATGATCCCGCTCAAACCAGATGCTAAGCCTTTTAGGATATTGGTCAATCCTTTGATTGAACCCCTAATCTTCTAAGAATTAAAAAACCTACTATATGCAAGGATAATCTTCCCAACCACCCATACCACCTGGGTGGCCAATGTGGTCCTAGTCAAGAAAAATAATGGGGAGATCACACTATGTGTAGATTTATGAAACCTGAATAAGGATTTGAAGAAATAAAATCATCCCTTACCCTCCCTAAATGAGGTACTCCAAATGGTTAATGGTTCCCAAATGATGTCTTTCCTAGATAGGTGCTTTGGATATAACCAAGTCATGGTTAAATATGAGGATAGACATAAAACTGCCTCTACCAAGAAGTGGGGTACATTCACATAACAAAGGATGCCTTTTGGTCTTATCAATACAAGATCCACAATCCAAAAAGACATGGACATCACATTTAAGGGACTGGTTAATGAATGCATAATCATCTACATGGATTATTTAATGGTTTTCTCTTGGGATAGATGTGAACATCCTACCCTGGAGAAAATATTTGAGAGACGTTGTACTTACAGGATTTTCTTTAACCCCAAGAAGTGTATATTTGGGGTCACTAAAGGGAAATTTCTTGGTCACATTGTTTCAGAAAAGAGAGTCTCTAATGACTTAGACTTAGTTGAGGCACTGCTTAAGTTACAAGTTCCCGACAATAAGAAAGAAATGCAATCTTTCTTTGAAAAAAATAACTTTATTCATCCCTTCATCACTATATTTTCCAAAGAAGGGAAATATCTAAATGATATGATGAAGAAGGATGTGAAGATTGAGTGGAGTCAGGAGGCTAAGGACACATTTGTCTAGATTAAAAAATCTATAGTGGAGGCACCAGTGCTTACAAGACCAGATTAAACTCTTCCCTTTTATATTTATTCCTTTTCTTCATCACCTTATGCATTTTTTTTACTAACCCAGAGAAAATATGGGGAAGAGAGATCCATTTCCTTCATGAGCTCCCCCTTAAAAAATGCAAAAAAGCAAACACTCTTCTCTAGAAAAAAAGAAGAAGCTTTTTCCCCTAGTCAGGGAAGTGAAAAAGATTAAACATTACATCCTTAGAAGTAAGGTGCATGCCATTATACCTAACCAAGTCATCAAATCCATGCTCTTCTAAGGTGAAATTGGGGAAATTTGTGGAAGATGGATGGCTATTCTCTAAGAGTTTGACTTAGAAATGGAGCCCATGAGACTTTTTTGAGAAGAAGGAATTTCACAAGATATGGCTGAAGTGGGTCTGTGGCTTGAATATAAACAATACACAATTGAATCCTTCACTTAAGATCCTTGGTATGTTGATATGGTGTACCTATTGCTCAACAAAATATGCCCTAAGGAACTTACCCCTGCTAAATGTGGGTTTCTCATACTCAAGAGTGCCCACTTCATGATAAAGAAAGAAACCTTATTTCAAATTTTTTTAAGGCATCTACCTTTGATGCCTCGATAAAAAACAAGCACAAAAGATGACTGAAGATTTCCATGGACAATTTGGGACTGGGCATGGCTCTGTCAATGCCACCACTCACCAAATTCTTAGAGTTGGTTACTATTGGTCCCAAATATTCAAGGATGTCCATAACCATGCATGGCATTGTCACACTTTCCACATGACCACTTCAAGAGAGAATAATTGTGTAATGCCCCTCCAACCAATTTATTAAGTAATAGCTTTCACCCATTGGGTGCTAGACTTCATCGAAGTAGATAATCCTAACTCCTCCATAGGCCACAATCACATCCTCACCACAAAAGACTATTGTACGAGGTAGACCATGGCCATAGCATGTAAGAATGGCATCGTAGATGTCATCATTCTCTTCCTAGAGGAGCATATTGCCACATGATTAAGAATGCCTTTTTCCCTAGTGTGCGATAATGGTTCAACATTTTCATCTTCCCAACTCATGTTGTGGGTTTATCAACATTAAGTTACTCTGAATTTTTCTAGTAACTAGTACACTTAGGGGAATAGAGTAGTAGAGTCTACCAACAAGAACCTCCTTGAGGAAATCAAACACCTACTACAACAAAAAAATTGGTCATCGAGCATTCAACACCTCAAATTTTTGGTCGTCGTACAATTAGGGATTTTATTTTCTGATATTTTTGTGCCCTATCTTGTGTGTCATTTTTTAAAGATGACAAGATGTATTTCATCTCAAATTTTTAATTAGGGATTTATAGGGCTCCTAACCCTACCTAGTTTGGCCTAGTTGCAGGTCACGTGTCAAGAACCCCCACTTTGAATTTCTTGTTTGACACCCTTTTGTTCAAATGATTATTGTTCATCAACTAGCCCTTGGTCCCCTTGGCTTGGAACTTTGGTTCCCAACCTAACAATCACTTTCATAGCCACATTTTCAAATTTTCCAGAAGTTAGTTAGTTAGTAAGCTTTTTCGATTGAAAACCCTTTTCTTGCCTGCATTTTGAGCTTTTGACTAACTACCAATATTCATTATGGTAAAATGTTTGAAATTGTTAAGGAACCTCGTGGCCTTTGGGCTCTGGAATTCCTTCATCCCATTTACCATCCAAACAAATAAGAAGGCCTTTTTCAGATTAATGGTGAAATACTCTCGGCCCCTACTCTGTAAAATTCTTTGTTAAAATTAATAACTCCGGTCTTTGAGTTCCAAGATTTTGTACTCTTACCTCATGTTTTCATTTTTTAAGAAACCTTCACATAGATCCCTAGAACCGAGCTACCAAAATTTGTTTATATTTTAATAATATTGTTTATATCGTACAAGAATTGATTGTAATGTCTTTTTTTTCAAGTACAAAGGACACTATGATATCCTCATCATTAGTATAAGAAGTTAAGCTTGAGGAAACTCCTATGAGGTTGTCATGAAGGAAGAATAAGGATGGGAGGGATATGGAGAAGCATCCCCTTACCATGAAGTACAAAGTGGATGGGTAGGTCAGAGTTTCCAAGCTAGAGAATGAAATAAATAACATAATAGACATTGACCTTGGTGATTATGACTTAGAGGAGGTGATTAAGACCGCGGTAGAAACCACACAGACTTCTAGAGATGGAAAATGTCACCATCTTCTAAAGTATGGATTAATGGTGATCGCTTCCTTCCCTCTCACTCCAGTATCAAGAGTTTATCTGTACCCTAAAAAATTATTATTCAGAGGCTAATCATTCATGCACCCTACCAGATGGTACCCACGTAGTCACTTTCAATGTGGCCTCCATCTGCATCATCCTTCGCATCCCCAACAAGTCAAAGGTTGTGACAATGGACAAGGCACTTTCCATGGCCAAATACAAAAGAACTGAGGCCTACAAAAGAAAATAATTGAACAAGAATTGGCTCAGAATGTTATGGAAGGATGCCTCAAAGATGTCTAGAACTATTCTGTGAGGTGATTTCATTTTTCCCATCTAGGGGATAATTGTGATGTTGTGTCATATCTTTAGAGATCCAAGCACAAAGGAATACACCCCTTGGATGTATTACTTAATATTCAACATTGTTATTGGCATGACCTACTTCAATTGGGCCCAAATTATCATATACCTACAGCTTCAAGAAGTCAAGGACATGAGACAATTTTATATGACATCTTATACATCTGGTTGACAAATTGTTGGAAGGACATTGAAGGTGTAGAGAAGGCCAGCCACTGAGGTGACCAACCAGAGGATACACTCATGTTGATTCATTACCTAAAAATTCAACTAGAAAGGTTCCCCAATGCATTATCTTGTAAATGATACTTTTTTATATAATCAGCTAATAAGGCTCACAGGCGATGTGGGGTATTAGTTGTCAAATGTAGAGATGGTCCTTATTGATCCATGGGGGTGTTGGTTTTTACAGTTTTCCTAGTACACTTATATCTGGATGTTTATATTTTCTATGAAGTCCTTCCTCCTCCCTCAATAATACAATGACTGAGTAGGCTTACTCAAATTTTATAGAAAAATATAGGAAACACATCTTTTGATGACTGAGAAGAAGATAAAGGTGGTCGGAATCCCAATTTTTTGTGAGTATAAGTGAACCCTTTCCATTATGAAAGAGGATGAGAATGAGCTAAAGAGATTTTGTTTGGAGAATTTTTACCTATTGCAGCTGCAATATGATCCTCGAGGAAGAATAAAAAAGGTACTCCCCGACACTTTTGAAGGTCACCTCCCTCACCTTGAAGATTTTTGGGTAGATTTCTAGGATGATTTTGATCTGCATTGCCAAGCTAGTATGACCAACTCATAGTACAACACATGGTTGATTTTGGGTTGCGTATATTTTCCAAAGGTTTCATAGATACCTCAACCATTTTGGATCCCATCTATGACCAAGGAAAGGTAAGAGACTAGCTCCTCTTGAGAATCAACTTGGACAAGTTAAAAGTTTTGGATATCAGGAAAGTCATCTGAGAAGTCATAGAAAAGAGCCATGTAGTTTTTATTTATCTTTAGCGTCCTACAAGTAGTTTTGGGAAAAAGTAAAAAGGCAAAGCCCAACCCTCTCAGTAGTATGAGAAGTGAGAAAAGAATAAATAGGGTACCTCATCTAGGTAGTTAGATCCCCTTAATGAAGCCCCAAAAGAAGTAATTTTTCTATACTTTGGAGAATAGATGGGAAAGTTACAGAATCTCACTTTTGTGGCGCAATAAGGAGTCACCATTGGACTCAGTGGAGAATCCCTTTTAGTCACACAACCTTCCTAGACAATGACGAGCTTGACTATTAAATATCTCGCATATCGATGTTGATAAATAGTTGGATGTTCAAGATAAGGAGGATATCCTATTACAACTTCCCAAAAGGAAAAAGAAGAAAAGAAAATGGGTGGTGGATGATTCCCCCATCGGTCCTAGCCCTGAAGGCAGGGATGATTTTGAAGATGCACATGCTTCAAAAATTGAAGTTCTCACAGAGGAGCCCATATTCAAGCAGGTCCTACACTTTGAGGACCTAGATAATGCCACCCCTTACAATCCCAATGAATTTATTACACTGGAATATCAAGAGCTCCTCAATAAAAAAAAAAGAAGAAAAAAGGTGTTAGTTCAAAGAGGAGAGGGAATGGTTGGAATAGGTGGTGAAGGCAGAGGAAGAGTTAATCCAAGGGATTGAAGAATAGAGCCAAGAGGAAACAAGAGGCCGATGGGTGTTCCCACCAAGAGGAAGATTGCCTCAAGGAAGATGGAGATGCCAAAAATAAGAAGGTTGAAGAAAAGTAGTGGCTAAAATAAGAATAGAGAAAGGTGATTGAGCGTGCAGCCAAGATGCAAGAAAATGAGGATTCTTTCCACAAGACAGTTGAGGCTGAAAAAAGGAGATAAAAAGAGGAGGATGCCTGAAAGCATAAAGAAGAGGAAGTAAAGAGAAGGGTAGAGGAGAAGAAAAAATCACAAGGGTAAATTGGACCCTCGAGAGAAACCATACCCCCTACATATAGCACTCCTTTAGGTAATCAATTAATAATCCTTTATCAAGTTAGTAGTCAAATCCATAGAAAAATCCATTGCCCAATCCACAATCAGATCCAAAGGAGAACCCTCAGTAGGATTCTCAGAAGGAGAAGGACTCACAATAGGAAGAAGAAACAACATCAAATCCTAGTAACCCTCCTCTCAAATATGAACAAGTGTCACCCCATGAAGAGGTGTGAATGGAGTACGGTGGTGAGATGTTTGATTTATAAGACACTATAGATGTCGAGGTAAATGTTTTGAACCCACCTAAATAGATTGTAGATGCACACAAGAGTAAACATCCAAATGATTCATTGCCACACCCTCTCTCTCCAAGACATAATGAATGAGCTCATGGCTCCACAACCCAAGAAAAAAAAGGTGTGTTCCATTTTTGTGACTAGGAGGAACACCAAAGGAGAGACGGTGGTGAAAATGACCATGCCTCCTAAGGATAAAGAAGAGAGGTTACTCCTAGAGACTATTAGATACACAAGATCAACCTTGGGAAGAGAAATAAGTGGACTGATATCAAAGACCTTGATGACATCGTCAATGCGATGAGTGAGAGGTATGTAATAGAATATCAGAAGAAGAAATAGGCACAAGCCTTATTTATTAAAATGAAGGAGCTAGTTAAAGAGCTCACCTCAATTATTGCATCTGGAATGCCCGAATAATCCACCTCTGGAGAAATCTTGTAGGATGAGATGAATTCTTCAAGGATTATGAAGAAGAAAGCTTATGGAGGTAATGATCTCTTGCCCAATGCTTGCAATACTAGATTTTTCTATTCCTTTTGTTGCTGAATGTGATATTGTAGGTGAAGGAATTAGGGTTGTCCTAACTCAAAGGGGACACAAAATATCTTTTGAGAGTATAAAAATTAATCAATTGGAGAAAGGATATTCTATACATGATAATGATATGTTAGCAGTGGTGCATGCTCTTGATAAGTTTAGGCAATACCTTGTTTGTGGTAAGTTTATAGTCAAAATTGATCATAACAGTCTCAAGTTCTTCTTGAATCAAAGGGATTTGAATGACCGCTAACAAAAATGGGTAAGTAAATTGCAAGCATATGATTTTGAAATTGAATATTTAAAGGGAAAGAATAATACAGTTGTTGATGCTCTTTCAAGGAAGCCTTCTTTATGCTCACTTTCTACCCTTGTTGTTGATTGGAAAGTGTCTATTATTTTAGAATATGCTAAGGATTTATTTTCTTCTAATATTATAGATGGGAAGATTAAGGATGATAGATACATAGTGAATAATGAATTGATTTATTATAAGGATCAGGTATTCCTTGTACCAACATAAAAAATGAAAGAGAATCTTTTAAGAGCATTCCATGACACACCTTTGGCAAGATAAAGGGTACTATGAAATTTATAAGAAAATATGGGAGATGTTCAATTGGAAAGGGATGAAAGAAGATGTCCTTAAACACATTAGATAATGTAAAAGTTTCTAGAAAAATAAGGATGAGTAGAATTTTCTAGTTGGATTGCTTCAACCATTACCCATACCAGAGCACAAATGAGCGAGTGTCTCTATGGACTTCATTACCACATTACCAAAGCACAAGGTAAAGATTGTTTATTTGTGGTGGTTGATAGATTAACAAAGTATGCACACTTTCTTCCTATTGCATTTGAGTACAAAGCATCACAAGTGGAAAAATTATTTTTCAAGGAAATTTTTAAGTTGCATGGAATTCCCAAGAATATTGTTAGTGTCAGGGATAGAAAATTTGTCAGCTCTTTTTGAAAAGAACTATTTCAACTCACCAGCACAAAATTGACTCCTAGTACAAGCTACCACCCTCAAGCTAATCTTCAAATAGAGATTGTTAATAAATGGATAGAAGGTTACTTGAGGAATTATGTTTTAGATCAGAAAAAGGCTTCGGTGGTGGCTACACTTAGGAGAGTATCGTTATAATACCTCATATCATACATCTATTGGTATGTTTCCTTTCTAATCTCTTTATGGTTATGACACACTCTCCTTTTTTGATCTAATATTTTTTGATAGTAGAGTTCCAACAAAAAATTACTTTGTTCAACAAAGTCAAGACATCTTAAGAGCACTCAAAGATAACTTGCATCGGGCTCAAAATCAATAGAAATTGTATGTAGATAAGAAGAGGACATAAAGAGATTTTGTGGAAGGAGATTTGGTCTTTGTTAGATTGTAGCCATATAAGAAAAGTTCTCTAAAGAAGAGTGGTTTACAAAATCTCAGTCCTGAGTTTTATGGGCCTTATAAGAACATTAGGAGGGTTGGAGAGGTTGCATGTGAACTGAAGTTACCAGTTGATAGAAAAATACACAATGACTTTCATGTTTTGAACCTTAAGAAAGCAGTAGGATAGAATGTAGTGGTTACTCCAGAGATTCCACCTTTAGATTGTGAGGGGAATTTAATCCCGATTCCAGAATAGGTATTGGAGACTAGGGAGAATAGATTGTGAAACAAGAGCATTACATAATATCTAATTGAATGGAGGAATATGCCAATTGAGGATGCAACATGGAAAGGTTTAGAAATCCTTGCACATCCTGATATTCATTGCTCGAGGAAAATAAATATATAGAAGAGGGAACTATCATGTCCCATTTCCAAATTTTCAAAAAGGTAGTGCTTTCTATTTTTAGTAGGTCTATTTTTAGTAAGTCAGGTGATCCTATTTTGTCATTTTTGGCTTTTTTGTTCAAATCAAGTAATTTGATTTTAAAGGAGAAAAAATTTACACTGGGAAAGGAAAAATAATATTTTATTTACTTTAAAATGCCTTTTTCTCCTCAAGTAGGCATGGAAAATTATATTGGAGATTTTTGGGCAATATGAAGTGAATATTAATTGGTCAATGTGAGAGAAAGGCTAAAGTTTGGAAAGACAAGTGTCAGACATCCTCCAATGTTGTATGCATGCAAGATTCATTCCTTGGGTTGTGAGTTTTGGTTCCCATACTATTTTTTGATTTGGTTTAATATGAAAAGCATTTTTTTGTATTATTTTCTCTCATTCTGGGTTTGGACATTTGATAGGTTATCCTGGTGCATCTTTTGAAGTAGTGTGTGGAGGAAGATAAGACTTGCATGTAGTGTATGTTGTAGGTTTAAGAGATCACGAGAAGTGGGTTTGTGGGTTACAGAGACAATCTCACACATGGGTTGTATTGGAGCACAAATAAATTTATGTTTCCATATTTTCTTCTTGCAGTTGTTTGTGTGTGTGGGTTGTAGATAGAGTAGTTTGTAATGTTGTTTTTATGTATGTTTGAGTGCAGACATGTATGTGCTAGGGAAAGTATCTTTGTTGTAGTTTAATGTATTTCCAACACCATTTTGTTGAGCGTCTGGTTTGGATTTTAATTCATAGTTTGTTGTTAAAGATTTCTTGGAGAAAATAAGCCTCTTTGTGAGTGCATTTTGTAACCATATTTTCAGATATGAAAAGTGATATTTACATGTCGTTATGCTAGTAAATTTTTTCTAGAAATATTCATTTGATGCAGCAATATAAATTTGAAGTTCAATTCCTTTGTTTTGCACAAGTTCCTTCTACCCGATTTCACCATTTGTGAGAAAATTGTAATTTTAAAGGTGTTGTGGTAAACTTGAAATTTAATTTGCAACAACCAATTAAAAATTACATTTTTAATTAAAAGGGGACATTAAAGATCAATGGAAGATGGTGTATATACCGCAAGGCTTTAGGAACCTTTGAGCTATTTTAATTTCATATTTTCCTCTACCTGCTAATTATAGGCCTCTTATAATTTTAGCATATCTTTCTCTAGTTTATAAAAAATATTTTAAGTTTTTTGTTCCTGCCTAAATGAACATAGTAGTATGGATTGATAGTGTTGTTTCCTTAGGAGTAGAGGTATATGTTATCCTTTTAAAATTCAAGATCACCCTCATTTCCTAATTGATTTCTACTAGATCTTAGGCTTTTGAGTAGTTGGGGAAATGTTTGAAATTGCTATGGATTCTATCTTAGGGTGAAAATTGACCTTGTTATTTCTTTTTCATCTTCCTCTTAAGTAGAAAAAACCTCATCTTGTTCACTTATAATAGCATCTAGGGCCAATGTTGAGGTAATATTTTAATTTGGGAGAAGGAGTACTCTAATCTCTCTAACTATTCTCATGCCCACTTCAAGACTAGTGTCCTTTGCATCAAAGTTGACCTCTTTGAAGGTTGAATTATTTATCTCCTCATACTAGGGGAGTTCAACATTCATTTTTTTTCCTCTAATTTTCTAGAAATTGTTTTTCATTTAACCTTCTAAGGCATATCCCTTAAATCTCACAACTCTTCACAAAATCACCATCTGTTGAAAATTGAACACATGCCAATGCTCTAGCATCACCCAACTCATTAGGTTGTGCCTCTACATGCATATTAACCTTGTCCTCTAGCACTTGGGTGTCTTCTTGCCTTGGTGTTGAATGAATAATTTGACTAAATTCTCCTTCTTTGGACACATTAGTTTCTCTCTTACCTTATTTTCTTCTTCAATTGCAACCATTGAATAGTCAACTAGTACTAGTTTCTCTGTTCTCTTCCTTTTTTATGATTGTCGTGGTGGACTTGGATGAGGGCCTTGCACCAATCGTGTATGAAACTCTAAGATCATCACACCTATCTTCATTGGTGCTTTTTTTTATTGAGGAGGCTAGTTAGGTAGGCCTACTTTCCATTGTTGAAGCTTTACCATACGATTTCTCAAAATAAACTATAAGTGTAGTGGTCCTCTCCATAGGAAATTAGTTATCTATACATATACCCATTTGTAGTTAGGTCTATTCTCTTTCCTTTTCTCTTCCCCCTTTTGGATAATCTCCCACTTTCTCCTTCTATTGTATGCCCTCTCCTAGGGATTATTCATTTCTAATTACATCCTCCCCTAGATACAATTGGTGTTTATAAGAACTTGTTTTGATCTACATTTTTAATTGATGGATGACTTTATTAGATTTGTAACCTAATGATAAATGGTCAAATATTTACAATGATAAATTATATATAAAATATGGCTTCAAGTGCAACCTCCACTGGGGCTCATTGCCATCAAACTCTCTAGTGGGTGGTCATCCTTCCTATATCCTACTAGTGGGTACTCCCTTTCAACCCCCTACACTCATTTATGAATAGTAACCTTTAGTTATTGCAAAGTTGAGACACCATTTTCTTAACATGTCTAGGGTTTAGTGTTATGACATGGAGTCTAGGGTTAAATATGTAGGTTTTAGGGTTTAGTGTAAAGAGTTGAGGGTTTAGCATTGAGGGGTTATGGGTATTGAGGTTAGGGTTAATTGTACAGAGTTGATATTTTATCCTATAGGCTTTAGGGTTTATGATAGGGTCTAGGGTTGAGGCTCTTTATCTTTCTTTACTTTAATCTCATTACTTACCTCCCCTTGCCTCTTTACCTATCTATGTCACCCAATTTTATCTCTACCTCTCCTTCATCCTCTATCTAGAGCCCTCTATAACTCTACCCCTATCTCTCTTCCTACCTATAACCTTCTCTCTTTATGTCTAGCTAACTCTCTTTCCCTATCACTTACCTTCTCTATCCCTTCCTCTCCTTTTATCTTTGTCTTTAACTCACTCTTGAAACTAACTATAAATGCAAAATTAAGCAAAAATGTACATGTTTTGTCAAGTTGAAAGCACAAGTATGTTTTTGAAATTATAGGCATTTTAAAGTGGAGGCCAAAGTGCAAAACACTAATATATGAAAAATGTGCCCGTGTTATGCTTATTAAGCATAACATGAGTGCATGTTTCTTATACAAAAACATATATGAGATTTTGGAAATGGTACTTTAATACCCCTTTCCTTAATAAGAAGCCTTGTAAAGGCTATTCATGGTTTTCTTTACATCTAACTATGATTCAAAAGCTCAATAATATATGGGTTCTACAATTCATAACCACCATATGGAAACATATCTTCCATGCAGTTTGGTCAGCGATTTCAGAACCGAAGCTTGCTCATTTCTCTTAGTTCTTCTTTATTATAGTATCCCATTGGTTTTTTATTGTTCTATTTGGGCGTTCTCATTCCATGTTGCCCTTTTGTGGTCATTTAAAAATATTCAAACACCTTTCTACTTGTTTGCAAGCTCAAACTACTTGGGATTAGATACATAATTTCTTTAGGCCTTTTAGACCCGAGTTCTTATCTTAACAAATAACTATTTTGAGTGATTAGCCATGAATGCTAGCTGAATTCCCCCAAATCTGGCATTCTTTTAGAGTAGATGTTCTATTTAATAATTCGAAAGGAGAAATTCAACTCTTATTTTTGGAGCTTCTATCAACTAGCATTTTTCTTGTGTAGTAAATCTATGATTGTTATAATGTCCCTATGTAGATTTTGGTGTAAGCTAACACAGTTTCCTTAGAAGTTGTTCATTTGTAAATTCTTATTAAGAATTGGCATAATGCTTCTTGTACTGTTGCACCAGGGCCACTTACACTTCCCACAAGGGCCCACCTCTTCCCTAAGAGTGTAGACATGGTCAATAATCATAGTAATCATACCAATCACAATTGTCAAGGTTTATAAGCTAGAATGGGTGGATGAGTTGGCTTGGGCTATGGGTTTGCTCCCCATAGGTCTCGAGTTCAACTCCCTTCCTAAATTTAAGAGGTGGGATTGCTTGCGGACTGTGGATCTCCCAAAGGGAGTTGCTCTCACCTCTGCTCGCCCCTTCCTAGACCCCGACTTGGCAATATGTAAGCCCAAGGTAAGGCAGGTTGGGTCGTTGGACTGGGCCGCTGGGATACTCTTCGCGTACCAAATAAATAAAAATAAAAATTGTCATGGTTTATATGGCTCTTACCAACACCAAGGATGTGGATGGTCATAACACACTTTCTATCACTTATTAAGCACTTGATATGAGTGCCTCACAAGATCTTTTAGTCAATTTTAACGATGCCTTTTATAAAAAAAAATGAACCAAGTTGAAAAAATAATTGAATTTTGATGACCAAGTGTCTTCTTAGATCAATAAAAAACCTTTGATGATGATCTATTTAAACATTTGCCTTAACTCTCTCTCTCACACACATATATATATATTTTTTTTTTACATAGTTACCAAATGGCTTGCTTTGACACGTCAACATAAGGACTTTTTAAAAATGTGTCCCCTCATTTCTCCTATGAAAAAGAAGCCCATATTCCATTGTCCACGCTCGAGCATAGTTTTTCTCTCAGCTCACTTTCACCGCCACTACTTGATGATAAGTTGTTTTTGTATTTTTAACGGGTCCTCATCGAGATGAATCACATCGAATTGATATTACTGAAAACTAATTCAAACTCCCACAAAATATCATTTTTTTGTCTAATTGCATTTGTCCTTTTTCCGCTATGCTTGGAATCTTGGTTGTTATCATTTGTCTGCTATGTATTTTAACTTAAAAATGATATGCTTGTGACCATGTCAAATTATATATGCACAAGGGAAGGTATTTGTCACGATTTTCAAAAGTATTTAAGTAAGTAAATGAAGTTGCGTTTCTTAATTAAACTTAGTATAATATTATTTATCATTCTGTATTATTAGAAAAAATAAATAAAGAATTAAATTTATTACTGAAGAATTTAAAATTCTGAGAGCTTTTTTATTTTTGAATAGTGTGGTTGTTTGTTAATCTAAAATAATGTATATTAAGGAAAAAAGATATAAGATTACCATTCAAAAGTCATATGAGCAATTTTGAAAGATTTTTGAAATTTACTAGTATTTAAAGATTTTATATTAAAAGTTAATTATTTTAAGTTATCAAACATTGAAAAAATGTGTTCAAAAGTTATTTGATAATGTATAAGGTAAATTATTACAACTTGTAAATGATTGTCTATCAAAAAAAATTTACTCAAAATTTTTTAAATTAAAAATAATTTTAATCTATATAATTTCTTGCAATTCTCTCTCTCTTTTTTTTTATATGTAAGATAATCACATCCCAATACATTCTTTTTTTTAATTAATTAAAACTTTTACAAATATCTTATTTGATAGTTTTATTTCTAAAATTTTAATTTTGTATATTAAAATAATAGAAATGATAGCTCATTATCAATTGAAATGGCCACACCCTAAAAAGTTATCACTATCAATATTTATTCAATAATTGTCATTAGATACTTATAATAAACTATATGTACTAAAATATTTACCAATCATAAATAGGATTTAAGATGATAGTTTCTATATATATGATTCATCTTGGTGATACTAATAGATTAAATCCCTTCAATTATAATTTATCTTGATGATGGATCCACTGACGTGATTTAAAACGAGAATTTTTAAAAATAATTAAGATCATGTATTAAAAAACTTAAAATAGTCAATAATATCCCTTCTCTTTTATACTAAAATTATTTTGAGGTTCTTTTAGTATGTTTCTTATGTCTTCTTGCTTTGTAATGTTAATCAATATGCGCACATAAAAAAATAGCCTAATAATAACTAGGAAAGTACTCGTCTCTAAATGATTAACATTTATAATGTGAACTATATATATATAGATATAGATATAGATATAGATATATATATATATATATATATATATATATATATATATATATATATATATATATATATATATATATATATATATATATATATATATATATATATATATATATATATATATATATAACTAGGAAAGTACTCGTCTCTAAATGATTAACATTTATAATGTGAACTATATATATATATATATATATATATATATATATATATATATATATATATATATATATATATATATATATATATATATATATATATATATATATATATATATATATATATAAGCAGCAAAAATTAGGGTGTTATCTCATTAATACAACATCTTAGAGGGTGCAAGTCAGCAAATTAACATTAGCAACACATTAACTAACTACTAATATCAAAAACATTAGCATATATCGATCATCCACCCCATAAAAAATGATTTCATGTCTCTTCCTATCTAGTATAGAATGTGAAGTCACAATTCATCGTATTGTGTGTCTAATTTTGATTGTCTTTGTTTTTATTTTGTTGTTATTAATTTTATCTTCTGTTTAAACTCAATAATGCTATCTCGTTTGTATTTTTTAAAATAATTTAGATAGCTCTAAGATGATTTAATATTAACATAATGATTATAAGATTTAATTATAAATTATTTCCACACTTATTTATAAAAACATTTTTGTTTATTCTTCTTATTAAACTGATGACCTAATTGAATAATAATAACATTATTATATTTTTCATCTCCATAAAACTTCATATAAAATTATTTTATCATTTAACATTATCTTCATCAGATTTTCATTATATATAATTCCGTTCTAGAAGATCAAATATCCATTGAATATTATTCATTCTAGAAAATCAAACTTCCATTATTGAATATTAGTCAATTCTAGAAAATCAAATTTCCATTGTATGTGTCATGTGATTCCATTCTAGAAGATGGAATCCTTACTTGTCTGAGTTGAATTCAAATTCATTAAAGTCTCCATACCGAGACTTGGACACATACGCAATTAATGTGAAAACCCACCCCCAACGTAAGCAATTTAACAGTTTCAATCTTTATTCTAAGCTGCCGCCTGATTTTAATTAAGTTGAATCATTGAACGGCTGTAAAATTTCTTTTAAGACAAAATGGAAAAATATAATTAAGGTGCATGAATGTTAAATGGACAAATAAATTCCACATCCATTCTTATTTCATGGGATATAAATTGATTGGCTTGACAATAATTCCACTCCTTTTAGCATGCTATCACATCTTGGGCGAATTTTTCTACAGTGTTTTTTCTGAAGAATCCATCTTTATTTAGAAATTTTTGTTTGAATGGGATAATGACAAATAATAGACACTGAAATTTGAATTGAAAGAAGAATGATCTGATTTTATATGTGCAGTCATAATGTTAAAGTTGATTGTTACATATTTTCCTTAAGTGATAAAAATGGGCCATACATAAAATTTTAAAAATAACTAGTTTTTAGTTTTTTTTTTTTTTTAATATGTATTATGTGAAAGATTAATATGTTTTATGAAGGTTAATTCAGTAGAACATTATTATAAATAGATTGATTTAATATCAATTAGACATCATAAAGATAATAGTCTTAGACAAATTTAACATAATAAACATTCTAGTACAAAAAATTAATAGTGATATTTTAGACTTAAAAAATATAAATGTAACTAAATAAAAATGAAAACTGACATTCTATAAAAGTTAAATGAAATTGTTAATTGTTAATTTTAATACAATTAATTAAGTATAAATATTCTTCTCCCTTGCCACACAACCATATTTTCAAAGCTCTTCAATTTTCTATTATATTCTAAAAATAGTTGAATTTTAGTTTTGAAAATTAAAGAATTTGAGAGATTGATAGGTAAAATACATTGTTTATATCAATTCATTGTTAGTTTGGTCATAAAGAACCAAAAATTATGTGCAAAAGTCTAATATTATAAAGGATGACATCAAGTCAATATCATTAAAGATGAGGTTGAGTTGGTGTCAATTAGACACCATAAAAGGTGAGGTTGAATTGACATCAATTGAATACTATAAAAACTGAGGTTGAATTCAAAAAAAAAAAAATTCTATATAATGAACATCTCTCAAAATTTTAGTAATAAACCAAAAAAAAAAAGTTGATTCATATTTATTATGCCTTAGATTAAGAATTGTTGATTCAATTATATATAATAGTTTGGACTAAAAGTTGTTAATTCTTGAATTTTATAAATGCCAATTGCATTGAACACAATCAATAATAAATTCTATCATATATATTAATATTTAATATAAAAAACCTCATATTCTTAGCCTTAGAATTTTACAGTGTTCATATTAATGGAAGGGATGAAGTCTATGGTCTTATGAAGTCATAAATTTTTCCGTACAAGCTCTAATGCCATGTTGAAGTTCATATTGAACAACAAAGATCATAAAAATTATTTGCAACCAAAACATCTATCACATCTATAGCAAAAATTATTTATTATTGTATTAAGTAGCCTTAAGAGAGATTGATATAACAAAATATGGTGTTAAGATTAACTTGAATAACCTCTATAAAGAAACGAATATAACTTTTATAAGATTAGATTAATAGATTAGTGTTAAGTGATTATCTCAAAATATATTATATTACATATGTACAAATTATAATAAATGATATCATTTGTACTAAGATTATATATAATAAAAGTCGATAGGGTAGCAGAGTTGTCTTGGGTCATGGGTTTGCTCCTCATTGGTCTCGGGTTTGACTTTGAGGCCTGAGCTTACTTGATGCATGTGGTTTGTAGGCTATTGCAAGCATCCTTAGAGAACTAGTTTCACCTTAGCTTGCCTCTTCTTGAACCCCAACTTGGCAATATGTAAGACCAAGGTAAGGCAGGTTGGGCACTAGGTTGAGTCGCAAGAATACCTTTGAGTTAACCAAGAAAAGAAGATTATATAATAAACCTCATATTATTAGGCTTGCAAGTTTAGAATATTCGTATGAATGGAAGGGGTGAAGTCTATGGTCTTATGAAGTCGTGAATTTTCTTACACACACTTTGATACCATGTTGAAGTTGATAGTGAACTCCACAACTCCTAGAAATCACTTGCAATCAAAACATCTATTCCATCTATAACAAAAGAAAACTATGATAAAACAGTGCAATCTTGAGAGAGATTGATTCATAAAAATCTGATATTAAGATTTACTTGAATAACCTCTATTTAAAAAAAATAGTATTAAGATTAGATTAATAGATTTATGTTAAGTATTTCTATCAAAATATATTATATTGAATACAATTAACGATAAAATAAAATAATAAATTCTATCATATATATTAAGATTATATATAATAAACATCATATTATGTGGCTCATGAGTTTAAGACTATTCATATTAATGGGAGAGATGAATCTATCATCTTATAAAGGCATAAAACTTCCTACACAAACTTTGATATCATGTTGAAGTTGATAGTGGATGGCACAACTCCTAGAAATTACTTGAAACCAAGACACTGTCACAACTATAGTAAAACAAAAAATCTATAACCAAAAATCTATGATTGTAGTATGCAACCTTTGGAGAGATTGATCCACATAATAAATCAGATTAATAGATTATTGTTAGATGTTTCCATCAAAATATATTAGGTACACTCCAAATACATGTACAACTTCTCTTTAATTTAATTTTTAAAATATAAAACAAAGACTATTCATATTGATGAAGGGGGTAAAATCCATTGTCTTAAATGGAGCCATTAATTTTCATACACAACCTTTGTACCATGTTAAAGTTAATTGTATTATGAACCTTATTAGAGATTAATATAACATGTACGTACGCTACCTCACCTACATGAGTTGAGCTTGTAACTTTAGTTTCAAGAGTGCAATTTCTTCACCATCAAACCAACTCAAGTGTATTCTTAAAATTAACTTGAATAACCTCTATAAAGAAACTAAAATTTCTACTTTTAGAAATAGACTAATAGATTAGTGTCAAGTGTTTCCTCAAAATATATTACTCTTATGTACAACTTCTCTTTTATTTAAATTGTAAAATAGAATTGAAATCATCAAAAAAGACTTGACGATGTGGATTCTTAATACTAATATATTGGATCAAACTCATACAACTTCCCTTTAATTTAAATTGTAAAATAGAATCGAAATCATCAAAAAAGACTTGACGGTGTGGATTTTTAATACTAATATATTGGATCAAACTCTATGTTATGTTTCGGATCCATGATCTCTTTTCATGCTTTCATTCCTTGTTAATGTATCATATGGTTTGATTTGAAATGTTGGTAATTAAAAATAATAACAATTCATATCAAACTCCATGATCCACACCCTCTTCTTATGCTTTCATTCAAGATGATATATTGTAGAGCTTGATTCAAAATGTTGACAATTACAAATCTAAAAATAGAATATTATGATTTCATGATTAAAAAGAATAGAGACCATCAATTTCTAGGCATCCAAGTCCAACAAAATCCTCTTATAAAGCTTCTAAAAATCACTTGCAACCAAAACATCTATCACATCTATAAGAAAAAGCTATGGTTGTAGTATGCAACTATTAGAGAGATTGATCCACAGAAAAAACTAATATTAGGATTATCTTGAATAACCTCTTTAAAATAATTATACTTATAAGACTAGATTAATAGATCAAAGTTAAGTGATTCCATCAAAATACATTACATTAAATACAATCAATAATAAATTTTATCATATATATGACAAATATATAATAAACATCACATTATTAAGTTCATGAGTTTAGACTGTTCAAATTAATGGAAGGGGTGAAGTCCATACCTCTTATGGAGGTATACATTTTCTTACCCGAGCTATATACCATGTTGAAGTTGATAGTGAACCACACATTTTTGGGAAATCACTTGGAACCAAGACATCTATCACATCTAAAACCAAAAACTTACGATTGTGGCATACAACCTTTAGAGAGGTTTATCCACAAATAAACTGATTAATAGATTAGTGTTACATGTTTCGATCAAAATATATTAGGTACCTTGCATATGTACAAATTCTCTTTGATTTAAAATGTAAAATACATGGTAGAGACTTTACATATTGATCTGGAAGGGATAACGTTCATTGTCTTATGGACCCATTAATTCTCCTACACAAACTTTGATACCATGTTGAAGTTGATAGCAAATCTCACAACTCCAAGAAGTCACTTACAACCAAAACATCTATTAAATCTATAACAAAAAAAATAATGACAATATTATGCAACCTTAAGAGAGAGAGAGTAGAAAATTAATACAAGGTATACATATTGTACCCCCTAAATTAGTTGAACTTGTGACCTCATTTATAAGAGTAGTTTTCCACCATCAAGCCAACTCAGGTGTATTGTTAAAGCTGACTTGAATAACTTCTATAAAGAAACTAAGATTTCTACCTTGAGAAATAGATTAATACATTTAGTGTCAAGTATTTCCATCAAAATAGTTTACCCTTTGTATGTACGACTTCCCTTTTATTTAAATTGTAAAGTACAATCAAGAATTGTAGGTCTGAGCTTATTACCAATGTTTCAGATCAAACTTTATAATACTTTTCAGATGCGCGCTCTCTTCTCATACTTTCATTCCCTGGTGAAAAATACCAACATTTCATATCAAATTCTATAATCCACACTATCTTCTCATGCTTTCATTCGAAACGACGCATCATAGAACTTGATCTGAAATGTTGACAATTACAAATGGACAAATTCTTCAAATAGAATATTATGATTTCATGATTTAAAAAGGACACATACTATCAATTCCCATTCAAGTCCAACCAAAAACCATAAAAATCATAAAAGCTTTTCATCATCCAACCACCAAAAAGGAGTCCCTATTCATGACAAAAACTTCCAAATCTTAATGAGACGGTACATCTTTGTCCAAAGAAGAGGCAACAAACAGCCTTAGCTGGTGACACCAAATCAATCTCTTTCCAAGTCGATAAATCAGATCACCTCACAATTACTTCCCAAAATTCTACTCAGCAGTCCCAAATTCACTTTTCCAAGTAGTTTTCAATCCTCACTCAAAAGCTGGCATTTGGACACACTCTCAATTTTTACCGAATATTCGCCCTATTTACAAGCCTGGCCAATAAAATTATACCGTCCAGCTGGCAGTCGAAAAGCCCTAATAATGCTGTCCAGCCCGTAAAGCACGGTCACTGACGTGGCCACCACAATTACAAATCACCTGACGTGGCAAATCCGCGTGAAAAGTAGAAACCCTAAAAATCCATGCGTAAGCATGACGTCATTATTACGTCATCGGTTATTGTTAACCCTGGGTTATGATTAACTCTGCCCCCGGGTTCCAGGTCCCTGTTATGAAGAATTAATAGTCAAAAGTAGTGCCGTGCGATGGTGGGGCCCAGCGCAACAACTTTATTCCCGTTACACCAATCCACGTAGGCTTCCGAGGTGAAAGGGACGTTAAATAGCGTACATGGAAAATAACACTATACGAGTGAAAAGACTTGCCGGAATTATGGCGGCGGGAAATACGAAATATACGGTAGCGTTTAATTACTGTGAATTGTGACGTCTTGCATTTCAGTTCTATTAACAGAAAACAAATCTTTCCTGTCAGAGGCCGCGTTTTCACCATTCAACGCGGACTGCACATGCTTTCGTATTATCATTCATTTTTTTGCGTACGGGATCGTACACCGTCTTGACTGGAAATGAGATCGAGTCGCTTATTCAGAATTTAACTATATTTGGAATCCATCATTACCCCATCACAATTGTCAACGAAAGTTCATCTCCTTTAGGGCCCGCTTGGTTGCACCCCATAACCGGGTTATGCCGCCCATAACCCGGTTATGGGGTGCAATACTCTGTTTGGTTGCCCTTTTTCAAAATGGGAATGTGGATTTCGAAACCCCCATTTTGCCCAAAACGTGGATAAGTTCATTCCACCTCAGGAGGTGGAATATCTTTCAAATCCACGGTTATGTGTTTTTATCAACCAAATTTAATCTTCCCGTCGGGTCCGGGCATTGAAACCTCTGTTTTACTGTCGAAACTTTCTGAAATTGCCGTGAACAAATGGAAATCGCTGTGAACTTTCTGAAATCGCAACCCTCGAAATCGCCATGAACGAATTGGAAATCAGAAACTCTCCTGTGAACGAATGGAAATCTGCAGGAAATAATGTGCAATGAGCCCACTGAAAGGATCCTCGCGTTGAATAAAATCGCCCAATAAAATCGCAGAGAGAGCAAACTTGAATAAAATCCCGGAGAGAGCAGATTTGAATAAAATCGCCCTCCTCATATCGAATCTGAAGCCCTCGAAGCTGAAGCAGTTCCAATCTGTATGGGAGACCAACGCTTGCCATCATTTCGCTGGAAAAGTGATAAGCATTAGGCAGAGATAGAGGTCGAGGGTTGCAGCAAACTGGCAGAATTTTTTGTGAGCGATCCAAACCAGGGTTTGCAAGTTGATGCATCCAAACAGGGAATGAAATGCATAACCAGGGTTTGCATGCCCAGGTTATGCATAACCTGGATTTGATGCATAACCATGGTTATGCATATTCCCCAACCAAACGGGCCCTTAGGGATTTAGGGCTTAGATTATATGTGATGGTCATATGATTGTATTTTTTCATGGACGATTTTTCATCTACAATGTTGTTTTCCGCTATATGATATGAGAGTGCAAGTTTTAGGTTGAACCTCTTCTGCTAATAGCTAAAGACTTAAGGGATATCTATTTTGCCAAATTCATGTGGGGCACGATCCCAACCCTCATCCCTTATGATGTCGAAGCTTTGCATTCAACAAGACTTGATCACTTGATTCCATAAGACTATTAAGATTAAGTATGTATTTATAAATTAGCTTCATAGTAGAGTTAGACGAATCTTCAATCTAAGTCTATACAAAGGGTTAGGATTAGGATTAATTAAAAGTTCAATTTTAAATAGGCATCAATTACATAGGGTTATACTTTAATTAGGGTTAGTGTTCAACTAGGGTAAAGGTTAAGACTAGGGTTCAATTAGGGTTAGTATTAAGGTTCAAATAGGGTTAAGATTATTATTGGGGTCAGGAATATAGTTAAGATTATGATTGAATTAACATAAGGGTACATTTATAATTGACCTTAAGGTTCAATTAGAGTTATGATTCAAATAGGGTTTAAACTCTAATCCTAAGTCCTAATACTTTACCCTACTTTTAAATCCTAATCCTAACCTTAAACCCTAATCCAAATGATAAAACCTAACCCTAAAGATAATCCTAATCCTAAACAAGATCATTACTCAAACCCAAAGTACAACACTAAAGTCATAACTATGGGATGAACCTAAACCCTTATCATAACCCTATCCCTAATGCTAAACCATAATCCTAACCCTAATGTTAAACCCTATTCCAAATGATAAAAACTAACTCTAAACATAATCCTAATCCTAAACAAGATTATAAGAGAACCCTAAACACAATTTTAACTATAACTGTGGAATAGACTTTAACCCTTATGCTAACCCCAATGCTAATCAAAACAATAACACTAACCATAATTCTGTGTATGATATAAACCCTAATCTTAACCCTTAACCCTAACCATAACCATAACACCAAACCCAACCCTAATCAAAACATTGACCCTAACCATAATACTAACCATGACATAACCCTTTCCCTAACCATAATCTTAAGCTTAACCCTAATCTTAACCCTAACCTAACCATACTACTATCTATTATGTAAAACCTTACCCTAACCCTAATCCCTAAACTATAACCCTAACTCTAAACTCTAATTCTAACCCTAACCCTAAACCTTAATCCAGATACTAAACTCTAACCATGACCATGTTCTAATTATAACACAATGCCATAACCCAAACATTATACCCTAACCCTAATTATAATCATAAATCAAAACCCTAACCCTAACCCTAACCCTAACCATAATACTAATCATGATGTAAGGCCTTACCCTAACTATAATCCTAACAATAATCATAACTCTTACCCTAATTCTAATCCTAAACCCTAACCCTAATGATAATCCTAACCCTACCCGTAAACCTTAACCCTATTCAAAATCCTAACTTTAACCATACTACTAACCATGATGTAAACCATAACCCTGAAGATAGTCCTAATCCTAAACCATAAACCCTAATCCTAACCCTAACCCTAAATCTCATCCCTAATACAAACCATAACTCTGACAATAACACTAAGCATGATATAATCACATACGCTAACCATTACCATAACCCTGATCGTATCCCTAACTTTAAACCCTAATCCTATCCCTTAATCCTAACCATATTACTAACCCTTATTCTTAACCTTAATCCTAAACCCTAACCCTAACCTAAACCCTAACCCTAAAGATAATCCTAATCCTAAACTATAAACCCTAATCCTAACCGTCACCCTAAATCCTACCCATAATACAAACCTTAACCTTAACCATAATACTAAACATGATGTAAACCTTAACCCTAACCATAATCCTAATATAATATAATTATATATTAATTTATTTAATGTCCTCCACATTGCACCGTGACTGCTACTAGATTATATGTGTGTGTGTGTGTGTGTGTGTGTGTTAGAGTAAAGTATTAATTATGTTAATTAATCTTTACTCCCATCTTAAGATGTCAACTCTTTTTCTTTAGTTGTTTATATTTTAACACACATGCACTAGTTGTTTTAAACTCATGCACTAGTTGTTTTAAATATAAACTTGCATGCATTAGTCATGTAATAATTTAACTAATTATTACATGCACTAGGGTTTGCCATTCAAGGCTTTCAATCTCCTTTATAAGGATGATCTATTGTATATTTTATTCATTCATTATTTTGAGGATATTTTTTTCTTCATATTTTTGAGTCAAACCCTTGCCCTTTTCTTGTCTCTACTTCCTTGTAACAAGTTTTTGTATGCAAGTGATCTTCGGGTTTTGTGGATTTGTATTACTCAAATCTTACATGGTATCAGAGCCTAATCTGCTACAACTTGTTCGTGTTTGAAGAAATCAAAAATAAAAAAATCATCTGGTTCAAATTAGAGCTTTTTAGTTATTTTTTATTGAAATTAGGTGGTCCCTAAATTTTGGTACACTTTGAGCTCAAACGGACCTCACTGTTGAGCTCGTAGTGCCCAAAAACCCCTATTTTGATATAAAACATATCCAATTTGGACAACTTTGCATTTTGGGGTATTTTTTGGGGTACCAAACAACTTGACACACTTCCCGAGGCAAAATTTGTACAAGCTAGCACACAAATTGAGACAAAAATTATCTATTTGGCATGCAAAATGAGGTAAAAATTTTACTATCCTACACATAAATCAAGACCAAAAAATGGCACACAAATCAAGGCAAAAATCCATAGGGCCTGGCACATATCTCGAGGCGCACATGTGATTTTGCAAAACAAAAAAATTCCCGGTGATGACCATTTGGCCACCAAATTTAAGCTAGGTGAATGCAGTTTTAGCCCTTGGTCATATGGCGACCAAGGGTCCAGAATTTTAGCCCAGGGGCCTTGTATGCTTCGACGACCATTTGGCTATCAATTTTAAGCACCTGAAGTGCTGATGTCAGCACATCTAGACACCATTTTGGGCCCTTCAGAGCACTCGATGGTTTTTTGCTCATAACTTGAGCATACTATGTCAAAATCGGGCAAATGAGATATTGTCAAAAAGATGGTTCCGAGCTCTATCCAGATCTGGAGGTTTGAATTTTTTATTTTTCTTTTTTTATGGTGGTTTTTACTGTCAAAGCTAGATATTCAGTTTTTCACTCTGGAAGCTCTATCTTGCGCATCCGGACTCCGTTTTGGGAAAGCAAGATATCATTGGAAAGCTTGTTTGAGAGCTTTCCAGTGCTATGATTCATTTTTCCAGATTCTTCTCCAAGTTCATTTTATTCAGATTCCTACATTTTTGCATTCTGGTGGATATCTTGGATATTACAGGTCCTGGGATCTCTTCACTTTGAGGGATGGCTCATCTTAGGCTATTCTTTTGTTTTAGAAGCCTTTGCTCTTCTTTGAGTAGTGTATACTTCACTTTTGTAGCATTATTTTATGCACATGCATTGAGATAAAGTGCCATTCTATTGCATACTTGGAATCTTGAACATGTTTGTGCTATTTGTACTTGCACTCCATTATAAAGTGCCATAGGGGGTTTGATGTTTGCCATTGTTTTCCATCTACCTTTGTCAAGTGAGTGTTCCTTCCATGACATTAGCCTCAGGGTATCTTTATTTGTGTTTGTACTTTCATTGCACCTTCAATGTTCTTGGTTCTTCATGATGTAGTTCTTATTGGCACTATTTTCAATGTACCTGTCACCTCTCCCTTGTCAGCATTATGGGGGGGTTTTCTATTGATTGTTATTCTACTTCCTTGGTTCGATAGTGTGAGCTATGTATTCAGTATTTGTTCCTATGTACTAGGCAGATGCAGTGGCTGGGTACCTATGTATTTTGGTGAGATGGATCATTTACCATATAGACACTCTTTCTTTCCTATTTTTAGAGGCACTCTTCCATCTTTGATTGATCAGCTCTTCAGGCTTTGGTGTTTTATACCATTTGTATCTTCGAGTTCAGTTGTTTCCCTTTGTTTGCCTCCTGATTCGAGTAGTGTCATTTGAGGGCACTCATACAAATTATAGTCTTCTCTACCTAGTCATGCTCTATTTTAGTGGAGGATCTTCAAATCAGCAGTTACTTCTTGACAGAGTTTTCATCTTCTTGCTTCAGTGATGTTCTACATGTTCATTCTTGTTCCTATTTTCTGGAACATTCCTAGTTTTGGAGGCTTCTTCAGTCCTTCAGATTAGTCTTTGTCTCTTTTTAGAGTAGAGTTTTTCCCATGTGGTTTTCTCTATTTCTCCTCTTTATAGAGATTCTCTTTTGTGTTGGGTACCTCATCAGGCCATGTTGCCGGGACCCATTTTTTGCTTTCAGCACTGTAGTTTCCTTTACTTTCTTCTTGCATTGTGTGTAGCTGCATTTTTGCTCATCTTAAGCGGGGGGGGGGGGGGGGGTGTTAGAGTAAAGTATTAATTATGTTAATTAATCTTTACTCTCTTCTTAAGATGTCAACTCTTTTGCTTTAGTTATTTATATTTAAACACACATGCACTAGTTGTTTTAAATATAAACTTGCATGCATTAGTCTTGTAATAATTTAACTAATTATTACATGCACTAGGCTTTGCCTTTCAAGGCTTTCAATCTCCTTTATAAGGATGATCCATTGTATATTTTATTCATTCATTATTTTGGGGATATTTTCTTCTTCATATTTTTGAGTCAAACCCTTGCCCTCTTCTTGCCTCTACTTCCTTGTAATAGGTTTTTGTATGCAGGTGATCTTCAGGTTTTTTGGATTTGTATTGCTCAAATCCTACAATATATATAATCTGTTGAGAGATATCCTTCTCAAGGCACCTATCGCACCTTACAATTTGATGAAAATAGTTTCCTTGAGAAGGATATCATGAAATATTTGGTTGAAGGTTATAAACACTTGAGATCTAGGAGCTTCTATGAAAGCATAATAGAGATTAGGTTTGAGTGAATATTATTAGATAAAAATATACAATGATTAGAATTGAATTGATTGAGAATAGAATGGGAACCTCGTGGTTATATGTGCCAAGGTGAGACATTAAATTGAATAAGATTATGATGTGTGCCTCATTTTTATGACCCAAGTTCTAAAATGTTGACTACCCTATGCGTGTAAAACATAGATTTAAATAACAAGTGTGAACAAGACCTAGGTGATGAACTAGCTTGATAAAGTACCCATTTCAAACCAACAAACATAATGCACATGTCATGTAACATTAATAAGCATAAAGATATGAACATATAACATTGCATTAATATGAAGGAGACTTAGATATATTGAATATGTATTAATACAAAAGGAGTTTGTATTTATTATATGAATATAATTAAGCTTACTCTTAAATATAATGTATATTATATATATCATCATTAATCACAAATATATAAACTTCTAGTGTTACATTAATTTGAAAGAAGCTTATGCACATTTCATGCATACAACTTTTAATAATATTATTGAACAAATTACTCTAACAAAATAAGAATGCAATAAAAACCTATCCGATAATTTTTTAAAAATCAAACTCTCACACCTCTCAAATATTAAAAAATATTTAGGTTATAACCTAATAAAGATCGTTAAATTTGGTAGAAATTTAAAGCACTGCTTATCCTTCATAATCTATTTGATTTGGAATTTATTGATTATATCTACTAATTTTTGCAAACAACATAATATTTGCATGCAATCTTCATTGATTTTGTTTTTTATATTACAAGTAGCCAAAACAAGGGGGATGGCCCATGAAAACAATAGGAGGCAAAGCCTCAAGAAGAACAGTTATTGCACATTACCAACAACCATAGAAAAGAAATAACAATAGACAGTCAGTCGATCCCTTCTCTTAAAACCCCACCCACCATCTAACAATCAACAACATAAAATTAAAAGAGCAAGTTTTAGGAATACTAATTATAGTACCAGAATAAATACTAGTAACAACACCAAAATAACTACTATAGGGGACATGAGTGCAACATTTATTGTGGCTCACTGCTTTAAAATCCTTGAGATCACAAAAGATCTCACAATCCTCTGCATAATTCGAGATAATCATACCCTTTGAATTTAAATTAAAATTAACCTAGCGATGATTTGACCCCAAATTGTTCATTATACTAGAGAAAAATAAATTTGAATTTAAATCAGGAGGAGATCCCACCTTGACCCATGCCTCCTAGAAAAGCCAACAAGCCATCCAATCAAACATGAAATTTTGAGTCATTGTTTATGTAAATTTTTCTCTCCCGATGAGGGATTTAGTAATGTCAGGAAGAGAAGCCAGGTGCCTCCAGCAACACATTCCCACCTTCCCCAGACCTTCAACAGCCAAAGAGTCAGCCACGACAATCCCCTCCTTATAAATATGTTAAATTTTAAAATCCTCCAGTTTAGTTAGCAACAAACATACATCATTGATAACATTATTTATCGTCTAGCTTGCTTTCATACTTCCTTTCATGGTTTCTATGATTAACTTTGAATATCCCTCGATATCAAGCCTTTTAGGGCCAATAGAAAGAGCATACTTGAGGCCCTAGAGGAGAACCAGAGCCTCAACAACATTAATTGAAGTAGACTAAAACTTCCTAATGAAGGCCAACACCACACTACCTCTCTCAACCCTAATAACTCCTCCTGTAGTCAAACCATTTTGGGCTACACTGTCAAAATTTAGTTTTAACCAAGAGGGGGGGTGGAGTAGACCACTTGGTCATCATCCTCACCATTTTCTTAGAGCTGTCAAATTTGAAGAAGGAATCAAGTAAATTCCATTTCTTGGCCAGGAAACAATCTGCAATAGATGAGGGATTAACTGAGGTTTTCCATTTGCAAAAAAGATATTCTCCAACAATAATTTCTCAGTTATCCTAACAACAAAATCCACTGAATTCTTCAGGCCTCTAAATATGTTGTTGTTCCTTTCTTTCCAAAGATTCTAGCAAATATGGGAGGGAATAAGTCTCCATAACTACCTAATTACGGGATGGGATGAGGGATACTCCCAATTCTAGATGAACTACTATGGATCCTCCACAAAGATCCAGGTGATACTAAATCTATCAAGAATCTTGAACCAAACTTCAAAAACAAAGGGGTAGTGAAAAAAGAAGTGTGAAATACTTTCCTCATCTTGCTTACACAAAACACAATAATTGACCAGAAGAAGACCCCTTCACTTAAGATTGTCAATGGTGAGGATTTGTCCATGAAGAGCCATCCACCAAAAGAAATTAATTTTGGGGAGGAGTTGGGCATTTCTAACTTGTCTCCAGCACTATGAGTCATTAATAGAGATTACAATGTGAATATAAGAAAATTTCACAGAGAAAGAGCCAGAATGACATTTGTCCTAGAAAAAAAAACATGTCCTCACATGGGAACATAGGGATTCTAACATCTTTCAATAAATCTTGAAGTTCCCCCATATGAAGGGCCAGATGAGGGGGAATCCCAGTGCAATCAACCAATCTTTTCCAACTCCTTAAAGGATATATATAGTCAATAACACGAGATCCAAAGTGGCTCTTAAGAGCCCTCATGAGAGAGCTAAAGAGTCCCAGAGCTAAAGATTTCTCTCCAAACCACATGTCTTCCCAAAATCTAATTCTCTCCCCATTACCAACCTGCCACCTTAAACCATCCCTTAGTAAACTTCTGCATTTGACAATGGTGTCCCATATTTAGAACTTGTGGGCTTTCATAATCTTTCACCACCCAGTCCATTCCTTGGCAATGAGTCATACAATCTTACTTAAAAATGCTCTATTAAGGTCAAAGATCCTTTTAATACCCAAACCCCCCACAACTTTAGGCTTGCAAATGACCTCCCAATTGACTAGACCCTCCATACCAGTCCATAGGAAGTTTCTTTGGATTTTTTCCAGTTTCTTAGCCATCCCCCTAGAAATCTTAAACAAAGAGAGAAAATACACAGGGATGCCTTGAAGAGAGGCCGCCAATAATTGAAGCTTACAAACACTGCTAAGGACTTTACCTTTCCATCCAAGTAGTTTCTTTTGCATTCTTTCCAATATTGAGTTCCAGAATTGCATGGTCACTTCCTTGATAGTTAGTGGAAGACCAAGGTAAGTGTTGGGAAGAACAACAATTTGGAAGCCACGAGTATGAACCATCTTCCTTTGAATATTTTGAATCGGTATTGAAGAAATAGATCTTTCTTTTGTTATAATTGATATATTGCCCTGAAGTGATAGCATAACCATCCATGATTTTTTTCCATTCCCTAGCTTCAATAATAGAAGATGCTCCAAAAAAGAACATGTCATCCAAAAACTTCTGCAAGACCTTAGGAGGTAAGGAAGATGCAACTTTCACACCCTAAATTTTTCCACTTCTAGCCAAGGAGGATCATATCCTACCTAACAATTTTGCAACCATGATGAAAAGGTAAGGAAAAAGGGGGTCACCTTTCCTAAGCCCCTAACAATCATTAAAGAAATCCCATGGAGACCCATTACCCAAAACATAGTAATGGACACTTTCAACTGCCTCCTTAATAATTCTAATAAACCTCCCTTGGAACCCCAACTTTGAAAGCACAACATACATGAAATTCCAATTTACTTTAATCATATGCCTTAGAAAGATCCAAATTCAAAGCCATACCTGGATTCCTGCACCTAACCATGGAGTGAATAACCTAATGAGTGGTAATAGCAGCATCTAGAATCTACCTACCTAGAACAAATCCCTTTTAGGAGGGGCCTATAAATCTATCATGGAGAGGATTAACTCTATTTACAATGACCTTTGAGAAGATCTTATAAATAGTATTGCATAAGCTGATAGGAAAAAAATCTACCATGTACTTGGGGTCAGGAATTTTAGGGACCAACATAATGTAAGTATTATTTAGTTTCTTAAGAAGATTACTGGTTCTGATAAAGTCCTTGGTAGTTTTGGTTAGATCATGTTTAACCACCTCCCAGAATTCTTGAAAAAAATCTAGAGGAAACCAATCTAGCCCTGGGGCTTTGTAAGAACCCATAGCAAAGACCGTCATTTTCACTTCTTCCTTAGTAACTTCACAAAGGAGATGATCATTGTCAGCATCATCCAAAACAAAGGGGACAAAGCTTAAAAAATGATCTCTCATGCCAATAGGATCAGTCCCAATAGGCCTCGAATAAGCATTGAGGAAATATTGAGATGCCCATCCCCAAATATCCTCATTCTCTGTAAGTTCCTCATTGTTATCATTCCATAAGGATCTGATCGTAATTCTTTTCTTGTGTTTAGATGTTGACCTATAGAAAAAGGAATTATTCTTGTCACCCTGAGTGAGCCATTGAATCCTAGATCTTTTCTTCCAATAAATTTCCTCCTTAGCAAGGTTTTCCTTCTATTTCTACCTCCAACATTCCTCATTATGAACGTCCATAGAAAAAACTCTAGCTACAATATTTCTCTATAATTGGTCTAACTTAACCTCAATATCCTTCTTTTTCTTTAAAATGTCTCCAAATATGTATGTACTCTAATTTTTTTACCTCCTGCCTTGTATTTTACAACCTCTTAGAGATTTGAAACATAGAAGAGTCCCTCATAGGGATATTCCACCAAGTATGTATGCAATCCTTAAACTCTGGGTGAGAGTACCGCATGATTTCATATCAAAGGGGAGGAGGGCCATAAATAGGTCTATCTTCCCAATTAAGGAGGATTGACGAGTGATTAGAGACCATACGGGAGATAAAAATGAGGACAAAGTTGCAGTCAATATCCCAACTAGAAAAGACTAGAACTCTATCTAGCCTAACTTGAATTAAATGATGGCCCTTCCTATTATTTGACCAAGTAAAGGGGTTACCATGGACCTCTAAATCAAAGAGATCATTCCTTCTAATAAACTCAGCAAGGTCTTGCATGCTATCATTGTAATCTAATAAACCTCCTGTCTTCTCAGAGGGGTATAAAGGAGAGTTAAAATCACCAGCAACCATATGCAAAGTTTCCTCATTATCAACCATGATGTTAGAGATCTCCTCCCAAATAAGGTCCTGACCATTTCTGGTATTAGGGGCAAAAATGTTGAATGTATACCAAGAAAAGTTGTTCTTTTTAAATATAACAAATAGAAATTTGTGAGAGAAAGCGATACCTTCACCCACCAAATTACCTGAGTTCCATAGTATCGCCACACCTCCTGAAGCACCATCCAACTCGCTATAGTAAAATGCAGCCCCCAATCAGAGTTAGTCAACAAGCTTAGAAAAATTCTGGGATGTCATCTTGACTTCTTGAATAAGTAAAAGATCAATCCTAAGGTCAACAATGTTGTACGTAAGAGAGTACTTCCTTTTTGGGTTGTTCAAGCCCCTCAAGTTCCATGATAGGAACTTCATTTTTTATTATTTTGAGAAGCCTCCATAGTTAATTGTTGCCCACTAGAAATTTCTTTGGACATTTCCTTCATTTTGAGGGTTCTTTTAGATGGTCTTCTAGGATTAGTATATGTTCCTACATTAGTAGTTTTTCTTCCTCGTGTCTTTCTTTTTGGTATTTTCCAATCTCCCAAATCATTCCCCACTAGAGAGGTAGGGGCAGACCTATTTTTAGGTGAAAGAATGATAGACTTTGTGACCTCCACTGCCAATCTAGAGATAGTAGTTGTGGAAGGCAGGGTCAGTCCTACACCTGTGCTCATGGTAGGGGTATAGCATACCATGTCCACTCATTTCTATTTTCCAGCAATGACCTCAACATTGTTGGCCAACATTGTGAGAGAAGGTAGACCCTCCATGCCATCCCTTAACCAAGCAACATATGAGGAAACCAAAAAATACTTTCCCATGGTACCATTTTGTAACTCACCATTATTCTCCTTACTGTGAGGGATCTCCTCTTCCTCCAAAAATTGGCTCTTATTGATTTACAAGAAGGAAGAATTACCTTTTTTTTTCTGGTGTTTCCATGAGGTTAGAACGCCCTCTCTAAAAAGGGTATTCACCTCCATCCAAAATTTGAAGGTTATCCATCTCCTTAGAGGCCTGACTAACACTAATATCTTGAGCATTAGGAGGAACAAAAACCCCATTGTGAGAGGATAGATTAGTACCAACCCCTAACATACCTAGGGTGGACATTTTCTCCTTCAATTTGGGGTCCTTCACTAGAGGGGCGTTGCAATCTGAGATGACATGACCATGTTTAGAACAACGTTGGAAAAATAGGGAAGAATTCTCATAGACAATAGACTACATTCATTTACCCCACTTAGATTTTAGCAAGACAAAGTTCAGGAGGGGTTTGTTCATCATTACATTCACACAAAATCTAACATAGACAAGCCTAGACTTCTGAATAGTAACATTGTCAGCAGAAAAAAAAAGTGACCAAAAGAATTCCTGATCCATCTAAACACTCTTTCATCCCAGAATTCCAATAGAAAACTAGGTGTTCTAACCCAGATAGGGGCCAATTACTGAATCTTAGCACTTAGGTCAAACCCAGGCTTCCATTTTCAAAGGGCTAGGCTATGCTTCCCATAGCTCCAAGAGCCGGATAAAAAAAAAAGTCCTCTATCGTGAATTTGAAAAGGAAGAGTCCTCCCAACATGGCTATATAAGACATTGACATTCCCTTTAAGATCCCATCTCAAGATCACGTACCTTCTAACCATACCAATCGTTGGTTTGAAAGCCAAGAATCTTCCAACCAAGCATAAATGGAGGGAGGAGGAATTGCTATCCATAATAATTTCAAGGAGGAAGATTTTTGAACCATCCTCACCAAGGGAGACTTGTGAATGCAAATTCACAATCTCAGAGGTGTGCTGAGCCACAAGGGAATTTTTCTATGCACCTTCCTAGGTGGAAGAGGTGCATCTCCTAGTAGAACCATCCTTGGCATTGGTGTTTGTAGCATCCAAGTTCACCGCATATACTTTTTCCATAGCCATGCTAAGAATACTTCTAGTGGGGGAAATCACCAAGTCATAGTTGTTGCCAACAACACTAGATGCCAACCCTACTACAAAATGATCACATGTCTTGGGGAACCACCCATCACCAATGGCACCCAAACGCAACATAAGATTTGGGAAAATTTTCGTAAGTGGAGGGGGATCAGGAGAAAGAGGGACTAGGCCCTCCCTAGTGATCTCCATGAGATGGGGCCGTTCAAAAGATGTGTGGACGAGAAAGTTGCAAAGCTGTTGAATTTGTTGATTTTGTTAAGTTGGAAATGACATCTTATTTTATCTATAATAAAATGTGGTTTAGTATTTTTTTAAAATGGCCTGAAATGAATGAAAATAATCTTCACGTTCTTACACAATGAGTTATTGTATTTCCATATATTATAATTCAAATAATTATTATAATATTCAAGGAATTCAAAGCAAGGATACACAATAATTATTATAAATACATGGAATTAAAAGCAATATTTATTAATATACAATGGTTTTAGAGGTATTTTTTACAAGTAATAGTTGTCGTTGCACCAAAAGATTGACCTATTAATGCCTGATACAACCACTAGACTTATAGAAGACACAGAAGGCGGTTAAGCCATGTCATGAATCTTGAGAGGAGCACTGACCATTTTGCCAACAATCTCCCCCTCAACATTACCCAAGGGATTCAAACCTGTAACCAAGCTCTGATACCACTTGTTACAAGTAGTAATTATCGTTGCACCAAAAGATCGACCTGTTAATACCCGATACAACCACTAGACTTATAGAAGAGATAGGAAGCGATTAATCCATGTCACAAATCCCAAGGGGAGTGCTAACCATTTTGCCAACAGTATTGATGGATGGATCATTACGATGCAATTTTTTTAATGATCAATTGGAAGATTTAGATGTGTTATGGAAGTAATAGGTTCAGGTAGAAAAGAATATATATATTTTAAATAGAGTGTTTTATTAATATCGTAGGTTTTATATATATAATATTTTGAGGGAGACGTAGGATTTTGTATTTATTTATACCTATATTATATTTATGTTTATGATAATTTCTACATATTTATGGTACACATAATAAAATTATTATTTAGATGTTATTAAAGATAATTATTATAGAAGTTGTTGGCTAAGTTTTCATGTGGGATATTTATCTTTTGATAGTTAGCATTTTGGTCTTATATTGTGTTGACAACTATCATATCATGTAATTGTTACAACTAGTGGTTGTCATTGCACTAGAAGATCGACCTATTAATGTCTGATATAACCACTAGACTTATAGAAGACATAGTAGGTTGTTAACCATGTCACAAATCCTTAAGGGGGACATTGGTGGTTATTCCAACAATCCCTCCCTCAGCGTCATCCAAGATGATTCAAACATGTGACCAAGCTCTGATACCACCTGTTACAACTAGCAGTTATTGTTGCACCAAAAGATTGACCTATTAATGCTTGACACAACCACTAGACTTGTAGAAGACACAAGAAGCTGTTAAACCATGTCAAAAATATCGAAGGGGGACGTTGGTGGTTAGTCCAACAGTAATGACTTTAAAAGGTGGGTCTCATTGTTATGTGGTATGTGAAGATTATTTTCTATGCCTATTGTCCACTGACACATGTAGGTGCAAATGTGGTGTAAAATCCAAATAGAGTTTCCAATGAATCTATGTGGTAGTATACTTAGTATTAGGTAATTGATGATGCAAAGGTTTACAAAAGGGTTGAAAAGTGTCTTATGGTATGTGTGGCATGGTTCTAATCATTAAATGATTTGTGTATGAAGTAAAAGGCTACTTGTAGATGTGCATAGTGCTACACAAATGGTGTATGATGTGGTTATATGCAGAGTTGTGAACTAATATGTAGGTGACCAATGCTAGCATGTGGGCTTGTTTAGTAATGCACAAGTCATTTGTCCCTTCTTAAAATATAATAATCTCAGTTATATTGAAGGAATATTGTATAATGATAGCAAGGGATGAAGTGAGGATGATGGAGGAAAGAAAATCTAAGTATTGTTGGTTTGTGGGCTAGGGTTTGTCCCTAGCCACCTTTTTTTCTTCTTCTATTATGCATTTTTTGTAGGGAGGGATAATAGGAAAGATCAAGGGTGTTTTCTATGCTTTGTGGGGGATTTTTTGGAGCATTTTTTGGGTGTGATATGGAATTAAATGAGCCTCTATAAAAATAAGGTGTTTGGGGGTTAGTTTCTATGTAGATCTCTAGTTCTTTTTACATTTTGGATATGTGCAGAACCATGGGGGCAAAAAGTGGCAATGTGAAAAATGGTTTCTTCATCCACCCCAAAATGTGAAAATCTATGTTGACTTTTTTTTAGGCCTAGGTGTTAGTACACCTGGCCAAAGAAAACACCAAAGAAGAAAAATCCAATATCATATGTGTATTCGATATTAGATACCCTCACAATGGTGCCAACAACAAAATGTTGGCACAATTGTAAAGTGTTTGAAATTTTTATTCTTGTAAAATACAAGATCAGATTTTAAATTCGATGTCGGATATAAATGTATATATTTATTCTTATATATAATATATTATATGATATATAATATAATACTATATGTTTTTAATAAAAAGTAGTAACAAAACCAGGGTGTTGTACCATAGTAAAAATAGAAGTATCCTAAAGTATTAACACTAGACTACCATTAACAACACATTAACAACAACTAGTGAATATTAGCCAAAATAAGAAACACCATCCTAAATCTACCTCTATCAAAAAAAAAAGACCAGTTATAACCAAACCACCAACCATAGTCATAGTACCACATAGCAGGTAAAGTAAAATAGCCTAATTTAACATAGTTTATAGTCTTAGCAGTATTAAAAGTATATAACATGTTCCACGTAGGGAAAAACCACAGGGAGTTAACCTTAGCATAAAAGATATAAACTAAAGTATTATGACTAAGGCCCCAAAGGCCAGTAAGAAGCCAAAAAATAAAAGGACTAGTAGTCTTCATCATGATTTCTTCCTAGTCTGCATCTTTGATAGAAAAATTATGGCCCACTCCTTAGGAAGGAATTGGAATAGATCTTTGTAATCTTCATCTTCCTTTAGCTCACCACCTTTCACATATTCCTATAGAATACATAAGGTGGTATCAGAACCATGTATTACCTTCAGCGTGAACCTAATCACATCTTGCAAACGCTTATCCAAACCTGCCACTTCATCCCTGAAGTTTTGAAGGCCACTTTCAATACCAATGACATGTTGTTTAATTTTTCCAATGATACCACCTGGGGCATGACTTGGACCTAAGGGTATATTTATCCTAAATTTCTTCTACAACAACATTTTTTTGGTAATCTTGAACAAATGATGGGGCGAGAGCAGGAAGGAGGACGAGGAGAAAAAGTGGGAGAAAAAATTTTGAATCTGAAGCAAGACAAGAATCTGGTTATGCCTGGTTTTGTTGCAGATTCAGTGCCTAAACTTAGAATTAATGTGGTTTCTGAGAATTTTTCAGATGCCAACATTGAAAGGCCTTTGTCATAAAATGGGGAACATGCTGGTGGGTCAAGCCTAGCTCAGCCTAGAAAGGAAAACAGTCCTATCTTGGGACCAGAGGTGGAAAAGGCTGACTCCACTGAGCAAGGCAAGGGGCCAACAAAAAAACAAGAAGATTCCTCACATGGTGGGAACTCGAATCGATGTAAGAGAAAATGGTCAGGCCTTTTTGGGGTCAAATCAACTGGAAAATCTCCTTTCCCTAAGGTTGATATTGTTTCAGATCCGTTAAAAGGGGAATTAGGTATTAACATTCTAGATCAAATCATAGATCATACTGTTTCTATTATGGCTTCTACTTTGATTGGAAATTTTACGGGTCCTAGACTGAATATAGATCTGGTGAGAGCCTTTACCTTCCAGAAGTGGAAACTCAAAGGACAAGTGGATGTAGCGGCTATGCCCAAAGGTTTCTTTTCCTTTGTGTTTTCCAATGGAGAAGATCTATCCAAAGTGTTGTGTGATGGCCCATGGATGATGGGTAAATCTTCTTTATCTTTGCAAAAATGGTCAACGAACCTGGATTATAATGAAAGTTCCTTTATCTCTGCTCTAGTCTGGGTAAGACTACCTGGTTTACCCCTAGAATACTGGCATGAGTAAAGTCTAGTGGCCATCGTTGGATCCTTTGGTGAACTGCTTATGATAGATTTGATGACAGTAGCCCATTCAAGACAAGTGTTTGCTAGGATTTGTGTTAACATCTAGCAAGATACTGAACTACCTCAAGTTATCACCTTGAACTCAAAAGTAGGTAAGTGGAGACAAGAAATAGAATACAAGGAAACTCCTTTTGTTTTCTTTATGTGTAGAAAGGCTGGTCACTGGGCCAAGCATTGCCCCTTGAAGATTGCAGTAGAGAAGAAAGATCAGGAGTCAAAGACTTCAAAGAAATGGGAGTGGAGGAAGAAAGGGGAATCTCTAAATCCCCCTACCCAATATATCCCCTACCCTAATTCAGAGTAAAAGTAGGAATCACCTCAAATAGAGAAGGAAGGAACAAAAGCATACAAGGAAACAACTCTTCCTTTTGTGAACATCAACCCACTGAATCAAGAGATCATTTCTCCTAAGGAGTCTACCGATCTCTCAAAGGATTTAGATCCCCGACTTATCTCCAAGGTGGAAGATAGTTTGGATTCTCCAAAAGGGAGAGACTCCCAGCCTGACTTCCAGGGGGTAGGAAAAGACATGAAAGCATTAGAACAGAATAGTAGTGAAGCCTCGAATGCTATTCCTCCTAAATTTGATTCAAGGTAGGATCAGTTCAAAGGAAAGAATGAGGACTCTGAAATAGTGAAAGTAGAGCAAAATAAGAGCCCTTGGATACAAGTCAAGAAAAAAAAATCTTCAGTAGGGAAAGGATTTGGCCCCTAAATGGAAAACAATAGAAACCAGACCCCCTTATCAAGAAAGAACAGTTCAAGGGATTCAATAGGATGTTTGGCATCTAAATCTAGTAAGAAGGGAGGACAAATCAAACTTGGTGGAGTCCAGACTAGAGGAAAACAACAAAAGGTAGATATAGGAACCCCCAAAAGAGAGAGGAGAAGAGCTTCTGAAAAGGAGTAGAGGGAGCTGGAAGCAAAACAAAACATAGCTGATGGAAGACAACTCACCATCAACCAGGTCTACCTTCCAAAATTTAAATGAAGATTCTATCTTGGAACACTCGAGGTCATAATAGTCCTCATAAACAAGATATTGTTAGGAACCTAGTTAGAGATTCTAATCCCGACATTTTTCTTATTCAAGAAACTAAAATGGTTAAAGACAAGATAACTAAAATCAATCTGCTGAAGAATGGTGAGAAGGTTGGTAGTGATTCAGAAGGGGCCTCTAGAGGTTTGGCTATTTTTTGGAACTCTAAGTGTTTCCACTACACCCTTCTGAGAGAGGATAAACACTTCCTAGTTGTCAAAGTCTGTAGCATTAAGGATAATTTCACCTAGTCTCTGATCAATGTCTACACCTCTAATACTAAATCAGGTAGACTCAAACTTTGGAAAAAGATTCATGAGCTCAGGAATATTTTTCCAGATGATAACTAGATGATGATGGGAGATTTTAATACTTTACTGAAAGAAGTGGACAAAAAAGGAGGAAATAATACTCAAGTGGAAAGCAGGGTGGACCTTATGGAATTTATAAGTAATGAAGGTCTGCTAGATGTTGATCTTGATGGTATTGATTATACTTGGTCTAATAGGAGAGTGGGAGTTGACTTAATCCAGGTTAAGCTTGATAGGGTTCTACTATCTCATGAATGGTTTGCTAAGTTTTCCTGTACCCTCTCCTCTCTTAATCATATTGGCTCGGATCACTATCCCATTTTCTTTCTCGCTAATCCCTTCAGTGGGAAAGGACACCCCCCTTTTAGACTTGAAAAAATTTGGTTGGCTCATTTAGACCTTGAAAACATAATTAGGGATTGGTGGAACATTAAAGTGGAAGGAAAAGCTATGTACCAAGTGGCAAAAAAAATGGCAAATGTCAAAGCTAGAGTAAGACAATGGAATAAGGATGTCTTTGGTGATATGTTCCAAATTAAAAACAAGATTCAAATTGAATTAAAAGATGTCCAAGATAAAATTCAAACTTTTGGATTGACTGAAGAAAGTAGAAGAGAGGAAAATCTTGCTCTTGTTGACTATCACAATATCATCTCGAAAGAGGAAACTTACTAGAGACAGATATCTAGATCCCTTTGGTTGAAAGTGAGAGACAAGAACACCATATTTTTCCACTTAATAGCCATGAAACATAAAGCAATGAACAAAATCAACTCTCTTGTCACTACCAGAGGTACTTTAACTAAAGAGGAGGATATAAGAAGAGAAATGATGGGTTATTTCACTTCTCTGCTTTCCAAAGAGCAAGAGCTGAACCAAGAGAACCAACTCTCCCTGCTGAGTTCCATTCCTTCTCTTCTAGACACGAAGGATAATGACCTTCTTAAGTCAATCCCTAAGGATGATGAAATTAAAAAGGCTATTCTTTCTTTTGAAGGAGAAAAATCTCCTAGTCTAGATGGGTTCCAAATGTTTTTCTTTCAAACCTTTTGGAATATCATTGGGAATGATGTGTGCAGAGCAGTGAAAGAATTTTGTGTCTAAATCTATCCTCAAAGAACTCAAATCTACTTTTATAGCTCTTATCCCAAAAAAATTGGGAGCTAATGCAATGAATTGCTTCAGGCCCATCAGCCTTTGTAACTCTCTGTACAAGATTATGTCAAAGATCCTTACTTCTAGGATTTTAAAGATCCTTCCTTGTCTCATATCGCATCAACATAATAGATTTGTCCTGGGGAGACAAATCCTGGATTCCATCATGGTGGTTCACGATAATATCCACTCCTTGGAGAAATCTAGGAAATAGGGCTTCCTGATGAAGCTTGATTTATCCAAAGCCTATGATAGAGTGGACTGGGAGCTGCTTTCCAAAATTCTTTAGGCCTTTAGTTTTGATAATGGAGTGATTAAACTAACCATGCAATTGGTGACTACGGTGTCTTCTTTTTGTGATTGTGAATGGTGGCTCTTCTCCCTTCTTTAAACCTTCTAGGGGGTTGAGACAAGGAGACCCCATCTCTCCAATCCTCTTCACTATTATGGCTAAAAGCCTTGGGAGATACTTTTAAAATCAAGTTCATCAAGGGCTGATCTCTAGTCTGCAACCTTCTTCAATGGAGATAAAATGTTCTCATGAACAATTTGTTGATGGCATGATTCTTATGGGGGAATCTACTATTAAAGAGGCAAGGAACATAAAAAAATCTCTAAATGTTTATTCTAACGCTACTGGCCAAGTCATAAACTGGGAGAAAATATTTCTATATTTCTTTAACATACCTGAAGCTAGAATGAATAAAATCTCTTCCATTCTTGGATGTAAGACAGGAAGGCTTCCTGCACCCTATTTAGGTTTACCACTATGTTTAAAACCAGAGGCCAACTTCTGGAATGAAATTCTTGATAGATTTCACAATAAGTTGGTGGGTTGGAAAGAGGCGATTTTGACCCAAGCTGGAAAAGTCCAATTGTTGAAGGCAACTCTCCAAAATCTTCTGGTTTACACTCTAAGTCTTTTCAAAATTCCTCTGAAGTATATTGACCTTATTGAAAAAATTCAAAAAAAATTTCTTTGGACCGGTGTGGAAGAGAATAAGAGACTTAGCTTGGTTTCCTGGGAGAAGGTTTGTAAGCCTAAGACGCTGGGGGTTTGGGTATCAGAAATATTTCTAATACTAATAAGGCTCTTTTAGCTAAACAATGCTGGAGAATATTTGAGGAGGAAAAAGAATGGAATGCAATAATCAAAAGAAAATACCATCTCACTTCTCTAGAAGGCATCCTTCATTCTTCTAATGATATCTAGGGACCGTTTATTTGGAACAGTATAAGTAAGGGTAGAAACCTTATCAGTAAAGGGGCTAGATGGAAGCTAGGAAATGGCAGGAAAATCCTTTTCTGGGATGATAAATGGCTCTCGGACAAACCTCTCATAGAGAACAAGGAGTGGAATACTGTGATCTAGGAATGTAAAGATTCCATTGGGGAACTTGTGAGTGACTACTAGATTAATGAAGAATGGATTGACTTGGGCTTGAGGGACATCAGATTGATAGAGGTAAAAAAAACAACTTAATAACTGGTTTATTAGAGAAAATGAGTGTGATGAACTAATCTGGGGGCCTGCTATCTTTGGCATATTCTTGGTTGCCTCGGCTTCAACTCTTCTCATCCCCTCTGGAGACCAGCCTTTCTATTCTCAGGTATGGAATAAAGATCTTATCCCTAAAATTAACATGTTTTTTTGGCTATTTGTTCAGAATAAAATCCTCATTGTGGATAACCTTATGAAAAGAGGACTCCAAATGCCTAATAGATGTACCATGTGCTATGAGAAAGCTGAGTCATGTAACCACTTGATGATCCACTATTCCTTTGCTAGAGAAGTCTGGGACACCATTATTCTAACTCTGAATCTGAAGTGGGTCAAACCTCAAAATATCTAGGACTTTTTTCAGCAATGGTAGAGCTCATTTTATGATAAAAATGTTAAGAATCTCTGGAAACTTATCTTTCCTCATTTTACTTGGCAGATATGGAAGGAGAGGAACAAAAAAATTTTTAGAGATAAAAAAGCTACCCCCCTTCTGGTTGCTAACTCTATTACCAGAAGCATAATGGAGAACTATAGAAGTAGTGGTAGAAAGGATACCAACTCTTGGAATCCTAGCTCTAAAAAGGACATCTCCATTTCTTGGGAAAATTTGAGGAGTGTAGAAATGACTCGAATCCTAGAGATAATGTTATGTGGTTTGCTCCTCCTTTGGGTTGGTCAAAAGGGAACTTTGATGGTTCTGCTAGAGGAAACCTTGGAAGAGCTGGAGGGGGAGGTCTCAAAAGAGACTGGGCTAGGAATTGCCTTGGTGCTATAGCGGTTCCACTGGGGACTCAAACTAACCACGTGGCAGACACTGAGGCGGCGCTTTATGTGGTTAACTTGGCCAAAGATATGGGTTGCTCAAAACTTTGGCTTGAGTGTGACTCTCTCAACATTGTTAATTGTATTAAAGGGAATTTAGTGTGCTCCTGGACTATAACCCATATAATAAAAAAAATCAAAATGTTTCTCAACTCCTTTGAAGATTGCCACATCACCCATATTTACCATGAAGGTAATAAGCCTCGGACAGGCTGGCTAACAAAGGTACCCAAAGTGATGTCATCAAATCATGGAGAGGGGAAGGAAATCTAAACTCTGAGATCATGAGTCTAATCACTTATGACAAAATTAATCACAATGAAGGGAATATCACTTGATATTATGATGACAAGGATGAAACAATTTTTGAGGAAGGCTGCATGTAATGTGAAGTGTGGGTTAATTATTTCAGTATTAATGATATACAGAGCCTGGGTTACTTCAAGTAATCACAAAAACAAAAGAAAGCATTGCAGTGAAGATAAGATTATTGGTAAGGAGCCGAGCTAGGATAGTAGCAGAAAGAACAATATGGGAGGCAATCTAAGAAGAGAGGAGCTGAAAGACTATGAGAAATGGAGGCACAAAAGGAAAGTTTGGAAGAAGCTGAGAAAAGGAGGGGTCTCTCAATACATCAAAAAGCTCCACGGCTACAACAAACAGGTGACTTCCTTGTTTGTAGACGGCTGGGTTAGAGGTAAAGTTAACTTATGGGGTAAATCTTTCCCCCTTACTCTTACCCTCATGGCTGAGATTACGAGCTTACCTCTGGAGGGAACTCATTTCCATAGAGGCAATCATAGGCTTGGTACTAAAGCTTTTAATCTTTTTCCTAAATCTGTTGATGAAAAGGCCCTCATGACTAAAGGGAGGGGGATTATGTAGACATCACTAAAATTAAGGGTTTTTGGGCTAAAATGTTGAAGGTTATGATTCATTATTTTACGCTTGATGACCACTATTCCAAAATCTATAACCTGCATTTTGTCCTGGCCAACCACTTTAGACATAACAAGAAGATTTCCTTCCCGTATTTTCTTTTGAGCTCCTTGAGTAGTAGTATTACTAAGCATAGGAAGAAGCCGAATAACCTTGTGTTGCATGAGGGGTTGATTCTCCTTATTTCTGACTATGCTAGAGATTTTATCCTTGACCCAATCCCTAAAAGGATCAAAGACAAAAAAATAGAGACTATAGAGGGGGATAGAAAGGCCGATTCTAGCAATAAGAGGAAGAAAAGAAAGGATAAAACCTTTGACTGTAGTGAAGAAGAAGGAAAAAAGAGGAAGAAACATAAAGAAATAATCTCTAACAAAAATGAGGATGAAACTAAGGGAAAAATCCCTATTTCTTTGGGAAAAGGAAATGCCGAGGAAGATAATGTGGAGGTGGATTCTAGAAGTGAGGAAATAGAGGACAGGAATATTGTTAATACTGAGCAGGAAGAGGAAAAGACTGTCATAATGGAGGACGAGAAGGAGGAAGATGAAGGAGGGAAAGATGGGGACTATGAAAAATAAGAGGAAGAAGCTGAAGAGGAGGAAGAAGAGGCCCAAGTCTCCCCTACTGAGGTTGATAAGAATGATGTTCTAGATTTCCCTGCTAAAGAAGAAAAAACTGACACCCACTTGGAAAATGAGGCTAGCTTGGATATGGCTAGTAAAGAGGAAGGAGAAAACCAATTGAAACTAGACAAAACTCCCCTATCATTGATGAAAAAGAGGAGGAACAAAAAGAAACTAATGCTAGTCTAGATCAGATTGCCATTGAGGAGGAAAAAAGTCATAAGGGGGACTCCTTGGATCCCCTGATGGATGCCATGAATCTGGACAAGGTAAACAAAAATGATGGTCAGAGTATTCCTCAGGACTGGATCATGTAGGAGATGTAGGAGATTAAGCTTCACCTTCAGACTCTGGAGAAAACTACGGAAACCCTAAACTCAAAGCTGGAGAAGTTGGAGAACAAGCTTTTGGATAAGGTAAATAATAAAAACTAGAAGGAGGAGATAACCACTAAAATCAACAATATCGTTAAGGTCAAAATCATAAACAATGGGAAAATGATTAATGAAGTCTTGAGCCACAACAATGAAGGACTTAATGCAGCTGTCATCAACCTGAACATGCTCCACAACTACCTAGAGAAAAACCAGCTAGAAAATATGACCATTACTATTGCAGATGACACTAGGAATGCAAGTCTAGGTACTAGAACCAGACGACGTACTCAGAGGAAGATCCCTGAGAAGCCAAAGGAGCTAAAGGACCTGAAAAAAGCAATCCAGAAGATGGAGAAGCTGAAGATGAAGATGGACAAAATGATAAACAATTAGTTTTGTCCGGTTGGTTGCTGGATGTTGCTAGTAGTGTTACTTTATCTATTTTTCTTTACTTTTGTTATTGTCTCTAGTGTTGTTTTGGGTACTACTCTATTTTTTCCAGCAAGCATCTCTTTTTGGAAAACTTTCATGATTAATCATTTTTCTTTAATGTAAATGGTTTTGGGTTCCATTCAAAACCTATTTTTATCTTATTCGAAAACATTCTTTTGGTAAATTTTAGGTGAGGGAGGAGCAGTAGGAGGGTTGGTATTAGCCCCAAGGGAAAGGGACATGTCAAGTTTAAGGATCTCTGACACATGGGATGAAGAGTCATGCTTAGAATCATCTTCAGAATTCTCTCAGTATCCTAAGAGTCTTCAAGGATTAACTCTTTCATTCTTCTTTTACCCTTTTCCTTAGCATTTTTGTTGGAGTGGCAGGGGGTGATAGCTTCCTCCATAATCTCCACCTCTAAATCCACTTGGTAGGTGGTATTTTTAGCTTTTTTTATTTTATGAGATTTAGTCTCTAGGATAGGGTTATTAGCTTTCTTCTTCTTTTATTTACCAATAGAGTCAGCCGTGGGCAATACCTTTGTGGAACCCTTAATCCTAAGGGGGGTTTTGATGCACTTCTTTCTACCCATGCCTGTGGGAGGGAGGAGACTAATTTTAGGAAGGGAATGTGATGATGAGGATAGGGAGGGCATCACAGAAGCTTGTTGAACAAAGACATTTCTAGGAGTACACAAATCCAAATAGAACTTATTAAGGTGGTACATCAACGCCTGATATAAAATAACAAAGTTTTTCCCCATTGATTTTTCTTTAGCAATTTCATTAATATTAATTTTCATGGAGTGTAATAGAAAAAAAGGATATGGAAATAAAATCTCAGTCTCAAAGGTGTTTGAGAAAAGGGAGATGGTAAAAATAGAAAGAATCATATCTACTCTCAAAAGTAAAATATTTCATAACTATTGCACACACTTGTGGCCAAACATCCAAGAGATTCTTGTGGTTGTATCCACCCTATCTTCTAATCGGGTGCTCACCAGGTTAAAAGAATTGGTTCAGACTAGCCTGGTCTTGAGTCCAACTAGTTTTCTTCCTTTTTCATCCTTCAGTAGATAAAACCATGGCTTTAGAAATAAATTCCTCATTGATCTTGAACATAATTCCATTAACAATTACCCTCCTCTCATTCCAAGTGGACACAAACTGACGAGAAACATTCTTGTCATGCCCGGTCATATTCTCCATGAAAGAGAGGATTCCCCCATCTTTGCAAATGAACATAACAACATGGTCATTTTTATATTTATCATCAATGTGGTCTGGCTCAAATTTCAATCTATCCCCCTCATAGATTTTAGATGAACAAATACTAGAGTTTAGAACCATAACATAATTGAGTTCAATGTGGAACTATCTAACGAACACACTAAGTTGCACAAAAAATTCAAGATATCACTAGATTTGAAAAGTTTGAGATGAAAAGCCTCCTTTCTGTGAATTAAAATTTAATAATCAGCTTCTTCATTATCGTAGTAAATTTCCTTACACCTCACATTGCAATGAGTACACTCTGGAACATGCAAGTAGTCTCTTAAATTCAAATCAAAGAGGTTAGAAAAGACATTTGGGGAGTCTCCAAATCTAAGGAGATCCACCAAAAGATGCAAATTGAACTTTTCAAATTGCCTAAAATAAAGCCATCTCAAATAATGATAAGGTCATTTCCAAGGCAAGATTGCATAGAAATGATGATTTGTCATTAAGTACTAACTGAAAGAAAGAAAAGTGTCCAACTGGCTATCTATCATCATCATAATTTTAAAATTTGAATCTAGGGTGCAATTTAAATTTTCCCTTATGACCATGATAGCTCCAAAACTGAAGCATATGAAAAAGAGAAGGTTAAATTTCATAAATTACATTTATGGTGTTGTAATCCTCCCATCATAGAAGGATTCAGGTGAGCTATAACAACTGATTTAGAACCCGCTAGTAGTCAGCCATTTAACCACAGACCAACAACAGCTAAGGAATCTGCCACAACATTTCCCTCCCTATAGTTATGTTTCACTATGAAGCCATCCATACTAGCCAATAGCCCTCCAATATCCATAATGATGTTTTCCACTTTCTAACCAACCAAAGCCCATCCCTTAACAACATTAATAATAATTTTCAAGTCTCCTTCAATTTCAAGTCGCCTTATATCAATAGAAAAAGAAATTTTAAGCCCCTAAAGAATAGCCATGCCTTCATCTTGGTTGACTATATGGTCCTTCAGGGGACCATAAAAAATAACAACCAATTGTCCTTTATGACTCCTTATAATCCCTCTACCAACCTCTAATCCATGATTGGCAATACCATCAAAATTTAGTTTTTCCCAGTTGGGCCCTAGAGGCTTCCACATAGTACCACACCTAGCCACAACTTTGGAGTTATCAAATTGATCAAAATCATTGGAAAGATTCCAGGCCATAAAAATATTCTTGTCAAAAGCCAAAGGAGGAGAGGTAGGAAGTTTCCAATGAGAGACAAAAATACTCTCATTAAGGAGCTCAAGAAAATAGTGGAGAATAACTTCTTGGGGAAATTTAGTTTCTTTGAATATCCTATTATTACATTCCTTCCAAAGACTCTAGAAAACACATGGATGGATTTTCCACTAGAGTTGTTGTAGGAGGGGATGGTGAGAAGGAGACTACCAGCCCAAGATAAACTCCAGGATGTCATAACCAAAAACCCAGTGCCAATCAAACTTTAAAAAAACTTCTACTGAATTTGAGAAGCAAAATTGTAGTGTATAAATAGATGATTGATACTTTCCCCGTTCCTCTTACAAAGGATGCATTTATTGACCATATAAAATCCCCTCTTGACAAGGTTTTCTTAGGTCAAGATTTTCCATGCATTACAACCCACCAAAAGAGAAAGTAGGATCACCCTGCTCTTTGATCAAAAGGCTATAAGAAGACTTAATCATGAAGTCACCCAACTGATTAGGGGTACAGATACATTTATCAGCTCTACCAATTAGAGAAATTATAAGATTGTGCATTGTAGTCATAAGGTCCTGATCTTTCTTGGATATTTTAGGTCTATTAGCCAAGAGGTGTGATAGGTCTTTCCAAATGCCACCTGGATCCAAATAGTTTGCAATGTGACTGCCTACTCTAAGCTTGAGACTATTATTCAAAAGGTTAAACCTTCCTTCTTCAAGAGGTGTACTATTGATCTAACTATCCTCCCAGAATCTAATGTCTCTACCATTTCACACCCATTCAGAGAAGGCTTCTACATTTAAGAATATTGTTGCATATTTTGGATACTTGGGGAATACTTCTGATAGAAAAGACCTTTTTGGATCGGTCCTTGCCCAAATATTTAGCCTCCATAATCTTGTACCAATCAGCAGCACCGTTTATCAACTTCCAGACATTTCTTATCGTTAAGGCTTTGTTTAAATCGGCAATCTTTTGAATTATTAGTTGTCTCATCCATTTTGGAAAACACACAGTCTCCCATTTGACTAGGGATAATATTTTATTCTCTTTAGTCCTAGTCCATAAAAAAGTGTATTGAATTATCTCTAATCTCTCAGTCATATATCTTGAAATTTTAAAGAGGGATTAAAATTAATCTAGAATCCCTTGGAGAGAGGCTAAGAGGAGCTAGATTTTACCAGCACAACTCAAAAGCTTTCCTTTCCACCCAATTAATTTCTTTTGAGTGTGTTCCAGAATGGAATTCCAAAAATATACATTGACCTCTTTGATAGTTAGGGGCAACCTAAGGTAAGTACTTGGGAGGTTGGTAGACTGACAACCCAAGATATCAAGAATTTTGATTTAAAGATCATGTTTAGTGTTAAAGAAAAAAACTCTACTTTTTTTTTAATTAATACACTATCCTGAAGTAGTAGCATAGTTTTCTAAAAGAGATTTCTTTTCTCTAGCCTCAATAACAGAGGATTTTCCAAAAAAAAGAGTAGAAGCATATTTAATACCTTTGATTATTCCAACATCAGCTAGGTGCATAATGTTATGGCCAAGGACCTCAACAACCATGATGAAAAGGTAAGGTGATAAAGGGTCACCTTTCCTTAGGCCTTTACTAGCATTAAACTTACCCAAAGGAAATCCTTTAATCAGAATAGAAAATCTAACGATTTCAACACATTCCTTAATGATATCAACAAACCTTTGACTAAACCCAATCTTGGTCAAAACCTTATACAAAAACATCTAGTAAACCTTTTCATAAGCCTTAGAGATGTCCAACTTTAAATCCACACCCGCTTCCTTGTATTTGTCCATAGAGTGAATAATCTCATGAGTAGTAATTGCAACATCAAGGATTTACCTTCTCATGACAAAAACCTTTTGATTAGGGATTATAAACCTATCCATGAGAGGTTTGAGTCTATTCACCAGGATCTTAGTGAATATTTTATAGATAGTATCACACAAAATTATTGGTCTAAATTAATTCATAGATTTAGGGACAAGGACAATGTAAGTTTCATTCAGCTTGCTCAACAATTTTAAAGTTCTAACAAAGTCTCTACCAGCCCTAGTCACATCAAAGCTAACAATGTCCCAGAAGTCCTGAAAGAAATCCAATGGGAAGCCATCAGGTCCTAGAGATTTATATTCCCCCATAGAAAAGACAATAGATTTGACTTCTTCCTTAGACACTTGGGTAAGAAGGAGATCGTTATCCTCATTAGAGATGGCCTAGGGAAGGTGGCACCGAAGTTGGTCTTACAGTTCCTCCTAGATATCTGTAAAGTTATTAGAAAGGAGCTACAAAAATAAAGAAGAGGCCATGGTGCTCAATTGAGACTAGTCAAAAACTTCCATACCATTATCATCAAGTAAATAGCTGATAGTGTTCCTCTTTTTATTCTTTCTATCGGTCCTATGGAAGAAGGTCGAGTTACATTCTCCCTCTTTAAGCAATTGGATACATGATCTCTAACTTCAGTAGATCTCTTCATTTTTCATTAGAGTCTTCCATTTAGCCATGCAATCCTTCTCCTCAACATGTAAAGTAGGGGCAGGGTCCCCAACAACCACTTGATGCTACAAAATGTCTAGTCTAGCACTTAACTCTTTCTTGGTTTTGAATATGTCCCCAAAATTTACCTTGCTCCAACCCTTAACCTCTCTCCTAATAATATCTAGTTTATTAGCAATTCAATGCATAACAGACTCTCTAGCTGGGGTATATTACCAACTTCTAATAATTTATCTAAAATTGGGGTGAAAATTTCACACTATCTCATATCTAAAAGGAATAGGTCCCAACCTAGGCTTACCTATCCATTTTAGCAATAACGGGTTATGGTCAGAAGTAGTTGTAGGTATGGCAAAAAGAGTAGAATTGAGACCCAGATCCCATGAAGAGGAAATAAGGAGATGATCTAATCTAACCTAAATGAGGTTCTCTCCTTTCTTATTATTAGACTAGGTGAAAGGATTACCTTGTAAATCCAAATCATAGAGGCTTGTACTGCTGACAAAGTCAGAAGATCCCCCATTCTATCACTGTAGTCCATTAGACCTCCCAAAATTTTAGAGGGGAAAAGGGGGGAATTAAAGTCCCTAGAAAGAATATATTTTTCATTCTTATCTTCCACGGAATTGTTTTTAATTTCCTCCCAAACTAACCTCCTACCTGAGCGGTGTTAGTAGCATAAATATTAAAGAAGTTCCTCTAGAGCTCCTTTAACTTAAAGGTGATAGATAAAAATTTTTGGGAAAAAAAATGGGCTTCCCCCTCCACCTTAGATGGATTCCACATGGTAGAAATACCTCTTGAAGCCCCCACCACCTCAAAGTAGTAGAAATAAGCACCAGACCAAAGCCACCTCACCATTTCAGAGGAAGAACTATAAGATATTTTAACCTCCTACAACAATAAAATACCTATCTTGTGATCAAAGATAATTCCTAATAGCATACTTATTTTGGGGACTATTTAGTCCCTTGATTTTCCAAGAGAGGAACACCATTTCTTACCTTTCTGATTAAGGTCTAGGGTTAATTTCCTACTAGCAAAAATTTCCTTGCTCTCACATCCTTCCGCCTTCTATCTCTTTCAAAAGGTCTTCCTTCTTTGACATCAAGAGCTACATCAATATTCTTTCTCCTTGTCTTCTTCTTCTGAGTTAGCCATTCCTCCTCAACATTTGTGTTAAGATAAACAACCAAAGCCTTCCTATTAGGGGATAAAATAAAAAACTTAGTGGCTTCTTCTACCACTATTTGACATTGGGAAGTAATTTTCTCAACCACATTAACATAGTGTGATGAAAGACTCCTTGTAGAGTCAAGGGTGGACACTACTTTATATGTAGATATATTTTTTATGATAAAAGTATCTATCCCTTGTGCATTTGGTAGTGCAATACCATCAACAATCTCAGCCAATGAAATGGGATGCTACACTCTCGTACCTATCTCCATCAAGGGTCCCATAGACTACAGGATTTCCTGTTCATCCAAGATGGAAGAAGAAGCGGGGGTGGATTTCATTAGCTCCATAATTCCCTCCATGGAGGGGTAGTCTTCTAACTCTCCCTTATTGGGGTTTTCTTAATTGACCACAACAAGAGAAACTAGTAGGATTTCAGTAGAGGGTTTCACCAATTTGGTTACCCCTAAATGACCTAGGGAGGTCATTTTATCCTTCATCTTGGGATCCTTATGTGGAGGGAATTTACATTTATCCACAATGTGTCCTTTTCCGTTACACCTCTAAAAGAACAAGGAAGCATTCTCATAAACCATCACCTGATTCTACTTGCCAAGTTTTGACTTCAAGACCACAAATTTAAGGAGAGTCTTGTTGATAGCCACATTAACACAAAACCTATCATAGACCAGTCTAGATTTGGTTAATGTAACTTTTAGCCAAGACATAGTGTCCAAAAGAATTACCAAACCATCTAAATATTTGTTCATCCCAAAACTCCAAGGGGAGGTGAGGCATACAAACCCAAACAAGAGCCATTCTGTTAAGCTCAACCAATGGGTCAAAGCATGGTTTACATTTATATAGGGTTAGAAAATTATTACTATAGGCCCAAGACCCATGTAATGCCCCACCAAGGAACCCAGGAGAACTTAACCTAAACATGCATCTAAGTTTGCAGAATAATTTTTTTTAAAAGATAACATACAAGATAAACATCAATGTGGAAGCAATTACCATTTACTCACATTAATACAAACAACTAACATAGGTTACAACTCTGAAGGGTTCTTCGATGAAGATTACTTTAACATTAATTAATTAATTTAGATTAGGTACAATTACAAAACTCATATAAACAATGAAAGATAAAAGCAACATCACATAAAAGATAACATAAACACAATTGGTACCATAAGGTATCTGTATCATCTTAAAATGGAAGCACTTCCATGATAAGAGCATTTAGCCCTCTGAGTAAGTGATTTGGGGTCATGTTAAGCACCTTGATTGGGTCTTTGCATATATTTGGCTTTCTCCCCACTTTCCACTTCTTCCTTGCACTTGATTTCTTCATTCTAGGTGAAATTAGGGTTAGGATCCTAAGGATTCTCCTTAATTTCCCTCTTCCATGGCTCTATTTTCTAGGTAGGATTCAGAAATAGGTCCTCCTAGCTTTCATCATAGTAATCATAGGATTTTATGTCTATCCCTGACATTCTATCCTGATCTGATTTCATTTCTAGGTTTTTGGGCATCCCTGGGACCTCCTGACCTGGCTCTGACTGAATCTGGGCCCAGGGTCAAATTCGAGGTTGATCCTGACTAGGTCAGAATCAAGCTTGAACCTAACTAGGTTAGGATCAGGGTTGAACCTGACTAGGTCAGGTCCAACCTCGATTTTGCCCCCCTTATTCAAATTTCTGGAATCCTAGATTTTCGAGCATCGGGCTTTCAGGATATTTATTTTCCCACCTCCGGGTTGGCCATTTTGGGTTTCAGGATGGTAAATAATTTAATTGCATTTAATCTAAGTATATTTTCTAAAGGTTAGGACCTAATTGGGATTTAATTCTCCAAGGTGGCCCCTCTAGAGGATTGTGCCCTAGTTCACTATAAAAGGAGGCCTTCCTCTCTCATTTTGATCATCAAGTTTTGTGAGACATCTCATCCACAATCAAGTTTTCATGCTCAAGCTCTCAAGTTCAAGCATTCAAGTGTTCAAGCATTCATCCATCAAGGAGATCCATTGTTAGCTATTGAAGGATTCAATCTCTTTGGAGCCCCCTTTGATGATCCATCCTTCCACATTCATTCAAGCCTTCTCATATGTAAAGATCAAGTCAAGATTGGTGTTGAAGATCAAATGCCATTGATTGGAGACATCCTACATTCATCTTACATCCATTGAAGCATTCCTACTTGTGGATTTGAGGATTTGAATCCTCTACAAGGACTTCAACATAAGCGAGGTGATTTGTTTCAATTACTTTGTTTATGCACACTATATTTCAATTCAATTTCAAGGTTAATTCTTAAATTGGGGTTTAACCAAGGCAAACCCCCCATACAACAAAAGACCCCATTTTCTTGCAAGTACAGGTGTGTAATTTTAGATATGAGAGTGAATTTGGATACCCTTTTTGACAAACTTTTGAGATCCGTGAACAGAATTCGAATCGGACTTCAAATAAAGAATGGAGTATTTGACCTTTTATGAGGGTCAAACCTGACTTGAGCTCATCTTGGAGAAAGATTTCTGGGTTTTCTCTGTCTCGGCATTTCCAATCCAGAACAGGTTTTAGAATTGCTCAAAAGTACACAAACATTAGAATTTAACATTTTCCAGATCTGCCCTAATTTGAGGTTAGTATTTGTATTCCAATTATTTCATATTTCAAGTATAATTTCCTTCAATAGGGAAATATTAGATTTACTCTCTCTCTCTCTTCCATATTCTCCATAAATTGATTCAATTGTGTATTAATCTCTTGATTGATCAAATTGGATCTCTTCTTTGGGAATTTGGGTTAGGGAATAGATCTCATATTTCCCCCCTTCCCTTTACATTTGAATAGAGTTGAATCCATTTTAACCCTATTCATTTTGGTGAACCCGACATACTTACTCTCTTTTCTTTTGTGGAATTGGATGCCTTATTGTGCTTTCCTTATTGTCTTGTTAGTATTAGAAGAAGAAGAAGAAGAAGAAGAAGAAGAGTACAACTCCATTAATGAAGATCAAGAAGGAAAAAATGCCACAAGGATCATCCAACATTGGTACACGAACATTGAAATCTCAAATGGTAAAAGAATCACTACCACCCAACCTCATGAACCTAAATGGTCCACTCCCACTGTGCTGAGGAGATAACAACAGATCCCACTTGGATAACAAATATCAAACAAAACAAGCTACATAAAGGTCCTGAAAAGCTCTCTAACTCAAGGTGTACCAAAGACAACAAGGTAAGATTCACTAATCCAGAGGCAACCGAAACTTGTAGAATAACTAGACTATGCATATGAAGGTGTCATCATGTATGTCTAACCCTTGAGTTTTGTCCTGGTAATATCTCTGGATCCTGACACCCAAGTGACCATACACAATATCAATGACCTCTCGTATAGACGAAGCCATTAACTATGCCAGACGCACACCTTAAAAGGCAGAAAGCATCATCTCATCCTCCATCTTAGTATGTACTAGCACTAACACTGGGGTGATGAAACATATCTTATTAGGTTCATTTTAAAATCTCTTAATGTTATATTAAGTTTTCACTTGATTACCAATAATTACAATAAGTGATCCTGGCAGCCACTTGTGGGCCCGACACTTATTGCAAGCCACCCCCTACTACATATCTAGGTAAACTACCCTAGGCTCATAGATCTCTCCGAGATCTAATACAGAAAGATAAATCAGGTAGTCCCACATCCAGAAACATACACAAGAATTAGGAATGACTAAAGATACATGTTTACAAAATAAAGTACAACTTGAGCCCATATGGTCAGATAGGGTAACACATCACATCACACTCACACCATAACATATGCATTAAACATGTCCATAGGAATCAAAACCCCTGCCTTTGTACTTTCCCTAGGTCATCTAATGCCCACAATGCAGAAGAACACAACACCTAGGAAGAATAGAAAACATTGACATAAACAGCCAATTTCAGTGTAAATATGCACATCTAATTTCAAATCATGCATTTAAATTATTTTGAAAATATTCAAAACATGCATTTAAAAGAAACACATTTGAAACAGTATTTAAACATCACTTACAATTAATCTAGAATAAATTAAATAATTAAATCAGCATTAATTAGATAATCTAACTCTAAAATAAGTTTACAATTTTGATTCTAAAATGAATTAAATAATTTAAATCCAATTTAAATTAAATAATTAATTCTAAAATAAAGTGTCTAATTTAAGTCTAAATTAAACAAAAATTTAATTCCAAATTACATTAAATAATTTAAATCTAATTAAATTAAATAATAAACTATGGAATAAATTAAAATAATCTAAACCTAAAATAAATATTTAAACATTAAATAATCTCTAAAAAAAACAAATTTAATTTAAGTTGTAGCGCTAGCTCGCAGTCTCGTGCGCAGTAGTTTGTAGCATGAGTACCGTGTTGCAGGCCTGCTGCACACAGTACCTACGGTACCGTGGGGTAGGGGGTGGTGGCCCCCCCCCCCCACTAAAACACTTTAAGTTTATTTTTAAAAAAAATCTTTTTTAAAAATAAATCTAACACAACTAAAAACAATGCATATAATTTTTTTTTGAAAGCTTTATTATATTTTTTTATAATAAAGCTAATGCATTTTCTTGATAGAGTATATTCTTTTCTTTTTAAAGGAACAATTTCTGAAAATGGAAATGTAAAGATTGTGCATTTTTTTCCAAAAAAGGGTAAACAAACCTTTTACCAAAATTTTACACACTATTGTCTTTTCTTCAAATTTTACTTGGGTCAAATGTAATTTTTTTAACTGGTGTAATTTTTAATTCCTACTGTGTAAAAATCAGAGGGAATATTTTATTTTCCAGCATGAATTTTCTCTATTCAAATTGGGTTTTTCTTAGAAATAATTTATTTTTCCTAGGCTCTATAGTTGAACTATAACCTACACTAATTTTTCATTTTCTAGGAGTTTTATAGAGAATAATTTCACGAAAATTGGATAGCATAACCCTACTGTGCCAAGTCTAAATAAAATTATACAAAAATAGATCTAAGGGTTTTCTAATACCCAAAATCACAGACATAACCAAAACAGATCTAAAGCAAATGAATCTAACTAGGCATAGTAAATTACTGAAAATTGCACAAACAAATTTACAAAGAGGTTTCTCAAACCCTACCTCAGATCCAATGCAAGAAATGAAAATAGAAGTCTTTGAGAAGAAGAAAATTCCAAATCCTTCAAAGTAAGAACCTGATCCTACATATCTGAATCCACGAAGAATGCAAGCCAATATTCAGATGCACAATAATTTTTCACAAATTTTCAAGCAACACAAAACACCCAAGAATATCAAGATGCCAAAAATCCAAGCTCTCTCCACAAATCTCCAAAACCCAGCTAATCTCCAAATGAATGTAATTTCCCCTATTAGGGATTCAATTCCCCCTTTCATGCAAACCCTAGAGATGACTCAACAGTTAATTCCTAATCAAAATCCAATTTCCAATTTGAAAGTAAATCCTAGTTAATAAATTAAAATAACTTATTTTGCACAACTCAACTTTGACTTTTGAAAACAAGTTGTTATTTTTTTGAAACAATTTTCATTTCAACATAATTAAAGCACATGTAAATAATAAAAATTCACATTAAATAAATTAATTACTTAAGGCACAATTTAATCATGCAATTAAATATTTAATTATTTAATGAAGCATAATCAATTCTAATTTCAATTAAATAATTAATTAAATCCAAATATTTAAATATTTGATTTTTAATTAATTATCCTCACATAAGCATAGGAATTAAAATTAATATTATATTTCAACTATGATATTAAATCCCACAACTATAGAAAAATCACACACTCAAGAAGTAATAAACTGAGATTAACAAATAAACCAAACATACTCAAGGAGGGGATCCACGGACCACGTCAACTAGACAAATCCGGGTAAGGTAGTCATCAGATACTTATCCAATCTTAGGACAAATAGGCTTAGGTTAGGGTTTTGGATCTGACTGTTACCTCCCCTCTTTACCATTGAGATGAATATTTATGGGCACACTCACTCCTGCCAATTCAGGGAAGATGATGCCCTATACCTGCAAACTTGTCATCACAAGAAAAAATATGTACATCTAATATATAGCAGACAATGATAGGGTATAGTCAGACGTGTGGATCTTGACAAGGCAAGTAACTACGCCTCTGCCCTCTACCATACAAACAAATCAAACAAGTACATACACATAATCACCATACACATGCAAGTATGGGGTAAGTACATCATAAACCAAATAAAACATAAAATATCACATCATAATATTTTCATCATCTAATTATGCAATCACATGGAAAACATAGAAGAATCATAATCGTAATCGTCAACATCCACTGAAATAATAATATCTGCACACATGAAATGTGGCCTAAAAGAGTATGGCACTGAAAACTGAAAGAAAACTATGGGTGGATACTACATCCACCCCCCTAGGATTAGGCTTACTCCTGGAAGCCTGTAAACAAATAGGGATAAACATAAAGAGATAAACATGATTGCGGAAGCAATTACCATTTACTCACATAACACAAAAAAACAACATAGGTTACAAAACTCGTGGGTCCCATGACGGGGCGTTACAACCTGGATAGGACATACATTATATATTATTAAGAAGTAAACTTGAACATGAAGAGACCCCCAGGCATAAACAAAATAACTACATTGAATTTCAACTTCCATTTTGACCCAACCCATTTCCTTACCATGTAAATGGAGGGATGAAAGTTAAAAAATCTCCCAACCAACACTAGATGCATGTCTACCATAATTCTATCCAAGATAGAGTTACGGAGGGAGATTTTTGTGCCCTCCTCTATGTGCACAAATCCCACAAGGAGATATTCTGTCTCTTTTTTGGAGTCCCCCACTAGCACATTTTTCCAATCTGGCTTAGGGGAATCATTATTTTGGGACCCGTCTAACACCTTAGCATCTATAGTTGAAGGAAAGGCCCTAAAAAATTACCAACATCGTGTGGAACAATGGGCTCATAAGAAGAAGACCTGGTAGAACAATTGGGAGGAGAGTCTGGCTATGGGGAGGTAGATTCCTTCCTCAACAATGTAGACATTCAAGTAGAAATTCAAATTTGATATGGGAAGGAAAGTTACAGAGAAAAAATGCTCTATACTATATGTTATAATATTGTAATATTATGTATTTTATATTACATATCATATATATATAAATATGAAAACATATATAATATATAATAATATATATCATAAAATATAATATTATATGTTACAATCCAATTAATATTATATAAAATAATATACTCTCTCTCTCTCTCTCTCTAATAAATATATACATTAATATCCGATATTAGATTTTACAAGTATAAAAATTTGAAACACTTTACAACGGTGCTAACATTTTTTCGTTGGCGTCATTGTTGGATTTCATATCTAATATTGGATATGGATGTGATATCAAATATGTATGACACTGTAATGTAAGAAATGGTGAGCAATGCTACCTGATGTAGATCACTCACCAAATCTAACATACATTAGAGTACACAACCTCCAACAAGGTGAATCTGATTAGCACAAACAAGAAAGTAAGGGTGCCAATGTGTGATTTACACAATGTAGGGTTTTGAACTCTTTGTGCTAGGAATGATAAGGAAATGTAAGTTTGATCTATGAAGCTAAGTGAAAAGGAAAATAGATAGAATTGACTCAACTTGAAGTTAGAAGAGGAAATATGACCTTCAAATCTAAATCGCTAGGGTGTCAAAATCAAGTATAACTTTGGATTTTGGAATTTGATGTTTGTAACTGTCTACCATGCAAATTTCAGCCAAAAACTAGAGGAAAAGGTCGAGGAAGTTGACCTCATCCTGGACAAGGTCGTGAATGTTGACCTAGTCCTTTTAGGTCCAAATCGAATGAAAATTTTTGAGGGTCTACAACTAGTTATGAGACTCTTGAATCCAAATTCAAAACTCTGCAACCTATTCCTACATACATAAAAGAAGGGGAAGAAGGTTGAGCGGATGGGTTTGCTTTAGTAACCTTTTTTAGAAATCAACCTTGAAATGAAATAAATAAAATGGAAAGAATCATGTTATATATAAGAGATTAGATCTAAAAAATGAAATATATCATACCATGTAGATGCAATTAACTCTTAAAATGTGATCAAGTATGTTGATGTAACAGATTTGACTTAATCATAAAAATCAAAAGGAAATCATGTAAGATAAAATGTCATGTAGTAAATGTTTTAATTCACCACAATTTTGGATTGAAGAAGAGAGAGAGAAGAATAAGAAGAATTGATAGATGAATGTGGATCTCCCTCCTTGATTGCAAACTCCTTATCTTGGTCTCCAATGTGGAAAGAAGCTAGATCTATGGAATGAAATACCTTGCATACATGAGGGAATGAAGACTTGAAATGCTTAAATGGATCTTGAATGCTTGATAATGGATGCTCTGTTGCACTTTTATCTCTTGAATGCATGTATACATAGATTGTGGATTATGAAGATGAGAGGAAGAGGTCTCCTTTTATACACATTTCAAGGCTCAAATTTTTCCCAGGCTGACTGTATTTTCAAACCCTATAAGAGAATCCCGCCATTGAGCTCCAGGATACTTTTAAGCATAAAACACTAAGACAAGGCCGACTTGGCCGACCTAGTCCTAGACAAGGTCAACCTAGCCAACCTAGTCTAGAGAAAATTGCCTAAAAATATCTTGGGATGTCAGGGAGTGTGCCAAGAAGTGGTGGTTAAAGTTACAACCTGCAAAGAGATCAGGGCTAATCCTAAAATCAGAAAATGAATGCATAGGTCCTATGGGGAAAGTGAATTATGTGGTTGGATGGAAAAATGGGAAATCATTCATGGAAGTTAGATCCAACCTCAATTTTAAACAAGATTGAGGGGGAAGAAGGACCTATATCTGAATTAAATATTCATTTAAGTAAAATATGCGGTCCTACCATAAGAAACACACTAAATTAGGCTCCAAATGGTCCCAAAATGAGCACAAATTATGTTCTTACTTTTTAGGACAATACAAAAATAAATCACCAACCCAAATATTATCCTCAAGATTTCTATGGGTTGTGTCTTGGGAATGCCAAACCTGGAAAGTCAACCCAAAAAATGTGTTTTTGAAATCTCCCTATGTTTCCAGACTTTGACCTTATAACTAATGCCTTTTTCTTAATCCAAAATTGATGAAACAAAAAGGGTGTCTTAAGAAAATTCTTATCTCTCCACCAATATAAATTTTGTCAAGTTTTGAGTTTAATAAATAATTATTATATATTTTCTAATTGGATTACTTCTAAAGTTTTAATTGATAGATTGATTGAAAAACATCTATAACTTTCAAATGGTATAACATTTTTTAAATCCGAAACATGCATCACATTATATGCTTTACATAATTTAAGAAAAATATAAAAAGAATTAAAACATATTAAGTTTTGACCAAGTTAAGGTGGTCTAGCACATGAGTTCTTTTGTTCCAAAAAAGTTGTAATAAAAAAATCATAATTATTTATTTATTTAGAAACAAATTACACAAAAATCTATGTCACATTTGGACACAAGTCTTCTACTTATCTAGAACCTTATAAAAAAATATTATCATTTGATTGTGGTTAGGGTTGTCAAACATATACCTACTTATATTTTTCATAAAATTTATGTACTACTACATTGAAATTTCAAATTTTCACCCAAATATTATTCTTTTCAAAACAAAACTTGTAGCTTAGAAACTACATTCAATTTCCTACAGATTCCCTTACATATTTTTGATGTAAGGTTGATAACGTGTTCAAATATTTACTTCTATATTCCTAACCATGATTTTTCTAAAATTTCATTGCCACTTAAGGCCATAGTTTGGCATACCATGATCTTGCACACACCCTTTTGAAGATTGTTAGTTGAGTGATTTGGGGTTTTTACTAGGTTGAATCTCTTTTCTTAGGTTTGTGCATTTTGTTCTTGTTACATTTTATGATGATGCAAGGAGATTCTTCTAAAGAGAGGATCATTCATTTTAAAGATGTTGTGATTGTAAGTAGTCCATCTCCAATCATGCATGAAAATCCCATCTTTGGTGTGCCGAATTTTGGCTTGGGAGAAAATTATTCTCAAACTAGGGGCTTTAAGCCTACAAAGATAAATGGATGCCTTGCAAAGAGTGATAATATACTAGTTCTTATGATTTAGTTTGATTCTATGGAGGAAGATATTAACTACTTATCTAATCATGTTGAACAGATGATGCAGGAGCAATCTGGGTGTAAGAGCAATCTTGCATCACCCAAAAATATTTCTGGTTTTGTTTTCAACAAGGGCTATCTTGTGTAGAACTGCTATTTATGGAAACTTTATATTTTTAGTAAGTTGGTCATCCGATCTTGGAATGTTCTAATTTCTTCCCTGGAGGTTCATTTTGGTCATATCAACCTGCCAGTAAAGTTTCATTAAAAGATCAAGTCTAGCTTTGTAGATATTGAAGATTTTCAGTATTGGCAACAGGGTAAAAAAACTTTGAACTCAGTTTTGAAGGCTTTAGAGGCCCCAGATGAGGTCAAAAATTTGGGTGACAAGCACTTGCACAAGTTGAGCTTGTAGAGTGCTTTGTGGCCTTTCTGGAATGGGGTTATAATAGTCAATCGGGTCAACTAGCGATGACTTATGGTCTTCGAAAGTTGGGTCACCTGAAATGGCAAAAAATGATTTTCCTTCAAAAATTTTGTGTGGGTTTCCAAAGTTATTTTGAGCCGACTTGATGTGATAAATTGTAAAATAAAATAATTCTAAGTTTGGTCGGCCCTAAAGGCTAAATTTTTGGAACCTTCTCGGGCGGTGGAAATTTCCTATATAAGGAAGGCTGTAGTGTTGTCTTAGGCAGCTCGGGACAGTTTTGGATAGTAGATTTGGGTATTGATTCGAGGCTTTGTCCTACATAATATTGTAAGGGAATGCCCATGTGGCTTTGCATATTATAATTCTGAAAGTTTGTAATTCCACATTTATGGAGATAATAAGAAGCCCATTTTCTATTCTTTCATATTATTGTTGTTTCTCTATTTTTGTTATGTGTTTGTGGTATCAAGGGGAGCACCCTTCATCAAGTGGTATTAGAGAAGGAGTTCCAGAGTGTGTAAGCAGATCACCGACTGTGAGGTAGTTTGCACCAGGACCGTGGTAGGGTTTTATCGCACATCGTGAAAATTCCTCCACAAAGGGAACGTGGCATAAGAGCTGGTGTTGTAACACTTGAGGTTAGAGCACTCCAGAGACAAGTGCGAGCATTGCAAGAAGAGATTCGTAGAGGAATGAATCTTAATGTTAGAGATGAAAGAGAGGATGAAGTCGAAGAAGAAGATCAAGAAGGAGAAGTCAAAGTTGTGAACTAGGAGGAAGAAAGACTTTTTCGGGCCATTTCCAAGATCAAAAAAAGACCTAAGATTGAGGTTCCTGCATTTTCAGGAAATCTTAACCCAGAGGAGTTGATCGACTGCATCAATGAATGTGAAGAATATTTTGAGTATGAAGATATTGAGGATGCTGATAGGGTCAAATTTGTGAAGGCTAGACTAAAAGGTGATGCAAAGATATGGTGGCAAGAGATTCAATTGGAGTGAAATAGAAGAGGGAAAGATAAAATCACAAGATGGGATCGGATGGTGGATAAATTGAAGCGATAGTTCATCCATGTTGATTATGAGCTTGACCTATTGAAAAAAATGAAAAGTTTGAAGCAAGCGGGATGATTTGTTTAGGAGTATATAGAGGAGTTCTATCAAATCCTCATCAGAACAGGCCATGCAGAAGCTGATAAGGAGAAAGTTTCTTGTTACCTTAATGGGTTGAGGCCAAGTATTTAGAAGGAGCTGAATCTGGTTTGAATGAACATTATTGAAGAGGCATACCAGTTTTCCCTAAAAGTAGAGGAAAAGCTGAACAAAAAGTTTGAGAGCAGACAAAATGGAAGAGGTCACGGTGGACGATCTGGTGGACGGTCATATGGAGGCCAAAATGAAGATTTGAAAAATAAGGATGAAGCCAGTAGCAGTCAAAATCAGAGAGGAAACAACTCCAATCATTTCCAAGATCAGAACAATAGAGATCAGAGAGGAAGAGGAAGAGGACAAGGTTCAGGAAGAGGAGGCTTCTGTGGAACATGTTTCACTATGGAGAAGAAGGTCATAGGGCATTTGAATGTCCTCAATGCTAAGGAAGGATGGATAGGAGGAATGAAGGCCAGGCCAGAGTGGCACATGTAGATGATGATGCCAGATCCTCAAATTCTGAAGATGTTGAAAGAGGAGAAATGTTGATTAATAGAAGAGTCCTGTTGAGTGGTGAGAATGAACCTGAACAAAGGAGGGGCCTATTTCACACTAGATGCAAGTGTGAGGGTAAATACTGTGATGTGATTATTGATAGTGGAAGCACTGACAATTTAGTGTCAAAAGAGATGGTGACAAAGTTGAAGCTCAAGAGATAGAAACACCCACATCCATATCGGATCGCTTGGGTGTAGGATGACCACAAGGTCATGGTCAGTGAACAGTGTCTAGTAAAGTTCAAGATTGGTGGGTACCATGATGAGATATTATGTGCTATCATACCAATGGATGCATGTCACATTTTTTTGGGTAGGCCGTGGTAGTTTGACAGATGTGTTGTACACGATGGTCGTTCGAATACCTATTCCTTGACAAAGGATGGAGTGCGACATAAGCTAAAGCCATTGAAGGAGACCGAAGAAAAGGTATGTGGTAATGCAAGAATAAATTTTGTTGATGGAAGAAAATTCCTAGATGGTATGAGGCATGAGCATGTGTGTTTTGCTTTAATTCCAAAAGATGGTAAAGAGGAAATTGAGGATGTACCTATAGAGGTTGCAGATTTGTTGAATGAGTTTCAGGATATTGTATCTGATAATGTACCTGATGGATTATCACTGGTAAGGAAGATCAGTCATCAGATATATTTGATTCTAGGAGCCAGTTTGCCAAACAAGGCAGCACACAGAATGACACTAGTAGAAAGTGAAGAGTTGAATAGACAAGTACATGAGTTATTGTAGAAGGGGTTGATTCGAGAGAGTCTGAGTCTCTGTGCTATACCAGCGGTATTAGCACCAAAGAAGAATGGAGAATAGAGGATGTGTACAGATTCTAGAGTAATAAACAAGATCACAATCAAGTACCAGTTTCCATTGCCACGAATGGATGATATTATGGACTGTTTCAGTGGGGCTGTGTATTTCTCAAAGATAGATCTAAAGAGTGGATATCACTAGATTCAGATCAGAGAAGGAGATGAATGGAAGACTGCCTTCAAGATAAAGGAAGGACTGTATGAGTGGTTATTCATGCCTTTTGGGCTAACCAATGCACTGAGCACTTTCATGCAGCTCATGAACAAGGTTCTGAAAGAATTTCTGGGTAAGTTTGTCATTGTTTACCTAGATGATATTTTGATCTTTAGCAAGACATTGGAGGAACATATGATGCATATTCATATGGTGTTTGAGAAGCTGAGAGATGAAAAATTGTTGATTAATTTGAAGAAGTGTAGTTTTGTGAAGAAGGAATTAGTGTATTTGGGATTTGTAGTTTCAGTAGAAGGTCTGAAAATGGACCCAGAGAAAGTACAGGCTATCCTTGAATGGCCTACTCCAAGGAGTGCTACTAAGGTAAGATCTTTTCATGGTTCAGCTAGTTTTTACATAAATTTTATCAAAAATTTTAGCAGTATTTGTGGACCCTTGACTGAAACAATGAGAGGGGATAGAAAATAGTTCAAGTGGACTAATGGGGCAGATAAAAGTTTTAAACTGTTGAAATAGAAAGTTACAGAACAACCTGTTTTAGCACTTCTAGATTTTAATAAGGTGTTTCAAGTAGATTGTGATGCTAGTGGTACTACAATAGGGGCTATTATGAGCCAAGAAGGTAAACCTATTGCTTATTTCAGTGAGAAGTTGAATGATGCCAAGAGAAAATATTCTGTTTATGATCAGGAATTTTATGCTATAGTTCAGGCATTGAAGAAGTGGAGACACTATTTGCTTCCTAAGGAGTTTGTTTTGTATACTGCTCATCAAGTTTTGCAATATTTGAATAGTCAAGAAAAGTTGAATCAAAGGCATTTGAAATGGGTTGAGTTTTTGCAGAGTTATACATTTGTTTTGAAACACAAAAGTGGAAAGTCTAACAGGGTTGCATATGCGCTTAGCAAAAGGAAACTATTGCTGATAGAGATGCAGATTGAGGTGGTTGGGTTCAAGGAACTCAAGAATTTGTATCCAAAGGATCTTGATTTTGGTGAATCTTGGAAAGCTTGTATAGAACCTGTTACTCTAGATAGGACGAAGTGGCTGGATTTTATCATTCAGGATGATATGCTAATTAGAGGGAGTCAGTTGTACATTCCAAGAAGTTTTATGAGGGAAAATCTCATCAATGAGAAGCATAGCGGAGGATTGGCTGGAAATTTTGGTCATGATAAAACCCTTGCTTTGGTTAGTGAGAATTATTATTGGCCACAGTTGCAACAAGATGTCAAGAAGTTTGTAAAGAGTTGTAGAGTATGTCAGATGGCGAAAGGAGTGAAGCAGAATGCTAGGTTGTATCAACCATTACCTGTACCAGAGAAACCTTGGGAGGATATCAGTATGGAATTTTTTCTTGGTTTACCAAGGACACAGCAGGGACATGATTCAATTTTTTTGGTAGTTGATAGATTTTCAAAGATGGCACATTTTATTCCTTGCAAGAAGACTAATGATGCTGTTCATGTAGTAGAATTGTTTTTCAAAGAAGTAGTGAGACTACATGGTTTTCCAAATAGTATAGTTTCAGATAGGGACACTAAGTTCGTTGGATATTTCTAGCGTACATTATGGAAGAAGTTGAAGAAATATTTGAAGTTCAGTTCATCACATCATCCACAGATTGATGGATAGACAGAGGTGGTGAATAGGAGTTTGGGAAATTTGCTAAGATGTTTGGTTGGAGATAAGCCAACAAGATGGGATTTGATTTTACCACAAGTAGAATTTGCATACAATAATTCTGTCAACAGGAGCACTAGTAAATCACCATTCTAGATTGTATATGAGAGTAGTCCCAGAAATGTATCTGAGTTGAGAAAGATAGATAAAGGAGAAATAAGTAGTGCTGAAGCTGAAGATTTTACAGAACATTTGAAGAACATCCATGAGGAGGTGAGGAAGCATATTACCAAGATGAATGCACAGTATAAGGCTAAGGCAAATGAGAAAAGGAGGCATATATAATTTTAGGTTGGATATGAAGTCATGGTTCATTTGTGGAAGGAGTGATTTCTAGTTGGTACATATAACAAGTTGAAAATGAAGAAGTTTGGGCCATGTAAGATACTGAAGAAGCATGATTCAGGAAATGCATATGAGGCCGAGTTGCCTACTGAGCTAAATATTTCACCAGTATTTAATGTTTCAGATTTGATAGAGTATCATGAAGGAGGTGTTGAAGATGAGGTTACAATAGCATAGTGGAGTATTCCAGAAACCAGTTCAGATATCAAGGAGATTGAAGACATACTAGACAGTCATGTTGACAGAAGTACAAGGAACAAGACATATGAAGAATATCTGGTCAAGTGGAAAGGATGACCTATTGAAGATTCATCATGGTTGACAAGGGAGGAGGTTAACCATCTTGGTTTTCCTTTGCACACCTGAGTCATGATAGGGTCACTTCTTAAATTACCCTGGGTGTCTGATGCAGGAGCATCCTACGTGTAAGAGAAATCTTGCATCACCCAAAAATATATTTGGTTTTGTTTTCAATAAGGGCTATCTTGTACAAAACTGCTATTTATGGAAACTTGCTATTTTTAGTAAGTTGGTCATCTGATCTTGGAATGTTTTGATTTCTTCCCTAGAGGTTCATTTTGGTCATATCAGCTTGCCAGTAAAGTTGCATTGACAGATCAAGTCTAGCTTTGTAGATATTGAAGATTTTCGGTATTGGCAATAGGTTACAGAAACTTTGAACTCAGTTTTGAAGGCTTTAGAGGCCCCGAATGAGATCAAAAATTTGGGTGACAAGCGCTTGCGCAAGTTAGGCCTGTAGAGCACTTTGTGGCCTTTTCAAAATGGGGTTATAATAGTTAATCAGGTCAATTGGTGATGACTTATGGTCTTCGAAAGTTGGGTCCCCTGAAATGGCAAAAAATGATTTTCCTTCAAAATTTTTGTTTGGGTTTCAAGAGTTATTTTGAGCCGACTTGATGTAATAAATTGTAAAATAAAATAATTCTAAGTTTGGTCGGCCCTAAAGGGTAAATTTTTGGAACCTTCTCAGGCGGTGGAAATTGCCTATATAAGGAAGGCTGTAGTGTTGTCTTAGGTAGCTTGGGATAGTTCTGGGTAGTAGATCTAGGTATTGATTCGAGGCTTTGTCCTACATAATATTGTAAGGGAATGCCCATGTGGCTTTGCATATTGTAATTCTAAAAGTTTGTAATTCCACATTTGTGGAGATAATAAGAAGCCTATTTTCTGTTCTTGCATATTGTTGTTGTTTCTCTATTTTTGTTATGTGTTTGTGGTATTAAGGGGAGCACCCTTCATCAATAGACCAAATAATTGAGAGAGGGGCTGGATACGTTATTCTCAAACACTTATTTAAACTTTTACTGAGCTAGTAAATACTTAATGCAATCAAAAACTTATTAACAAATGTAAACATGAAAGCAAAAAGACTATCAATACAATGAACACCATAATTTATGTGGAAACCCAAACTGGAAAAGACCACGGAGAAGCTAATTCTCATGAAATGAAACTGGTTAAGGTGATACCAATTAAGGTGATTTTACAAGGGCTCACTACCAATTTTCTCATTTTTGATTGTCTCACTACTAGTTGGGCTAACTACGTAGAAATAAGAAAGGCTAACCATTAATACAAATAGGCTCTATGCTAGTACAAATAGGCTCATTGCCAAAATATAAGAAATGAAATTTGAATCCATCACTGAAGTCACTTCCATTGATACTCTGTAATACATAAATGATATAAAAATCTACTATTGATTGTATCAATTTAGAGATCTTCCCTTATCAAATTTTCATCCACTTCACATATTACTTGCATGCAAGCACCACACCAACAAATGATATTATCATTATTCTTATAGTGCTTGATGCCAATAACCAAGCCATCCTAAATTGATTTGAAATAGGTCACACCAAAGAATTCCCATAGTGGTAAGGAATAAAATGTGGACCACCTTGCACAAATCAACATGCCTCTCACATAACAACATGCTACACTATCATTGGGATCTTTGGTACCAACAAATAGAATCTATACATTACAATTTGAATGCATTGACTGAAACATAATGAACATGTCCAAAATAGGACTGAACCCAAACAAACACTCCACAATATGTTGCATACTGAATAGAACCAACACCAACATGGATAGGAGTAAATATATAATATACATCATCTAGTGCACACAACTACCGATACACCAAAATAGCCAAACCACATCTAAACCTCTTCTATGCATGGGATATGTTGATATCAATGGAAACAAAAATAGTAGCATTAACTTTACATTCTAACAATCTCCCCCTTTGTCATTTATGACAACATTCATCAATAACAAAGAAAATAATTCTGTTCTTCCAGGCGTTCCCGCTACCAAGACATTTGCGCAATTTATCATATGATTGGGGAGTAATGATTATATCTTGTTCTAGACATGTTTCATCTAGTCTCGTGCATCAGTTGGTTCAAATATTTTATTGATCAAGTCATGGACTTGGTTGTGGTGTTCTATCAATTCCATAATCTTTTGATAAATGTGGTATGAGGTGTATGTATATGTAGTGTGACCTATATTCAGGTCCTGTGGTAACATATTGTAAATATTTCTTAAGTATGACCAAGATTTAGGTTTGGTTATATTGTGTTAAATGTAATTGTAATATCTTTTGTTGTGTTTCCGACATGTATTTTTTATGGGATGACACATTTGGCTACCTTATTAGGTGTATATATATGTTACCCCAATTGAGATTGTAACTGAGACTGTTATGCAACTAATACTGTGATGCTGAGAATGAACAATGTTAACCAAGAAATGAAAGGTATGTAGAAGGATTGGCTCAGTTGTTATGTTGTCATTGATGTCAATCCTATTGACTTACTGATTTCAGGTTTTCATATCAATCTTAAATATGTTGGTAAAGATAAGATGAAATAAAGAAGTGATGTTAAGTATGAGAGCTTAAATATGCAAATGTTGAATCAGTCTTTGACAAGGTAATATTGATTTGATTATTTTACATGATTTAATGAAGTGTTAGAATGATTCACAAGTTATTTATATTGGTTGGTAATAAAGGATTTAAGTTGTAAAGTGAATAGACAAGGAAATAATATTTTCTACCGAGCTAAAAATGGTTGTTGGTAAGAAAAGATACTGGTTGGACACAATTAACCGAGTGAATGATAACTGAGTATATGGATTTAACCGAGTAGATGAAGTTGGTTGGTTAAACAAGAAATCAAGTAAAATACGACACCGAGTAATGATCTAGAATGATCTAGAAGATTCTAAGGAAGGAACAAAGTTAGTTAATTTGAAATCAACAGATCATAATCATTAGGTAAAGATAAATGGTGAAGATTTAGTGATTGGTTTGAGATCTAGGAAAAGATCAGGTAATTCTAAGGTTTAGATACAACTGGCAAGAATCATAAAATGTTTTATTGACCTATAGATTTGATCAAATGGATGAGATTAAGCGATGAAAAGGATTAAGAGACAAAAAATGTCTATATAAAGGATGATCATATGGTTGATACCGATGTTGAATTGCTGATTTGAAGATAACCAGAGTAGATAGTTGAATTAGTACAAAAGGGTACACAGAGTAGAATAGAGTTGAAGAAAAGTGTGAATGAAGGGAATAAAAGTGATGAGATGAAGTGTGTGTGTTGATCAACAAGAAAGGAAGAGTTTGAAGAAGATAAATGAGCAGAAAGGAGATTTGAACAGGTAAAGGTAGCTGCATATTTTATTAGATCATTTCACTATTACTTTCTAACCATTGTAGCAGAAAAATATCTTAACCAAGTGGATTTAACAGTCATATATCTAAATCCTTTGTAAGGCCGCATTTTTAAAAATGTTCTAAGTCCCCTAATAAGGCCATTCATTATAGGGTGATAGATCTAGTCGATCTTTGGTGAAAATCCCCTAACAAGGTCACATATAGCAAATGTGTTTGTAATCTTTAACATGATTGGCTTTTAACTGAGATCACTTCAGAAGAGTGAATTATTTTGTGGATGATAATTCTCATAGTATTTTTTTACCAAAATTGGGTTTCCACATTAAATACTGGTGTTAATGTGTGATTAAATATTTTGCATATTATTTACTAATTTTCTAATGCATACTGCTATGGTCGAATGAATGAGTAAATCTAATTATAAAGACTAGTTACCGAGAAGGTTTTAAGGTTGAAAATTATTAAGGGACCTAAGATAGCTGATTCACCCCCTCTCAGTTATCCAACAATATAAACATAGATATCTTGTGTATATGAGTGTCAACGAGTATGGGTATGTATGTGAACGAGATAGAGAACTGTATATGATATTGTGTGAATTTGTTTCGGTATATTTGGAAGTGGTCTGTAAGAAGAAGGAAGTTGAGTGAAGTATTGGTGTGGTACAAGGAGAAGGCCTTACACATTATGTTATAGAGATTTTGTGTATATTGGAAGAAGGTCTATATCAGATCTTTGTTGTCAGTGATTGTTATGCTTTCAATTGGAATTATTTCATGCATAGTAGATGCAATTCTACCAGTTCACATTTTATTAGTAAAATATTTTGTAATACATCTTTTTTATTTATCTTGACTAAAAATGATCCAACCTAGAGTGAGAAAACCAACACAGAGCCCTTGTAAATATTACGTTAAATGGTGTCACCTTAACCGATGTTCATTTCATGAGAATTAGCTTCTCCATGTTTTTTCTTAGTTTGGGTTTCCACGTAAATTTTGGTGTTTAATGTGTTGATGATTGTGTGCTTTCATATTTTTATCAGTCTTAACTATTTGAATGGTTTATGCACTTATTTGTTGAGTAAAATTTTTAGAAGTTGTTTGTAAATAATTGATTCACCCCCCCTCTTATTTATTCAACCTGTTCAACAATTGGTATAAGATCTTGGTCCCTTGCAGTTAGATCTTAACCACTTGAAGGAAATCTTGGTTGTTTGAATAGAGGGAAAGAGAATACTATGTTGATAAGAATTAGAAGATCATGATGAGTGACACTGAGAATATCAAATCAAAGAATAAAGAGATAAAAGAAAACCTTAAGGAAGAAAATGCATATATCAGTAAGCTTACGGATCATATACGTAAGTTTAGAGCTTGGCAAAAGGAAGCTAGTTAGGAATTGAAGGAGTCAAAAGAAAAGGTGGTGGATCTGGAAAAGAATCTAAATGACAAGAAAAATACTAAGGAGTTTATCAAAGATGGGTTAAAGAAGAAAATGGAAGGCTAGAAGAGGATTGAAGATTACCTTATAAGTGTATGCACCCTAAAATGGTCGCCTAGACCTTGGGCCCCATTTCTGCAATTTATCAAATCCATGAATCAATATTTTCAAATATCAACAATATTAATTATATCAATTTCCTTGATCAAATCATAATCAATTCAAAATTTCCTAAGGTTTGAGCCTTATTTAATTTAAAAGAAATAAAAATAAAAATCTTATTTAATTAAGAGAACATGTTCCCTTTTAATTAATTAAAAATCTCTTTTAATTAAATAATAAATTCACTTTATCCTAAGCCTTTATTTAATTAAAAATAATTTCCTCCCCTTTTATTTAAATAAAAAATCTCCACTTTTCCTCTTATCCTAAGTTGCACAAATAAAACATTTATTCTTATTTTATAAAAAGGAAAAAACACTTTTTGTCTTATATGGACATAAAGTCAACTCCTATTTTCCTATTGGAGGATATTTGTGCATAAAGATCAAGCTTCTTTTTTTTTTCCACCGTTGATTAAGTCTTTTGCCTCTTAATCACAATGGTCCATTCCTTTTCACTTCCTATAAAAGAAGAGCTCTCTTTTTCATTTTCATATCTTAAGTTTTCATGATAATATTATGCTGCAGGTTTTCTAGGTCATTTGGAGCTCCTTGAAGATATTCTACATCCAAGCTTTGAAGACTTGTTATTACATCTCATTTAGTTGCATATTTCCTTTGTTTAGTTGCATTATCATGACATATTAGCTTAGATTTTCTTTTATGCAATAGATTAACTTGCATTGTCATATAGATTTGCATTACATTGCATACATTTGGTTTCATTGAAGATATTGGCATTCTTGCCCTTGTTTTCATTGTGAATCTCTCATTGTATGGTTGACTAGCAAGGTCATGAGTTTATAGCTCTAGTTGAGAGAAATTTTACAAATCTTGCAACTCCATGCATAGAGAACTATGGTTTATAGGTTGGCGACATATCAGAGAAGCTCCAAAAAAAATTTCAAATTTTTCTGAGGTGATTTGTATTTTTAATGATTTTTTCTTGATTTTTCATAAAAAATCAATTTTTGGCTCAAATCAACGTATTTTTCAAAAAAATTTACATTTTTCAAAAGGTCTTGAAATTATACAGGGGGTCCATTCACTATGTTTTTAATTTAGAGGTCATATCATAGCTCATTTGGTCAATTTACAAAAATTAGTCTGTTTTGGTAAAATGGCTCTCTAGTGCACAAATGAAAAGATCTTTTAAAAAATTTGACATTTTTGGAAAGCTCTCTATTTTTTGACAAAGGTCTCTTTTTTGCATTTTAGGTTTAGGGTCCAGATTCATGTGGTATAAGTCCAATCTTGTTGACAAGGTCAAAAATCAAAATTAAAAAAAAGGGTATTTGATGATTAGTATGCATTTATTTTTCACATGGTTCAATGCATGATGTGAGTTGTCATTTGAATTATTTGATGGTTATTATTTCTCATAACAATTGATTTTCAGATCTAACCACCTTAGGGTTTGCATAAGTTGGATATACATTGCATATCTTGTTTGCTTGTTTCTTGTCTTGTTCATTTGAAGGTGCTCTTGCTTTCATGAAAAATGCTTAAAACAAAGTGTTGGACTTGAGGTACTTTGTTCCATCTCTACAATATTTGGATTTTGGGATTAAAATTGAACCTCTCATGTGTTTGGCTTGAGTGTTTACATGCTTTCATAGAACACATTTCAATTGATGCTCTTAATGGGAAATGAATGAACATAGATTTGCTTTCATACAAGTTTGTGTAAGTGAATGCTTGTGTTTAAACCTTAATTAATTTTTGGTTCCAATATCAAATATCTCATTGAGTGATTGAGGGCATGGATTCATTCCTTGTTTACATAGGGAGTTAAATGCACCACTTTGTGGACTCACTCTATGTTTACTTGGAAAGTTAAATATTCTATTGTTCAACCCTTTTTCATTTGTGAGTAGTATTGATAAGCAACTTTAGATTACTTTTGATTGAGCTTGTTAGCTAAATTGGGTGTTGGACTCGCTTATTTCTAATCACCCCTCGTTATTTTCCCTTTGAGTGCAAGGTCAGCATTCATACATGGGGGAGGGGTCTACTTGAAAAGAGCGTTAAATGTTCCACAAAGTTTTGTCCCTTTTATACTTTCTTGATCTGATTAGTTTTCTTAAGTGTGGACTCACTTTGAGTTGATGTGAGGAGTTAAATGTTCTACTTTTGGGCTCACTTTGAGTTGATGTGAGGAGTTAAATGTTTCACTTTTGGGCTCACTTTGAGTTGGTGTGAGGAGTTAAATGTTCCACTTTTGGACTCACTTTGAGTTGGTGTGAAGAGTTAAATGTTCCACTTTTGGACTCACTTTGAGTTTGTGTGAAGGGTTAAGTGTTCCACTTTTTGGACTCACTTCACATTCTCTTGAAGGGTTAAATGTTCCACTTTTGGACTTGCTTCACATTCTCTTGAAGGGTTAAATGTTCCACTTTTGGACTCGCTTCACATTCTCTTGAAGGGTTAAATGTTCCACTTTTGGACTCGCTTCACATTATCTTAAAGGGTTTAATGTTCCACTTTTGGACTCGCTTCGCATTCACTTGAAGGGTTAAGTGTCCCACTTTTGGACTCACTTCGCATTTACTTGAAGAGTTAAGTGTTCCACCTTTAGTGCTCTAAATACTTTTGACAATGAATTACTTAGTTTTTATTTCTAGAAGGCCTGCTTGGGGACACACCACCTCAAGGGATGACCTTAAATCTCATGTTCCGGTGGAGTATAAATATTGGGAGGTGAATCCAAAGACACCTCTCTTGGGAATTGAGTTTGATATCACTCTTGGCTACGCCTCAAAGAACTTTATACCTTTGAGAAGTGAAGGAGGAGATTTGGGTTACCGTCTCCCCCCTGCTGTGTGATTTTGAATTCTTCTCATCTACGGATTTGAGCCTCACGTACCTTGTGTATATCGAGGACTCCTCTTAGAAAGTTATGTATATCCTTGTAGAAAGCTTGATAGGGTGTTGTTGTGTTCTAAGTGCCTGCTAAAACATTCTCAAGAACATACACAAGTAGAATCCCTAAGGAGTAGAAAATACTAATTCACTATTCTTGTTCATGCGCAAGGCTGCTTTGTCCCTTGCCCATTGCTTGAAGACTATTTTCTTGAACTCCTTGATTGTTGTCTTATGTGCCTGATCAATGATAAAAATCTGTTGATATACTTGCTTGATTCTTTGCAACTTGCTTGGTTTTCTACCTTGCTGTCAGAGACTTGTTTTGATTGCAAATTCCTGGTTTTTGTCTTCTAAGGGCGATTTCAATTGGTTCACAAGGTTGTCTTAGAAATAATTTTCCAAGTTAGGAAGCCATTCTTAGTAAAAAGTCTATCTTTAAGATTGTTGATTACACCCTTGGAGAATTCTGATCCTGCTATTGTCCAAATTCATTTTCATATATCTCAATTTCAATTTAAATTTTTGGCTAAGTCCAACCTCCTGATTAAAAAGTGCAAGGGTATTCACCTTTTGATTTGAAGCACCTCTTTGACAGTGTTGGTGAAGCCCTCTTATTTTCTATCTTTTTTTTCTCTTTGGACAATAGAGAATCTTAATTATCTTAGGTTGGAATTGACACTTTGAGAGATTGGCCTATCACTTAGAGTCCCTTTTTTTCATGTCAGTTACTACAAGATATCAAGTGAATCAAGGGAAAAGGCCCCTAGTTTCCTTCAATCAGTTACCACTAGTTAGAACACGTCAGCAACATAGGGAAAAAGAACCCCTCTTTGATCAGTCCCCTAGGAGTCAACTAGAGGTTGTGATGAAGGGTGCTCCCCTTAATACCACAAAAATATAACAGAAATAGAGAAACCACAACAATATGCAAGAACAAAAAATTGGCTTCTTATTATCTCCACAAATGTGGAATTACAAACTTTCAGAATTACAATATGCAAAGCCACATGGGCATTCCCTTACAATATTCTGTAGGACAAAGCTTCGAAGTATTGCCCAGATCTACTACCCAAAACTATTCTGAACTGCCTAAGACAATAATACAGTCTTCCTTATATAGGCAATTTTCCACCGGCTGGGAAGGTTCCAGAATTTTAACCAATAAGGCCGACCAAACTTAGAATTATTTTATTTTACATTTTATTACATCATAGTCGGCTCAAGATAACCTTTGAAACTCGAACAGAAATTTTGAAGAAAATTATTTTTCGTCATTTCAGATGGCCCAACTTCCGAAGACCATAAGTCATCACCAGTTAACCCGATCGGCTATTATAACCCCATTTCAGAAATGCCACGAAGCGCTCTACAGGCTTGACTTGCGCAAGCGCCCGTCACCCAAATTTTTGACCTCATTCGGGGCCTCTAAAGCCTTCAAAACTGAGTTCAAAATTTTTGTACCCTGCTGCGAATACCGAAAATCTTCAATATCTTCCAATATACACTTGATCTGGAAATGAAACTTTACTGGCAGACTTATATGACCAAAATGAACCTCCAAGAAAGAAATCAGATCATTCTGAGCACATACAAAAATTACCAAAAATAGTAACTTTCCATAAATAGCAGCTCTGCACAAAATAGCCCTTATTGAATATAAAAATAGAAATATTTTTGGGTGATGCAAGATTGCTCTTACACCCAGGATGCTCTTGCATCAGACACCCAGGGTAATTTGAGAAGTGACCCTGTCACGACTGAGGTGTGCAGAGGAAAACCAAGACGGCTAACCTCCTCCTTTGTCAACCATGATGAATCTTCAATAGGTCATCCTTTCCACTTGACTAGATATTCTTCATATGTCATGTTCCTTGTGATTCTACTAACATGACTGTCTAGTATATCTTCGATCTCCTTAGTGTCTGAACTAGTTGCTAGAATACTCCACTGTGCTGCTGTGATCTCATCTTCAACACCTCCTTTATGATACTCTGTCAGATCTGAAATGTTAAACACTGGTGAAATATTTAGCTCAGTAGGCAATTCTACCTCATATGCGTTTCCTGAATCATGTTTCTTCAGTATCCTACATGGTCCAAACTTCTTCATTTTCAGCTTGTTATATGTACCAACTGGAAACCGCTCCTTCCGCAAATGAACCATGACTTCATCACCAACTTGAAATTCTTTATACCTCCTTTTCTCATGTGCCTTAGCCTTATACTATGCATTCATCTTGGTAATATGCTTCCTCACCTCCCCATGGATGTTCTTCAAGTGTTCTGCAAAATCTTCAGCTTCAACACTACTTATTTCTCCTTTATCTATCTTCCTTAATTCAGATGCATTTCTTGGACTACTTCCATATACAATTTAGAATGGTGATTTACCAGTGCTCCTATTGACAGAATTATTGTATGCAAATTTCGCCTGTGGTAAAATCAAATCCCATCCTGTTGGCTTATCTCCAACCAAACATCTCAGCAAATTTCCCAAACTCCTATTCACCACCTCTGTCTGTCCATCAGTCTGTGGATGATGTGATGAACTAAACTTCAAATCTGTCTTCAACTTCTTCCACAATGTACGCCAAAAATATCTAACAAACTTAGTGTCCCGATCTGAAACTATGGTCTTTGGCAAACCATGAAGTCTCACTACTTCTCTAAAAAACAATTCTGCTACATGAACAACATCATTAGTCTTCTTGCAGGGAATGAAATGTGCCATCTTTGAAAATCTGTCAACCACCACAAAAATTGAATCATGTCCCCACTGAGTCCTCGGTAAACCAAGAACAAAGTCCATGCTGATATCCTCCCAAGGCTTCTTTGGTACGGGTAATGGCTGATACAACCCTGTATTCTGCTTCACTCCTTTCGCCATCTAACATACTCTGCAACTCTGTACAAAATTTTTCACATCTTGCTGCAACTGTGGCCAATAATAATTCTCACTAACCAAAGAAAGGGTTTTGTCACGACCAAAATGTCCAGCGAATCCTCCACTATGCTTCTCCTTGATGAGATTCTCCCTCATAGAACTTCGTGGAATGCACAACTGACTCCCTCTGAATAGCATATCATCCTGGATGATGAAATCCAACCATTTTGTCTTGTCTAGAGTAACAGGTTCTGTACAAGCTTTCCAAGCTTCACCAAAATCAGGATCCTCTGGATACAAATTCTTGAGTTCCTTGAACCCAACCACTTCAATCTGCATTTCTGTCAACAATAGTTGCCTTATGCTAAGAGCATCTACAACCCTATTAGACTTTCCACTCCTGTGTTTCAAAACAAATGTATAACTCTGCAAAAACTCAACCCATTTCAAATGCCTTTGATTCAATTTTCCTTGACTATTCAAATATTGCAAAGCTTGATGATCAGTATACAAAACAAACTCCTTAGGAAGCAGATAATGTCTCCACTTCTTTAATGCCTGAACTATAGCATAAAATTCCTGATCATAAACAGAATATTTCCTCTTGGCATCATTTAACTTCTCACTGAAATAAGCAATAGGTTTACCTTCTTGGCTCAAAACAGCTCCTATTGCAGTACCACTAGCATCACAATCTACTTGAAACACCTTATTAAAATCTGGAAGTGCTAAAACAGGTTGTTCTGTAACTTTTCATTTCAACAACTAAAAACTCTTTTTTGCCCCATTAGTCCACTTAAAATCTTTTCTGTCCCCTCTCATTGTTTCAGTCAAGGGTCCACAAATACTGCTAAAATTTCTGATAAACTTTCTGTAAAAGCTAGCCAAACCATGAAAAGATCTTACCTCGGTAGCACTCCTTGGAGTAGGCCATTCAATGATAGCCTGTACCTTCTCTGGGTCCATTTTTAGACCTTCTGCTGAAACTACAAATCTCAAATACACTAACTCTTTCTTCACAAAACTGCACTTCTTCAAATTAATCAATAATTTCTCATCTCTCAACTTCTCAAACACCATACGAATATGCATCATATGTTCCTCCACTGTCCTGCTAAAAATAAAAATATCATCTAGGTAAACAATGACAAACTTACCCAAAAATTCTTTCAGAACCTCGTTCATGAGCCGCATGAAAGTGCTCGGTGCATTGGTTAGCCCAAAAGGCATGACTAACCACTCGTACAGTCCTTCCTTTGTCTTGAAGGCAGTGTTCCATTCATCTCCTTCTCTGATCCGAATCTGATGGTATCCACTCTTCAGATCTATCTTTGAGAAATACACAGCTCCACTCAAACAGTCCATAATATCATCCATTCGTGGCAATGGAAACCTATACTTGATTGTGATCTTGTTTATTGTCCTAGAATCTGTACACATCCTCCATTCTCTATTCTTCTTTGGTGCTAATACCGCTGGTACAGCACAGGGACTCAGACTCTCATGGATCAATCCTTTCTGTAACAGTTCATGTACTTGTCTATTCAACTCCTCACTTTCTGCAGGTGTCATTCTGTGTGCTGCCTTATTCGGCAAACTTGCTCCTGGGATCAAGTCCATCTGATGACTGATCTTCCTGACTGGTGGTAATCCATTAGGCATGTTATCGGATACAATATCCTGAAACTCATTCAACAAATCTACAACTTCTACAGGAACATCTTCTACTTCCTCTTTACCAGCTTTTGGAATTAAAGCAAAATATACATGCTCATGCCTCATACCATCTAGGAAATTTCTTCCATCAACAAAATTTATCCTTGCATTACCACATACCTTTTCTTCAGTCTCCTTCAATGGTTTTAGCTTATGTCGCACTCCATCCTTTGTTAGGGAATAGGTATTCACACGACCATCATGTACAGCACATCTGTCAAACTGCCATGGTCTACCCAACAACATATGACATGCATCCATAGATATGATATCACACAATACCTCATCTTGGTATCTGCCAATCTTGAACTTCACCAGGCATTGTTCATTGACCATGACCTTGTGGTCATCCTGTACCCAGGCAATCTGATATGGATGTGGGTGTTTCTGTCTCTTGAGCTTCAACTTTGTCACCATCTCTTCTGACACCAAATTGTCAGTGCTTCCACTATCAATAATCACATCACAACATTTACTTTCACACTTGCACCTGGTGCGAAACAGGCTCCTCCTTTGCTCAGGTTCATTCTCACCACTCAATAGGACTCTTCTGTTAATCAACGTTTCTCCTCTTTCAGCATCTTCAGAATTTGATGATTTGGCATCTTCATCTACATGTGCAACTCTAGCCTGGCCTTCATTTCTCCTGTCTGTTATGCCTTGGCACTGAGGACATTCAAATGCCCTATGACCTTCTTCTCCACAGTGAAAACATGTTCCACGGAAGCCACCTCTTCCAGATCCTTGTCCTCTTCCTCTTCCTCTCTGATCTCTATTATGCTGATCCTGGAAGCGATTGGAATTATTTCCTCGCTGATTCTGACTGCTACTGGCCTCATCTTTTTTTTTTTTTCGGATCCTCATTTCGACCACCATATGACCGTCCACCAGATCGTCCACCGCGACCTCTTCCATTTTGTCTGCTCTCAAACTTCTTGTTCAGCTTTTCCTCTACTTTTAGGGCAAACTGGTATGCCTCTTCAATACTGTTCATTCGAACTAGATTCAGCTCCTCCTGAATGCTTGGCCTTAACCCATTAAGATATCGGGCAACTTTCTCCTTATCAGCTTCTGCATGGCCTGTTCTGATGAGAAGTTGATAGAACTCCTTTGTATACTCCTGAACAGATCTTCCTGCTTGCTTCAAACTCTGCATTTTCTTCAGTAGGTCAAGCTCATAATCAACAGGAATGAACTGTTGCTTCAATTTATCCACCATCCGATCCCATCTCGTGATTTTCTCCTTTCCCCTTCTATTTCGCTCCAACTGAATCTCTTACCACCATATCTTCGCATGACCTTTCAGTCTGGCCTTCGCAAATTTGACCCTATCAGGATCCTCAACATCTTCATACTCAAAATATTCCTCACATTCATTGATCCAGTCGATCAATTCCTCTGGGTTAAGATTTCTAGAAAATGTAGGAACCTCAATCTTAGGTCTTTTCCCAATCTTGGAAATTGCCTGAAAAAGTCTTTCTTCCTCCTGGTTCACAATTTCAGCTTCTTCTTGATATTCTTCTTCAGCTTCATCCTCGCTTTCATCTCTGACATTAAGATTCATTCCTCTGCGAATCTCTTCTTGCAATGCTCACACTTGCCTCTGGAGCTCTCTAACCTCAGGTGTCACAGCACCAGCTCTTCCACCACGTTCTCTTCATGGAGGCATTTTCGTGATGTGCGCTGAAACCCTAACCACGATCCTGGTGCAAACTACCTCACAGTCAGTTATCTATTTACACACTCAAGAAAACCTGGCTCTGATACCACTTGATGAAGGGTGCTCCCCTTAATACCACAAAAATATAACAGAAACAGAGAAACCACAACAATATGCAAGAACAGAAAATTGGCTTCTTATTATCTCCACAAATGTGGAATTACAAACTTTCAGAATTACAATATGCAAATCCACATGGGCATTCCCTTACAATATTCTGTAGGACAAAGCCTCAAATTATTGCCCAGATCTACTACCCAGAACTATTCTGAACTGCCTAAGACAATAATACAACCTTCCTTATATAGACAATTTTCCACCGGCTGGGAAGGTTCCAGAATTTTAACCAATAAGGCCGACCAAACTTAGAATTATTTTATTTTACATTTTATTACATCATAGTCGGCTCAAGATAACCTTTGAAACCCGAACAGAAATTTCAAAGAAAATTATTTTCTGCCATTTCGGGTGGCCCAACTTCCGAAGACCATAAGTCATCACCAGTTGACCCGATCGGCTATTATAACCCCATTTCGGAAATGCCACGAAGCACTCTACAGGCTTGACCTATGCAAGCGCCCATCACCCAAATTTTTGACCTCATCCGAGGCCTCTAAAGCCTTCAAAATTGAGTTCAAAATTTTTGTACCCTGCTGCCAATACCGAAAATCTTCAATATCTTCCAATATACACTTGATCTGGCAATGAAACTTTACTGGCAGACTTATATGACCAAAATGAACCTCCAAGAAAGAAATCAGACCATTCTGAGAACATACAAAAATTACCAAAAATAGTAACTTTCCATAAATAGCAGCTCTGCACAAAATAGCCCTTATTGAATATAAAAATAGAAATATTTTTGGGTGATGCAAGATTGCTCTTACACCCAGGATGCTCCTGCATCAGGTTGAGACTAATCCTTGTGAAGAAGAGACACCTAAAACACACTATTCATCAGGCACCAACATGAGTTTTTCTAATGTCAAGCATTCAAGAGAGGCTATCAACCAAAACCTTCAAGAAATGTTTTCAAGTTTTAGGGATGACAGCCACATACCCGATGGATTCAGATGAGTCAATAGTCCACCAGGGTCACCTTTGATTGGCACAAGATATTTGGATGCCCAACAAAGAGTGGAGAGGCATCGTAGGCATAATCCTTCAAAAATAGAATCTCAACATTATGAGGATGAAATGGAATATCATGTCAATGCAGCCAACCTATTTAATAAGTCAGGACCTTCATCCCCTAATAGGGATGTTTCTAGATATACTGATGCAAGGTTGAGGGCTATTGAAAAAGCTAAACAAGCCTACAAAGATGAACAAGCCGCTAGAAAAGAGAAACTTAGGCGGTTAGAAGAAGAAAATGCATTGGTTGAATTAAAGAGAAGAGTCATACAAGAAGAAGAGGATAGGCTCTATGCACAACAATTACGAAGTCAATATAATGGAAGGGGAACTAATAGTGGAACCAACTCTCCTCCATCAACCCCCTCACAAAGTCCAAAGACTAGGAGAAGGTCTAGGATGCCCTCAAGATCCCTAAGTCCAAGGGGATGAAGAGTTTTGAGGTATGATCACCATAGGAGAAATTCACCTCCTAGACTTTCCAAACAACCCTCCCAACGAGTACACCATGGTTCATAACAAGGAGGAAGATATGTTAATCTGGACATCTTAGATTATATGGCTATTCAACAAGAGCCATCTTTCCAATCCTATGTTGAAAAGTATGTTGAACAAAACAAAGACCAATTATTAGAAAGTCTAATTAACAAAGGTGCCAAGGTACCTTTTGATTTTGATGTGGATAGAAAGGTGAAGAAACAAGAACCATCAACAAGTGAGGTGATCAAAGAACTTCAAAGAGATGTGAATAACATGAGGGCCCCTAAGAGCACATTCAACTTGGATGCTATTTGTCCTAATCCTATTGACAAGAGTGTTGTGATGGTTGACTTCCCTAAGAAAGTCAAATTTCCTACATATGACAAATATGATGGTATTGGTGATCCCCATGATCATGTTAGGCAATTCTATATCATGAGTTTTTCTTTCCACCATGAGGATTCTTATTTAATGAGATTGTTCCCTAGAAGTCTCAAGGGACAAGCTATGGAGTGGTTCACTAACCTAACTCCACCAGTCAAAACATTTAAGGAGCTTGTGGAAAGATTTGTCCAACATTTTGCCTATAATTTGACACGACCATCACCATGCTTGATTTATGCAAGCTAAAACAAAACCAAGGAGAATCATTTGTTACTTTCTTACAGAGGTGGAGACGTTTATGCGCAAAGTACCCAAGGTCAATCCCTGAAGAGGAGAGGATTGATATTATTGTGAGCAATCTGATACCCGAATTAAGGTATGAAGTTAGGAAGTACCCCTTTAGCTCTTTTGATACTATGGTTGAAGTGGCATGTCGCATTGAAGATGTTTTAAAAGAACAAGGAATTTTGGCCAAATCAACAAACAATAACAATAGCCAAAACAACAACAACAATCATGGAAACAAGGACAAAAAGAACAATTATTGGAACAAGAATAAACAGGTGGTCAATGATGGTGTTGTTGACTCACCTCAACCTAAGAATGAAGTCCTTAATCTTTCCAATGCGGTTCAAGCCATGAAGTTACAAGTATCCTCAGAACAACAAGATAGTAAGCCAAAGTATCAAGGAAAGTCAAAAACAAAGAAAAGGCAATTTACAAAACTTGGGGATTCCTATGCGGACATCTTTAAGACACTCATTGCTCATAATCTAGTGCAACCCCAAGACCCTTCAAAGTTCCACATTCTAGAGACTAAACCATATTGGTGGAATGAGAAGGCCTATTGTATTTACCACAATGGAATTGGACACGATATTGAAAATTGCTTTAAACTTAAACACCTTGTCCAAGATCTTATTGAGAGTGGGAGGTTGCAAGTGGATGGCTAAACTTCTAATTCAGATCACAAAGCTTTCAAAGAGCCCTTGCCTAAATATGAGAAAGGGGACGGTTCTAAAAACAACAACAACAACAACAACAACAACAAAGGCAAGGCTTTAGTAAATTATACCTATACCAAAGTGGACAATGTCATCAATATGCTTGAGGTAGTCGAGGAGAATGTCAACATGATGAGAAAGAAGGATTCATATGAGTATAGCAATGATTCAAAGCAAGTGCCTTATGATGGACCTGTAGTGGTGTTGAGAGGTCCTAACTCACGTAGGGAGTCTCAGTCTCTTCATGCTATTACTAGGAGTCAAGTTAATCAACCTCCTATTGTCATTAGAGGCCCCAACTCTAGTAAGCCTAGACAACCTACATCCAAACAGGTTCCTTCCAAATCAGCTGTTGGCCCTGAGCTTAACTACAATCTTGTTGACCAATTACAATGTACGCCAGCACAGATTTCTATCTTTGAACTTTTGGAATTGTCCCCAAGGCATAAGCGTGTCCTTGAGGATGCCTTGCGAGCAGCTAGTGTCCCCAACAACTTAGATGTGGATCAATTCCAGAACATGGTCAACCATTTGGCTAGCTCTCATTTCCTCACTTTTTCAGAAGAAGATGACAAATCCATAAGTCACCCACATAACTTGGGCTTACACATAGAAGTCATGATTCATAAAACTCGTGTCAGGCACGTCCTGATAGATGGGGGTGCAGGGTTAAACATTTGTACCATGAGTTTGTTGAAGGCTTTAGGATATTCCAAAGAGGTTATTGACACAAGGAAAAAGATCACAATCAAAGCATATGATGAAGCAGAAAGGAGTTCTAAAGGATTATCAGTTTTACCAATTCATATTGGTCCAGTGGAAAAGGATATTTTATTTCAGATTGTTGATGTTGGACCTTTAGCCTACAACATTTTGCCAAGTAGGCCATGGATTCATGAGATGCAAGTGGTTCCATCAACATATCACCAGTGTGTCAAGTTTCCTCATAATGATGTAGAAATTTGCATACCTAGGGATAACACTTTATCAGTGAATAACATTTCAGTAGGGTGACATGTACCTTTGAATAGGGAAGCTGACAGTTCTAGTGTCTCACTTGATCAATGTAAGGGTAAATTTAAGACCTTAGACCTTGGCATGGGAGATTACAAGATTGATTCTTTTACAAAGTTGCTAATCTCTCCTAGGTCTTATGGGAAGCCTTCACCAGATATGAAGCCCTCTTCGTCAGCCATGACACTATTTGAAAAGTTTGTTGAGTCTTCAGTTCCTATTCACGAAGAGAAAGAGGAAGTTGCCATCAGAGATTGGATTTATCATGAGGAAAAATATCAACACAATGAAAATTTTGGTCCTTCACCTAAAGCTTATGGGAGAGGGTACACATTAGTGAAAAACATGGGATATCTAGGACATGGTCCCCTTAGTCACAGATTGGATGCCAAGGCTGAACCTTTGGATCATGCACTTTTTGTACGAAGGGATAAATCAACAAAGGGTTTAGGCTTTGAAAGTGAGAAACTAAAAGATACTACTGTCCTAGTTGTGATGGACAATGATTTTGATTCTGAATACACACTTGATTTAACTAATCAGCAAGATACGATAGAAGATTGGGTGCCGTCAACTGATCTCCTTTGGGGAGATTCTCAAAATTTGACAATTAATAGTCCTCCTATCCCAGCTACGATGGATAGTGACTACATGAATGAAAGTGTCACCACCTTAGCTGCAATGGGTGGTACCAATTTGGATACTTTTGTGGTTCAACAAATTGCTCGAGAAGGGGAGATCCTCCCCAACCTTGAGGCTTCTACATCACGAGGCCCCAATATTGATTCAGAGATAGATTCACATGAGTTCGAATGGGACTCACTTTTAGATGCAACAATAGACTTGGATATCAATGTTATTCAAGCTTATAATACCCAACCCGACGTAGCTGATGAGCCTAGTGCAGGACTAGAGGATTGGACTCCTCAAATTGCCTTAGTGGACGACGCTTTTTTTGGTAGGACAAGTCCTAATTTGGACACCTTAGAAGGGAACTTGATAGATCCCAAATATATGATCATCAGAAATGACACCCTACACATCTACAATGTTGAACCAGTCATAGACCTACCTATTGTCAACCGCCATTTAATTGATTGGTCTCAAATCTCACAAGAACCATAATTGTTGACCTTTCAGAATGACTATGAGATCACATGTTACCTTAATGTCATTGAACCAGTAGTGTCTTCCACCAGTGAGCCAACTACAAGCATGGCTGAGCCTGATATTAAGTACCTCAGTCTTAAAATAAAAGAGAAAAAGAAAAAGAATAGGTGTTCTGATGGCGAAAACCACTTTGTGGCGGTATCAGAACCAAAAATAGTAAAAAGAAATGACGTCTTTGAGGGTGAAAACCTCTTTGAGGTGCCCAAGGATGGGGTACTTAATAACTTGCCCAGTTATTTTTAGGATAGATCATCAGTGTTGATTGAGCCAACAAAACCAGTTAATTTGAACACATAAGAAGCTCCTCAAATAGTTCATCTTGCTCAGTCTTTATCAGAAGAAGAAACCAAGGCATATATACAATTCCTACAAAAGAAGAAAATCAATTTTGCATGGACTTATTGAAACATGCCAGGGCTTGACACTAATCTGATAATGCATCACTTATCCATAGCTCCAGGGGTCAAACCAGTGAAACAAAGATTAAGAAAAATGCATCCACATGTAGCTCTCCTCGTCAAAGCAGAATTAGAAAAAAATTTGAGAGATGGATTTATCAGAGCCATCGATTATGCAGAATGGATTTCAAACATAGTACCAGTTTCCAAGCATGATGGATCCATTCGAGTTTGCACAGATTTTAGAAATTTAAACAAGGCATGCCCTAAGGATGATTTTCCACTTCCAAACATTGACATGATAGTGGACATGATAGCCGGCTATGAAATATATTCTCTAATGGATGGTTTCTCAGGATATAATCAAATTAAAATAGCTCACAAAGACCAAGAGAAAATAGCATTCACATGTGCATGGGGAACCTATTGTTGGAACGTCATGCCATTTGGGTTGAAGAATGCAGGGGCTACATACCAAAGAGCTATGACCACTATTTTTCATGATATGATGCACAAGAACATGGAAGATTATGTGGATGATACCCTGGCAAAATCAAGAAAAAGGGATACACACCTTACCGATTTGGAAGTAATTCTAGATCGCATGGAACAGTTTCAACTCAAATTGAATCCAAAGAAGTGCGCATTTGGTGTCACCTTAGGAAAACTTTTAGGATTTATAATATCAGCAAAAGGTATAGAGGTTGATCCCAAAAAGGTCCAAGAAATTTTAGATATGCCACCTCCAAGAAACATTAGTCAGATGAGAAGTCTTCAGGGATGACTCCAATCAATTAGGAGGTTTATCTCATAGCTGGCAGATAGAGCACAACCCTTTAATAAGACACTGCATAAGGGTGCTTCTTGTGTATGGAATGAGGAATGCCAAAAGAGCCTAGATCAAATTAAACAGTACTTGGCTAATCCTCCAATTTTGATGCCTCCTATTCTTGGGAAGCCTTTGATTCTATACATTTCAGCTACAGACACTTCCTTGGGGGCATTGTTGGCTCAGTTAGATGAAAATGGGAAAGAAAGGGCCATATACTACATAACTCGTACTCTTGTATCCTATGAAGTCAATTATAACAATATTGAAAAGTCTTGCTTAGCTGTGGTGTTTGCTTCTCACAAGTTGTGACATTACATGCTAGCTCATACTACACACTTGATTGCTAAAATTGATCCTCTAAAGTACTTGCTTAGTAAGGATGCTCTCATGGGTAGGCTTGCTAAGTGGATGATGGTATTATTAGAATTTGACATAGAGTACATTGAAAGAAAGGCCATAAAGGGGCAGGCTATTGCAGACCAACTTGCTGATTTTCCAGTTAAGGATAGCATGCCTATACAAGTGGAATTCCCAGATGAACATATACTGCATATCACAGCTCGCACCTAGAAAATGTTCTTTGATGGCTCTAATATGAAAAATGGGTCAGGTGCAGGAATATTGTTTGTTTCTCCACATGGATACACTATACCAAAGTCATACAAACTATTTTTTCCATGTACAAACAATATCGCAGAATATGAAGCATTAACTAATGGTTTGAAGATGGCTATAGAATGGAATATAACTGAGTTGCATGTTTTTGGGGATTCACAATTGATAATAAATCAGGTCCATGAAGAGTATCAAATCAAAGATGACAAGTTGATACCATATAAGAAGATGGTTGATTCTTTGAGATGCTACTTCACTTTTGTGACATTTCAGCAAATCCCTAGGATAGACAACAAAGCTGCAGATGCTATGGCTACATTAGCTTCACTCTTACAATTGGAGTAGCATGAGTCTCAGTTTGAGTTCCTGGTGGAAGAACTATGTCATCCCATATTTGACTCACCTGAAAGCCAAGTCATTTGCACACTTGTCACCCGTGACTCTTCCTGCTATGGTGCCATTTATTCATATCTTCATGATGGCATCATCCCTAAATCTTTCAATCGATCTGAACGCAGAAACCTGATTCAAAATGCCTCTCGCCATACCCTCATTTCTAGTGATCTATATAGGAGGGGTTTTGATGGGACGCTTCTTAGGTGCTTGGAAAAGGAGGAATCTAACCAAGCGTTAGTTGACACTCACGAGGGCATTTGTGGTGGACATTCTAACGGTCTTGCCATGGCTCGTCGATTGCTTAGGGTGGGGTATTACTAGCCCACAACGTAAGCAGATGCAGTAGCTTTTTCTAAGTCTTGTGAGAAGTGTCAAAAACATGGCAACTTGATTCATGCTCCAGGTAGGGAGCTAATTCCTTCTATTTCACATTGGCCATTTCAGCGACGGGCCTTTGACCTTGTTGGGAAAATTCACCCCAACTCATCAGGTGGATATAAGTTTATCATCATAGCTACTGATTATTTCATAAAATGGGTATAGGAAGTCCCTCTTTATGTTGCCTCGAGAAAAAAAATTTCACTCTTTATCTTGAATCATATTATTTTTTGATTTGGAGTGCCTTCTGAGATTATTACTGATAATGGAGGACAATTCAAGAACAAGGACCTAAAGCATTTATGCAAAAAGTTTAAAATCAAGAAACATTGGTCCTCCATCTACTTCCCACAAGGAAATGGACAAGTAGAAGCCTCTAATAAAACCATTCTTAAGATTCTTCATAGGACAGTGCACAAGAATGGTAGGGATTGGCACTTGCAAATCAATCTAGCACTACGGGCTTATAGAACAAGCATTCACACACCTACAGGAGCCACGCCTTTTGCCCTTACCTATGGCACTGAAGCGGTATTACCTTTAGAAGTAGAGATCCCTTCATTTAGAGTCTCACTCAAAGGTTTGATTACAGATGAGGATTACCGTGTCATGAGGTTACAAGAACTAGAACTTCTAGATGAGAAGCATAAGGCTTCCTTTGATCACATGAGAGTATATCAGAAGCGTATGTCCAAGGCATTTAACAAGAAGGTTTTCCCTAGAGAGTTTCAAATAGGTGATCTTGTTTTGCGAGAGAATCCTAAGAATCAGCAGAACAGAGAACAAAAGGGCAAGTTCGAACCCAATTGGCTTGGACCATACATTATCACAGCGGCTTTTGGTACAGGTGCATATTTACTGTCAGATGAAGATGGAGAACAACTCCCTGAGCTCATCAACATTGTGCACCTCAAGAAGTTCTATCCTTGATGCCCGTTTCTATCTGGGGGCATCCTTTGTACATATTTTATGATCCTGAAAAAATACCAAAAAAAAAATTGATATATGATGTTGAAAAAATTCTAAAAAGCATAAAAAGTCCTGAAAAAATACAAAAAAATCAAAGAATTCAAAAATTCAAAAAAAAAAAATAGAAAAAGTGTCTTGGTGAAAACCTGGAAACAGGCACCTTAGTAGCAAAAAATACAAAAAAAAAGAAAAAAAGAGAAAAATTGCAATAAAATCTAAGTGGTGAAAACCTGGAAACAGGCGCTACTTGAGGCCTTTGCACCCCTATTCGTTAGCATGCGTTCTCGACACTTAGCCACTTTCCATCATGCCTTGACCTTATTTGACTTAGTCTGGAATTGGTCTTTACCTTTGTCTAGGGGGGCATAACTATTCGCATAGGTCCTTTAGGTGCGTTTGTCTCTTGGGGCATTTTGCAACAGGTGTTTTTCAACACCAACCCCAAAAGTGTTTTTCAACACTACCCTTGCGTCGAGTGTTTCTTAACACTTATCAAATGTCTTTCCCAATAGTCTAAGTATGATGCGATATTTCTCATTAGCAGATGTGATAACCAAAGTCCGACTCTATGACCAACACACATGCACTTAAACAATTAACTTGTTGAGATATGTTGACTTTATTTTTCTTTGTGTGCTGTCTATGAGGATTTCTTTGATGAGTGCTCTCTCCCTGAGAAGTTTTCGATGATGCATAGCTAGAAGACTGAGGGTATGAGAACATATTTTATTTCTTTATCTGCTTATGGGTATATTTTGTTGATCCTAACTGTCATGAGCATTTATGCTGGTCTTACTTGACACTATGGATTGACAAGGTATTATCCTTGACTATTTTGCGAGTGCATGCTTCTAGCTATCCTAACTTTTATATGTCTTGATACAAGCATAATCTCGCCATATCAAACATAGGTAATCTCACTGCACTAGTCATCTTGACCTTCATGTCTTTGATGCCTAGGTGGGATTTCCACATTTCTATCTGATAAAGATCATATTCATATCCACATAGTTATGCTAGTGTGTATTGTATGATCTTACGACGCTACCAATAATGCTTGATGATGATAATTAGATGTCTATAGGCATTGTGACCTTGCAAGTCAACCACTTTCATAGTAGCTTGCATTCTTAGGTTCATCATAGTTTAATTTTTGCATCTTGCATATGGAGAGAGCTCTCTTTTTTATCATCTACGGACTAGTTGGTCAACTGTGCTCATTTTCTGATTCTTCTTGATCATATCTTTCATTTTTTATCTTTCATCTCACATCATTTTCTATCCATTTTTGGACTCGAAATCGAAATCTGAGTCGCGTTTCCAAATTTTCTCATTCTTCTACGCAGTTGATTGACCTTTTGAGGCATAATTCTTCGATCTTTGATGGAATTTCTTCCTTTCCATGTCTTCCAAACTTCTAGTCTTTCATTCACCCCTTTCACTTCCTCTCTCTGAGGTTTGACTTAATTTTTATCCTATATCTTTCCCAATCAAACCTAGTCAACCTAGGGCATGTCTTCATTGTTTGATGGTTATCCTATCATGCTTCATCCTTTGATTATGATTTATTGTGACTTGATCAGGTTTATCAATTTGTTGTTCTCCTCTATCTGATTTTGATTTTGATTTCGAGGGGGCAGTACCTATCAACTTTAATCTTTGATTCAGCTTTATCATTTCGCTCAGCTTGAGATTCTTATTTTGAGACTTGATTATCACCTAGCAGCGATGGTGGTGATTTTGTCTTTCAATTTTTATCTCCTATTTTTTTTAGACTTGATTATTGCCTAGCATCGGTGGCGATAGTTTTTTCTAAAGCTTGATTTGCACCTAGTAGCGACGGTGTTGGTCTTGTCTTTCAGCTTTTTGCTTATTTTTGTCCTGATGTGTTTCCAAAATGAACACACATCTAGGTTGTTTTGTCATCCCAAATCGATCTCACATTTCAATTCTTCTTTGACTGCATGTGTTCCCAGAATGATCACACATTAGTCAAAGAGGGGCAAATGTATGCACCCTAAAATGGTCGCTAGACCTTGGGCCCCATTTCTGCAATTTATCAAATCCCTGAATCAATATTTTCAAATATCAACAATATTAATTATATCAATTTCCTTGATCAAATCATAATCAATTCAATATTTCCTAAGGTTTGAGCCTTATTTAATTTAAAAGAAATAAAAATAAAAATCTTATTTAATTAAGAGAACATGCTCTCTTTTAATTAATTAAAAATCTCTTTTAATTAAATAATAAAATCACTTTATCCTAAGCCTTTATTTAATTAAAAGGAATTTCCTCCCCTTTTATTTAAATAAAAAATCTCCACTTTTCCTCTTATCCTAAGTTGCACAAATAAAGCATTTATTCTTATTTTATAAAAAGGAAAAAGCACTTTTTGTCTTATATGGACATAAAGTCAACTCCTATTTTCCTATTGGAGGATATTTGTGCACAAGGATCAAGCTTCTTCTTTTTTTCCACCGTTGATTAAGTCTTTTGCCTCTTAATCACAATGGTCCATTCCTTTTCACTTCCTATTAAAGAAGAGCTCTCTTCTTCATTTTCATATCTTAAGTTTTCATGCTAATATTATGTTGCAGGTTTTCTAGGTCATTTGGAGCTCTTTGAAGATATTCTACATCCAAGCTTTGAAGACTTGTTATTACATCTCATTTAGTTGCATATTTCCTTTGTTTAGTTGCATTATCATGACATATTAGCTTAGATTTCCTTTTATGCAATAGATTAACTTGCATTGTCATATAGATTTGCATTGCATTGCATACATTTGGTTTCATTGGAGATATTGGCATTCTTGCCCTTGTTTTCATTGTGAATCTCTCATTGTATGGTTGACTAGTAAGGTTATGAGTTTATAGCTCTAGCTGAGAGCAATTTTACAAATCTTGCAACTCCATGCATAAAGAGGTAAAGGAGTTGACTAGTATTGACCATGATTAGCATGCATTCTTGATAAACACCCTTGAAGATTTGGTGGTGAGATATGTTGCCTATGATATTTCTTGTAAAATTTAGATTTGAAATTATGATTGTGCCACTTTGGTTGTGGCAGTTTACATTGATCATAAGATGGTTAGGGAAGGTGTTCAATTTGACATGTGCAAATTGTTGTTGGATAACTTTCTTGAAAATGTGAAGATGTTATAGAGGATGGTTATGGATTTTGATTTGGATATTTGGTTGTATGCTTAGTATTCTATTTCTTTAGATCCTTATCAAGTAATCAAAACATTGAGTAGAGGATCGACGTCCCTATCGGTATACATATTTATAGATACCAAAGGTTTGTGAAGAACTGTGTAGATGCTTGTAAAGATGATTTCACTTCATTACAGATGAATGTTTGTTTCAGTTTGGTTGTTTCCTATGTTTTTCCAGTAAGTCATTTTTAGGAGGGTTCCTCCTCTGGTAAAAAAAGTATAGTTGTTGTTGTTAGTGGTTCCCCTCTAGAACCTAAGAAAGGAGAAGAACTAGTTCTAAAGGACACATTTAAACTCTAATAATGAAAAGTACAAACAAATATGAAACAAGTGCTAAAAAAGAAGGGTACATACCCAATACAACTCTAGACTCTTGTCAAGTAAAGTACTTATCCCATAATACACATTGGTTATGTTGGCAAAATAGTCAGTGCTCCCCTCGAGATTCATGACATGGCTTTAACTACCTCCTACATCTTTTGTAAGTCTAGTGGTTGTATAGAGCATTAACAGGTCGATCTTTTGGTGCAACGACGACCACTACTTGTAACAAGTGGTATCATAGCTTGGTCATAGGTAAAAATCCCCTCGGGTAACACTGAGGGGGAGATTGTTGGAAAAATAGTCAGCGCCCCCCTCGAGATTCGCTACATGGCTTAACTGCCTCCTATGTCTTCTATAAGTCTAGTGGTTGTACCAGGGATTAACAAGTCAATCATTTGGTGCAATGACAACCACTACTTGTAACAGGTTATTCTCTCATGACTAAGTAATACCCCACAATCTTATAGAATACAAACTTAATAAAGAAGCATGATACAAGCGCAACATCATTATCATGCATCCTAGCCCCAATTAGATTGGGCTCCGAAGACAAAAACTATATATAAACTAAATACACAAAAAAGAACCCATATAAATTTGATATTCTATCTTCCATTTTACATATCACTTTCTAAAAAATAGAATTATTTTTTCTACAAAATACCTAAATAAACTCATTTCATTAAACAGTAATTATGAAAAGTACAAATCAATTAAAAAAACAACTCCAAAAAAGGAAGGGTACATATCGAATACAACTCTAGACTCTTCCCAAACAAAGTATCCATCCCATAATGCACTTTTGTCTCTCTCATGACTAAATAATACCCCACAACCTTATAAAACTTAGACTTAACAAGTAAGTGTGACACAAAGACATCATCATTACCGTGGACCCTAACTCCAATCTCAAACTAAACTCATAAGAGAGAAAATTGACACTAATACATCTTTTGTAGTTATCTCGACCGACACTGATCCAACCTGGAGTGAGAAAATTGACATTGATCCCTTGTAAAAATTACCTTAACTGGTGTCACCTTAACCAGTGTTGATTTCATGAAAATTATCTTCTCCATAGTTTTTTGCAATTTGGGTTTCGACGTAAATTTTGGTGTTCAATGTGTTGATGGTTGTGTGATTTCATATTTTTATCAGTCTTAACTATTTGAATGATTTATGCACTTATTCGTTGAGTAAAAGTTTTAGAAGTTATTTGTGAATAACTGATTCACCCCCCTCTTAGTTATTCAACTTGTTCAATAATTGGTATCAGAGCTTAGTCCCTTGTAGTTAGAGCTTAACTGCTTGAGGGAGATCTTGGTTATTTGAATAGATGGAAGGATAATACTATACTGATGAGGATTGGAAGATCATGATGGGTGACATCGACAATTTCAAATCAAAGAATTAGGAGCTAAAAGAAAATCTTAAGGAAGCAAATGCATGTATCAGTAAGATGAGGGATCAAATACGTAAGTTTAAAGCAAGGCAAAAGGAAGCCAGTTAGGAATTGAAGGAGTCAAAAGAAAAGGTGGTAGATCTAGAAAAGAAGCTGAATGCCAAGAAAAATACTAAGGAGTTTATCAAAGATGGGTAAAAGAAGAAAATGGAAGGTTGTAAGAGGACTGAAGATCACCTTAGAAGAATGGTAGAAATCTAAAGAGAATCTCAAGGATATCATCAAGATGAAGTCAGATGAAAATTAAAATTTGAATCATAAATTAAGGAAGTTGTGATCTGAGGCTAAATTCTGTGAGACTAGTATTATCTTGGATCAATTATTATCCAGGTGTAGAAGAGTCACAAAGATAAGGAAGGATTAGGGTTTACCAATGAATGTTTAAATCATAAGAACAAAGGAAAGAAAAAGAAGTTGAAGCTAGAGAGAAATCCAATGTTAGGATTAACAAGGTAGAAATAACAATTACATGCAAAAATAACCAATATCAGAAAAAAATAAACCACACAGAAGAGAACACAAGACACAAAGATTTAACATGGCTCACCCAATCCTTGGGCTACATCCACCAACAACGAGTCCAATTTTATTATTATCCAATGATTACAACCCGATTACAATCTATAATCCCTTACAACTCAATTCCGCCGCAAGTGCTAAAATCATACATAATGAAATCCCTAACCCTAAGCCATATTATACAATATTTTGCCGCTTTAGGGTTAGAATGAGTTACAATCATGTCAGCCCAAAAATAGCTAAAAATATGTCGGCCTCAAAAAAAGTGTACAATACTTTCCTGATCAGTCACCGCAAGCTAACATCCAAGGTAGCAAGAAAGGTCAAGCTTCTGAATACATCTACATGAAGGCCTCCGATAAGGCAACCAAATGCTCAAAGGTACTTATATTTTAACTATTATTGTTATATTTGTAAGAATTTTGGTCATAAAGTTGTTAAATGTAAGATGAGGAAAGAACATAAGATTCAATGCTTTAATTGTCATAAGGTTGGTCACAAAGAGAATCAATGGAGAAGTCAAGTTTCTAATCTAGTTAAGATGAGTGGAATGAATAATATCTTTCATGGTAATTTCTACGTGTGTCAAAATTATGGTCACAAGGCTAATCAATGTAGGTCTAGGGTTCAATTAGTGAGATTAGGTCAGAGGAATGTCAATTATTTCAAATGTGGTCAAATTGATCATTATGTTAACACATGCAGATCTGGTGGTTCTCCAATGAATATAAAAAATGGTAATAATGTTAAAATTTCAAGTGAATCTCAAAAGACTAACATGACATGGAATAAGAAAGATGTTGCTGGTGAAGAGAACTCTGTGGTACCGAATCTCGGTACTAGCTCTTTCGATAACTAAGCTAATGTTTCAGCTTAGGGGGAGTATTAAAATTCTATATCAATCACTTCACTTTCTTTGAGAATACTGGTTGTAAATAGCTTGATTATATACATGTCAGTTGATTGATGTATGTAGTACAATTGGGTTGTGCTATTGATATTAAATTATTTGTGGGAAAAGTAATTATGATGGTTCATTGTTGTAAATGTGAATTTTTGAAATTATTTTGCACTGTTGCAAGAAGAAAAACTAGATTTTTTAGTTGAGCTTAAGAAAGATTGAAGAAGAATTCTTGAAGTGCGGTAATGTAATCAATTGGTTGTTCATGGTTCTGGTGTGGTTGTATCAATGATGTTAAAGAAGGCTAAGTTAGAGGAATTTGATCATGGTAGGATCAAACAACTGGAAGTAGGATTATTATCAGATGACTTGTAGAGGGTTCAAAATTTTAGATTGGATATATAGGGAGAATCCCTGGTTTGACGACAAGGAATTTTATCATGTTTTTTAATTTAGTTTCAAGATGGAAACCTTGTGTTGGACAAACCCTATGGGGTGATGAAAGAGGTAATTGAAGACATCACATGATTGTGCAGTATTGGTGACTTACCAGGAAAGAAGATGATCAATTACAAAGAGGTAAAGGAGTTGACTAGTATTGACCATTATAGTTTAGGAGGGTTCCTCCTCTGGTAAAAAAAGTATAGTTGTTTCTGTCAGTGGTTCCCCTCTATAACCTAAGAAAGGAGAAGAACTAGTTCTAAAGGACACATTTAAACTCTAACAATGAAAAGTACAAACAAATAGGAAACAAGTGCTGAAAAGAAGGGTACATACCCAATACAACTTTAGACTCTTGTCAAATAAAGTACTCATCCCATAATGCACATTGATTATTCTCTCATGACTAAGTAATACCCCACAATCTTATAAAACACAAACTTAATAAGTAAGCATGATACAAGCACAACATCATTATCATGCATCCCAACCTCAATTAGACTGGGCTTCCAAGACAAAACTATATATAAACTAAATACACAAAAAAAAAGAACCCATATAAATTTAATACTCTATCTTCCATTTTACATATCACTTTTCTATAAATTAAATTGCATTTTCTACAGAAATACCTAAATAAACTCATTTCATTAAACAATAATTATGAAAAGTACAAAACAATTTAAAAAAATAACTCCAAAAAAAGAAGGGTACATATCCAATACAACTCTCGACTCTTCCCAAACAATATAACCATCCCATAATACACTTTGGTTTCTTTCATGACAAAATAATACCCCACAATCTTATAAAACTTAGACTTAACAAATAAGCATAACAAAAATACATCATCATTACCATGGACCCTAACTCCAATCTCAAACTGAAGACAAAACTATATATAAACTTATACAAATTTGAACATTCTATTTGAAGTCTTATTTTCCACACAATATCACTTTCCAATTATTTCAATCAGACAAAAACATCCAATGCATTTATAGACCTATCACATAAACCCTAATAATACAAACTACAAAACACTTAAAAAAAAAATTCAAATGCTAAAAGAGAAGGCTACATACCCAATACAACCCTAGACTACTCCCAAAATGCAATTTAATTTTTTTCTTCTGACAAACACACCCTATAAAGCTCCAAACGATACCCCACAATCTCATAAAACGTAGACTTAATAAGCATGACACAAGCACATCATCATTACCATGCAACCCAACCGTAGTCAACCTTAACTCCCCAGACAAACCCCTAGCAGAGTTAGCAACCATAAGTCTAAGAAGTGGAAGTCAAAAGTACAGCGGGTCCCACCACATGCAACCCTTTGGTTCTTAAACTTCTTATCGCTGTTCAATCAATCGACGTGGGATTCCGTTCTCACATGCTTGATCACAATTTAATACAATATCTGAACAGTAATTTAATTATTAAAAAACCTTAAGAAAAGGTCGCCGGGAATAATGGCGGCAAATTAATATTAAAAATTACAAACACCATCATTGCCTTAATTTGTCCTGTAATTTCTGTTACTTCACATAAAATATTTTTTTATTCCCCAACTGCCACGCTCCCCAAGATCAACGAAAAATAGAATGGGAATCTTTTAATATAGTTTGGAATTTAATAATACTTTGTGTTCTTTCCATCTTTCTAGAATTTCAGCTCTTTTTTGTTTTTTTAGGCCTTAGTGGGGGAGTTTAGAATTATTTAGGATAACTATAATAATAGATTTTTCAAAGCTTATTTGTTTATATAGTTTGGTTGGACACTTGCCTTTTTAAAATGCAAGGAATCAAATTTTGGATTGGGTTTGAAGGATCCACATTGAAATGATTTAATATCAAAATTGCCCATTTTGTTTATAGCTTTGCATTGTTTTTTATGCTTGTTTCTTCTTTTGTTTATGACTTTGGATTGGTTTTTTAATGCTTCTTTTTCTTGTAGAGAATGCTATAATATTTGTTGATTCAACCATGCAAATTGTTTGCCCCGTCTATGGTCACTTCACTTCATGACAATTAAATTATTATTTTGTGATCATTATAGTTATTCTAAATGTTTTTAGATGAAATTTTTAATATAGTATTTTTTCAAGATTTTTAAAAAATTTGTATTTTTGAAAGAGAGGTCAGAAGTTTAAATCTTATAGGGGTAAGATATGTATGCTTCATTTGTATCACAGTTAGGTGTCTCTTGTAAGGAGTATGTGGTAGTCCTGTATTATTATAAATCTTATGTAGACCCATACACAAACCATCTAGTATTGTAGACTATAAAATGTTTTTTTCTCTTTCTTTGTTTCTTTACATTTTGATTGTGAATGAAAGAGTTTCTGCCCATTTTGATGATACATGATAATTTTCTTCTTATGTAGAGTTTTTTCTTTATATTGATTATGAATTATAGAATTTTCTACACATTCTAATGATAGATTAAATTTTCTTCCTACTTCGATAATAAATCGTAGAGTTTTAAATCTCATCTTGATAATGAATTACAAAATTTTCTCTTCATTTTGATAAACCCATTATTTTTTTCTCTTCAATTGAAAAAATTGATATTAAAATGATTATATAACTACCCAAAAACACTTATTATTGTTATCATAAATTATAAAAATATTCAATAATTTATTGTGGGTAGTTGTACTTGTTATATGCATAAGTCAAACATTGTAAACTATGCATGAAGATTTGTCTTTGGTGGCCAATGCTTTGGCCATCTAACTAGAACTAGAATTTAGTAATAGGAAGTCAACAAATGGCATATATGTCGTCTAATTATCATGTCAATTATGTGCCTTACCTAACATTATTCATCTATTAATGTTTAAGGAGTGGACATGTTCAAATACATAAGTCTTCTCACTTTATGCTAAAAATATAATAATAATGAATGCAAAGGGGAATTGTGTGGACATTTTGTACTAAATTTAAGGTCCTATTTGAAAATCATAGGTATAACCTATTATCTCATATTTTATATTTTAGAAAGTGACTTAAGGCATTGAAATCTTGGTAATATATATCCATGGTTTGACAAGTTCAATAGACACCAATCACTCCATCATATGTCAATTTATTTGCAGCTTTATATCAATTTGTTGTTTCATATGAGGTGACCAAGAAAAACCATCTTTTTATCTCTCTTAAAAGGCAAAAGCATGGGGGTATCAAATATAAATTTCTATATCTTTTAAGTTTGATGTGATGTACAATATATAATTTAAATAAATGATAGGCATGCTTTATATTGGTGCAAAGTTAAAAAGTATATATACTTTTTACAAAATATTTTTTAATGTTTTCAAGGAAATAAACTTATAAGGTAATTATAAATATTATAAAAATATATTTATAAAAAAGTGTTGAAATCAAGGATATGTATATCAGGATGAAGAATATTATAGAAGATGTTTTATAGTTCATTTATATATTACAATTAGATTTTTATTAAGTAAATCTTAATAGATCATGGAATTCATTATTGTTTGTCATGAGTCAATCTCACAAGTATAAATTTAATCTCTACACTAATAATTTTGATCTTTATGTGTATATTCAATCTTTTAGTGTTGCTTCAAATATATTGTATGAAATTTTTAGAAATGTATTTGTTTAAAATATATAGACAAATGGTGCTAATAAGCACTAGAAATGTTTGTTGTGCTAGACACGGGAGACAACTAGCTTTAATATTTTTTCTTTAGGAAAACCATGGTTCTAATTCAACGATTTGAAATAATTTGGAAGATATCTAAGCAACATACAAATATCAAATTCCTAGATCAATCCTTATCAATGTAGATGTTAGTGGTACGAGTTATTATAAAATAATCCCTTGTTAATATCCTTTAGTGAGTGATCTCTTAATCCCCTACCTTGCAAATGAAGTAGGGATTTAATCTTTTATACAACACTCTAACATTTGACAATATTGTGCCAAAGCTAACAAGTGAAAACCAATTGAAAATAAGTTGTACTAGACTCAATATTAAAATTGATTTTAGGTATTAAAACCACACTATGATTCTAGATTGTTAAGATTGTTCTAACATGCAACTTGCAATCCTAGATCTAGCAATATTTAATGTTGCCCTACTGTTGGGAAGGTGTGGGACCATCTTATAATATGATGCATACTAATATCAAACATATTTCTAAGGTTTGGATAGGCATTAGAGAAATACCAATTCCTAGAAGACATTTATGGATTAGTAAAATGTGATGTTGGGATGGTTACACATACTTAATAATTCCATCTATAAACCTTATATGATTAATAGTGGGCCTAGGTGGATATGAGAACCAACTTGGCGAGAATATTCTTTTTACATTTAAAAAGGTTCTTCACTATGTGTCATGTAAGTTGTGACAAAGGAGGTTCACCAAGGTGTAAGAGCATATACACAGATGTAAGAAAATTTATGATCCTAGGGGTCACATATGATAACTTATGAAAATATGTAGGAGCTTCTTATAACTAAGAAAACCATGTATATGAAAAACTAATGATTATTAGGCTATAGTTTGTAAATTAGAATAAGATTATGCTACTACAACATTGTTGGATTAGTTTGCAATTTTGAGAAGATTTTTGTTGCACATAAAAAGAGATTGCTAATTGTGTTTGAATTCATTTAAGATCAATATAGAACTTATCACTCTCTTTTGATGTTGGTTTTTCTTGAATGCATTTTTCTAGAATAAATATTGTCCAATTTATGTCTTTGTTTGTGTTGCCAATTTTAATGCACATTTATTTCATTTTTGAAAAAATTATTTTAATTTAGTACAAGAATATATTTTAGAAAAATTGACATAATTTTTATTGCATTGTAACTATTTATTCCTTGTAACAACATTCCTAGCTTTTGTTAAAATTAGGGAAACCTAATTTGTTGGTTGTTCTATTAACTTTTTACTTTGTATACCAGTCTTAGCATGAAACCTAAACATGATTTTAGTGGTTTTAGTTTGGTCTTGTTTCATATATAGTCCTTATTGATATTTAATTTGAGATCCATATTTTGTTAATCTTTTTATTTTCTCTACCATATGTTTTATTGATTTGCCTTGCATATTTTAGTTTTCTTCCTTGAAACTTGGTCAAACTTAAAAAATAAGTTGAAGATTCAAATTTTTATTTTTGAAGCCTTGGGTGGTCTTAGTGTGGGCTTACATTTCCAAATTAAAATGTTATAAGTTGTTCTTTAAAAAATAAATAAATCCTAGGGACTTTGATAATTTTCACTTTTTTTCCTTCCCTTTTCTTTATGCATTCTTGTAGTATTGAAAAAATAATAGGACCTTTGCAAAGTATGGCTCAATTTTTGCTTTTCTCCCTTCCCTCTACTTTTCACATATCCAATTATGCTCCTGATAAGAGAATGGTATTCATATATCCACACATGTCATTCCATAATTCATCTCTTCATATGTGAAAATTATCAAGATGCACAATCAAACTTGTCCAACAAGAGAAAGGTTATGAGAACAAACCTTAACAACTACTCATGTTATTTCTTTTTATAGAAACAATATTGCATAAAAACACCAAGTAGTTTTGCATGAAACTAGTGCCTCTAAACCATGAGATTATAAACATATGTCCCTCTCATTCACTTTTTAATACTAATTTTTTCTAATATTAATTATTTATCTTAATTTCATGCACAACATACAAATTCTCTCCAACATTTTCTGACATGTGATACACACATCCTTATATTCTCCAAATGACTCTCTCTCTCTCTCTCTCTATATATATATATATATATATATATATATATATATATATATATATATATATATATATATAAACATTATGAAAGATGTACATCATATTTTTTTCATCACAAAAGACCAAAGTGAGTCAAAAAGAATAACTCAAAGTGGAAAGGTTACACTTATTACCCTCACATTTTGTGTTCACTTTGCTTTGCATTTGGAATATTTATGAGTACTTTACATATCAAATAAAATATGTAATCAATATATGAAAATAAATAATAAACACCTACAAATATATAAGTATGGATTGCTATCAACATATTTTCCTTTGGTTTGTGTTGTATTTAAGAAACATCACCCTCATTTATGTTGCTTTAATATAAAATAAATATTTTCCTAGTAACAATACCTTGATCTCAAAATGACCAAGTATAAAATTCCATTAATAGCATCTAATAAAAGATTTTGGAATAGGAAAAAAATAACTATTTAAAAATATTAATAAAAATGCTTAAAAGTGAATTGATAGAGGGTTATGAAGGAGCCAATAAAAGAAAGTGATATATGATTATGAAGAATCCTACAAAGAAGTTTATAGTATGCAAAGAATTTGATATTATTATTAACTAGGAAATATTAGTATTAGAGATAGGATTTTTTTTTTTTTTGATCGGTAGAGATATAGGATTTAGAGATAGATATATAAAAAATTAATTAGATTATTTACTTTGGTTCATCTGTTTGTACAAGTTATAAATAGTCTTTATAATTTCTTGACTTTACAAAGGGATTAGTAACTAGGTGCATCACTCAACTCATGGATTGGATATCCTATCTAAGTAGCTATATTTCTCATCGTGAAGAATCAATTAATCATCAACCTAGGGACATGTACTTGAAATGAGTCTGCACTATTTATGCACTAAGTTCCTACTAGAGCCATGCTAACTCTAAGTTGTAGGAAGTAAATACTTGAAAGTAATTCTATTCCATGGCTACAAGAAATAAATTCTTGGAAATAACTATAACCAAAATACTCGTAAAATGAAATACTAAACTGAATGCATGCAACTAATCAAGACAAAGTTTAGGTTGAATTAGACATAGACCACTCTGCCTGATTTGGCTACAGGAACAGTCACAAAAAATGACTTCCAGCGATTGCAAGAACATGCTAATTCTAGAACTAAAACTAAATATTACAAGAATGTAAACTAATAATAACTAGGGCTTAATCACCAAGTGGGTCCCCTTGAGTGAGTGAGTCTAGAACTCAATTACAAACTATTGATCTTCAAAACTTCATCATTTATTCATATAACATAAACAATGTTGATTACATTGATGAAAAACTAAACTTAGATAAAAACAAAATATGCTATTACAAAATCACTATCTTTTATCTTTCTTCTGTAGGAGAGTAACTACTTTTTATAAGGGTGGTTGCAAGAAGTTGAGTACCACTTTTGGGCAAAAAGTGGAAGTGTTTTCTCTATTTTTCAAATTTCCTATCAATTGATGTCTAAATTTGAGGAACTTAGAGATTGAATCTCAAAAAACTTCAGTTATAGTAAATATAGTGCTCAGAGTATACTTTTCAAATATGTAATTTATTTAAATACCCACATGGTATAAATTATTTTTTAGTAGGCATATTTAAAACCCACTTTTTCAAAATGCCCGTTTCAAAACCATACCACACCCATGTACGACCACCATATTTTGACCTAAATAAATGAATTTTTGTGAATCCTTCTAGGGAAATATACCTAAAATACCAAATATTGATGAACATATTTTTTCTTATTTTTATTGAATATTTTTTAATTAATTTTTAATTGACTATAAAGAACATTTTCAAAATGTCTAGTGTATCACCACCATAATTTGATGAAAATTTCATACATTTTCAATTTTTTTTTTATCTTCAAGATAATTGTATGTAGATTGATGTCATAATTTATTTTCCAAAAAACCTAAAAACAAAAAAGTTATTAAAGTTTTAGTGAACCTCACTATTTTACGTTTAGGTACCACTTTTAATTAATAAATAATGAAGAAAGAGTTAAAATAATCATATCACTATGAAATTTACATTTTTTAAATCAAGACAATGAGAACTCTAATGGGTTTTCATTTCATCAAAAAATACAATCAAGAAGGCCCTCAAAAAATTACGACAAGGCAGAAATATGGCATCTAGTGCCTTAACCAAATTTTTGGAGGTCAAGGCATACGCTTGGTTCCACCAAGCCTATCCTAAACTGAAATATGAGGCAAAGGTGTGTTTCCCACTCATTTCTTCCAAAATGGATGCCTGTTATTTAATATTGAAAAAATGGGCACCCATTTCTTAAAAAAATATATCGGTGTGTAAAAATGCATTTCTAGTCATAATTAAAAATAATAATTTAGAAATGGGTGCCCGTTTTCCAAAAAATGGGTACCCATTTTTTGAATTTTGGATCAAGCATCTAAACCTAAATTGGGTGCCCATTTTTTGAAAATGGGTTTCCATTTCTAGTGGCATTAACTAATTCCACAAGACTTTCGTTGAATAGGCACCCAACTTCTTGCACTTACCCTTAAGAGAACTAACTACTAACTAACTAATCACACCATAGAAATAGGTGGATTTACATTATTGCATGCTAGAAAGATGGAGCATAAACATCCACAGAATAAGGAACAAGAAACTCTTTCAACAACATGAAGAACAAATTTAGCATCCACTACTTCCTAGATTTTCTCAGAATTAAGAACATCCCTCTTGACTCAATCTTTGCTTGACTATCACCATCTTTATCAATGAACTTCTCCAATGACTGCTTCTTTAGTTGTAGGACCGAGTCTTCACAACTAACTGCTTGGATGCCATGTTGGTTATTCTTCCTTAATAATTTGATCTGCATCATAATGTTAACAAGAACAATACATATCCAATATGAAACATATATCCATTTCCACATGATTAAATATTCATTGGAACATAATAATATTATCATATATAAGTATATTGCATAATGTCATTAAAGTTTTAACGTTCAGCCATGAAACTTAAGTCTTTTAGTTGCATGCCAATGAAGCTAATCAAGACAAAAATGGACAAGTCTAAGGATTATATGGAGAAAAATCCTATTGAAATTACTAGACAAAACACGACAAATACTATCAAGAATATGTACAAATTAATATCCTATCATTTCCCCCTACTTATACTAATCTTGGTCTTGCAACACTGCAAAGTTCCTAATTTTTGCATTCACTTTGAAATATACAATGTTGATCTGTCAAGTGCTCTAGTTTCCAATGCTCCAATAAAATCCTTTGTTGTGCTCCAAATTTTCTCTCCTAGCATTCTTTGTATTCTCATCCAATTCTGTATCTGTGCATCTGTATATTGATCACATTAAAATAGGTGGTTGAAATGTCAAAGGGATCCAATGTTCCATCATGTTTTGTCTACCCAACTGTATATAGCCAGGAGGTCTCTACATTGCATCTCTAAAATTAATCATACTATGGGGTTCTTCTTTCTTCATACTCATTGGTAACCTTTCCCACCTTTGAGCTAATTCTATTGGTCCTCTATGTCCTTCGTGAAAGGGTATACTTTCAAAATCCCTATACACTCTTTCCCTAAGGGAAATAACCCTTTTCCTATGTTCCTCACTTGGTATTCCATACACAATTTTAAGCCAATCGAAGACAATCTAAGTAAAGGGTACCAAGATTCCTACTCTCAGGCCTTAGAGGCATGATGGTGGTCCTCTCTTTCTCTTTGTAATTTATCAACTACTCCCCAAAGCTTATTCATTTCTTTCTCATCTTATTAGAGCTTTCATGTGTATATCTCCCATATAAAGAAATGGGTTCCATTTGGTATCAATTGGCACTACATAGTTGTGTAAGTAAAATTCACAAAGCAAATTCTACAACTAGGTAGGGGAAGATTGGTAAAAATAATAAAATTTCCTAGCTGTGTCAATACTAGGATTAATGTCTCTAAGGGTCCTCATCAATTTGAATAAGGGATGTTGTTCCTTTAGGCAAAGGGCATAAACCCTTGGTGGAGGTCTACATTCCATTAACTAAGGAATCATATCCATTACCGTTTCAAGTTTATTCCTTAAGTATTCAATCTCCTGTTGTTGTTGTTAAATTTCTTTTTCATTTTACTTATTTCCAAGTCCCATTCACTTTGTTCATATTGCACTTGTTTGAATAAATCTACAGAAACTACATGGCATGTTAAATGAGAAGGGGGAGTTAGTCATAAACACAAGTTCTTGTACCTAAGCCACTGACTTCTTATGAATTCCTCACCTCTTCATTCTCCTAATCATTACCCATCTTTTGTAGTGGATGAGGCTAAGAATCCTCTGGTGTAGCCACTTTTTCAGCTGCAACAACTAGGTTTTCTAACCCTTGCATTTCTTCTTCATCTAAAGGTGGGTACATTATTTCTTATTTTTCCTCATGTGGCTGTAGGATATAAACTTATTCACTTAAATCTTGTGTATACATCTCTTATAGAGATGTCTCATCAGGTGCCTCCTCCTCTATGTCATAAAAAACCCTTAAAGGGTTATCAACATTGTCTTCTGTGAATACATGTTCATGCTCAGAAGGGGAATGAAATATGTATGCTCTTTCTTTTTCAACATGATTCTCTTCCTGGGGTGATCTAGGGTTGGATGTCAAGGTTTCCTATAAAATTTCCATAGCAAGGACCTCATTTTCTGCTTCTTCTTTCCCTTTTATTCTTGTACTATGTCTCATAGGGGTTTTTGTAGTGGTTGCAGGATCCTTCTTTTGAATTTTCCTTTTTGATTGCTTTGTTGTAGGAGATGTTGCAACAAGAAGAGGCGTTTCAAAACACTCTATTGTGGGAGTGGGGATTCTTTCACTTTTTCTTTTCCTAGAGTAGGTGTTAACAAAATTAGGATTTTGTTTCTCTTGTGCCTCTTGGGCACTCTCATCTACCTTCCCCTTACCCTTATTTATCCTTTTAGAAGCTCTAGTTTAAATAGGGGTTTGTGTTGAAGATGCATTATCGACAATAGTTTTTTGAAGAGTCAACTCTACCTTGGCTAACTCTGGACACTCAACTATAGAAGAAGTTTCTAGGGTTCCTTTTACAGTACCCCTAGAAGTATCTACTCTCTCCATAATTTATTTACCTAAAGGCCCTACATTTCCCAGTTGTATTCTTCCAACTGAAACAAAATCTTCCCAACTCATAGGTGACACTTCTTGCAAAGACCATTCAACTAGGAGTGTTATCAAACTATGGTGAGTAACAACATTTTTCTTTCCCTTTTTAACTTCTTCAACACTCATGGAAAGAAAATTCAATAAAAAAATTGAAACATTCACAAGATGTTGATTCCTGACATGACTTTGTTATCTCTATTGAGCTTTTAAGGTTGTCATTAGTACCAAAGGTTTGTAAAGATATCAGTCGGTCACTTACATTGAGCTAATCGGTAACATAAATCAAAACAAACTAGTCGGTAAAGCTTATATACCGAGCACCAGACAGTTTACCGAGCACCAACAGACACTGACACCGACAAACAGTAAACACCGAGCATCATAGTATACATTGATCAATTTACACAGTGTTTACCGAGGATCACAAGAAACAACACAGTAATAAAAAAATGGCACATTCTTCTATGCAAATGGTTACAACGGTTGTAAAATGTTTTACCAAGATTGAGGAACATTTAATGTAATGATATTCATTAAATACAATGTATATCTTTTGTAATAGTTGATCTAGGTTATTATTGTACACCGTAGATCTTAGGGTTATGACTATATTGTGTAACCTAATTTTGTTAAAGTGGCAAAAACATAACACTATATATTTGTGTGTTCGCATCATTTTTGGTGTGAGCTAATATATGAATCATGGAGCACTTGAAGAAATTGCCTATCTTCAAGTCTATTAGTTAACCGAGAAGAATCGAGTATAGAGGAATTAAGATTGAGTAGAATTAGCAAAGGCTACCGAGCAGTTCAGAGTAGAGATTCATCACAAGTAAGGTGATATTTTATCAGAACTTATAGATCTGTATCAGAAAATTGAGTTGTCAAATAGAAGATAATTACCTATTGCTTTATGACAATTGTAATAGATTTTTTTGGATAAAATCTCTTAACAAAGTAGACTTAACAGTCTTATGTAAATATCTTAACCGAGTGCACACTTCATTAGTGTTGTTAAAATCCTATAACTTGGTAGATCTAGCTGATCTAACATGTCACTCCTAACAAGGTGAGATCACCAGAAGTGATCAAAACTTGTAGCCCTAACAGGCAAACCTTTTCTATCTGCAGTAGTGAAGAATTTGTGGGTGTCATCCCCACCACAATTTTTACCTTCTAACAAGGGTTTCTGCATTACCAAAATACTTGTGTCACGTGATTGTGATATTGATTTCATGTTGTTTACTTACTTAAGTTAAATGGATGATTGATTCATGCAATTAGATTCAAGTTGTTTTGGTCGGTTATCATTGTTTACAGTTATAGATCAGAAAGGTTTCTAAGTGAAGTATTAGAAGACACTGATTCACCCCTCCCCTCTCAGTACTTATCTCTCCTAATTTGAACAATTGGTATCAGAGCTCAGTTCTCTTATTGAACAGTTTAACCATTGAAGGGTAAAGATCTAAGTCATGGAGAGATACAAGCTTGACAAGACTATTGAGAATCAGAAGATACAAATGCAAATGTTTGTGGAACAATATAAGCAAGCCAAGGAAGGACTGAAGAAATTACTGGTTGATAGGAAGAACCTAGCTATACTACAAAATGAGATCGGTTACCATGAAGAACCTATTGATGAAATATTCAAGCATATTGGATCTAGTTCTGGAAGCATCTCCAATGGATTTGAAAGCATAATCACTAATCTATCTGAAAAGAATCAATATTTAATTGATCAAGTGAAAGCACTACAAATCGGTCAAGAATCTCAGATGGTGAGAATGGTAGAAATAATGAACAAAGAAAAGCAAGCCGAGCAAGAAAGAAATCTGGCACTCGATGACCGAAGACAAATGAGTGAACAACTTCAAACTAAAGAGAGTGAGATACAAAGACTCACTGACCGACATTTCCAAGTAACTAATCAAATGATGACTGTGAATCAAGAGGTAAACCGAGTAAATGCAGAATTGTCAAGAAAACTAGAAGATGTTGCAAGACCCCGAGAAGAGAATGAGAAGCTGAAAAATGAAGTGAAAAATCAACAGCAGCAAAATGAAATGAAGAAACTTGCTGAAGACAACTCTAAATAGATTGATGACTTTCTGACTAATTAGAGAAGATTTGGAAGCAAAGCCGGTATAGGCTACACCGGTGAAGGAGAAACATCACAACAAGCTGAACAAGTCAATGTTAGTCAAAATTAGAAACCTAAAGTGTTGACATGTTATCACTGTGGTAAATCGGGACATACATCTAATGTGTGTAGAAGCAAAGCATAAGGTAAACCTCCTATCACTCCTAAGTTTAATGGATATTGTTACTACTGTGGTAAGTTTGGACATCCTGCTTATGAGTGTAGAGCTAAGAAAAATGATCTTGCTAATAATACCACTATGGAGAAAATATGCTATACTTGTAACAAGCATGGACACACTGCACAAGACTGTAAGGTGAAAATAAAACAAGTTTGGACACCTAAGGAGAAACCACAACGTAGGCCATATCAACCGAAGAGACAAGGTAATTCTTATGTTTGGGATTATAATACATGGGCTAACAGTACTGTTTGTGGTAGATATGGACACATTGCAACAAACTGTTATAAAAAGAGTTGGATTGGACAATCAAGAAACTAGACAAGCAATGGGATGGCATGTATGCACTGTCATAAGGTCGGTCATTTAAGCAAGAACTACAGAGACCAAGCACCAGATGAAAACCATATATTTGAAAGTGGATATACTATTGCAGATATCATGAAGTTAAGGAACAATATGTGGAAGAAGGCATCTAATGAGAATGCTGAGTCGAGTAATGTTGTTGGTGAAACCTCATCCACTGGATTGGGTGACATCGGTACCTCCACTTAAGGTGAAATAGGTATGTATGGGACTGACATTTCAAAAGATCACATTTTACATATAGTTCCTTATGCATAATGTTCTTATACCAAATCAACATGAATAAAGATGCACTATGGTTTAGTTGTCATGAGCTAACAATATTATACAGTTGGTAAAAGAGAGACCGAGAGTTGGTTACCCATCGGTAATCACTATCTAAGGTTAACTAAGCACATGTTTCAACCGATGAAGAAATTCTATGTTAACTGAGTAGATGAAAATTTTAGTTGTCACCGAGCTGATAGCTATTTCATACCGAAAGTTAGATCGAGCATTTATTGCATGAAAGTTTGAGCAGGAACATCAAAAAGTCTATAAATACATGAGAATAGAGTTCATTTTTACAATGCAATTTTGAAGAGCATAGAATTCAAAGAGAAGAGTTCGAGCTAAAAGATTTTCAGAAGGACTCAAGGCTACATTAGATCGAACCGACATCAATCTTCATGATACCGAGTAAGTTCATTTGCAATCAAATACTTCTTATCTTGCTGCTTGCCGAAACTCTAGAATCAACTTATGGCATCTACATCGTCTACTAGCAAAACTCAAAGTGTTGAGGAGGAAGTTAATCTAACCGTTAGGGAAAATTTTGACGAACCTAAGTTTAAGCCACATCCCAAGGTCACAGCTCAAATAGATACAATGGGAACTTTTTCAAGCATACCAGAAAGGGTTTTATTGACAGAAGACGTAAGGTCTTATATTCATTGCAAAATTAGAGAAGTTGGAGATTTTGAAACTATTGCAGCATATCAACTACTCTATGGCCCCAATGGAAAAATGAAATCAGATTACAAGAAGATTGAGGAATTAGGGTTATCATGTTTTATACACTTTTCACAATCATTTAAATCAGATTGGATTAGAATAATTTTGAGCAGGTATCACGATGACAAATTCTGGCTGGATAAACCTATTGAGGTCAACAAGAAAATGATCAGTAGGGTTACTAGGCTCCCTACAACTGTCAAGGGTAAGGTTTTCCATAGTTCATTACAATCGTATGTTGAGAAATATACTAGAGCACAATGGGATAGTCGGGCATTGAAGATTTTGATAATCAAGGACCCAACAGTCAAATTTGTAGCACATGTGATCAGGTACAAGTTATTTCAATCGAGCAGACTCAACAGCGTACCCTGTAGTGCAGTAGACATGGCACACAAAATTGTAGTAAAAGGTCACTAGGTTGATCTTGCCGAGGTACTATTTCATCAACTTCAGGAGAATATGAAGACCATAAGGAAAAATAAATCTAACACATGTAAGTTTGGATCTCTACTTGCATGCATATTTTTCTATCTACAAAAGTATGTACCTAGCACTGGTAAAGTAAATTGGATACCGGATGTACTGATAACAAAAAAGATTAGTGAAATGATGAATAAGTTAGGAGATAAGTTGAATGTAGAGTTTAATGCATACTTCACAGAGTTTCAATCTAAGATGCATAAAAGAAGCAGAATTCTGAGGGAATTTGTTCAGAGATTTGAGAATGACATATGTTTTGTAGTCAACACCGATTATACTTTGATAAAAGTAGTTGAGCCTAGGGTAAAATGGTTGGCACCAATGGGATATGAAATAAACCATGATTTCACATTGAAATCTATTAATGCACTGCTTGCATTACCAAAAGATCCCATTGCCACTAGGTTCAAAGTATATGAAGAGGCCAAATCTAGGATTTCAACAAATATTGAGATTGGTAAAATAACTAGAAAGGTAAAGAAGATGAAGAAAAATATCACTGCTAAAAATGGAGATGGGTCTGAGACATTTGAAGAGACACCGGTTGAATAGGAAACTGAAGGTTAGTTACAGTTAGTTGACAAACCATATGATAGTGAGGAGACCAAATTTGACAAAGAAGTAGATCCTACACCTGTTCCTCCACCTGAAATTCCTATAAAGAAACAGTCACTTGTACATGAAGGTATGAAGACACGATCGTCAACTGCAGCACCACTTATTGATAAGGAAGAAGCAAAGAAAGTAACAAAAAGGAGAGCAACTACACCGACAAAGAAATACATTAAGAGAAAGAACAAGGCTATAGCTGAGGCACCAAAGAAAAGGAGAAAATTCATAAGAAATAAGGAAGATCTTGAGGATACTGAGATAGAAGATGATGTTAATCAATTTAAAGTGGTCAGTCATAAGGAAAAAACAATAGATGAAATCATTGAAGACATAATTGAACATGGAGATCTCATTGATCCCTTACTAGACAGATTTGACAAAATGTCAAAAGAAGATCAAACCAAGATTGAAGAGGCTATCATCCAAATGATGATAAAATTCAAGAAAGTTCCAATGGAATTTTCCTGTGCATTGCTGAAGAAATTGGATGATACAATTACTAAAAAATGGGCTATTGCACTAGGCATCGAGAAGAGAAAGAGAGAACACTCTCTAGTTTGGGCAGCCACACATTTAAGCTTTGGAGAAGTTAGTGAATACTTGACCAAATACAAAGAAAACTTTATGATCAGGAATAGAGCCTTAATGATCATGGATGAAAATGTAGCAGATATGGATATCACAACAAATTCTATATTGACATCAATTTTGAAGGCTAAAGAAAAAGTTGAGCAAGAAGCATTCTTGAACCTGTCTAAGAAGAGACACAATTCTAAAGATAAGGGTATTTTCATTACTGAGGGAACTACATAGAAATCAAAGAATACCGGTATATCAGTTACCGAGACAATTGATATCACCGAGGACAAGGAAGAAATAAGTATCTCACAGGATGCACTGGATAAAGTTGAAATTCAACTAGAGAAGAAAATTGATGACGATGCACTTGTTGAAGACATCACAAATGGTGATCCTGATGATCACGATGATGAAGATGTAAATATTGCACCAAATAAAGATGAAGCACTAGACACTGAATGTCTATTTACATCACTACCGGGTGAACTTCCTGTACTTGCAGAAGCAGCTGAAATTCTTTCCCAAGTACAACCCAATGGCTCTAATCCTGAGAAAAAAAAAGATATCATAGGGGATCAAAACATAGAGAAACTGACAGAAATAGATGAGCCTACACATATAGAGGCACCTTCGACCAAAGCAAAGGAAACAAAAGAAGCAAAGGAAACAAAAGAAACAAAGGAAATAGAGGTGATCCCAATTGACACCACAACTGAAAATCCTACTATATCAACCAAGAATACAACTACCGAGGAGTATAAGAAGGAAGAACAAGTGTTAACCGGGAAGGATACTTCGAAGACTGGAGATAAAACTATTGCTATTATTGAGAAGAAATCACTTCCAACACTAAAGAAGAAGAAGAAAGGAAAAGGGCTGGTCACCCTAGATGAAGTGATCATTATCCTTGAGTGTGACTCAAGGACCCTAAGCTCCAAGGACTTGAGTAAATATGGGGAATTATGTACAAGGAAGGCAACATAAGAGAAGTTGAAGCAAGAACACAAACAAAAAGAAGTATTAACTGATGTGCGGGATATCCTCCAACATGTAGTACCTGAGATAAATATTGATGAGGATACACCTATCATAGATCAACTTGCTACACTTGTCAAGAAGATCAATGCCCCGTACACTGATGCAGATAAATGAATTGAAGAAAGGGCAGAATCTAGGATACAGCACAAATTAGTAGAGAAAATCAACCTAGAAGTGGCATTACAGAAGGTCAAATTATCTGAGGTAATTACTAAAATAAAATCCATCACCCAGACAATTTGTTAATATTTATTGAAGCTTTGTACTACAGACACCTTCACTATTGAAGTTAGTGAAAAGATCAAAGGATTGGAAGCAAAAATATAGTTGAGTACAAATGTAGCTATAATTGAGTCTCATGCTTTCTTAAAGCACATTAATCGAGTTCAGGAACTCCGACGGTTGATAGCAGATTTGAAGAAACAAGAAGAGCACCTAACAGATCAAGTTACTGAGTTGCAAACTGAACTCATTCCATACCTAAATTTTTTTGAAGCACATATTGTCAAAGCCGAGCTACTAGTTGCAACACCAAAAATTTTAGTGTTAGATAACATCTTTGACATGCATGCACAAGTTGGTCTTGAGCACATCGCTCTCACCAACTTGAAAGAGGAATGGGACAACCTCTTGGAGTCAGTGAAGAAAACCCATCAGCATATTTTTGACAAGTTGTGAGTATACTAAATTTTTGTATTTGGCATTACTATCAAAAAGGGGGAAAACAATGTATTAGCTGTTATGCCAAATATGTACATAGATGCTACGTATACTACATATTACTGAGAGCATGCATCGAGGGGGAGTACTTAGTACTTAGAAAATTTTGAATGTGTATATGTATATGGCATAGATATAAGTTATATAGAAAATTTTGTCTATATACATTCAAAGTTTTGATACTAATGCCAAAGGGGGAGATTGTTATCTCTATTGAGCTTTTAAGGTTGTCATTAGTACCAAAGGTTTGTAAAGATATCAGTCGGTCACTTACATTGAGCTAATCGGTAACATAAAGCAGAACAGACTAGTCGGTAAACCTTATATATCGAGCAATAGATAGTTTACTGAGCACTAGCAGACATCGACACTGACATACAGTAAACACTAAGCATCACAGTATGCACTGATCAGTTTACAAAGTGTTTATCGAGGATCACAGGAAACATCATAGTAATAAAAAATGGCACATTCTTCTATGCAAATGGTTACAATAGTTTGTAAAACATTTTACCAAGATTGAGGAACATTTAATGTAATGATATTCATTAAATACAATGTATATCTTTTGTAATAGTTGATCTAGGTTATTATTGTACACCGTAGATCTTAGGGTTATGACTATATTATGGAACCTAATTTTGTTAAAGCAGAAAAAATAGAACACTATATATTTGTGTGTTCGCATCATTTTTGGTGTGAGCTGATATATGAATCATGGAGCACTTGAAGCAATTGCCTATCTTCAAGTCTATCAGTTAACAGAGTAGAACCGAGTACAAAGGAATTAAAATTGAGTAGAATCAACAAAGGCTACCAAGCAGTTCAAATTAGAGATTCATCACAAGTAAGGTGATATTTTATCAAAGCTTATAGATCTATATCAGACAATTGAGTTGTCAAATAGCAGATAATTACCTATTGCTTTCTAACAATTGTAATAGAGTTTTTTGGATAAAATCTCTTAATAGAGTAGACTTAACAGTCTTATGTAAATCTCTTAATCGAGTGCACACTTCATTAGTGTTGTTAAAATCCTATAACTAGGTAGATCTAGCCAATCTACCATGTCACTTGTAATAGGGTGAGATCACCAGAAGTGATCAAAACTTGTAGCCCTAATAGGAAAACCTTTTCTATCTGCAGTAGTGAAAAATTTGTGGGTGTCATCCGCACCACAGTTTTTACCTTCTAACAAGGGTTTATGCATTACCAAAATACTTGTGTCATGTGATTGTGATATTGATTTCATGTTGTTTACTTACTTAAGTTAAATGGATGATTGATTCATGCAATTAGATTCAAGTTGTTTTGGTCGGTTATCACTGTTTATAGTTATAGATCAAAAAGGTTTCTAAGTGAAGTATTAGAAGACACTGATTCACCCCTCCCCTCTCAGTACCTATCTCTCCAAATTCCAATAGACTCAACAACTTGAAATGGACTGAGTGTAAGAGAGAAAAATTACCTTCACAGGTTAAATACCCAATTATATGTATAAAACTATCTATGCATAGAGCTCAGGAAATGAAAGTCTCCTTGTTCCTTGTTTATCTAGCTAAAGAGGGTGATCACCAGTGTGTGTGAAGTCATCTCTGGTTGTTCTTTCATCATGCTCTTGTGGGAGCAATTCCCTACTGGTCAGAAAACTAGAGACTTATGGTATGTGCTCTTCCATGGCTAGGACTCTCAATCCCCTTACTATGGCTTCTCCATTAGAAAATGTATTAAGAAAATCTTGGGCAATTGCATCATCATAATCATTCAATCTAAAAAAATAGTCAAGCCACCCACACCTAGTAATTAGTTGGAGACACACCTGGTCTTGTAGAAAAATGATATGATTGACTCATTCATGCCAAATAGGTTGGCCTCCCATACTAAATATCTAAAAAATTTCTGCAACCCAACTCATATGCTCTAGAATATAGCTCTCAATAGACACATATTTCCTTCTGCAACCTCTTATTTTCTCAACACAATTTCCTTCTGCAACCTCTTATTTTCTCAACAAAATTTCCTTCTGTAATTTCTCATTAAAACAAACCCTTGCTAATACAAAATTTAGGAATTTGAAGAAGGGAATTATGTTGAAACAAGGTTCAATAAATGGAAGTAAAGGAAATATATGATAAAAAATGTAGATACAGAGTGTGTAAGAATAATTTTTAAAAAGGTTCAAAAAAAGATTTAAAATATTTTACACAACTTTAGTAGTCACATTAGCTTATACTAAGGCTGCAAATTTAATTAAAAAAGGACATGACATGACATTAGCCTTTATAATATGCATTTGGCTCGTGACATGGGCATATGAAGTGTATATGACTAGACCTTTCCCCTTACTTAAATGATGCCATGTATCCACACATGCTAAAAAATGACAGGTTGAATTGAATAATAAATGCAATATACATACATATAATAACAAAATTATGGAACAATAATTAAATCATGTGTGAAATAAATATTACTATGTACCTTGTGGATCATCCTTGAATGTAAGTACTAGTTCATCATAGTGTGTGATGATGTGTGCCTAAATGTACGATTGTTTGAGGGGATGAAGTAGAGTTATGAGTGGTGTGAAAGATACGTGGAATGAAATGGGATGAAAAATAATTTATTACAGAGAAAATAATTCCTAGAGAAAAGGAATTTTAATTATGGTCTTCATGTCATGGTGATTTCAAAGAGAAGCTGCATGCATAAGGCTTTCACCTTCAGCTGCATGAGGGTTTGCATGTTGTTGTTACTTGAATTATTGTAGGAATTCTTCTTTGGTGTTTGCCTTATGGTAGAGGTGAAGCCTGTGCCCATTTACCAGAAACTTGAACCACATAGGATCAATGGTTGTCAATTGAACTGCACCATTGTAAAATACTTTTTCAATCTCATATGGCCCAAGCCGTCATGTGTTCAACTTTCCCTGATTTTCTTGAAAGTGAGAGTCATATAGCAATGCCCAATCACCAAGGGAATTTTTTTATAGTTTTGATGTGACTTTCATGTCACTTTTTCGTTTGAATTTGAACTAATTTAGTGTGTTGCAGGGCTGACTTCCTCATTTCATCTAATGCATTTATCTATAGGATTCTTTCTCGTTGTGCTATAGGAAGATCTATATCCAATTCTAAGATTGTCCTTAGAATTTTATTTCAAAACTCAATTGGCATCATGACCTCCTTGCCATACAACATCTCAAAGGGAGTGAACCCTTTTTTCATTTTCCAAGTAGTTCTATAAGCCCATATTGCCTCAAGAAGTCAATTGGCCCAGTCCTTTTTGTACAAGTGGACTATCTTTGTTAGAATAAACTCTATTTCCCTATTAGTGATCTTTGATTGTCCATTTTCTTGAGCGTGATATGGACTGGACTTCTTATACCTTATGTTATATTCATTTATTAGTACAGTAATCAGTATTGATGTAAATTATGCACCCTAATTTGTCACTAGATCTCTTGGAACTCTATATCTAGTGAAGATATCTCCATACAAGAATTCTGCAACTCTATTATCCCTAGCATGCTTCATTTCTCTTACTTCCACCAACTTTGTGTCATAATTGGTACATACCAAGATGTAAGAGTTCCCATTTGATGGTGGATCTGTGGGTGCAACAAAATCCAAACCCAATTTGTCAAAAGGTGTGACCACTACTTGAGGGTATAAAGGAATTTCATAGATTTTGTAGGCCTACCCATCCTCTAACATTGATCACATTTTCTAGTATAGCTTTTTGCATTCTTGTGTAGTGTAGGCTAGTAGTGTCCTATTGTTAAGACCATCATTAATGTCCACTTTGATAAAAAATGACCCCCACATGATTCATCATGGAATGCATGGAGGATGTCATAAGTTCCATCCTCCCACACACATCTCTTGATTACTTGATCAGTTTCTGTGTAGAACAAGCAGTCTTCTATCCAAGAAAAATTAAACTTTTCTCAAACAACAATCTCTTTTCCTTAGGTGAGAAATAAGCAGGGATTTTGTTCGTAGCTATATAATTTACAATATTTCCATACCAAGGTGTGTTATTAGAGATAGAGAATAGATTCTCATTAGGAAAACTATCATCAATAACCTTTGAGTTATCACCAGTTTGAAGTCTAGACACGAAATCTTTTACTACATTGGCTTTGCCTAACTTATCAATTATAGTTATGTCAAATTATTACATAAGAAAAAACCATCTTTCTAACTTTACTATTATTGAAGGTTTATTCATTAGGTACTTAATGATTTCATGATCAATATGCACAAAGATCTGGTATATAGATATATAATGTCAAAATTTATTGAGGGAAAAGATAACAACAAGTATTTCCTTCTCTATGACTGTATAATTTAACTTAGGGCCTTGCAAATTATTGTTGATGAAGTATATAGAATTCTCAATTACACCATATTTTTTCCCTAAAACTTCCCCCATAGCGTAGTCTGATGCATTTGTATGTATGTGGAAGGGCAGTGACCAATTTGGGCCTCTAAGAATAGGTGCTTGAGTAAGAATAGATTTCAACTGCAGGAAGGCTTCATCATAGGCTTGAGTCCAATTGAATTCTAAATCTTTTTTAAGAAGGATATACAATGGACCTGCCATCTTACTAAAATACTTTATAAATCTCCTATAATGGCTAGCATGACCTAGGAAGCCTCAAACATCCTTCTATTTTTTTGAAGCTGGAAGATTAAGGATGATTTCTATTTTAGAAGGATCTACTTATACACCAACCTGAGATATATAATGTCATAGGATTATACCTTCTTACATCATAAAACATTTCTCACTATTCAAAGATAGGTTATGCTCCTATAAAATTAGAAAAAGGCATGAGAAAGCATAAATGAGAGAACCAAAAATCTCATAAATAATATATGCAAACCTATGTAATCTAACATTAAATTTTTTTGAAATGAGAGCTTAAAAACAAATGCAAAATAACATAAAACTCCCTTAAAATGTAGTTCCAATGCTCTCCTTTCTTCTCTATTGAAGTTGATTGATTTAGCTTGATAAAATCTGCACTATAATTAAGAGCAAAATGAGGATAATGAGAATACTAGGAGTGTGGTTAGCCAAAAATGAGTGTGATATAGAATTTGAGAGAAAATCCTCCAAATTGGCAATTTGATATATAATGAGGAAAATTCCATGATTTATGACAAGATTTGGAGTGAATTTAGAATGTACAAATAAAATTGGAGTTTGGAAGGGAAAATGACTAAATTAATGTGAAGTACATTTTACAAATAAGCCAAAATGAGTAAAATCTCATTTGGAAACTTGAAAATTGGATGAGTAGTTAACTAGGAGAGTGTCAGAGTTTGAAAGGGGAAAGTGTAAGAGATGGAGAGAAAAGAGGGAGTGGAGGCTATTAAATAGGGATGGAAGCTAGATTTTAGGAATAGATTTCCATGTGGAAATTTGAGAGATTATTTGAATTTAAAATGCAATATTCCTCACAAATTAGTAATTAGGAATTTTAGGAATTAGCAAATTCCAAAAATCAAAATAATTAGTCAATTAATTAATAAAAATTAATTAATTGTGAGACTTAGGAAAAAGGGATAAATAAATGAGATTTATTTATCAAAGCTAGGACTTAGGGAGAAATTAATTGTTATTTACCCCTAGAAGGATGAATTTATTGAATGTTAATGATGAAAATAACATGATTGGACATGATCAAAATGTCGAATTGATTATAAAATAATGTAAATTAGGGAAAAAATCAATGGTTGATGACATAGAAGAATGACACAATATCACAATATTTAAGACATGTTTAAAAAAGGAGCCATAGGCATGGACCATTTTTGAGTGTGTACATTTTTCCCCTCTTTGAGACAATGTGATTTGATGAACTACAATTGATTGAATATCTTGAGGAAGAGTTTGACAACATGATTTGATGAACTACAACTGATTGAATATCTTGAGGAAGAGTTTGACAATGGATTGAATATTTGAAAGAAAGTGATTGATGATCACCAAGCTACTAATGTTACAAGTAGTGGTTGTCGTTGCACCAAAAGATCGACCTGTTAATGCCCGATACAACCACTAGACTTATAGAAGACATGGGAGGCTATTAAACCATGTCACAAATCCCAAGGGGAGCACTGACTATTTTTCCAACAATCTCCCCCTCAGCGTTACCTGAGGGTTTTAAGGATTCAAACCTATGACCAAGCTCTGATACCACTTGTTACAAGTAGTGGTTGTCATTGCACCAAAAGATCGACCTGTTAATGCCCAATACAACCACTAGACTTATAGAAGACACAGGAGGCTGTTAAACCATGTCACAAATCCTGAGGGGAGCACTGACTATTTTTCCAACAACTAATGTGTATGTAAGAAATTAAATTAGTTAATGTATTATCATTGATGTCAACTAGCTTTTACTATGCTTATCATGATGGTTACAAACATCGTAAGAAGGAAATAATGATGAAAGAATGAGATATCTACATTATAAAGATGAGATGGATGAGAAAGATATGGACATGGTATTCATTAGGTATCTTATTGATGAGTCTATGGAGTTGTGTTAGTGATTTTTTTGTATTACATGAATCTATTATGGGTTGAAGATCAAGAATGGACAAGTTTATGTGCTCAGTAAATGAAGAATTCAATATAAACCAAGCAAGTGTAGTGTATACCAAGTACAATGTTAACCGAGCTAGTTATCACCAACACATTATGATATTGACTGAGCGAAAGGAATAAATGGAACTTCTGACTTCTAACTAAAGATTATGAGCTAGACAATTGTTTATAATTCTGAGGTAAATGATAATGTTTGTTATGATGATCAAATGATTGAAAAAATTCAAAGATGATCAGATGAAGGAGAATGAAATGTGTTATTGACAAAACTATCAAGGAAGGTTAAAGAAAAAAAATCAATAGTGAAGATTAAGAGGAAAAATGTATGGATGAAAATAAAATGGTTTATGATGTGTATATAAAGAGACAAGAGATTCATTATTGATTCTATTGTAGGAGAATTTTCATGAAAAAATTGAATTTAGGAAAGGCTGATCAAACTGGTTAAAGATAGAACCAAGCAATTCTCTAGACAATACCGAGTGTCAGAGAAAGAAATTACTGAGAAGAATACAGTTGGATGAAACCAAGAGATTGAATTGATTATTGATCAGAGGTATTTTTGAGCTTAGCATAGATCTAAAAATATACAAATCTGTATTTGAATCAGATCATTACTGTATCACTCACCAAGTAGGACTTAATAGTCTTTATATTTCACTATGACATTCAATGAATGTTGATTTTTTTCTTGTTGACCCCATAGTGAATGTTTGGTCAAGAGAGAACTGTTAGTGATAAATCCTCTAACCAGGTCACACCTCACAATGTGTTTTGTAACCTTTAACAGGGTTGGTTCTTAAGCGAGCTCACTTCAGAAGAGTGAATTATTTTGGGTTACCGGTCTCAAGTGATTTTTCCCCTAACAGGGTTTCCACATTAAAAATATAAGTGTTATATGTGTATGGATGTGTTGAATTATTATTTTACTTTACACATTACTATAACTAGATTGATCAGTAAACACAATATTTAATTTAGTGGTAATCGATAGATGAAGAGAAAGGCATAGTTAATATTTTACGGAGTTGATTAATTTATTTGAAAGTTTTGTTATATACATCTGGGAGTATTTGGGATTGTAGGATAATTAGACTTAACTGATTCACCTCCCCTCTTAGTTATCTAACAATTGGTATCAGAGCCAGGTTTCTTGAAATGAAAATTTTAAGGACTTAAGCTAAAGATCACAAGATGTATAAGAGAGAGGTTCCAAAGATGAAGAAAGAAAACTTATCAACATGGAAAAGCAGAATGAAATTGTATCTATCAGGGATAGGTGATTCTACAACATACTATTTGGAAAATGAGTTCATCTTACCCTTTGGACCTTTGAGTGTTGATCAATTGAGAGAAAAACATGAGCACAATGCTATAATGATAGAGCTTTCTTCTTCCTTACCATATTCCGAATTTGAAGATGTTAAGACATGTACAATTGCTAAACAGATGTGGGACAAGCTTACACTAATTCATGGAGGAGATGTGAATGTGCTAAGGGCTAAAGCTGGAAGTCTCAGAGAAAAGTTAGATGACATGAGAATGAAAGAAGGAGAGAACATATCTCAGTACAATGACCGAATCAAGGAGGTTGTGAATGCTATCCAAGGAGCGGGTGTAATTATTAATGAAGACACTTTTGTAAGTAAAATTCTCAGAGCCTTGTTACCTACTTATGCTATTAGAGTCTCTAAAATTCATGAAATGAGAGCAGCTCTTGGAAATAATGTTACACTTGATAGTCTAATCGGTAGGCTGACTGCATTTGAGTTGAATAACTTTGACAATAGTATTGTTCCTATTGCAGAATCTGTATTCATGTTAGCTCTAAAAATTGGTAAATCAAGCAGAAAACATATGATAAGAAATGATAGTGATAGTGAAACTGATGAGGATGAAATTGATGAACTTGAAGCATTAATGGCTAGAAGATTGCAAAAAGGTAAGGGAAGATATAAAGGAAAACTACCTTTGGTATTCTTTAATTGTAAAGATATTGGCCATATTGCTGCTAGATGTCCTAATAGGAAAGAAGATGAGAAAACTAATGAGAGATCTAATGAAAATAAGTATGACAGAAGAGATAACTGAGAACACAGAGGTAATTGATAGTATGATAGAAGAAGTAATCAAGATTACAAAGAAAAAGTCAAGAAGGCTTGTTACCTTGTAGAAGATGAAGATGAAGATACAAAAATTGACATTGATGAAGACATTGAGGTGGTATTTGTGGCTTTGAAAGAAGATTTAGAAGAAGAAAAAAGGTATGTAGAAACAACACTTATTTCTAAAGTTAGCAAGAATGATACTTGGATTATTGATAATGGATGTACACATGATATGAATGGTGATGAAGAGAAATTTGAATACCTTGAACATTATAATGGTGGATCTGTTAAAATGGGAAATGATACACCTTGTCTAGTAAAAGGAAAAGGGTCTATATTGTTGACCAATAAGATTAGATGTGGAAATTCATATTGGGTGAAAGGACTTAATTATAATCCATTGAGTGTAGCACAACTGAATAACATAGGTCACCGAGTTTCATTTGAAAATAGAAAGGTGAAAATCTATGATGAGACTAGAAAGTTGGTCAGTACTGGTGAACAATCTAAAGGTAATCTATTCTATCCTGAAAATGCAGAATCTTCTTGTTTGTTGGCTAAAAATGAAGATGTGTGGTTTGGCACAAAAGGTTATGTCATGTGAATTTTGACAACATGGTTAATATTAGTAAGAAAAGGAGAGTTATAGTTTTACCAAGCATATCTAACTTGACCATGTTATGTGAAAATAATGTCAAATAGGAAAAATATCAAAATCTAGTTTTAAGAGAAAAACTTTATCATCTAATGCTATCTTGGAGTTGGTTCATACCAACTAGTGTGGTTCTATGAAAACTCAAAGTTATTATGGAGATAGATACTTTATATTATTTATTGATGAATTCTCTAGAATGATGACTATCATGTTCTTAAAAGAAAAATCTGGAGCTTTTAAGATGTTTAAATGGTATAAGAAAAAGTGGAAAAAGAAAGTGGTAAAGAACTAAAATGCTTGAGATCATTTAGAGGTGGTGAATTTATTTCGGATGAGTTCACTAATTTTTTTAATGAGCATGGAATTAAAAGACAAGTTTATGCATTGAGGAAACCCCAACAGAATGGGATTGCTGAAAGGAGAAATATATCTATTATTGATTGTGCTAGAAAACTAATGATTGAAAAAGATGTGGCATAGGTATACTAGAGAGAAGCTATTAGTACTGTTGTATACACATTGAACCAAGTTCAAATAAAGAAAGATTAAAAAAAATACCTTATGAATTATGGTATAGTTACACACCTAATGTAAGTTATTTCAAAATATTTGGAAGTAGATGTTACATTCTGAAAGATGATAGAAATGATAAATTTGTTTCAAAAGGTGATGAATGAATATTCTTAGGATATTCTACTAAGAGAAAAGCTTACAAATGTTTGAATAAGGCTAATAACAAGATGATTGAAAGTGAAAATGTGAGAGTTGATGAATTTGCTGAGAAAAATGATGAAGAAAGTAAAAAGGAATCGAAAGAATATGGTAGATTTGTTTACATTAAGGAACCTAAAAATCCACCCGAGCAACAACCTACTATTACTGAGCAACAAGGTAATGCTACCGAGCATCAGTCTATACAGACCGAGAATCAATAAACTATTACCGATGAAGATCATGGTCATGGACCGAGTGAAGAACATACTGAAGAATAAAGAACTCAACCTATACTTGTAAAATATGTAAGGAGACATCATCCACAAAATCAGATTATTGGAGACAAGAAAGATGACATGATGACATGAAGTAAGTTGAGAGAAAACACATGCTTAGTTTGTGAATTTGAACCTAAAATTGTTAGATATACACTTGAAAATGATGAATGGATGAAGACCATGAATGAATAAATTGAGCAGACACAGAAAAACAACACATGGAAATTAATACCAAGACTGAATGACAAGAATGTAATTGGAACCAAATGGATATTAAAAAACAAACTGAATGAAAATGGAGATGTCACTAGGAATAAGGAAAGACTAGTATGCAAAGGGTATGCACAAGAAGAAGGTATTGACTATGGTGAGACTTTTGTACCCATTTCTAAACTTGAAGGAGTTAGAATATTGCTTGCATATGCTGCTGACAAAGGATTTAAAGTTTATTAGATGGATGTTAAATCTGCATTTCTGAATGGAATACTTGAAGAAGAGGTATACATTGAACAACCTGAAGGTTTTGTTGATCATAATCAGAGAAATATGGTATGTAAATTGCACAAATAATTATATGGACTGAAACAAGCACCAAGAGCATGGTATGAAAGACTGCACTCCTATCTTATCAATATTGGATTTTTTAGAACAAGTAACAACAACAATTTGTATTTGAAAGGTGAAACTGATTGCAATATTATTATTGCTGGAATTTTTATTGATGATATCATATTTAGAGGACATGATAACTTATGCAAATCATTTTTTGATGAAATGAAAAAAGAATTTGAAATGTCAATGTTTGGTGAAATCAAATTTTTTCTTAGGTTACAAATTTTACAACAGAATGAAGGCATATATATTAATCAATCAAAGTACATCAAAAAAGTTTTGAAGACATTCAGAATGGAAGATTCAAACCCAGTTGGTACACCTATGGTCACTAGATGCAAATTGACAAAGGCTGACAAGTCAACCGAGGTAAATTAGACCTTGTATAGATCAATGATTGGTAAATTGATGTATGTGGTGCATAGTAGACCAGATATTGCACACGCAGTTGAAATTGTAGCAACATTTTTTGATAATCCTAAAGAATCACTTATGAATGTTGTAAAAAGAATTTTGAGATACTTGAAGAACACTAAAAACTATGGTTTGTGGTACAAGAAAGAAGATAATTTTGAACTGAAAGTTTATACAGATGCGAATTGGGCTGGAAACATTGATGATAGAAAGAGCACTATTGGTGGATCATTCTTTTTGGGAAGAAAGATTAGTTACTTGGATAAGTAAGAAAAAAGGATGCATTTATTAGTCCATTGCAGAAGCAAAATATGTTGCTACTGCTACTAATTGTTTGAACATTTCTTGGATTAAAACAACTTTTGGAAGGTATGAATGAGGAGATCACTGACCCAGTGATAAGATATTGTGATAACACCAGTGCAATAAATATTTCTAAGAGTCTGGTGATGCATTCAAAGAAAAATAATATATCTATAAAGTATCACTAATTGAGGGAACAAGTACAAGAAAAGAAAGTAAAAATAGAATATGTGAAATCATAAGAGAAACTTGTTGATATATTTACTAAACCTTTGCGTAAGGACACATTTGAGTACTTGAGGAGTAGACTAGGAGTCCATCCCCTGTCTATTAGTCACTAAGGTGATTATGAGGTTTCATTAACCTACACTTTATCACAATATCAAATGATATTGATGCATGATGATTCACACTTTAGGTTTCCTAAAGTTGTGAAAACTGAAAAATGGAAGAAAAAATGAAATTGCATATCACTACATGCAAGGTACTTAATTTGAACCGAACACCAAAGATAATATGTTGGCTACTGAAGAGCTACATATTTTCTTTTGGAATTATTGTCAAAGGGAGAGAAGATTCAATGAAATATTTATCTAAAGGAAGAGAGAAGATACACATATGTAAAAGAAGATTCAATTGAGATCAAATCTACAAGGAGATACTACATGGAGAGTATTGATGTTGTGTAGTGATTAAATATATTAAATGTACAAGCTAGGGAGAGCTTACCAAGTTACAACATTTGTATACAGAGTTGTAGAACAAATATTTGGTATTCTATGGCATATTTCATATTTGTGTTTCCATCAATGCCAAAGGGAGAGATTGATGAACTACAACTGATTGAATATCTTAAGGAAGAGTTTAACAATGGATTGAATATTGAAAGACAATGATTGATGATCACTGATATACTAATGTGTGTGTAAGACATTAAATTAGTTAATGTATTGTCATTGATGTCAACTAGCTTTGACTATACTTATCATGATGGTTACAAACATCTTAAGAAGGAAATAATGATGAAGGAATGAGATATCTACATAAAGATGAGATGGATGAGAAAGATATGGATATATTATTCATTGGGTAACTTATTGACAAGTCTATGGTGTTATGTTAGTGATTTGATTGTATTACATGAATCTATTATGGATTGAAGATCAAGAATGAACAAGTTTATGTGGTTGGTAAATGAAGAATTTAGTATACACTGAAAAAGTGTAGTGTATACCAAGTACAGTGTTAACTGATCTAGTTATCACTGATGCATTATGATATTGACCGAGTGAAAGGAATAAATGGAACTTGTGACTACCGACTAAAGATGATGAGATAGAAAATTTCTTATGATTTTGAGGTAAATGATAATGTTTGTTATGATGATCAAATGACTGAAAAAGTTCAAAGATGATTAGATGAATGATAACGAAATGTGTTATTGACACAACTACCGAGGAAGGTTAAAGAGAAAAAATCAACGGTGAAGATTAAGATGCAAAATATATGGATGAAAATAAAATAGTTTATGATGTCTAGATAAAGAGACAAGAGATTCATTATTGAGTCTTCTATAGGAGAATTCATGTGAAAATATTGAATTCATGCAAGGTTGATCAAACTGGTTGAAGATAGAACCGAGCAATTTTGCAGACAACACCGAGCATCAGAGAAAACAATTACTGAGCATAAAAAAGTTGGAGGAAACAAATAGATTGAATTTATTATTGATTAGAGGTATTTTTGAGCTTAGCATAGATCTAAAGTTTGCAAATCAAGTTGTATTTGAATTAGTTCATTCCTGTATCAGTTTAACCATTGCTACAGATAAATCTCTTAACAAAGTGGGACTTAACAATCTTTATATTTCAATATGATATTCAATGAATATTGATTATTTTCTTGTTGAACTCATAGTGAATGTTTGGTCAAGGAGAACTGTTAGTGATAAATCCTCTAACCAGGTCACACCCTATAGTGTGTTTTGTAACCTTTAACAAGGTTGGCTCTTTACCGAGCTCACTTCAGAAGAGTGAATTATTTTATCTGATATTACTAATGCATTGGGGAAATGTTTGATACATTTGATATGTTTAATCACTACGTTGAGTGATGTTGGAGTTGTTGCTATTGTCATTAGTGTTTTTTCATTGATGTCAACATATGTTTATGTGAAGAGTACATGTTGGTTACTATAGTGTATGGACACTGTATGTATGTTTTAGGATGTGTGAAGTTAGATGAGAGTACATGAAGATGTTGTGATCTTATATCCAAGATTGCATCATGTAATGTTGCATGTTGAATGAGTTACAAATATTTTGGTGAAGACTAGTTATTGGACTGTGACAATGGATGTTGACAGAGTGAGTCTCTGTGTTTCTGGTATATCTTACAGAAGGTATGGATTTGGTGTATGTGAGCTTAAAAGATAAAAGACAAGCTATTGAAGAATGTTTGTTGGTTAGTGCAAGGTACAAAATTTTAGATGATGTCAGTTGTGATGTGTGATTTGGAGAAGACTTATTCGGGAGCCGACTTCAGTGATGTAATGTAATCATTGTAAACTTGTTTTAGATACCATGTATACATTAGCAAGGGTTTATGTAATTGTTTATATATTAGGAAAGCCTAATCAGCCGATTTGATCATGTAGAATATAATAGGGTATATATGTAAGATCTTTTCTTTGGAAAAGATATGGTGAGAATATATGTGATATAAAGGAGATTGTGAAAGATACAAGCTTGTGTCTACTAGATGTAGAGCAGAGGATTATTGGTTTACTTCATTGGAACTAATGAAGTAAAGATAGTTGCTATTAGAAAGTTCAAAAGATTGTGTATTTCTTCATATACACTTGTGTTGCGAACAGTGAGTTTTGAAGGTGGATTTAACCTTCTTTAGGTAGTGAGCCCACCCTTCTTTCTTGACTCCTAATAGGGCTTGTCCTCTAACAAGGAATGTGTACTATAATATTTCAATAAGCTCCTAACAGGGCTAGATCTTCTAACAAGGATACTATACTCCTAGTACATCATTTGTGGGTGCTAATTCCCACTGGGATTTTTACCTTTAATAGGGCTTCCCCGAAACCAAAATATTGTGTTGTTGTGTTGGCATTCATTGTGTTCATTGGATTTGATATTGCTTCCATTAAAAGTTTAAATTTTAATAATCTATCATACAACTGATTCACCCCCCCTCTCAGTTGTATTGTAGATTATTATTCCTAACATATTTTGGGTTACCAGTCCTAGGAGTTTTTTCCCCTAACAGGGTTTCCAAATTAAAAATATAAGTGTTTATGTGTATGGATGTGTTGAATTGTTATTTTAATTTACACATTACTATAACTGGATTGATCGGTAAACATTATATTTAATTTACTGGTAATCGGTAGATGAAGAGAAAGGCACAATTAATATTTTACCGAGTTGATTAATTTGTTTGAAAGTTTTCTTATATACATCTAGGAGTATTTGGGACTGTAGGATAAATGGACTTAATTGATTCACCCCTACTCTCAGTTATCTAACAATGATTATGAGCATTGGGTCAAAGAAAAAGTTAAAAGATCATGCCCCAATGGATCAAAAGAAGGGAGGTAGATACCCCCTTGAAAAATTTGGTTGAAATTGACTCGAGGATAATTTTTCAAAAGGAGAACAATTGGAAAAGATGGATGGAAGAATAGTTATTAAAAATCATAAATTTGATGGAGAAGAGTTAGTAATGATGAAACTTTCTTTCACAAGTGCACTTTATGTCATGAGAGCTTTATTTAATATGGCAAACTAGATGTGACACATCATGGTACACAAAGCTAGAGCAATAATACAATCCCTTTGCGTAAAAAAACACACATAGAAAACAAGAAATGTTTCCATGTATCCTAAAGCATATGCAATACGTGCCCTAGAGATTTATGAAAAACACCCTTCAAATAGAAGACAAAATAAAAATAAACAACCATGGACCATCTCAGCCACTCTCATCACTCAATGATATCCTAGAGTAACATAGGAACATGACCAAATGATAAATCAATAAAAGATAAGACTCACTGAACCAAGAAATTCAACAAACATTCTAATCTTTTTGTCAAAGTTGATAGTTTGTTTGATTGATGATGATGATGATAGTGTTTGGTTTCAGGCATGAAGTACCCTGTCAAAGACATATACCATTTGGTTTCAAGTATACCACACCTTGTATAAGACAAATGAAGGGTTTGATAAAGGATTGATTGATGATGTTGTTTGATAGGACAAGTAATTTGATCTGATTGATTGCTGGCCTGATTGGATAGTTTGTTTGTTGATGTGTGATTTCTTGAAGCACAATGTTTAAAAGTCTTCATATTGCATCTGCTCAAATATTTGTCTCATTGCAAATGATAATTTATTGAAGACAAGAAAAATGATTATGTACAAATTTATTGCATATTTTTGAAGAATTTGATTTTTCAATTTTAAAAATATTTAATTTTTTTTGTTCTTTTTTTCAGGACATTTTACAAATTTTGGGATTTTTTTAGGACATTATTTAAATTTTAGGATTTTTTCAGGACATTAATATTTACATGAGCAAGAATTGCCCCCAGTGTCTAGCAAGGCAAGGAAATTAGGGATTGATGGACAAATATATGGATGAAGGCCAAATAGTTACTCGATATGTCATTGAAGATCTATTTGGGTTTCCAAGGACTATCCACATAATGAAAGGACATATTTTATTGCCAAGCTTAGGAATTGGATATGACAAGAGATAGGATAATGAAAATTTGTGGCACTGGATGGAAGTGATGCATAGGAATGGACATGACAAGAGGACTTTGAAAAATATGTTTCGCACTTTGACTCCTTATATTAGACCAAGACCAAAATAGGGATTGGGATAGGAAATGATAGGAAAATGACAAGACATGGATAGGATAAGAAAGATGAATAGTGGATAAAGGGGGGATAGGGACTGAATTTTGTAATAAGATAGGTAGTATGGACCAAAGGGATGCGGGTAATGTAAAGAAGGTAGGATATGTGATACTTCCCAAAAGATCCATTACCTTGTCAAGATCAAAGTTGGGAAAAAGAGGGATAAGAGGTCAATAGGATAAGGGACATGAAAGGAAATAGGATAATGGATGGATGAAATTAAAGGCAAAATGGAGGATAGCATGGGTGAAATATGTCCCCAAGTAAGGAATGCAAGAAGTTCATAAATTACACATGACGCCTGTATGTCAGGTTTTCATCATGATACTTGCCCAAAGTGTCTGTTCGCTAGGTTTTCACTATTGGACACAATTATTTCTCTTCATTTCTTTTTTTTTTGTGTTACCAAGATGTTTGTTTGCTAGGTTTTCATCAAGGCAACTATTTTTTTCTTTTTCCTTTTTTTTTTGACTTTTTGACTTTTTTTTTTGTATTTTTAACATTTTGGAAAATGAAGGACGCATGACATGACATGGATGAAGGACTCAAGTGCCTTATTCTTTTTGATGGTACTCTTTAAGGATATATAATAATGGACCATGACTATGATAGTATGCTCAAAGATGTTGGTAGGGTGATGAAAAAGGGATATGAAATGGATAGTTGGATAGGATAGGATAAGGATTATGTAAAGGATTGGGTATGTTGGATGAAAGGATGGAAAATAGGTGTTGGATAATAGAGGTAGTGGAGGAAGGCTTGATTTTGAGTGCATGGAAATGAATGCAAGAACAACATCGACACACACCTTGAGGGGTGATGGAGTGATGGAGAAACCTGATATATTGGATTTGATGGAGGAATGGATATGGATTTTGGGACAAAAGGACCCAAAATGGATTTGGAATATGGAAGATTTTTAGATGGAGGGATAATAACTTTAGATGCCAAATTGGACTTTTCTTTGGGACTATGTGCTTCAATAAGCTTCTTGGGAATCCACATGCATTTTGATTTTTCATTCTTTTGTGGGTTCTTTGATTGCATTGTTTGCAAAAGAGATTTAGGAACCCATATTGATTTTGACTTTTCTTTTTTCTTATAAATGGGTCTTTGTGGCCTTTTTGATACTTCTTTTTCTCTTTGGATCATATTTTTCTTTAATTTCACATGTCTATTAGGCTGGACATGTTGATCCTTAATTGCATGTGGATTTTTAGACTAATGGAATTTTTTCTTAGCATCCAAAGTGCTTGAAAAATGAAGGGGATTCATGGATCAATAGGAATTGTACAAAGACTTTTTAGATGGGTGAAAGGTTCTCAAAGATGTGTTTCTTTGCTAACTTTCATATGGGAAAGGGTAAGTGGATTTTGAGCTAGTGGATGGAGGTGTATATGGACCTAAAATGGATGGAAGGGGTGAAGGAGGAGGTGTATGTTTGGTTTTAGATTATGAAGGGATACCGACTCCATGAGAGTGAGCTTTAGGACTGAGGTCATGACCTTTAGACTTTTCTTTGACATGGAAGGGTTCTGATATACTTTTTAGTATATACTTAACCCTTTGACTTGGTAATACTTTTGAATAATAGGAGACTTTCTACAAGACACGAGTTTATTTTAACATGGATGTGATTTGTATGGACTGATTGGATCATGAAGTGGACTAGAATTTTTGGAACTAGAATAACCCATTTGAAGTTTAAGGGGTTGATGAACATCTTGCATAACTATGTTTGTAGCATGAGGGGGATCATGAGGAATACTGGGATCCTATGATAGAATAGGGGTAGTGACATGGTCATCTATCAGGATAGGGTCTTGCAAAGGATATGAAAGATAAGAGCAAGGACATGAAGGAATGGAGGGATCTTATGGAGGATCCAAAGGGATGATGGGATATTTTGGGGAATCTAGAGGTATGATCAGATCACATTGAGGACATGAAGGTGAAGGGATACTTTGATCTTGACTTGGAATGGGATAATTGTAAATAATGGAAGGGAGGACATGATCTTTCTTGGGAAGAAGAATATTGATGGTACTTGGAAGGACATTTTTTCTCTAAAGATTGAGGGGGGTCATCTTGGATAGGAAGTTTAAGGATAATAAGATTATCATGAAGCTCAAGGGAAATGGGATCTTGGTAAAAAATTGGATAGGATTGGTCATTGTTGGGATCTTGATCTTGATTTATTTCATGAATTATTTCTTTGTCTTTTGGAGCATCCTCTTGACATGGGGTTTGGCTTGGGATATGTATGGGAAGATCTAGAAAGGGATCAATGTTTTGACATGAAGGAGATGGAGTTTGAATGAGCCTCTCTTAAATAGGATTGTATATAGATGGAGGATATTATGGCATTGAATCTACCATTTTGGAAACATGGAAGGGAATTGTGTCAAAAAATGAATTATCTTGAATGTGTTCTTGTTAGAATAACTGAGAGGGGGGTTGAATCAGTTAGATAAGTTATCCTATCATCCCAAATATAAAGATGTACCTTATAAAACAATTCCAACAAATTATGCAACTCGGTAACATAAAATATCAATCTATCTGTCCAATTTATCGATTACCAGTAATTATCCAACTGTGATTACCGACTAAATCAAATATCTAGTATGTCAAGTATGATAGCAAAAAAATCATCACAAATAACATATAACACAATGATTTATCATGGAAAATTGCTAAGGGAAAAACCACCTGCGACCGATAACCCAAAATAATTCACTCTTCTGAAGTGAGCTCGGTGAAGAGCCAACCCTATTAAAGGTTACAATACACACTGTTAGGTGTGACCTAGTTAGAGGATTTAGCACTAATAGTTAAATTTTGATCATCATTCACTATGCGGTCAACAAGATAACACTTTACATTCACCAAATGTTATAGGGTAGAACAAAAGACTGTTAAGTCCACTCAGTTAAGAGATTTTATGAATCAATGGTTAAACTGATATGTTACTAATCTGATTCAAATACAACTCAATTACAAATATTTAGATCTATGCTAAGCCCATACAAAATCCTCTGATCATTAATCAATTCACTTCCTCAATATTTCTCAACTTACTTTCACTCGGTAAATAGTTCCCTGACGCTTGGTAATATTTGCAGTCTCGGTTCTTTCACTAACCAGTTTGATCAGGCATGCATGAATATAATCTTCATGTGAAATCTCTGTAGTCTTCTTCTTTTTGACATGTTTCAATAATGCAACTCATATCTCTTATATATACAAGTAAACCATTTTCATATCAGCCATTAGATTTTTCCACTTAATCTCCTTCGTCCATTTTTCCACTTAAACCTTCCTTGGTGGATGTGTCATTAACATGTTTCAATCTCATCCTTTAGATCTTCTCCAAATTTTTTCAGCCATGGATCTCATAACAAACTTTATCCTTAACCTCGAAATCATAACAATTTCTAGCTCATTAAATTTAGTTGGCTGTTCTTAGCATTTAATGCTTTCATCCATACTTGGTTAATATAGAAATGCGTTGGTGATAACTAGATAACTAGCTCAGTTAATTCTATCACTCGATATACACTGCACTATCTCGGTGTATACATAAATCTTCAATTACTGACCACATTAACATGTTCAATTTCAAATCTCTTCTTCATAGTAGATTAATGTAACATGCTCAAGTCAATAATATAAATCCATAGACTCATCAATAAGTTACCCAATGTTTTCCTTATCCTTATCTTTCATATCCATGTTTTCCTCATGTAGATATCTCAGTTCTTCATCTTTTCTTCCTTCAATAGATGTTTAGATGTTTGTAACTAATATGATAAGTACTGTCAAAACTAGTTGACATCAATGAAAATATATTGATTGATTTAATCATCTTACATACCATTTCAATAGCTCGATGATCTCTAATCACTATTCCTTCAGTTCATTCAGATATTCAATAATTTGTAGTTCATCAATCTCTCCCTTTGGCATTGATGGCAACATAAACAATATGAAAATATGTCATACACATACCAAACATGTATTCTACAACTATGTAAGTAAATGATGTAGCTCGGTAAGCTCATATTTAATATGTTTAATCACTACACAACATAACAGGATTACAAGTGTAGACTCTCCTTGCAGATTTGATCTTCTAAGTTCTTAGATTCCCTCAGTTCTCATCAAAAAATATTCAAGTCTCTCCCTTTCTGTAATCTCTCTCTATTTGTGTTCTCACTAACTATTTTTTTCATATTCATTCTCCCTGATTTTCTCTCCCTTTGACAATAATGCCAAATAAAATATACAAATAGCTCTGTAGTAGTCAAGTAATTCTATATTGTTCAGTTCATATCAAGTACCTTCAGTGTATAGATAAACAAATTTATGTTCTAGCTTCTACAATCTTTCACAACCTTAGACAAAATCCAAAGTGTGAGCTATGTGCATCAACATGAAGATCTTCTGATAAGTATAGGTTGATGCAACCTCCAGATCACCTTAGTGACTAGGAGACAGGGGTCAGACCCCAAGTCTAGTCCTTAAATATTCAAAAGTGTCCTTGGTAATGGTTTAGTATAGATATCAACAAGTTGTTCCTTAGATGTTACAAATTCCAGTTTCACCTGCTTCTCTTGAAATTTTTCCCTCAAGTAGTGATACTTAATGGATATATGCTTTGTCTTCAAATGCATCATTGGATTATTACAAATATTTATAGCACTAATGTTGTCACAATATATAATCATCGGGTCAGTGATTACCTCTTTCATCCCTTCCAAAACTTGTCTAATCCAAGCTTATATTTGAACAATTTGCAGCAGCAAAAACATACTCTGCTTCATTAGTAGACTGAGAAATGCATGCTTGTTTCTTGCTAATCCAAGTCACAAGCTTTTCCCTGAAAAAGAATGCTCCACCGGTTGTGCTCTTTCGATCATCTATGTTTCTAGCCCAATCTGCATCGGTGTAAAATCTAAGTTCAAATTTGCCTTCAAATGTATACCATAATCCATAGTCTTCTATTTTCTTCAAGTATCTCAAGATTCTTTTCACAAAAACCATATGTGAATCTTTAGGATTGGCCAAAAATCTAGCCACAATCCCCACTGCATGTGCAATATCAGGCCTACTATGTACAACATACATTAGTTTACCAAACATAGATCAGTATAGAGTCTAATTTAATTCTCCAGATTCATCATCCTTTGTTAATTTATAACCAGTTACCATTGGTGTTCCCACTGGTTTCTAGCATCTTCCATGCCAAAAGTTTTCAATACTTCTTTAATGTATTTTGATTGAGTGATGAAAATCTCATCTTTCTGTTGTATAACCTGCAAACCTAGAAATAACTTAATCTCTCCAAACATAGACATCTCAAATTCCTTTCTCATGTCATCAACAAAAGATTTGCAAATTAGATCTTGTCCTCCAAATATTATACCATCAACAAATATCTCAGCAATCAAAATGTTATCATCAGATCCTCCTTTCATGTACAAGTTACTATTTTCACTAGTTCTTACAAAACCAATACTTATAAGATAAGCATGTAGTCTTTCATACCATGCCATCGGTGCTTGCTTCAATCCATACAAGGCTTTGTGCAGTCTACGTACCATGTTTTTCTGATTCTGATCAACAAACCCTTCTAGTTGTTCTATGTAGATCTCCTCCTCAAGAATTCCATTTAGAAAAGCTGATTTCACATCCATTTGATATACTTTAAGTCCCTTATGTGTAGCATATAAGCAAGTAATATGTGAACTCCTTCCAGTCTAGCAACAAGTGCAAAGGTTTCACCATAATCAATACCTTCATCTTGTGCATATCCCTTGCAAACAAGTCTTGCCTTATTCCTAGTGACCTCTCCATTTTCATTCAACTTATTCCTGAAAATCCACTTAGTACCAATAACATTTTTATCTATCGGTCTAGGCACTAAATTCCATGTTTTATTCTTCTCAATTTGTTCAATTTCCTCATTTATAGAATTTATCCATTCCTCATTTTCAAGTGCATCCCTAACATTCTTAGGTTCAAACTCACAAAATAAGCATGTGTTTTGTCTTAACTTACACCGGGTCATCATGCCAGCTTGCTTATCTCCAATAATTTGATTCTCTGGATGGTGTCTTCTAAAAAATCTTGCTAGCACTTGATCTCTTCTCTGCTCGACATTTGGTTTAGGTTCATTTTCCTGCTCGGTAGCTTTTTCCTAATTCTCAGTTTGCATGTGCTAATTCTCGGTAGCATTTTCTTGATTCTTAGTAGAATCATCCTATGGCCTCGGTAGATAATCTAGATCTTCAACATTAGTAAACCTACCATAATCTTCTGGCTCCTTCATGCTTTCTTCATCATTCTTTTCAACAAACTCATCAACTCTAACATTAGCACTTTATATCATCTTATTAGTAACCTTATTCAAATATTTATAAGCTTTACTCTTAGTAGAATATCCCAAGAATATTCCTTCATCACCTTTAGAGTCAAATTTACCACTCTTATCATCTTTTAGAGTATAAAATTGGCTACCAAAGATTCTGAAATAACTTACACTTGGTGTGTATCCAAACAATAACTCGTAAGGTGTCTTGTTTGTGTCTTTCTTTAGTTGAACTCGGTTTAGGACATATACTTGTATGCACCCAATTTGGGCCCCCATTCATCAATTTAACAATTTCTTGAATCAACGCCTTGCAATATTTTCAATTCAAATTAATTTCCTTGATCAAATTGTAATTAATTCAATTATCTTAATATTTCCTAAGGTTTGATCATTTTATCCTAAGTTTTATTTAATTAAGAGAACATGCTCCCTTTTAATTAAATAAAAAAATCACTTTATCCTAAGCCACATTTAATTAAAAGAACAAATCTCTTTTAAATAAATAAAAAATCTTTTAATTAAATAATGGAAACCACTTTGCTAAAAATAATAAATAAATAATAAAATAAAAATAAAAAGAAAAAGACTTTTTGTCTACACATTGAATGCACACTTTCCAAGATGAGTGGAATCTCCTTTTGCCTCTTAATCAATTCCACACATCTTTTTGCCTCTTAACCATGTCCATTGATTTTGCCTCTTGAGAATCTTGAGCACATGGATCAATCAAGATTTAATCTTCACCATTGCTCATTTCTTTTTGCCTCTTAATCTTGACCGTCCAAGATTCTTTATAAGGAGCCCTCTCCTCATTTTATGCATGGAGATTTTAGACATCTAGATTTTAAAGTATTGTTATGCTGTAGATTTGGAGAGCGATTTTGGAGAATATTTTGAGCACTTGAGCTTGAACATTGCAACTTCTCTTTTCTTGTCTTCTTCTCTCATGCCCCATGGCAATCCATTTAGATTAATCTTGCATTTTCATATTAGATTAGATTCATATTTATTTTCATAGAATAATCTTGCATAAGAATTTCCTTTCATAGATTAGTTTGCTTTTATGCATTGTTATCATTTAGAATAGATTCCATTTTCATTTTCATGCATACTTGATGATCATGGAGACTAGCATTCTCGCTTTTCCTCTTTGAATCTCTCATTTTATGGTGTACTTGCATGGGCACAAACTAGGTCTAAACTAAGGGCCTCCATTAAAAACCCTTGCACTCCATGAGTAGAGAGCTATGAGTCACCATTTGAGACCTCATTCTTGAGAAATCTTAGATATAATGACTCATAGAAGTGTGTCAATATTTTAGCACACATTTTTGGCACCCATTGTGGGGCTGAAAATTGTATTTCTTGCCTCATATTATTTTATTTTATTTTTCTGACGATTTTCATGCGCTGTCCATACTTTCGTGTGTCTCTATTACAGATTCTCACACGAGGTTTTTCTCTGTATCACATGAAGATTTACTGGTATCAGTGATTCCTCGTGTGACAAAGGCATTTTCTCATGTGGCTTTGTGTATCATCTCACGTGAACTTTTGACAGTAGAGACTTAAAAATGTGCAGATTTAGTTTCCACTTTCTATTTTCTGACATTTAATGGTTGCTATGATTATTTCCCTGATTCTATTTTTCTGAGGCAGCATAGCAGCAAGGCACATTTCTTTGGATTTGAGGTATTGTGTTGAGTCTCTATAACATTTGGATTTTGGGAATAAAATGAATCTCTCATGTGTCTATCTTGAGTGCTTATTGCTTTCATAAATCACACTTTGATTTTGGGCTCTAAAAAGAACATAGATTCACTTTCTTGCATATGTGTTTCACATAGTAATTAGGCCCTATGAACACTATTTGTGGCATTCTTGAGAGAGTGGGTTTCTTGTGAAGCTCTTCTTGATGATAGAACCCCTTGTAGGTAGGGAGGATATTGTTACTATCTCACAGTCTTACTTGGTTTGATCTTCAACATTGATCGGTACATTCTCTCTTGGTCCCACTTAGAGAGCTCGGTAGACATTGTTGTTGACATTATGAACCTTGGTGAGGTGGTTTCAATCTTAGCATGTCAATGAACTTTCTTGCTATGTTTGGGTGAAGTGAAGAGGCTAGAGGATTATGCTCTACTCCCTTTTTGGGTAGTACTAGAAACTCAGATCCTTGAATCAAAACCAAGTCCCCATGTGGTCCTTTTTGTGAGTCACCTTTTTAGAGAGGGTTAACCGTAGTAGACACTCCATTTATTGGGTAAACCACGTGGATGGAACCTCAAGTGGTAATAGTCATTTTCACTATGGTAGCAACAACTGCTATATAAATGTCCTTGTGGAAGAAATCTCCACGGGTGTGGTTTCTTGTTGGGCTGTCAGATCTCCTCAGCATCTCTAATTGATTAAATTCTCAGAATGTGTCAAAACCCCGGTGCGCCTGGATTGGAGTTCTCCCTCTTGAGATTAAAAAAGTTTCAAAGTCAAACCATTACTATGAACCATAGTGCAACCAAAATTTTCTTTCTAGGACTATGTGCATGATTGAAAAAACATTTTGAGAACATACACAAGTAGAATCTTTAAGGAGTAGCATACTATGTCACTATTCTTGTTCATGCGAAAGGTTTCTTTGTCCCTTGCTCATTGTTTGAAGACAATTGTTTTCTTGAACTCCCTAATTGCTATCTTGCATGCTTGATTAATGATAAGAATCTGTTGATGCATCTAGTTGGTCACATTAAACAAACAAATCTGAGTTCCCGAATGATAAAAACTTCAAAGATCTCCCCAAAAGTGCTATGACATGTTGGTCAACATCCAAATGAACTTAAATGGTATCAAGTTGCACAAAATGACTCTTGGTCTTCTTTCTTCCACATCTCCCATGTTTTCCTAATCTCCCATTTGCATCCTTTCTCTTCTTCCTTCACACTTCTTCCTCTTCTTCCTAAACTCTTCACGTCATCTTGATTCTTTTCCTCTTATTATCTAGTCTACCTTCTTCTATTCATCTCTTATGTCACTTCCATGCTTGATTTCTCCTCTTCCAGAACCATGAATTTAAACTATTTTGTTATGGAACCTCTCTTGAAAATAGATGATCTTGAAATCATTGCTCAATTCAAAGAGTTTTATTCCTCCAATAGTCCTTCTAGATATTGCACAGGTGATAAACTTAAGACAAAAATAAAAGAAAAATTGATTGAATCAGATGTCTTTGCTAGGATCATACGCATGATCCTGTCACAACCTCCTTCTTCCAAACATTTTTTATCTTCTAAGTCTTCTAATCCTTCCTCACCTTCCAAGTCTTACCATGACTCTTCTAGACATTATTCGCATTCCTCATTATGCAAGTTTTATTCCTCCACTAGGTCTTCACTTTCCTCTTCTTCACAAAAAAACAAAAATCTGTTGATGGTAAAAATCTATTAATGCATATACTTGGTTATTTAAAACAAACAAAACTAAGTTCCTGAGTTTACAACTTGTTGTTAGGTGGTCTGATCCCATTTCCTTGCCTGGTTCCCTACATTCTCTCGTGTGAGCTTTCATTTCCTCACACGGACCGTGCATTTTCTCATGCGGGATTTCATTTTCTCACATGTAGTTTTAGTATAGTCTTGTCAGAAGTCTCTATTTTTGCTTTACTAGTGTGATCCAACATTTTCTCACGCAAGCCTGGCATATTTTCCCGCGATCCCTGACATTTCTTTGTGCGAGACTGCTTTTCCTCTCGCGGACCTGTCCTTCAATCTGTAAAAACAAATGAGCAAAGTTTTCAGCATGCATTCTAGTCATTTGGGATCCATGGTTCAAAGTGCTTACAATGACATTCCCACCTTTTATGACTATCATGATGGACAATTTAGTGATACCTATGATACCTCTATTCCTAAGAGTCCTCGTAGTCATGTGCTTGTGCTTACTGGAAATGGGTCGTCACATTGGATAGATTGTGATAGTGATCCATATGATTCTAATTTTGAAAGAGACTTTGATGATTTTTGTGAACAATACCTAGATGATACATCCACTTCTATTGAGGAAGAGAAAGCTTTCCACACTGATTATAAACATAAATACTATAAGAATCTCTCCTCTAAGAATTCTCATGCTGAAAATAAAGATTACACTCTCAAGCAAGATTATGTTAATGATGGACCTTTTTCTTGTGATGGTTCCCTTCCATCCCCTACTTCCTCCAATACCCATACATTTCCTAAAGCTTCCAAGTCTTTCAAATCTTTCACAAATCCTTCACCCAACAAAGGTCCTAATACTTTTCATGCAGTTCCCTATAGTTTTCCTCAAGGGCTACCTCTTAAAGAAACTCAAGATAACCTTCACTTGGCTACAAATACTTTCAATAATGCTAAACCTAAAGAGCCTAAGCCTTTATACGCTATAATGCATACTTTAGCTAGTCCTTCACCATCTCTTCCAAAGTCTTCTGTACAATTCCAACATGCTTCCTTGTCCTTAGAAGTGGCTTCATGTCAAGAGGACTCTAAAAATGATAAAGAAAAGAACATAAAGAAAGATCAAGATCAAGATCAAGAACCCTCCATGTCATCCAATCCTTTTCATGATGTCTCTTATCCGTTTCATGGTTCTTTTGATCCTGCATGCCCTTTCTCATTCATTCCACCATGTCTTAAATCTTCTCCTAAGCAAGATCAAGCTACTACTTACACCGTTGAGCTTATTAACAATCAAAATAACCTAACTACACTTGCGCTTTCCAAAGATGATACTTTTATTAAGGCTATTAAAAATAGTGTCATTACTTCCAATGTTAAGCCTATTGAAAATCAAGAGAAAAATTATACGCTTATGCTATCCAAAGCTCCTAGTCAAGATCAAAGTCTTCCATCTTCTTGTTCTACCACTCCATGTTCGCTTCCACTTTCTACTCTTCCTAAGTCTTTTCAAGCTCTGAACAATCCTATCAAAGAAGTTTCTCCTATTCAAGATGTTCATGATCCTATTGAAAATCCTAATGCTCACTCTAAAGATGCCGATGTCCTTGGTTATCATATAGATGTTGATGAATTTATTGATTATCCTTTTGTATCTTCCACGTCCATCCTTGGATCTCCTCCACCAATACTAAGGCTTCACGTCTTCCTTCCATCTTGGGCCCTTATGTCCCTTCACTTTCCCCTCCTAACTCTCCTAATTCATCATCCATCTTGGGTCCTTATGTCCCTCCATCTCCTATCTTTCCTCAAGATCAACATAGATGCATACCCTTGAATCCTTTTCATCCACCCACCCATCTAAACCAGTTATATCCTCCTTCCACAAGTCCCAAGTCTTTTGGAAGTAACTTGAATGTTCAATACAAGAAAAAGAAGCAATACAAGAATCCATCAAAAAAAGAAGATCACCATGTCTCCTCTAATCGACATGGAGGCATAAAGTCAAAAAAAATATCTATGAAGAAAACTACAAGACAAGTATGGGTTCCAAAATCCATCATTGAAGATATTCTCTCTAAATCATCAAAAAGAAATGAAAATCCTACGACTATATGGATTCCAAAGTCTCTCTTGAAAGAGTATGATGTTGAGCAACAAGTGAAGTTGACATTCAAACTTCCAAAGGCTTCCACTTCATCTTCTTCCAAAAACATTCTTCCATTCCATGCACCTAAATTGCAACCTCTGCTATCCATTCACCACATTCCTTCACGTATTCCTTCATTCACGTTTCCTCCATCGTGTTGCCACCCTTCAAGGTGTGTGTTGATATTGATCTTGCCTTCCTTTCCATCTACCCTTTCACACTCCTTCCATTTATTATCCTTCTACTTTCTATCCTTTTTTCTCATTTTCTTATTCCTCCTATCCTCTAAGCTCACTCGCTTTACATAAAACCTTATCCTCATTTTCTCTCTTCCATCTTCCTCTCCCTATCAACATTTTTGAGCATATCATTTTGAATCCTTGGAATATCATGGTTTATCCTTTCAAGGAACATTATCTAAAAATCTTGTCTTCTTCCTCCAAAAAAAATATTCAAAAAATAGAAAAATTCAAAAAGAAAACAAAGAAAAAATGATGAAAAAATTGAAAATGTGCCTTGGTGGAAACCTGGAAACAGGCACTTTGGTAGCAAAAGTAAAAAGAAATAAATTCATCCTATGGTGAAAACCACTCCCTTGTGGTGCCTTGGATAAGTACCATGATGAAAACCTGGCAATTAGGCATCATGCGTAGTTCTTCTACATATTTCATCCATTCCGTCTTCTCTCTTTGATCTTGACAATGTTGACCTATACATGAACATTTGGCTATCTTGTGAGCTATCTTATGATGATCTTGCTTTCATTCCATTCATGTTTAGCCTTCATATTTATTTTACTCCATTCATTCTAGCCTTTCACTATCCTTTTCCCCTTTGGTCTTAATCTAATAAAAAAGAGTAAAACATGATGTTATGAAACCTCTTGACATGTCTACTCCTTTGGACTGCATCCTTTCCTTCTTTTGCATTACGATTTTGTGACTTATCCTATGCTGGCCTTTCATTGCTTTTCCAAATGTTCTTTACATGAAAATTTTTCCCTAGCTTGGGTACTCTTGAGGAGTTTTCCCTTGAGGATTTCTTCCCTTCATTCTCCTTCATTCTCTTGTCTTCCATCTCTTCCACCATCTTGCTAATCCCTCTTGTCCTCCACCTTGCTAGACATTGGGACTACATGATGTGATCTTGCTTGGGAGTTTGATGCCCATTCTGTCTGGGGGCATCCTTTGTGCATACTTATTGATCCTAAAAAAAATAATATATTGTCAAAAATTCTAAAAATCAGAAAATGTCCTGAAAAAATGATCATCTTAGTGAAAACCTAGCAATAGGCGGTTTGATGTATCTCCAAAAAAATTATATATTCCAAAAATTCAAAAATTCAAAAAAAAGAAGAAGAAAAAGTGCCTTGGTAGCAAAAATACAAATTTTTTTTTATTATAAAAAGTCCTGAAAAAAAAAAGGAAAAAATTTGCAATAAAATTCAAGTGGTGAAAACTTGGAAATGGGTGCTACTTGAGGCCTTTACACCCCTATTTCTTACGACGCATCCTCGACAGTTAGCCTTTCTCCATCATACCTTGTCCTTGTTGCCTTGGTTTGGAATTGGTCTTTGTCCTTGTCTAGGGGGCATAACTGTGTTAGCTTTGGTCTCTTGGATGCGTTAGTCTTTAGGACACCTCACAAATGGTGTTTTTCAACACCACCCCAACTGTGTTTTTCAATACAACCCCTGGCATCAAGTGTTTTTCAACACTTCTCAGTTTGGTCTTACCTAGTTTTGTCATGTGATCTTACCTTCTTGCAAGCATTCGATCCTTATCCTAAGAACTCAGTATCAATTAAAACACTTAAATTTTTAAATCCAACACTTAATGCTTGGGATATGTCATGATATTTTCTTTGTGTGCTGTCTGTTATTGATTTTCATTGCATGTCCTTGTCTAATAAGTCTCTCTGGGATGCATATCTAGAGGACTTGGGGCATGGGGCATGTTTTTATTTTCTTTCTGCTTGTGGGTGTGGTCTTGAAACTCTAGAGTGTCTCTTTTTATTCCCTTGAAACACTTATGAGATTTGAGACATCATCCTTGATTGTTTTTGCACAACCGTTCTTGTGGTCATCCTGACATCTATGCCTTGATGCGAGGGTGGTTTTGCTACATTAAATTGGGTAAGCTAACATGGAAGTCATATTGACCTTTATGTCTTTGATGCTTATGTTAGAATATTTCCACATTCTAATCTGATATAAATCACATTCATATCTTCATATTTGCGATGATTGTGTGATTTTCTTATGTCCATTAATAATGGCCCAATGATGAAAATAAGTTCCTTAACATTCTCTAATGAACGATAAACACAGAATCCTATGTTACAGTTCCTCTATTTCAAGTACACCTTTGCATTTTCATGTAGCTTGCATTGTTAGACTTCATGTTAATTTGCATTTTTAGGCTGCATTATGTGTTTGAGAGGGTTTTCTTCATCTTTCTTTTGGACTTTTAATCAATTGTGATCACATTTTGATATTCATTTCCTTATCTTCTTTCGTTATCTCAATCCAAATTCTCTATCTTAAATAGTTGATTGATTTTGAGGCATCCTCTTTCTTGAGGAAAATTATATTTCTTCTCTCCATTTCTTTCCACCTCTTCAAAATTTCTATCTCCCATTCGATTTCACCCCACTTCTTTTCTTCTAATTCAACCTTGGGGCATAATCTTTCATGCTTTATGATCTACCTTAGTTCTATGATCCTTATATATTTCATCTTACATCTGAAACCTTATTTTTAGTTTGATTTTATCAAATTTATCAATTCACTATTTCTCCTCTATCTCATTTCGATTTCGATCACGAGGGGGAAGTACCTATCAAACTTCAATCCTTGATTCAACTTTATCAATCCTATCAATTGCTTCGCTTGGGGAAACCTTGCTTGAGACTTGAAAAAAGCCTATTTACAAGGGTGTTGGCCTTGTCCTTTTCAATCATCTTATCTTTGTCCTGATGTGTTCCTATCCATTGTGTTAGCACTTAAACCTATAGATGAATTAAAGATTTAGAAAACTCCTAAAATCATGACTCATTTATTCCTAGTAGATGCATCTAGCACGATCCAAATGCTAAGGTAATAAAGTTTTAAACCTTCTTCACTTTGAGTGTAAAACTCAAGCGGGTTTACCCCTTTCTCAAAAGCTTCTTTAAAGCATTAAAATATTGATCTATATATTCAACATAGATACTTCAACTTAGAAATATGCAATAAATGTAAATGATAAGATTATTTAAGTTTTTGGTGGTAGATACAAACAAATCAAGCAATAATCAGTGCCTTATTCATTGGGAATTAGAGTCTAACCCTACATCAACTAAATCCTACTAAGATAAATATACTAAGAACTTAAATGAAATGCCTGGCATTCCTTCTTCTAATCACTATCCCTATCATCAAATTCATTTATAGATAATTGAATCCCAGATGCCTCCCTTAAGAATTATTCTTTCCTTGAAAGAACTTAAGCTCAATCCCTATGTTTACCTTATAAACAATGCATTAAAAAGCCTTACAATTTAACACATAAAAGAACCAAAGCATCCATACACAAAGATAATCAGAAAATAGTAATGAAGTTCTTGTATTTTGTATTAATAAATCAACTGCATCAGTACAATTTGACAATGATTTCTTAGAAAATCCAGTCCTATATTCAAAACTTTCTTTACATAGTACAACTGACCACCCTTTGTAAAAGAAATAAAATTTCTATATATAATACTAGCCATCTTTGAATCCTCAAGAGGATGTGCAACAAGCTTCAGATGGCTAGGAAAATGACTTGCACTACAAACAAAAAGGTACAAACATAATGATAAAGACTGTAGAAAATAGAAAGTATTTCCCAACAACTGGAATTTTCATAGGTGGCACCTTTGGCTGAGGATACTTCAGAGTAGTTACTTGATTTGTCACATGAATGATGACCATGTGTGCTAAAATGTTGACACACTTCTATGAGTTATTATATCCAAGATTGCTCAAGAATGAGGTCTTAAATGGTGACTCGTAGCTCTCTATTCATGGAGTGCAAGGGTTTATGATGGAGGCCCTCAGATTAGACCTAGTTTGTGCCCATGCAAGTACACCATAAAATGAGAGATTCAAAAAGGAAAAGCAAGAATGATAGTCTGCATGATCATGAAGTATGCATGCAAATGAAAATGGAAGCTATTCTATATGATAACAATGCATGAAAGAAAACTAATCTATGAAAGGAAATATGAATCTAAACTAATATGCAAGTGAAATATTAATCTAAATGGATTTCCATGGGAGCATGAGAGAAGAAGACAAGAAAAGAGAAGTTGCAATATCCAAGCTCAAGTACTCAAGAATCTTCTCCAAAGTTTCTCTCTAAACCTGCAGCATAACAATACAAAATTCTTCTATCATATGAAAATGAGAAGGAGAGGGCTCCTTATAAAGAATCTTAGATAGTGAAGATTAAGAGGCAAAAAGAAATGAGCAATGGTGGAGATTAAATCTTGGTCGATCCATGTACTCAAGATTCTTTGAGAGGCAAAAAGATGAAAAATACCCACCACTTAGAAGTATGTGCATTGAAAGTGGAGAGAAAAAAGGATTTTTATTTATTTTTATTTCTTTTTTCAACACAAAGAGAGATTTAAGTGGGGATTTTATTAAAAGAGGAATTTTATTTTAATAAGATGATTTTATTTAATTAAAGGGGAAGTTTATATTTTAATTAAATAAGGCTTAAGATAAAATGATCAAACCTTAGGATATATTAAAATAATTGAATTAATTATGATTTGATCAAGGAAATTGATTTGAATTGAAAATATTGCAACACATTGATTCATGAAATTGATAAATTGATGAATGAGGCCCAAAGTCTAGGCGACTATTTTAGGGTGCATACATTTTCCCCTCTTTGACTAATGCATGATCTTCATGGGAACACATGTAGTCAAAGAATGAAGTTGAAATGTGAGATTGATTTGGGATCACAAAATAACCCAAATGTGTGATTGACAGATGGGAACACATCAAGACAAAGATAAGATAATTGAAAAAGGCAAGGCCAACACCAACACCTCTGTAAATAGGTAATTGTCAAGTCTCAAGCAAGGTTTGATTGATAGGTTTGATAAAGCCAAATCAAAGATTTAAGTTTGATAGGTACTTTCCCCTCGTGATCGAAATCGAAATGAGATAGAGGAGAAACAATAAATTGATAAATTTGATCAAATCGAACTAAAAATAAGGTTCTTGATGAAATATGAAAGATATAAGGATCACATAACCAAGGTAGATAATTAAGCATGAAAGTTTATGCCCCAAGGTTGAATTAGAAAAAAATAAGTGGGGTGAAAGCGAATGAAAGATCGAAGTTTGGAAGAGGTGGAAAGAAATGGAGAGAAGAAAGATGATGTGCCTCAAGAAAGAGAATGCCCCAAAATCAATCAACTGTTTAAGATAGAATTTTGATTGAGATCATGAAAGAAGATAAGGAAATGAAGATCAAAACATGACCATAGTTGACTAAAAATCCAAAAGCAAGATGAAGAAAAACCCTCTTAAACTCCTAATGTAGCCTAAAAATGCAAATTAACATGAAGTCTAACAATGCAAGCTATGTGAAAATGCAAAGGTGTACTTGCAATAAAGCAACTGTAACATAGGATTTTGTGTTCATCATTCATTAGAGAATGTTAAGGAACTTATTTTCATCATTGGGCCATTATTAACGGACATTGGGAAATCACAGGACCATCACTAGTCACAAGCACAACTATGAAGATATGAATGTGATTGATATTAGATTGGAATGTGGAAAGATTCTAACATAAGAATCAAAGACATAAAGGTCAAGATGACTTCGATGTTAGCTTACCCAATTTAATATAGAAAAACCATTCTTGCATCAAGGCATAGATGCCAGGATGATCATAAGAACGGTTGTGCAAAAACAGTCAAGGATGATGCCTCAAATCTCCTAAGTGTTTCAAGGGAACAACAAGAGACACTCTAGAGTTTCAAGACCACACCCACAAGTAGAAAGAAAATAAAAACATGCCCCATGCCCCAAGTCCTCTAGCTATGCATTCTAGAGAGACTTATTAGACAAGGACACTCAACGAAAATCAATAATAGCCAGCACACAAAGAAAAGATCATGACATAGCTTAAGCATTAAGTGTTGTGTTTAAAAATTTAAGTGTGTTAATTCATACTGAGTTCTGAGGATAAGAATCGAATGCTTGCAAGTAGGTACAATCACATGACAAAACTGGGTAAGACCAAACCGAGAAGTGTTGAAAAACACTTGATGCGAAGGGTTGTGTTGAAAAACACAGTTGGGGTGGTGTTGAAAAACACCATTTGTGAGGTGTCCTAAACACTAATGCATCCAAGAGACCAAAGCTAACATAGTTATGCCCCCTAAATAGAGACAAAGACCAATTCCAAACCAAGGCAACAAGGACAAGGCATGATGGAGAAAGGCTAAGTATCGAGGACGCGTGTTGAGAAACAAGGGTGCAAAGGCCTCAAGTAGAGCCCATTTCTAGGTTTTCACCACTTGTATTTTTTTTTCCAATTTTTTTTTTTTTAGGACTTTTTATATATTTTTTTTGTATTTTTTCTACCAAGGCGCCTATTTCCAGGTTTTCACCAAGGCACTTTTTCCATATATTTTTTTTGAATTTTTGAATTTTTCTGATTTTTTTTTTTGGCATTTTTGGAATATATAATTTTTTTGGAGGTTCATGAAAGTGCCTATTGCTAGGTTTTCACTAAAATGATCATTTTTTCAGGAGATTTTCCAATTTTTAGAATTTTTGACAATATACCATTTTTTTGGGATTTTTTCAAGATCAATAAGTATGTACAAAGGATGCCCCCAGATAGAATGGGCATCATGGATAGAACTTCTTCAGGTGCAAGACATTGATAGGATCAGGGAGCTGCTCTCCCTCTTCAGTAGATAATAAATAAGCACCTATCCCAAAAGCTGCTATAATGATATACGGTCCAAGCCAATTAGGTTCATATTTTCCCTTTTGATCTCTATGTTGTTGATTCTTAGGATTTTCACGTAGGACAAGATCTCCCACTTGGAATTCTCTAGGGTGAACCTTTTTTTTGAAGGCTTTGGACATACGCTTTTGATAAACCCTCATATGGTCAAATGACGCTTGATGTTTCTCATCTAGAAGTTCTAACTCTTTAAGTCTCATGGCACGGTAGTCTTCATTTGTAACTAGACCTTTGAGGGGAACTCTAAGTGAAGGAATCTCAACCTCTAAAGGTAACACTGCTTCAACACCATATGTAAGGGCAAAAGGAGTAGCCCCAATAGGAGTACAAATACACGCTCTGTAAGCCCATAAAGCCAAATTTATCTGTAAATGCCAATCTCTACCATTCTTATGAACTATTCTATTTAAAATTTTAAGAATGGTTTTGTTTGATGCCTTTGCTTGACCATTTTCTTGTAGGAAGTAAATGGAGGACCAATGTTGTTTAATCTTGAATTTCTTGCAGAGTTGCTTAAGGTCCTTATTTTTGAACTGACCTCCATTGTCAGTGATAATCTCATAAGGCACTCCATATTGACAAATGATATGGTTCAGAATGAATAGAGAGACTGTCTTGCCCAAGGCAATAGAAAGTGGGACAAATTCTACCCATTTAGTGAAGTAATCAGTAGTAGTGATAATAAACTTGTGTCCACCTGATGAGTTGGGATGAATCTTCCCAACAAGATCAAAGGCCCAACATTGAAATGGCCACTGAGATATAGAAGGACAAAGCTCCCTGCTTGGAGCATGTATCAGGTTACCATGTTTCTGACACTTTTCAAATGACTTTGCAAAAGCTACTACATCAATCTACATCATAGGACAATAGTACCCCACCTGAAGTAAGCTTCGGGCCATGGAAAGACCATTGGAATGTCTCCCACAGATGCCCTCATGAATGTCAAATAACGGTCAAATTCTTCCTTTTATAAACATCTAAGAAGTGTTTCATCTAGACCCCTCCTATACAAATCACCAGAGATAAGGGTATGGTGAGAGATGTTTTGGGTAAGGTTTCTTCATTTAGATCGGTTAAAGGTTTCAGGAATAATGCCATCATGAAGGTATGAGTAAATGGCACCATAACGGGATGACTCATGACCAACAAGGGTACAAATGACATGGCTTTCTTGGGAGTCATAGATAGGGTGACATAGCTCTTACACCAAGAATTCAAATCTGGATTCATGTTGCTCTAACTGAAGTAGTGAAGCAAGTGTAGCCATAGCATCAACTACTTTGTTTTCTGCTCTAGGGATTTTTTGAAATGTGACAAATGCAAAGTATCATTTCAAGGAATCAATGATTTTCTTGTAAGGTACTAGTTTTTCATCTTTTGTTTGATATTGTTCATTGACTTGGTTGATTATCAGCTGTGAATCCCCAGAGATGTGTAGCTCTATGATTCTCCATTCTATGGCCATTTTAAGTCCATTTGTTAAAGCCTCATACTCAACAATGTTGTTTGTACATGGGAACAATAACTTGTAAGACTTAGGAATTGTGTACCCATGAGGAGAAACAAACAACACACTAGCTCTTGAACCATTTTGCATAAATGATCCATCAAAGAACATCCTCCATGCTCTTTTAGTCATATAAATGAGATGCTCATTTGGGAAGTCAACTTGAATAGGTGCATTATCTTGAATTGAGAAATCAGCCAATTGATCTGCTATGGCTTGTCCTTTGATTTCTTTATGCTTAATGTACTCTATGTCAAACTCTAAGAGGATCATCATCCATTTAGCAAGTCTACCTGTGAGGGCAGCCTTACTGAGGAAATACTTGAGTGGATCAATTTTTGCTATGAGGTGTATTATGTGTGCAAGCAGGTAGTGTCACAACTTTTGGGAAGCAAACACAACTGCAAGGAAAGCTTTCTCAATGCTGGTATACTTAACCTCATATGAAACAAGAGTATGAATAATGTAGTATATTTCTCTTTCTTTCCCATTGTCATCAAGTTGAGCTAGTAATGCCCCCAAGGAAGATTATGTAGCTAAAATATATAGAATAAGTGGTTTCCCTGGGATAGGAGGCATTAAAATAGGAGGATTTGCTAAGTATTTCTTGATTTGGTCCATGCTCTTTTGACAATCCTCAATCCAAACACATTTGAATCCTTTGTGTAAGTTCTTGTTGAAAGGTTGAGCTCTATCTGCCAATTGTGAAATGAACCTCCTTATAGATTGAAGACATCCTTGAAGACTTCTCATTTAACTAATGTTTTTAGGAGGTGGCATATCTATGATTGCTTGGACCTTTTCAGTGTCTATCTCTATTCCTTTTGCTGAAATGATGAATCCAAGTAGTTTTCTAGAGGTGACACCAAATGCACACTTCTTAGGATTTAACCTTAATTGAAATTGTTTCATGCGATCTAGAATGACTTCTAAATCATCTAAGTGTTTGTCTCTTTTTTTAGACTTGGCCAAGGTGTCATCCACATAATCTTCCATGTTTTTATGTATCATGTCATTAAAAATGGTTGTCATAGCTCATTGATAGGTGGCTCCTACATTTTTTAATCCAAAAGGCATAACATTCCAACAATAGGTACCCCATGCACAAGTGAATGCAATATTTTCTTGATCTTCAAGAGCTATCTTAATCTGATTATATCCAAAAAAACCATCCATCAAAGAATAGATCTCGTATCCCACCATCATGTCCACTATCATGCCTATATTGGGGTGTGGAAAATCATGCTTTATGCATGCTCTATTGACATCTCTAAAATATGTGCAAATTCTAATGGATTTGTCATGTTTGGAAATTAGTACAATGTTTGATATCCATTCATCATAGTCAATAGCTCTTATGAATCCCACACCAAGGAGTTTTTCTAATTTTGCTTTGACTAGAAGAACTATGTGAGGATGCATCTTTATCAATTTATGTTTGATTGGTTTTACACCCAGAGCTATGGGCAAGTGATGCATGATGAGATTAGTGTCCAACCCTAACATATCTGAATAAGTCCAAGCAAAGTTGATCTTCTTTTTCTGTAAGAACTTAGAGTAGGTTTATTTTTCTTGTGGTGACAAGGACTGAGCCAAGTGCACTATCTATGGAGCCTCATCTGTACCCAAATTAATTGCTTGTGTTGGCTCAACAAGAATTGAAGATTTGTCTTGAAATTAACTAGGGAGATGATCAAGTACCTGATCCTTAGGTGGCTTAGAGAGGTTTTCACCCTTGGATATGTCATTTATTTTTACTTTTTTGGTTCTAACACTGCCACACAGTGGTTTTTGCCTTCAGAACTCTTATTCTTTTTTTCTTTTCTTTTTATTTTGTGACTAAGGTACTTGATGTCTGGCTTTTTCATGGTAATAGCCAGTTCACTGGTGGAAGAGACTACGGGTTCAATGACATTCAAGTAATAGGTGATCTCATAGTCATTTTAGAATGTCAAGAGCTTAGGTTCTTGGTAGCGTTGGGACCAATAAATGAGGTTAGGATGAGAAAGAGGTAAGTCAATGAATGGCTCAAGGTTATGAATGTGAATGATATCATCTCTGGTGACTGAAGAGTTGGAGTTCTTCAAGTATCCTTCTAAGCTACCCAAATTAGGATTTGTCCTAACAAGAGAAGAATCATCCACTAAGGAAACATGTGGGTTCAAATCCTCTAATCCTACACATGACTTGTTAGCTACCTTGGATTGAGAACTATAAGTATGGATGACATCAAAATTCATGTCAACTGTAGAAGGCTCTGAGAGAGAGTCCCATTCATACTCATGTGAATCTCTTTCTGAATCCTGACTAGGGTTTTTACACCATGAAGGTTTGGGACATTTTGATGTGGAAGCTCTAATGTCATCAAGGGTAACATCTCTCTCCATCAAATGAATAATATTCCTATGTTGACATTCTTTGATGGGATCTTCTACATCTGATTCTTCTTGTTCTAAGGTCACCACTATTGCATGAGCAATTGGATTATTTGAATATCCCCAAAGGAGATTAGTGGAAGGGACCCAATCTTCACACATATCTTTATGATTTGTCAAATTAGGCATGTATTTTGGTTCATCTTCACTATCTGACTTATCAAGGATAGGATCAGTGTTCTTGTTATGATTCACAAATCCTAGGCCAACCGTCTTCTTAGACTTGTGTCCAAAAAGAGCATGATAAAGAGGTTCAGCTCTAGCATCCAATCTGTGACTAAGAGGGCCATGTCCAAGATAGGTCATCTACTTGAAAAAAGTATACCCTCTTCCATAGGCCTTAGGAGAGGGAGAGAAGTTCTCATTATGCATGTATTTATCTTCTCTATAAATCCAGTCTTTAATAACTACCTCTTCTTTCTCATCTTGAATAGGCACTAAGGACTCTACAAATATGTCAAATAAATTCATAGCTGAAGAGGAAGGTCTCATTTCTTGTGAAGGCTTGCCATAAGATCTAGGTGAAACTCAAAGCTTTGGAAAAGAGTTGAGTTGATACCCCCCTACACCAAGGTCTACTGACTTGAATTTGTCTTTGCATTCTATTAAGATTTCATTGAAATATTTTGCTTCTCTATTGAGGGGAACATGAGTACTTGCTAAAATTGAGCTAACAGATAATGTGCTATCCCCAGGTATACAAATTTCTACTCTATTGTAGGGGAACTTAACACACTGATGGTAGGTAGATGACACTGCTTGCATATCATGAATCCATGGTCTACCAAGTAAGATATTGTACGCAAGTGGACCATCATCAACAATTTGAAACAAAATATCCTTCTCAACAGGGCCAATCCTAATAGGATGGATGGCCAACCCCTTGGAACTTCTTTCTGTCTCATCATAGGATTTAATAATGATCTTCTTTTGGGTATCTATAACTTGTTCAGAATAACCAAATATCTTCAAAAGACTCAAAGAACAAATATTAAGCCCAACACCCCCATCTATCAATACATGCTTGACATAGGTTTTGTGAATCATGAATTCAATATGAAGGGTGAGATTATGTGGGTGGCTCAAAGCTTTAACATTGTCCTCTGAAAAAGTAAGGTAATGAGGGCTAGCAATATGGTTAACCATGTTTTGGAATTGATCAACATCTAAGTTGTTAGGGACATTTTCTGCATGCAAGGTATCCTCAAGGACTTTCTTATGTCTCGGGGACAATTCTAAGAGCTCAAAGATTGAAATCTGAGCTGGGGTTCTCTACAACTGATCTACAATATTATAACTCATTTTGGGATTAACTGCTGGTTTTGAGGTGACATTCCTAGATGCCACTTGCTTTGGTTTACTGGGTTGATTTGAACTAGGTCCTCTAATGACAACAAGACCTTGACTTTGTGTGACAAAATTAAGAGCTTGGGATGACATTCTAGAGTTAGGACCCCTTAGCACCACAATAGGTTCTTCATAAAAGATGGGAGGAGAGTTCATGTCTAGATCATAGCCATAGGGATCTTTATTTCTCATCATATTGACATTTTCTTCCACAACTTCAAGCATGTTGACAACATTCTCTGCAACTGTGTAAGTGTGATTGTTCTCAGCCTTTCCATTCTTAGGTTTAGAGGTTTCCCTCTTCTCATACTTGGGCAAAGGCTCTTTGAAAGCCTTATGATTAGCATTGGTGTTCAACCCATCTATCTAAAGTTTTTCATTCTCAATGAGGTCCTGGATGATATGCTTAAGTTTCCAATATTATGACCAATGCCATTATGAAACTTGTAGAGGGCTTTCTCATCCCACCAATGTGGCTTAACATCAGGTATATGATGCTTTGCGGGATCTTAAGGATGTGCAAGGTTGTTGGCAATGAGTGTTTTGAAGACATCCTCATATGAATCACCAAGTTTCAAAAATTGTCGCCTCTCTTTCTTAGGCTTATCTTGATATCTTGGCTTGTATTCTTGTTGGTTAGATGAGTTGAGCTTCATGGCTTGAACTGCACTAGAAAAGTGAAGAACAACTTGATCTTTGGGTTGAGAAGAGTCCACAACTCCATCATTGACCATTTGTTTGTTTCTATTCCAATGTGAGTTCTTCCCCTTATCCTTATTAGAGTTGTTGTTATTTTGACCATTGTTGTTTTTGTTGTTGGCCAAAATTCCTTGTTCTTTCAAAATATCTTCAATCCTACATGTAGTTTCAACCATGGTGTCAAAGGAATCAATGATCATCTTCCTAACTTCATACCACATCTTAGGAACCAAGTTGCTAATAAGGATGTCAATCTTCTCATCTTCATGAATGGTCCTAGAGTAGCGAGAGCATTGTCATCTCCACCTTTGCAAGAAAGTGACAAAGGATTCCCCTTGATGTTGCTTTAAGTTGCATAAGTCCAACATGGTGACAGATCTTGAAAGATTGTATGCAAAGTGTTGGACAAACCTATGGACTAGCTCTTTGAAAGTCTTGATGGGGGGAGTTATGTTGGTGAACCATTCCATCGCTTGACCCTTAAAACTCCTTGGGAACAATATCATAAGGTAGGAATCATCTTGATGGAACTCAAAACTCATAATATAGAACTGACTTACATGATCATGTGGATCTCCATTACCATCATACTTTTCATATTGGGGGATCTCAACCTTTTTTAGGAAAATCTCTCATACTCACACTCTTGTCAAAAGGATTAGGACAAATTGAATCAAGATTGAATGAGCTCTTAGGTTCCAACATCTTTTCCATCATACTCTGAAGTTTTTTGATCTTCTCATCCTGAGATGGGCCTTGCTTCTTTTATCTTTCTATCCACATCAAAGTTGAAAGGGACTTTACCACATTTTTTGATTAAACTCTCTAGGAACTTGTCTTTGTTTTGCTCCAAGTATCTCTCCACATACTATTGGAAGAGTGGTTCTTGTTGTATCTTCATGAAATTTTGGGAGTTAAGGTCAAGACTTGAACTACTTTCCCCATATTGTGAACCATGGTGAGCATGTTGAGAAGGTTGTTTTGAGTTCCTAGGAGGTGTTTGTCTCCTATAATGTTATTGTTGTGAAGCCCTTCTCCCTCTAGGGATAGGAGATCATGAAGGTGATCTTGAATACCTTCTACTTTGTGGAGTCTTAGGAGGAGTGGCTGGAGGAGATTTATTTCCACCACCAACACACATGTTGTTGTATTGGTCATTGAGCTATTGAGCCAAGAGTCTGTCTTTCTCTTCTTGTGCGGCTCTCCTTTCTATTTCCAATAAGGCTTGTCTTTCTGAATCTAGGAGTCTAAAATTCTCTTCCTTTGTAGCTTGTTCATCTAAGAAGGCTTTCTTTTCATGCTCAATCCTTTTGAGTCTTTCACTTGTGTATCTTGAAGTTGTTTGGAGTGGTGAACTTGGTCTTGAATGTTTGAACAAGTCATTAGTGTATGTAGCATTCACATGAGTATCATAAGGTTCATTGTCTTGACTGTCATGTTGTGATTTATCTTCTTGAGAGAGTTGCCTCTTATCTCTCTCAGCCCTTTGATGTGCATCCAGATATCTAGTAGAAATAAGAGATGGGACTGGTTGATTTTCATTAGAGGAACTACCAAATAGAATGTTTTCTCTATGTCTTTCCAATATGCTGTCAAGACTTTTATAGCTTTCTTCCCTCTCCCTTCGACTCATTGTGTAACTCATATCCATATCTGAATGAGAAGGTGCTAAGGATGTGCTCAACTCGCTAAGATTACTCTTTGGATCAAACCAAGCTTCTGAGGTATTCCTAGGGGATTGATCAAAGATAGGCTCTTTTCCCTTACACTTTTGGTGAGTTTGAACTAAGGGTAATTGGTCAAAGACCACTTGAGGTCATTTTCCTTGATTTACTTGATATCTTGTTGTAACCGACATGAAAGAAAAAGATCCTAGGTGATAAGATGTTAGGAATAAGGTGTCTCAACCTTGGATAATTCCTATTCTTATTATTTGTTTTGTAAATTGTATTTCTTGCAAATAATGTAATTAAATGTGAGTGTACATGTCTAGTTGGCATGTTGATGTGTCACTCCACTTGATGTGTCAGCATCTTGAATTGTGTGTAAGGAGATCATGGCTGAAATGGTTATGATAGATTCCTATGACATGTAAGAGCTATGTCTGGAAGAGTCAATGATGGGTGAAGACATGCAAGACATGTGGCAACTGATAAAGTTGAATACTGTACACTCTTCCCTAATCATGGGGTTTTCAGGTTCCTATTTTCTCAGAGAATGGTAAAACCCTAATACGACTATCTTTGGAAGTTGCCCTAAAAAGGGAAGTGCAAGATATAAGCATTTTTTAGGGTTGTGAAGATAGGTGAAGTTAGTTTATTTTTGTAACATTTTTATGCTGTTGCGATTTGTCTTCAAGTGTTGGAAATCTTCTGAAAGAACTTGCATTGCAAGTGTATTGTAAACTGTAATAGTTTTGATTAATACATTGTGTAGGTTTTGGAGTGCTAGGGTTTTTATTGAAAGATTTTCCCCAAGGTAAATCATTGTGTCATTCTCTATTTTCTGTATGCATGGTATATGGGTGCAATATCATTGTTAAAGTAGTTAATGAATCTGAAATTGTAAGGATTTAAAAGAATTTTCACAATACTTTCCTTTAGAGATTAGTGTAGGAAGCTGTTTCCGCACCTGAGTTTCCTTACAATAAGATGACCCTAAGAAGCGTTGGTACCAAACTAGGATAGTAAAAGCATTCAATTGTCCAAAAGAGAGATGATAAGATATAAATTTTGCAAAAGGTATAAACCAACACTACCACAAAGGTGCCCAATGAATGGATAAGTATCATAACACATATGGATCAGGAGGATGATTTACCCAAATTATATTTGATTGAATTTGATTTTGGATGGAAGTGAATTGGACAAGAGATTACTAAAACTCTCCAAGCGTGTTATCAAAGAATCTAAAGGTCTACTTTCTCAACAAGGACAATTTCTAACCTACCAACTCCAAACAAGGTCACTTGTGAAATCAAAGAACACTAATCCAAGAGGTCAAGACATAGGAACCCAAGGTGCAAATAGGATTCTAACTGCGAGGTAAGTGACCTACTATAATCCAGATCAACCAAGGAAAACTAGAAATGACATGAATCAGCTGACTATTTTGACAAACTACAAGATAGTTTCACATGAAGAAATGCTAGTGATCGAGCGGGAAAATGAAATGTCGCATGAGAAAAGGTCAGGCTCGCGCGAGAATGTGCACAGAGCCAGGCAAAAAAATAGGATCAAAATACTTGACAACAAGTTTGTAAACTCAGGAACTCAATTTTTTTGTTCATTTTAAAAGATCAACTAAATGTACCAACATATTTTTATCATCGATCAAGCACAGAAGACAACAATCAAGGAGTTCAAGAAAACAATGTCTTCAAACAATGGGCAAGGGACAAAGGAACCTTGCACATGAACAAGAATAGTGACTTAGTATGCTACTCCTTGAAAGATTCTACTTGTGTATGTTCTCAAATGTTTTCCAACCACTCACATAGTCCTAGAAAATAAAAATTTGGTTGCACTATGGTTCTTAGTAATGGTTTGACTCTGCAACTTTTTCAATCTCAAGAGGGAAAAATCCAATCTAGGTGCATCAGGGTTTTGACACATTCTGAGAATTTAATCAATTAGAGATGCTAAGGAGATCTAACAGCCCAACAAGAAACTACACCCGTGGAGATTTCTTGCACAAGGACATTTGTATAGCAGTTGTTACTACCATGGCGAAAATGGCTATTACTGCTTGAGGTTCTATCCATGTGGTTTACCCAATAAAGGAAGTGTCCACTATGGTTAACGCTCTCTAAAAAGGTGACTCACAACAAGGAACACATGGGGACTTGGTTTAGATTCAAGGATATGAGTTTTTGGTACTACCCAAAAAGGGAGTAGAGCATAATCCTCTAGCCTCTTCACTTCACCCAAACATAGCAAGCAAGTTCATTGACACGCTAATATTGAAACCACCTCACCAAGGTTCATAATGTCAACAACAATGTCTACCAAGCTCTCTAAATGAGACCATGAGAGAAGATACTGATCAATGTTGAAGACTAAACTAAGTAAGACCGTGAGATGGTAACGATATCCTCCTAACCTACAAGGGGTTCTATCATCAAGAAGAGCTTTGCAATAAATCCACTCTCTCAACAATGCCACAAATAGTGTTCATAGGGCCTAATTACTATGTGAAACACATATGGAAGAAAGTGAATCTATGCTCTTTTTAGAGCCCAAAATTGAAGTGTGATCTATGAAAGCAATAAAAACTCAAGCTAGACACATTAGAGATTCATTTTATGCCTTAAATCCAATTGTTATAGAGATTATAGAAACTCACCTTAGCTCCAAAGATCTGCAATCCAATGCTATGCTGCCTCAGCAATCAGAATCAGGGAAACAATCCTAGCAAGCATTAAATGTCAAAAAATATCAAGTAAAACTAGCAAATCTAGAAATTTAGGTCTTTGCTATCAAAAATGTCACATGAGGTAGTACATAGGGCCATGTGAGAAAGTACATAGGCTTGCGTGAGAAATTACATAGGGCCACATGAGAAAGTACATAGGGCCACATGGGAAAGTATACAGGCCCACATGAGAAAATGCCTCTGTCGCGCATAGAAATGCTAATACTAGAAAAACTTCACACGAGGATCCATAATAGAGATGCACGAAAGTATGAACAATGCACGAAAATCATCAGAAAAATAAAATAAAATAAAATAAGGCAAGAAATGGAATTTTTTGCCCCACGGTGGGTGCCAAAAATGTGTGCTAAAATGTTGACACACTTCTATGAGTCATTATATCCAAGATTGTTGAAGAATGAGGTCTTAAATGGTGACTCATAGCTCTCTATTCATGGAGTGCAAGGGTTTATGATGGAGGCCCTTAGATTAGACCTAGTTTGTGCCCATGCAAGTACACCATAAAATGAGAGATTCAAAGAGGAAAAGAAAGAATGCTAGTCTCCATGATCATGAAGTATGCATGCAAATGAAAATGGAAGCTATTCTATATGATAACAATGCATGAAAGCAAACTAATCTATGAAAGGAAATATGAATCTAAACTAATATGCAAGTGCAATATTAATCTAAATGGATTGCCATGGGAGCATGAGAGAAGAAGACAAGAAAAGAGAAGTTGCAATATCCAAGCTCAAGTCCTCAAGAATCTTCTCCAAAGTTGCTCTCACAACCTGCAGCATAACAATACAAAATTACTCTATCATATGAAAATGAGGAGAGGGCTCCTTATAAAGAATCTTGGACGGTGAAGATTAAGGGGCAAAAAGAAATGAGCAATGGTGGAGATTAAATCTTGGTTGATCCATGTGCTCAAGATTATTTAAGAGGCAAAAAGATGAAAAAGGTCCACCACATAGAAGTATGTGCATTCAAAGTGGAGAGAAAAAAGAATTTTTATTTATTTTTATTTCTTTTTTCAACACAAAGAGAGATTTAAGAGGGGATTTTATTAAAAGAGGAATTTTATTTTAATAAGATGATTTTATTTAATTAAAAGGGAAGTTTTCTTTTAATTAAATGAGGCTTAAGATAAAATGATCAAACCTTAGGATATATTAAAATAATTGAATTAATTACGATTTGATCAAGGAAATTGATTTGAATTGAAAATATTGCAACACATTGATTCAGGAAATTGATAAATTGATGAATGGGGCCCAAAGTCTAGGCGACCATTTGAGGGTGCATACAACCATTATAGGCTAAACTACATTATCGTTTGTTTGATACATGCTCTCCCTAGAATTTTGGATCAGGTGCCATGTGTACTTTTACTCTTCTTCTTCTGTCTCCAGCTCCATGATAGCCAGTTTCTTTTTCTTTGATTTGGTTATGTTATCCTACGCTATTACATCATCATCAGAAGGCCAGGTGTACTTCTACAAGTCCTACAACAACTCGATTTGCACATCCCACTAGGAACTCGTGACAGCCTTAACATCTACAACAAACTTGACACATTCATTTTCAACTTTTATCAAGTTGTCAATTATGTTGTTGCATCCATCCAGGTCCAATGAACCATCTCCACCAAGGAAGGCCTTCTGCTGAATCATTAACTAGCCCATGCCTGATTTCCACTCATCTATACTTACTGCACTTCCATCATCATTATAGACTGAGGGCAGATATTTTCTATAATCTTTTCCAAACATAGCTAACTTGGATTTTATGTGATTGGACTTCCCCTTTAATAATTTAGAAGTAGTACTAACTGATCCTATCTTTTCAAACAATTCAGTAACTACTTATGGGATATTAGGCCTATGAGGTTGTAGTGCATCAAGCTTCTCAAACAGTGGGCTTCTTCCATACCATACATTGTAAAGTGGATCTAAAGTAGCCAATGCCTCATTTACCTTTTCATTCATCTTTGGTAGCATACACACTGATTGATTGACTGAGTCCATCTTCTCCTTTATTTTATCAAACCTGTGTGCAACAACATCTTTCATGGTTTTCAAAGCTGCATCAAGCCTTATCTTCTCCACATTTTTAGAGGGCCTGTCAGGGACATCTACAACTTGTTCAAGAGGGGATTCAATGTGAAGTATAGGATGGGTAATTACCTTTGAGGCTTCTTCAAGCTTAGCTTTCAATTCATTCAATTCATCCTCCATTTTTTTAATCTTTATCAACTTCAAATCCCTATCCTTGGCTACCCTAATTGAACTTTCAAACAATTTATCATATCTTTCTGACAATTGGACTGTCTTTGCATCATTCAGGTGAGAAAAATGGGTCACCACCTTTGACACCTCAAGATCAGTTGTATTTTTCACAGTCCATATAATTTTGTCTCCCTCCATCTTGTCTTTTATGCTCAACAAAGCAGGCTTATGGGTTTTAGGAGCAAGAGACCACATTGCAACTACTTGAGATTTGGGGTCATACCCACTTCCCCTTATCATATCACCAATGTGTACCTCATATGATAGGCTTCCCTCTAGTTGTTTCTTGTTTTGGTCTATGATGAAGGCCAAAGTTAAGTCCCATCCAGGGGTCAGAAGAATCCCATTCCCCCTTACCATTTCTCTAGCCTCTTCAACAGTAATCTTATCAAGGCTTGGATCATATGATGTGAGAGCCCTCATGGTTTCCTCACTTGGCACCATTCCTTTAGGAAAACCCTTTGCAACCTCTTGAGATTTTTTCCAAATGAGGAAATTCTTGAATTCATCACTCTTGATGAATTGGTCATCACTCAAAAATTCCTCTTGATACAATTCTCTGACATCCTACCCTAACCTTAGAGACGTTTCCTCATTTACTTCCTCAGATGCCAGTTCCTTACCCTTCCTTATAGTTTTCCTTAGTTGGTTATGGTAGGCTCGATCAGTAGGTACAAGAACAGAAGCTCTATCAACCATATTTTTCTATTTTCCTCCTTTTGAAGGCTCACCTACTTCAAGTTTCTAATTTTTTAATGGTGGCTCTTAGGTGTCTTTTGTTTCTGGCTGATCTTGAGTTAAATCAATAATTTATGGATCCTTAGCTTGGGGTGGACTATCACCATCTTGTGATTCATCCAAGAATTCCTCATAATCTAAGGAGAAATAATTCTTCTTCTTAGGCTGCTTCTCTTCTATCATCCCCTCCAACCGATTGGACAATGTATCATACATCTCAATCATCTTATGTATCCTTTTAAGATAAGGGAGATCATGAAAGAATCCCTCAAAAGCAATGTTGGCTCTTTTTAGTTGGGCCACCAAGTCTAACAAGTCAAAGTACTTGTTCCATCATTTTCTTTCCTTAGCCTTCTCCAAGATGTTTCTGATTACATCTTCTTCATCTAGGCCCTCAAGTTCCCTTATGACACCAATACTTGGAATCAATGTCATTCTAGAAATTCTGATGAAATCCTCAAAGTAAACATATCTGCATGTACCGGAGATCATTTTGAAATGGTTAAGCTAGGTACTTAGCTATGGTTAAGCTCTCTTTCCAATCAGGAAACCACCTATCCTGAACTACCTCGATGTGAATGTGCCCTTTCTATGGAGAGCCATATGTTCTTTATATGTCCAAATCACATGCCAAATAAACTTTAGATAAGAAACCCTTGGTGGAACAAATCTCAGTAACAAATGTGGCGGTTGGGGGCAACCATACACTCTAAGAACTGTGAAATTTTCCCCGAGGAAAAAATCACCCCAATTATGGTTTCCCTCCCACTTATCCTCATATTGTACTAGTCTCAGGAGCTTCAAAACCTTGGTTGGTAATCTTGTTGCATTGATTCCTTGCAACCTCATAATTGGGAATACAAAATAGTTTTGAAAAATATAGAAGTTACACTCATTTGAAGTATAATTCCACACTATCAACCATAATTGCAATGGATTATGATGGCCTTGAAAAGTGGTCCTAATTTTTAGCATATTTTGATCCAGACTATTGACATTGTAATATAAAATCAAATGCATCAAGAGGGAATAATGCATGAACATAATAGGTCTCTTGTTTTCTTTAATGGACACCAGACCCTCATGCATCCTATCAATTACATACTAAATGTAATCATAGTCAGTGTTAACTAGGGGGTTCTAAATATCCAAAATCATCATTAATAAATTAGCAGGCAATTTTTCCTCATCCCCATCTATCCCTAAAACTCTACACAACCCATAGCATGTCCGCTTCATGTAAAAATGGAGGGATTTGAATTGATAGGGATAATTCATATTGGCCAAGAGAGGGGCTATATATTTATCTTGTTTGGGTATGTGCCTGACCATTTGTCTTTTAACTGACCCTATATGACTTGCATATTTTTCTCTTTCCCTTTTTAGGTCTATCTTAGTTGAGGAGGAAGAAAAAGAATCAAAAGCTCTCATGAATGAGCCCCTATCTAGAGTAACCAACATAGACTAATCTTCCTTCCTAATTATCCTTGAAATAGGATCATACAACCTAGCTACTCCAATAATCAAATCAACATCTATGAAGACATCAGGCACAACTAGCTTTCCTAATCCCAAAACCCAACCATTAAAAATTGGTATGACCTTACTTGTATTATTGTAAAAGTAGGTGAAAAGAGTGTAACCTGTGCATGATGGAGTGATAGGATCACTGCAATACTCCATAATATCTTCGAAAGCTTCATTAGAAGCTTTCTTGTTCTAGTTTGAGCTTGGAAGTAGCTTAAGAAATTCATCTGAATAATTCAACTTGCCTTTATACTTGCCACCTTTCACCTTCGCTTCACCACTAGAGGAAGCCACACTTAATTCTGGTTGACTCATATTTACTATGTGATTTCTTCCTGGCTCTGCAAGCTCAATTCAATTCACACTTTCGCAATTGCTCAAGACACCCAATTCTTCTCAAATGACTTCGAACATAGAAAAAAATGAGGCTCCACCTATTTATCATTGAAAATTGAATGCGTATAGTTTCCAAACTCATTGAAAATCTATCTTAAAACACTTCTGCATTTAATTTAGCATCTTATTTATTTCAAATCGAGGCTAGCCATGGTGCGGATGTTGATAGGTTGATTTTTAAACTCAGAAATAAAGGGCAAAAGCAATGATTACGACTTTTTGGCTTTAAAACCCTCATTAACTAATAAAAAATCTCATTAAGAATCTAATTGGATGTAGTTCTACCCTTTTCTAGCTTGATAATGTACTTTTCCACATAGGCAACAACACTTAACCCTTCACTGATGAAATATCAACTTGACTTGATTCAGAGATTTAGCAAAAAAAGCTATTCACGTGATCTCGAAATGGTTTTCTAACTCATGGCTGGTTTGCAGATTCAGTGAACAATTAAATTTGAGTCCCTATCTTAAGATATTTACCATGGTCAAATATGGAGATTCAGTGACAATGAAGTCTCTTAATCTTAGAATGTCTAGCTTAACTCATGACTTATTACAAGATTAAACAAACAAGGTAGTCTCATAATCTCTAAATGAAGTATTTATCCCTAAGTTCATTATGAGATTGGGTGACCAAAGGTGTTCACCATTTTGTTGAAAGCTTTCCTTAACTTGTGTTTTAATTAGAGATTGAGCACTGGCCGTAGATCTTGGGAATAATCAAGGGTTGTCACTGAATCACCATAACTTTTTAAACTTAGGGCACTTAATCATGAGATTCAGCAAACACTACATTTGTTGGATCTCCCAAAGTTTGAAACATTAACATTATCATTTTGAGATCACACGACTGAAGGAAACACACCGCTAACATTTCTTTGTTCACCAAATCACTAAAAGACTTGGAGTTTCACTAAATGATCATGATATTGCGTGAACACTCATTTCACTAGGTCGCCAAATGATTTGGAGATTAGCCAACTTTTCTCGAGTCCAGTGAAATAAGAAAATTTTAACCTATGCCAAATTACTTTATCAAAATCACCAAACTTTGTGAGCATGAAAATAAGACTCAGTTGCTGAATCGCCAAATGATTTGCTGTAGGACCCATTCTTTGTGAGATTAAAACAACGTCATTGATCCCAAAGATGATCAATGATCCTCGCTGAATCGCTGGAAGATTTTAAACTTAGCCACCCAATTCAGAGTATAGGAGATAGACGCCATGACAAGTCTCGAGATATTAAAGTGAAACCACCAAGAATCAAGCCAATAAGAGAACACACATTCATTGATTCGCTGAATAAAAACTTAACTGCGACCAGAGTTAGAGATTAAGTGACCAACACAATAGTTTAGCAAGGGTTCAACACATTTGCTAGTTTGATGAAAGACTTGGAGACATGGAAAAATATTGTGTGATTCAGCGAAGACAAGGAAAAGAATGACCACGTGAAAATTGGAATACAATTAAGTGACCAAAAAGTAATGCGCAAATAGAAGGAACTAGGGCACACTCAAGATGAACCAAGAAAATGACCAAACTAAGGCAAGAAAACATAAGGCGAGGGTTTTTCAACATAAATATGATATATTTTGAGGAATTTAAAAACCCTAAACTAGGCGAAGACATATGCAAAGACATAGGACAAGGACCTGAAGAAAAAACCTCAGAAAACTTAAAATATACCCAACAATGGCTCTATCTAAGGATACTTGAATGCAAGTTCATAGCAAGAAACCATGAATCTTTGGGTGGTAGACCACAAAACCCTAACCTAAGGTGAGAAGAATACACACCTATACATATATACAAAATTACTATGCATGGAATAAAATGATAATCAATTGAAGAAATATTTTCAGGAATTGTCCATGTACTGGCAATTCCTATTCTTCACCATTCAAATTTCTTAAGAAATATGAATCCTTTGCATGAATTTTTTGAATAATGAAAGGTCCTAACCACAAGGATTCAAATTTTTTGTGTTTTCCATTGTCCTTAGCCCTGGCATTCCACTGATGAACCATATCATTGGGCTGGAACTTTCTAGTAGTTGCTCTTTTGTCAAAAAGATATTTCATTTTCTGCTGCAACTTTACATTTTCTTTTTGTCCCTCTCTCCTAAGTTCATCCAACTCTACTAATTGAATCATCCCATCCTACAATGGATCACTGACTTCCATCTCTTCTTCTCTTATGAACTAGTAAATAGGTAACAAATTATTTACAGGAAGCCTGGACTTTACACCATAAACCATCTCAAAAGGGGATTTTTCTCTTGCCTTCTTTTCAACAATTCTATTAGCCCATAGTGCCAATTTTAACTTTGCATGCCAACTCCTTTTGTTTCTTTCCAAGGTCTTCTTCAAAATTTGCAGAATACTCTTGTTACTAGATTCTGCTTGCCCATTGGCATGTGGATGATATGGGGATGAATATGATGGAACTATTGCCATTTCAGAACAAAAGTCAGTGAATTTTTGTGACCTAAAGCTCATAGCATTTTCCATTACCAGTTTCATGGGTACACTGAACCTAGTAATTATGTTGTTCATTAGAAATTCAATTACTACTGTACTGGTTGCCTTTTTGGTTGGAATGGCTTCAATCCATTTAGTAAAATAATCAGTGGCCACCAAAATGTGGCTATGTCCTCCATTAGACTTTTCTAAGAATTCTCCAATAAAATCCATACCCCACATAGCAAAAGGGGCTTCTGCAACCACTGGATTCAATAGCAAGGCACCTGAGAATTTTAATTTCTTTGAAAATATTTGACATGATTCACATTTCTTTACATATGAATGGGTATCCTTGAAGAATACCAGCCAATAATATCCAGCTCTCAAAATTTTATGAGCTATAGACCTAGCTAAATGATGCCCCCCACACATTCCTGAGTGCATCTCTTGCAAAACCTTTTCAAATTGGTGTTTTTCTAAACAAAAGAGCAGGATCCCATCATTGTCCTTCCAAAATAAATCACCTTGTATCAACACATACCTCTGAGCCTGCAATGTTAAGCTTCTTCTTTGAATATCATTCAACTCCTGTGGGCAGCTAGCATGTTGGAGAAAATGAACAATGTTTTTGTACCAGGGATGTATTTCAATGCTAGTTACATATCCTTCACCATTGGCCACATTGTTTAATTGTACAAGATCCATGTTCTCCTCTATCATAAGCTTTGCAAGTCCAAGACCTCTTACAAGCTTGGTTATATGGAGCTCAATATCAAATTCCTGGATCCTATTAATCCATTTACATATTTTTCCAGTGACCTCACTTTGACTTAAGATGTCTTTCATTGCTGCATGAGGTACATACACATTTACTTTAGCACAAACAAGATAAGGTCAAAAATCCTTGACCACCTTTACTGGTGCATATTCTTGCTTCTCCATCAATTCATAATTAAGCTCAACAGATTTCAGTGATTTACTAAAGAAGGTAGTAGGATGTTCAAACCCCTCTTCATCCTTCTGTAACATAATAGAAGCAATTGTGTGAAAAGATGCAAAGGAAAATAAAGAGAAAGATTTGGAATAATTAGGAGATATCAAGATAGTAGCCTCCTAGATTGCTTGTTTAATATTTTCAAAAGCTTGATGAGCATCATAGTTCCAATCAAATTTTACATCCTTTTTCAAGATCTTTACAATGGGTTTGACTAGTTCTGTAAAGTTGGCAATAAACCTCCTAAAAAAATTAATTTGTCCTTAAAAATACTGTACAACCTTGATATTCTTAGGGGGAGGAAATTTTTTGATTGCCTCAACTCTTTCAAGGTCAATTCTCACTCCCTCCTTTGATACTATGTGACTAGGCAATTTTCCCTCAGTCACAACAAACTGACATTTTTTGGGATTCGGTGAGATACCAAACTCAAAAGCCTTGACAATGACCTTCTCCAAATGGTTATAGTGATCCTTGACCTTCTTAGAGTATGCACTTAAATAATCTTGGTAAACAACCATAAGGATATTAATCAAATCTTTGAAAGAAACATCCATTGCCCTCTGAAAGGCTGCCCCAACATTTTTCAAACCAAATGGCATTCAGACATATACATAGGTTCCCCAAGGGGTGGTGAATGCTATCTTGAATTGTTCAAATTCTTTGACCAATACTTGATTGCACCCTAAAAAACCATCCATCATAGACAATAATTCACAACTAGTTACTCTATGCAACATAGCCTCCATGTTTGGCAACCCATAATTATCTTTGAGTGAGGCAACATTTAAATTACTAAAGTCAACACAGAGTCTAATATCACCATTACTTTTCCTTACTGGCACAATATTAGAGACCTAAGAGGAATGCCTAATAGGCTCAATAATACCAGCATCTCTTAATTTTGTCAATTCAGCTTGTATATTTGTGGCTAATAAGGGATCGATGGGTCTCTGCTTCTATCTAAATGGTTTGGTATCTTCCTTTAAAGGGATCTCATGTTGAAAAATATCTACTTTATAAGCTTTGAGGTCATCATAAGACCAAGAAAACACATGCTTGTACCTTTTCAACAATCTTATCAAATTTCCCCTAACCTCGTCTACTCAACCTTTTTCCAATGTATACCTTTTGAGGGGATGTTTCAGATCCTAAGTTTATTTTCTCTAGGTCCTCCATTTTGGTATTAGACTTTTGAGACAAATATCCATCATTTATCTTAAACATACCTTCTAATTCCACTAATCCCTTAGGTACATGATTTGTGGACAATTGGACTATCTCATTTCCCATAATGCATTCCTTTCCATCAACAACCTACTATGAAGCACTGAAGTCTATTTGCTGCCCATCATACTGATCTAGACCTTGAAGAAACCTAAGGATATCAAAGTCATCTTCAAAGACTTGCCAATTATAAACATTGTCAGGTACTACAGGCCTACTTTTGACTTCTAGCATAGACACATCAGTCAGAATAATGTCATTGTTTTTCAGAGCCACATTGGCTAGGAAATTAGCCATGATATTGTTTGACCTTTCTACCCAAAGGATATTGAAAGCCTAAAAAAATTCTAGTTTATCCCAGACAGCATGCTTGCATAATTTCAACCTTTCATCCCTAGAAACATATTTAGATCTAACTTGGGCTATAATAAATTAGGAATCATCATGGACTTTTAAGCATTTGATACCATGTTTTATAGCAAAATCTAAACCCAATATTAAAGCCTCATACTTAGCAGTATTATTGGTACATTCAAAATTTAATAGAAATGAGTACTTGAATGTAATACTTGATGGGGAAATAAACACAACACTAGCTCCTGATCCTTCCTTAGAGCATCCTTCATCAAAATACATTTTCCAGAGCCCGTCTTGCTGCAACATTAATTCATCCACTATTGGATTAGTGTTCTTCATTTAAGGTACTATGGCTTCAACCATGAATTTATCCATGTTAATATCCACAAAACAATTTAAATCCTTTGGTGCAACCTTTTCAACCATCACTGAAGAATGGGGCTCCCTATACAACTTTACTTCTGTCCCATTAATTGGAATAGTGGCATATGATAAATCTAGTTGCAATTTTCCTCCTACTTCTGCAACCCACTTTCTTGATAGAAGCATGCCATAATGGGGTTTAGTATCCACAACAACCACATCCATCTTATATGTGGCCTCTGGGAATGCAATAATCTTCACTTCAATCCCAACCAGGGTTCCCACAATAGGCACTGTCATGTTATCCATGGTATAAAACCTACCACTAGATGTATCTACTTGCAATCCTAGCTCCTTTATCACATGATAGGGCATTATAGTGGCAGCAACACTAGAATCAATATACAATTTTTTAGCAAGAAATTGTTCACAATCAAAGTAACATAGAAAGGATCAATGGAGGAGGGTTCTAGTGTCACAATGTTTCCAACTCATACATCAAAAATATCATTAGTCATTTCAGACTTATCCATATCATTTCCTTTTTCTTTCATAAAAAGATCTATTCCTTGTTCACTTATAAGAGCTAGAGCCATTCTCTTATGCTCTTTGATTTTCAACATCTCTAACAAAGGAATAGAGACCTTCATTTGAGATAAGGCATGCCTTATGTCAAAAGTGGAAGGATCAGTAAAAGGGTCAGAAGAATCTTTTGTCTTTCTAGTCTTCCTCTTGGCCTTGTCAACAACAACTTCTTCATTCCCTTTTCTTTCAGCAATAGGCCCTTCTTTCTTATTATTAATAACACTCGGCTTTGGGGAATCTTTGTTATGAGGGTTATCCTTAACAAATAATGACCTCAGTACTCCTTGATCTACATCTAACCTTCTATTCCTCAAATTGTATGAGGACTTAGCTTGTGTTATGGCCACCATAGTCAAAGTTCTAATTTCCTCTTCACTAGGCTTTCTCCATTGTTTCTCATCTGATCCTAATTCAACCATATTATTTTTACACATATCAAAATCAGGTTCCTCTTGATCAGAGTAGGTGAGTATTTTCTATTCATAGTCAGAGAGGATCATTCTCTTATGATCAACATCACCAAAAATATCTTCATCGTCTGAGGACACAAGCTCTTCCATCTTCTCAGTGGTAAACATGTTAACAATAGGCTTTTCAAATTCTTCATAATCTTCTGCATATGAGTTATCAGCTTCTTCCCTAAAAGCCTATGCCACAAGACATTGGAAAGGTGAATGAGGCATGTTACATGCCACATAACAAGGTGTGCTCTCCATATTGTGTGGTGTATTTTTCTTTAAAGGGTCTGGTGTATCTCTCCCCTTTTGAGGCTCATTATTATCAATGACAGGCTTCCCATCCTTCCAGTTTGTCTTATAAGGCATATCTTGTAAGTTAGGAAGTCTTTCTTGTCTCTGATAAGGTGGTCTATTGTCCTAAAAATTTCTCCCACTCTTTTCAAATTTTGTTGAGAAATCTTTGACCACATTAGCTGATTTATCCATTTTATCATCATCCTTGGTTAGCTATGCAGGTTGTGGCCTTGTTTCTTTCCACAGCCTTCCCTCATCCCTCTTGTACATTTGACCAGATGCCTTCTGATTGATTTCAATATTTATGGCCAATTTAAATGCATCACTTAGGGTATGAGGATTCTTATCTCTTAGAAGATATGACATCTTACCATCCATAAAATTTTGTATGTGATCAAGCAAACTGCATCATCTAACCTCAATACTTGGAACTATTTGTACATGGCCTTTTGGAATCTACCATTAAACTCTGACATGCTCTCATTTTAGTGCTTTTTGATATTGTTAAACTCATTAAGCATGTAGCTTGAATTAACATGTTATGCATATTGTTCCTTGAAACATCTAACAAACTCATCCCATGATGTGATACTATTCTCTGGTATACCCCTATACCAATCCTTGGCATCTTCAACTAATGACTGAACAAAGAGCTTCATTACAACATTTTCATGCTCAATCTCATAATCATTAATTTTATCTGTAAATAATTTCAGATGCTCTTCACATGTAATCACATTATTTCTAGTGAATAATGGGATTTTCTCTCTAATCTCATTTGGAATGACATTAGGCTAACTAGGGATACCATAAAAAAATAAAGGCCTATACCTATCTAGGTGAACTGGTCTCCTTTGGAAATTTGGCTAGGGTTGAGGAACTGCTCCAACATTTTGACATGACACATTTCCCATTGAACCACTAGTCATAGGGGGAACTGGATTGGTATTTAGATTTAGTCCAAGTGCATTTTGTCCAGGATATGAGGCTTGGGGATTGAGAAGTAAACTGCAAGGCTGATTTGATGGGATTCTTCCTAAAGTAATAGGGATTGAGCTACTAGCAGATGTATTTATATTGGCTTGCATGAAAGAAATATTTCTTTTCATTTCATCTACAATAGCTTCCAATTCTAATTTCTCAAGCTAGAGAGACAAATCTTCTTTAGCCTTTCTAGCCTTTTCCAAATCTAGGCTTGCTTGGGAAATAGTGTTAGTATTAACAACATTCTTCTTAGGTTCATTGATGCTTACACCAACCACTTTCTATTTTCCTTTATTAGGGATTTCCTTTGTGGCATTTCTAATATCCTAATTTCTTTTGATTTTAGATGGGTGTAGTTGCCTGAGAACATGACCCGTTCCCTCAAATTCATCTTGGTTAGGTTTACCACCTTCAACCTGATTTCTTAAGGCCCCCATGTTACCAAACAACTCTTTCTCTAAACCTTGGACATCCTGGCTTAGATCCCTAGCCCAGATCTCATTTTTCTTACTTTTTCTTATAAGATCTTGCCTTTCCATAAGCAATTCATAAATTTGTTGTTCCCTAACCTTCCTTCGATTAGCAATCTATAATAATTGTTCACGTACTTTTTTCCTCAAAGAAATTACTTCCTCTCTTAATTTTTTTGAATCATATAAGGTAGTTTCTGTAGTAGAAGTTTCCTGCAATTGATCTAGAGTATCTCTTATAGGGAAAAAACCTACTTCTATGATCTCCTCTTCCTGAGAAGGGAAATTAACACTGGGCATGGTTTACTTAACAAGTTCTGGGTCATCAGAAGAAGAAGAAGCTTCATGGGGAAGGGGTGTAGGGATTCTTTCTCTTGAGAGTCTAGGAGAGTTTATAGTAATGTGACCTCTCCTACAACCACTGTTTCCTACTAGGTGTGCGGAGCTCATCACCCACATTACTCTTTGGATGATCCTTGAAATAAGACCTAGTAAATCTCAGGCGACTCATGGTGTGTCACAACAAGATATAACAAATTTTTTATAGATACCAGCAACTAGTAAACGCAAATTTTTAGAGTCACCACCCACAAACAAACGGGAATAAAATTATAATGCTTGTCTGCAACAAACACAATATATGGTATTGCATGAACAACAAAAATCCACTGCGTATCCTCGTTAGTTCCCCAACAAAGTTGCTAGTTTTGTTAGCACTTAAACCTATAGATGAATTAAAGATTTAGAAAACTCATGAAATCACAACTCATGTATTCCCAATAGATGCATCTAGCATGACCCAAATGCTAAGGTAATAAGGTTTTAAACCTTCTTCACTTTGAGTGTAAATCTTAGGTGGGTTTACCTTTCTCAAAAGATTGTTTAAAGCATTAAAATATTAATCTATGTATTCAACATAGATACTTCAACTCAAAAATATGCAATAAAGGTAAATGATAAGATTATTTAAGTTTTTGGTGGTAGATACAAGCAAATCAAGCAATAATCAATGCCTTATTCATTGGGCATCAGAGTCTAACCCTACATCAACTGAATCCTACTAAGACAAATATACTAAGAACTTGAATGAAATGCCTGGCATTCCTTCTTCCAATCACTATCCCTGTCATCAAATTCATATATAGACAATTGAATCCTAAAAGCCTCCATTAAGAATTATTCTTTCCTTGAAAGAACTTAAGCTCAACCCCTATGTTTACCTTATAAACAATGCATTAAAAATCCTTATAGATTAACACATAAAAGAACCAAAGCATCCATACACAAAGACAATTAAAAAATAGTAATGAAGTTGCTATATTTTGTATTAATAAATCAACTACATTAGTACAATTTGACAATGATTTCTTAGAAAATCCGTTCCTATATTCAAAACTTTCTTTGCATAGTATAACTAACCACCCTTTGCAAAAGAAATAAAATTTCTATATATACTACTAGCAATCTTGGAATCCTCAAGAGGATGCACCAAGCTTTGGATGGCTAGGAAAATGACTTGCACTATAGACAAAAAGGTACAAACATAATGACAGACTGGAGAAAACAAAAAGTACTTCCCAACAACTGGAATCTTTACAAGTGAAACCTTTGTTTGAGGATACTTCAGAGTAGTTACTTGATTTATCACATGAATGATGACCACCATTACAGGCTGACCTACATCATCCTTTGTTTGATACATGCTCTCCCTAGAATTTTGGATCAGTTGCCATGTGTACTTTTACTCTTCTTCTTTTGTCTCTAGTTCCATGATAGCCGGTTTATTTTTCTTTGATTTGGTGCTATTATCCCATGTTGTTACATCATCATCAGAAGGCCATGTCTACTTCTGTAAGTCTTGTAACATCTCAATTTTCACATCCCACTGGGAACTCATGATACCCTTAACATCTGCAACAAACTTGACACATTCATTTTCAACTTTTATCAAGTTTTCAATTATGTTGTTGCATCCATCCAGGTCCAATAAACCATCTCCACCAAGAAAGGCCTCTTGCCTAATTATTAATTCACCCATGCTTGATTTCCACTCATCTATACTTACTGCACTTCCATCATCATTATAGACTGAGGAAAAATATTTTCTAGAATCTTTTCCAAACATAGCTAACTTGGCTTTTATCTGATTGGACTTACCCTTGAAAAATTTAGAAGCAGTACTAGCTGATCCTATCTTTTCAAACACTTTAGTAACTACTTCTAGGATATTAGGTCTATGAGGTTGTAGGGCATCAAGCTTCTCAAATAGTGGGCTTCTTCCAGACCATACCCTGTAAAGTGGCTCTAAAGTAGTCAATGCCTCATTTACCTTTTCATTCATCTTTGGTAGCATACACACTTATTAATGGACTGAGTCCATCTTCTCCTTTATTTTATCAAACCTATGTGCAACAACATCTTTCATGGTTTTCAAAGTTGCATCAAGCCTTATCTTCTCCACATTTTCAGAGGGCTTGCCAGGTACATTTGTCACTTGTTTAAGAGGGGCTTGAATGTGCAGTACAAGAGGGGTAATTGCCTTTGAGGCTTCTTCAAGCTTAGCTTTCAAGTCATTCAATTCATCCTCCATTTGTTTAATCTTTATCAGCTTCAAATCCCTATCCTTGGCTACCCTAGCTGAACTTTCAAACAATTTATCATACCTTTCTAACAATTAGACTGTCTTTGCATCATTCAGGTGAGCAAAATGGGTCACCACCTTTGACACCTCAAGATCAGTTGTATTTTGCATAGTCCATATAATTTTGTCTTCTTGCATCTTGTCTTCTATGCTCAATAAAGCAGGCTTCTGGGTTTTAGGAGCAAGAAACCACATTGCAACTACTTGAGATTTGGGGTCATACCCACTTCCCCTTATCATATCACTAATGTGTACCTCATATGACAGGCTTCTCTCTGGTTGTTTCCTGATTTGGTCTATGATGAAGGCCAAAGTTAAGTCCCATCAAGGGGTCAGAAGCATCCCACTCGACCTTACCATTTCTCTGGCCTCTTCAATAGTAATCTTATCAAGGCTTGGATCATATGATGTGAGAGCCCTCATGGTTTCCTCACTTGGCACCATTCCTTCAGGTGAACCCTTTGCAACCTCTTGAGATTTTTTCCAAATGAGGAAATTCTTGAATTCATCACTCTTGATGAACTAGTCATCACTCAAAAATTCCTCTTGATACAATTCTCTGACATCCTGCCCTAACCATACAAATATTTCCTCATTTACTTCCTCAGATGTCACTTCCTTACCCTTCCTTATAGTTTTCCTTAGTTGGTGATGGTAGGCTCAAGAGGTACTAGAATAGAAGCTCTATCAACCATCTTTTTTTGTTTTCCCCCTTTTGAAGGCTCACCTACTTCAAGTTTCTACTTTTTTAATGGTGGCTCTGAGGTGTCTTTTGTTTCTGGCTAATCTTGAGTTAAATCAATAATTGGTGCATCCTTAGCTTGGGGTGTACTATAACCCTCTTGTGATTCATCAGAGAATTCTTCATAATCTGAGGAGGAATAATTCTTCTTCTCAGGCTACTTCTCTTCTATCATCCCCTCCAACTGATTGGACAATGTATCATACATCTCAATCATCTTATCCATTCTCTCAAGATAAGGGAAATCAGGAAAGAATCCTTCAAAAGCAATGTTTTCTCTTTTTAGTTGGGCCGCCAAGTCTAACAAGTCAAATTACTTGTTCCATGATTTTCTTTCCTCGTCCTTCTCCAAGATGTTTCTGATTACATCTTCTTCATCTAGGCCCTCATGTTCCCTTATGACACCAATTCTTGGAATCAATGTGATTCTAGCAATTCTGATGAAATCCTCAGGGTCAACATATCTACGGGTACCAGAGATCATTTTGAAATGGTTAAGCCAGGTACTAAGCTGTGGGTAAGTGCTCTTTCCAATCAGGAAACCACCTATCCTGAACTACCTCGATGTGAATGTTCCCTTTCTATGGAGAGCCATATGTTCTTTATCTATCCAAATTAACTACCAAATAAACTCTATATAAGAAACTCTTGGTGGAAAAAATGTCGGTAAGAAATGTGGGGGTTGAGGGCAACCATACACTCTAAGAACTATGAAATTTTCCCTAAGGTAAAAATCACCCCAGTTATGGTTTCCTTTCCACTTATCCTCATATTTTACTGGTCTCAGGAGCTTCAAAACCTTGGTTGGTAATCTTGTTGCATTGATTCCTAGCATCCTCAGAATTGGGAATACAAAATAGTTTTGAAAAACACAAAAGTTACACTGATTTGAAGTATAATTCCACAATCTCAACCACAATTGCAATGGATTATGATGGCCTTGAAAAGTGGTCCTAATCTTCAGCATATTTTGATCCAAACTATTGACATTGTAATATAAAATCAAATGCATCAAGAGGGAATAATGCATGAACCTAACATGTCTCTTGTTTTCTTTAATGGACACTAGACCCTCATGCATCCTATCAATTACATACTGAATGTAATCATAGTCAGTGTTAACCAAGGGGTTCTGAATATCCAAAATCATCATTAATAAATCAACAGACAATTTTTCCTCATTTCCATCTATCCCTAAAACTCTACACAACCCATAGCATGTCTGCTACATGTAAAAATGGAGGGATTTGAATTGATAGGGAGAATTCATATTGGCCGAGAGAGGGGCTATATATTTATCTTGTTTGGGTATGTTCCTGACCATCTATCTTTTAACTGACCCTATATGACTTGCATATTTTTCTCTTTCCCTTTTTAGGTCTATCTCAGTTGAGGAGGAAGAAAAAGAATCAAAAGCTCTCATGAATGAGCCCCTATCCAAATTAACCAATGTAGAATGATCCTCCTTCCTTATTGTCCTTGAAATAGGATCATATAGCCTAGCTAGTCCAATGATCAAATCAACATCTAGGAAGACATCAGGCACAACTAGCTTTCCTAATCCCAAAGCCCAACCATTACAAATTGGTATGACCTTACTTGTATTATTGTAAAAGTAGGTGAAAAGAGTGTAACCTGTGCATGATGGAGTGATAGAATCTCTGCAATACTCTATAATATCTTCAAAAGCTTCATTAGAAGCTTTCTTGTTTTGGTTTTTGCCTAGAAGTATCTTAAGAAATTCATCTGATTAATTTGACTTGCCTTTATGCTCACCACCTTTCACCTTCACTTCACCACGAGAGGAAGCCACACTTAATTCTAGTTGACTCATATTTACTGTATAATTTCTTCCCGTCTCTGCAAGCTCAATTCAATTCACACTTCTGCAATTGCTCAAGACACCCAATTCTTCTCAAATGACTTTGAACACAAAAAAAATGAGGCTTCGCCTATTTATCATTGAAAATTGAATGCATACAGTTGCCAAAATTGTTGCAAATCCATCTCAAAACACTTTTGCATTCAATTCAACATCTTATTGATTTCAAATCGAGGCTAGCCATGGTGTTGATGTTGATAGGTTGATTTTTAAACTTAGAAATAAAGTGCAAAAGCAATGTTTATGACTTTTTGGCTTTAAAACCCTCATTAAATAATAAAAAATCTCATTAAAAATCTGATTGGATGTAGTTCTACCCTTTTCCAGCTTGGTAATGTACTTTTCCACATAGGCAACAAAACTTAACCCTTCACTGATGAAATCTCAACTTGACTTGATTTAGAGATTTAGTGAACAAAGCTATTCGCGTGATCTCGAAATGGTTTTCTAACTCATGGCTTGGTTTGGAGATTCAATGAACAATTACATTCGAGCCCCTATGTTGAGATCTTTACCATGGTCAAATCTAGAGATTTAGCAATAATGAAGTCTCTTAATCTCAGAATGTCTAGCTTAACTCATGACTTATTATGAGATTCAGCGATCAAGGTAGTCTCGTAATCTCTAAATGAAGTATTTAACCCTGAGTTCATTATGAGATTGGGTGATCATAGGTGTTCGCCAGTTCACTAAAAGCTTTCCTTAAGTTTTTTTTTTATCAGAGATTGAGCCCTGACCGTAGATCTTGGGAATAATAAGGCGTTGTCATTGAATCACCATAACTTTTAAACTTAGGGCACTTAATCATGAGATTTAGCAAACACTGATTCACTGGATCTCCCAAAGTTTGAAACATTAACATTATCATTCTGAGATCACACGACTGAAGGAAACACACCGCTAACATTGCTTTGTTCACCAAATCGCTGAAAGACTTACAGTTTCACTAAATGATCATGAGATTGCATGAAAACTCATTTCACTAGGTCACCAAATGATTTGGAGTTTAGCCAACTTTTCCTGAGATCCAACGAAATAAGAAAATTTTAACCTGCACCAAATTACTTTATCAGAATCACCAAACTTTGTGAGCATGAAAATAAGACTCAGTCACTGAATCACCAAATCATTTGTTGTAGGACCCATTCTTTGTGAGATTAAAACAATTACGTTGATCCCAGAGATGATCAACAAGCCTTGCTGAATTGCTGGAAGATTTTAAACTTAGTCACCTAATTCAGAGAATAGGAGATAGCCGCCATGCCAAGTCGTGAGATGTTAAAGTGAAACTGCCAAGAATCAAGCAAATAAGAGAACACACATTCACTGAATAAAAACTTAATTGTGACTAGACTTATAGATTAAGCGACCAACACAAAGGTTTAGCAAGGGTTCAACACATTCGCTAGTTCACTGAAAGACTGGGAGACATGGAAAAATATTGCACGATTCATTGAAGACAAGGAAAAGAATGACCACGTGCAAATTGGAATACTTAAGTGACCAAAAAGTAAGGTGCAAATAGAAGGAACTAGGGCACACTCAAGACAAACCAAGAAAATGACCAAACCAAGGAAAAAAAAACATAAGGCAAGGGTTTTTCAACATAAATATGACAGATTTTGAGGAATTTAAAAAACCTAAACTAGGCGAAGACATATGCAAAGACATAGGATAAGGACCTGAAGCAAAAACCTCAGAAAACCTAAAATATACCCAACACATTGATCACACGTCTGGGTTGTTTTGTGATCCCAAATCGATCTCACATTTCAACTTCATTTTTTGACTACATGTGTTCCCATGAAGATCATGCATTAGTCAAAGAGGGGAAAATGTATGCACCCTAAAATGGTTGCCTAGACTTTGGGCCCCCATTCATCAATTTATCAATTTCCTGAATCAATGCCTTGCAATATTTTCAATTCAAATCAATTTCCTTGATCAAATCGTAAATAATTCAATTATTTTAATATTTCCTAAGGTTTGATCATTTTATCCTAAGTTTTATTTAATTAAGAGAATATGCTCCCTTTTAATTAAATAATTTTTTTTAATTAAGTAATAAAATCACTTTATCCTAAGCCACATTTAATTAAAAGAACAAATCTCTTTTAAATAAATAAATAAAATGTTTTAATTAAATAATGGAAACCACTTTGCCAAAAATAATAAAATAAAAATAAAAAGAAAAAGACTTTTTGTCTACACATGGAATGCACACTTTCCAAGATGAGTAGAATCTCCTTTTGCCTCTTAATCACTTCCACACATCTTTTTTCCTCTTAACAACATCCATATATTTTGCCTCTTGAGAATCTTGAGCACATGGATCAACCAAGATTATGATCCACCACTGCTCATTTCTTTTTGCCTCTTAATCCTGACCGTCCAATATTCTTTATAAGGAGCTCTCTCCTTCTCATTTTATGCATGGAGATTTTAGACATCTAGCTTTTAAAGTATTGTTATGCTACAGATTTGGAGAGCGATTTTGGAGAAGATTTTGAGCACTTGAGCTTGAACATTGCAACTTCTCTTTTCTTGTCTTCTTCTCTCATGCCCCATGGCAATCCATTTGGATTAATCTTGCATTTTCATATTCGATTAGATTCATATTTCCTTTCCTAGAATAATCTTGCATAAGCATTTCCTTTCATAGATTAGTTTTCTTTTATGCATTGTTATCATTTAGAATAGCTTCTATTTTCATTTGCTTGTGTACTTGATGATCATGGAGACTAGCATTCTTTCTTTTCCTCTTTGAATCTCTCATTTTATGGTGTACTTGCATGGGCACAAACTAGGTCTAAACTAAGGGCCTCCATTACAAACCCTTGCACTCCATGAATATAGAGCTATGAGTCACCATTTGAGACCTCATTCTTGAGCAATCTTGGATATAATGACTCATAGAAGTGTGTCAACATTTTAGCACACAATACTGTTGTGTTAACTGCCTCTCTCTAGTACATCTGTGCAACATTTTTTTCTCAATCATCAATGTTCTAGCACAATCAACAATAGATCAGTTTCTCCTTTCACCAATTCCATTTTGCTGTGGTGTTCTAGGTGAAGAAACTTGCCTATATATACCATGCTCATTATAGAAGTTAGTGAATTCATCAGAAACCAACTCACCTCCTCTATTAGACCTTAAGCATTTCAATTCTATTTCAGTTTCTTTTACAACTTTAGCCTTATACCATTTAAATAGTTTGAATGCCTTAGATTTTTGTTTTAAGAACATAACTATCATCAATCTAGATAGTTTTATTACCATAGTAGCTTTGAGTTCTCATAGGACCACATAACTCAGTGTGAACCAACTCCAAAATTCCTTTAGATGAATAGTCCTTACTTTTAAAACTAGATTTTGTCATCTTTCCTTTTTGACATTCGATGGCACATAACATGATCAGGTTTGGTTAGACTAGGAAATCCTCTAACTTTTCTCTTTCTACTAATCTTAATCATGTTATCAAAATTTACATGACATAACCTCTTATTACATAACCATGCATCTTCATTTTTCAGTAGTAAACAAGAAGTTTCAACATTGTCAAGATAAAATAAATTACCTTTTGATTGTCCACCTGTTCTGACAAGCTTTAAATTTTCATCATAGATTTTCACCTTCTTGCTTTCAAATGCAACTCGGTGACCTAAGTTATTCATATGTGCTACACTTAATAAATTGTAATTAATTCCTTTAACCTAGTATGCATTATCACATCTAATATTATCATTCAATAAAATATATCCTTTTCCTTTAACCATGCAAGGTGTGTCATTTCCCATTTTCACCGATCCTCCATTATAATGCTCAAGATGACCAAACTTATCTTCATCACCAATCATGTGATGTGTATAGCCACTATCAATGATCCAAGTATAATTCTTACTAAATTTAGAAATAACTGCTATTTCTACATACCTTTCCTCCTCTTCTGAATCATCTTTCATTGCAACAAACACCACCTCAATATCATCATCAATGTCGGTGTTAGAGTCATCTTCTTCAATAGGGTAACATGTCTTTTTGCCCTTATCTTTGTGATCTCAATTGTCTCTTTTGTAGTGTCGGTAGCCTCTATTATTTCTTCTGCCATACTTCCCATCACTAGGTCAGTCTTTGTCTTTATCTTCCTCTTTCCTATTAGGACATCTAGAAGCAATATGACCAACCTCTTTACAATTAAAACAAGCTAAAGGTAACTTTCCCTTATATCTACCTTTACCTTTCTCCAGTCTTTGAGCCATAAGTGATTCAAGATCATCAATCTCATCATCAGTATTACTATCACTTTCATTCCTTATATTATGCTTACTACTAGAATTACGAATCTTAAGAGATGACATAAAACTAGACTCAACACTCGGTACAACACTATTGTCAAAATTATTCAGCTCAAAAGTTGTTAACTTTCCAATCAGACTATCAAGAGTAAGAGTGCTATTAGGTGTAGACCTCATTTCATGAATTTAAGATATTCTGATTTCATAAATAGGCAACAAGGTTCTCAGTATCTTACTTGCCACTATATCTTTAGAAATAATACCACTAGCTCCTCGAATAGCATTAACTACCTCTTTGATTTGGTTTGTGTACTATGTAATTGTTACCCAAAATTTCCCTGTCATTCATTTTTGGCCACGGTTCCTATTTTCCAAAGAAGTGCTCAGGTGTCAAAAACCCTCTGTGTTTTCTACCTTTTAGTGTCGAGAGTCCAATGTGTTTTTTGCCTTTGGCCCAAAAACCTAGTGTGTTTTCAACCTTCTCTCTGAGGGCTCAGGATGTTTCTGCCTTTCGGTCTGAAAACTCAGTGTGTTTTTGACCTCCGCTCTGAAAGCTTAGTGCATTTTTGACCTTCGCTTGAAAACCTTCTATGTTTTCGACCCTAAGTACACAACTCTGATAGGTGGGTCCCAGTGCCTAAGGCCGTGCCAATGCAGTGAAGATCCGATGGATGTTGCATGATCGCATGGAATTTTTGATCCCATGAGATCATATGATAACTGTTGATGCAATATCATGCAGGATCATTGGCAGTCAAAAGGTTCATTTGGCAATCAGCTGCTAACATTTTACGGTTGGTCGCATGATCGCATGGGCTCTTCCAAGCCCATGGGACCATGCGACAAACCGTCAATGGTTTCGGTGGTGGTGGTTTGTGGTCCAACAGTTAGCATCATGCAATTGGTCACATGATCGCATAGCCTTCCTAGCCACATGCAATCATGTGACAAGCGGTCAGTGGGGCCCGAAGTTTCTACATTGGCGCAAGTGCGACAGAGATCTACGGTGGTCATATTATCTCATGGGATCTTTCGATCCCATGCGATCATGCGATAACCATCTGATGGGAATCTGCTGAGTTAGGTGGGGCCAATGCCAAGGGTTGCTGACAAAGCGGTCAGAATAAATAGGGAGATTGACAAGTGTCTTGCGGGTCCCAAGCGATGGTTATGTGGTGGCAGGGAAAGTTTTTAGAAAGCTTGTCACATGATCACATGAAGGCCTTTTAGCTCATGCGATCATGCGACCGTTGAATTTTTCAAAGCGCTACTTTTTTCATGGGCTAGATTTTTTTTAAATGGCGGAAGCTTAGAGGAGGTCTTTCTTTTTCTTCTAACTTGGCGGTGCCCAATAAAGGTTTCTTTGTTCACATGCTGGTGGATATGTTTTAGCAGGGCTTCCAGACTTAGCAGATTCACAAATGCGTAGTTAGAGGATTTCACGTAGTCACTAGATAGACCTAGGGTTAAGGAAAAGATTAAGCATTTTAGTGACTGAGGAAAGGTGAACTCGAGGTAAGCCAGGGTTAAGTTTGTAGGCAGTCTTGCGGGCCTGAGGTGTCTTGCATGGCAACAGAGATAGTTTTAAAAGGGTAGTCACATGATCGCATGAAGCTTTTCAGGCTCATGTGATCATGTGGTTGTTGTCTTTTTCAAAGCGGTGGTGGATTCAAAGGGCAGTCACATGATCGCATGAAGCTTTTTGGGCTCATGCGATGATGCGACCATTGCGATTTCAACAGACGGCGGTGGCATCGGTGGGCTCAGTGGTTGTTGTGATGAATGCTAGTGGTCTGTCACATGATCACATAGCCCCTTTTTAGGCTATGTGAACATGTGACAAACTGTTAGTCACGCCGATAGGAGGTTGTACAGTGCGGTGTTCTTACGCCGATGAAACATTGAAGAGCTGGTGCCATCTATATTTTAAAATCAAATTCATTGCGAAGATCAGATTTTGAGCATTCATGACTCAGTGGGCTTGCAGGGAGGTAGATGGATCAAGATGAATGTTTGTCTGCAGGCAGGATCAGTGTAGGCATGGGCACGCAGGGAGAAATATCTAATCCGCTATGATTTTCAGAGATTCATTTATGATCAGAAGTGATTGTTTTAGGGTTGATTATTATAATGCATATTTATGTAGCCCTAAAAAAATTTTGATTCCTGCTTGCGTGCAAGGGATGTATATATTCATTTTTGGAGCTTGTAGTAAAGGAGGAATTGGCCAATTGTAAAAGGAAAGAGTTTTCTTTCTCAAAGAGAAATTTGTGGTATTTTTGCCCCTTTGGCTTTCTAGGGTTGTAAAATTCCCATTGATAATACAAGCATTGCAAAGGCATTTTGTGACAGTCTTTCATGTCCTTGTGTTTCCCTATTTTCATTATCTCTTATTGGATCAAAGTGTATGCATGTTTTTCAATGATGTCTTAGTTTCCCTGATTCCTCTTATTTTTTGTAACTATGTGTGTTATTGCATTGATCTGATTTAGATGTTTTGTGGGTATATTTCAGCCCCTAACAGTCTTCTGTCAATCCTACACTGAGTTATAGGAGTGAATGTTTGTTTGCAGGTCATGGATTGATGTCTAATCCTGAGAGTCTTGTTATTGTGAAAGAATCTTCCTCTTTCCCTGAACATCCTCTTTTGTTTGCAGACCCTTCCATGAAACACTTATGCAGGCCTATTCAATAAGCTGTGATCTCCTAGACCTAAGCCTCTCATTGGTTTCATTCCTCTATACTAAGATCCAAACCCTAGTTTCAGTGCATCACCTAGTAGGTAGATTTTCTTTCAGTCATTTCCTTTCATGCACTCCTTCTATCCCTTTCCCTCAAAAGAATTTACTTTCCTGTTAAGAGAAAATCAGGGTGATTATCGAAGAGGAACCAGCCTAGAATCTATACGTCTCATCTTGGTTAGCAAAAGGTCCCACAACCTTGAGATGATTCCAATGTTATACTAGATTATCAAGACCAAGAGAGCTTGAGATCAGAGGTGCAAATTTAGTGTATAACATTTCTAGCATGCCCGGTGGGACCAAGAGGTCATATTTTCATAATTCTTGCTAGTTTTGATATGCACCCAGTAGGTTGTAGACCTTTGAGAGGTCATTATTTGGCATATCTGGCAGCTCCAAGTTCACATCCACTGGTTTCAAGGAGATTCAATACCTAGGATGGATTACCATCCTTCTTTTCATGAGGGTATCCCTTCATTTCATGGAGGTTAGCAACAGTCATCTCATGCTTACCCCCCACCCACCCAACTTCTAGCACCATGGCAGTAGAATTAGTCATACCAGCAACCTCAAGAGGAGATGCTTTCTTTGAAAGAACATACTCATCATGCCCAGATCCAACAACAACAAGCTTTGGCTCAACAGGATCAAGGTTACAGGAGGTATCTGACAGAACAATACAAAAGAAATGAGGCCATGCTTGCTGAGGGGCTGGAAGCACAAAAGAAACACTATGAAGAGTTGTTGGAAACAAAAAGGGAGCATATGGGGACAAAAGAAAAGGAGCAATTTGATGCTAGGTGGAAGTAGTGTGAGGAAGTCATTGCAGGACAGCAAAAAAGTCAAGCAGCCCTTGCAGTAATCTGGCCTCACTGAACAAAGTTTACAAAAAAAATTTAATTAGAATTAGTGATGCTATGGCTGAAAAAGAGGAGGATTTCCAAAGAACATTGGCAGCTCAGAGGGTTGCTTATGAGGAGTTGGAAGTTCATAAGAATAACTGTGAAAGGGTGGTTCAAGACCAGAAAACTTTAATGGAAGCCATGTTTGATAGGGGTATTGAATTTCAGCTTGAGAAGGAGAAGGAGTTGGCAGCCCATAAGGAAGAAATACAAAATCACAAAGCAATAATAGGGCTCTTGATTCTAAAGGGTGCAAATGATAAGGAGACTCATAGGATACAACTTGAGGAAGCTCTTTGTAAAAAAAAGAAAGAGGCTATATCACAGTTATCTGATGAATCTTTTAATGGTTCCAAGCAGACCATCGAATTGGAGGCTGATTTATTTGAAGAGCTGCCTTGTTTTGTTGAGGATGACAATGCTTCTAATGTGCCACCCATCTCAGCTGCTGAAGAACAAAGAGAGGAATGTTCTCCTGAAAAGAAGCCTGCTGCTAATAATGTTGATAAGAGAAATGATGTGGAAGAAGAAGCTCCTCTGCATGGATTGGTAGTTGAAGATCTTGACAATAGTGAAAGGAGCCCCAAGTTCATTCTTTCCAGGGGTTTCCCTTTAAGGTACTTAGCAAGAATAGAGGCCGGCCACAAAAATCTAGTCATGTTTGTGTCCAAGCATGAGTCTTCAAATGAAGCTGAGGCTAAGGGTGAACTTACAATTCATAAAGGCAAGCTCAAATCACTTATCTACCCCTGGATAATGGAGATAAAAATTTATTGGTGGAGGTGAGTCAATTTTTTTATGTCCTTCAATAGGTAGTGCATCGGTTCTTCATACAACTATGTGTACTTCCTTCCTTGTTAGCTATCCTCCTGCATGAAAAGTGAAATGTCCTAAGGAGAAGGGGTAGCTATTTCAACATGCCAGTGAATGACTTTATTTGACCAAGTTTTTTGTGACTGGTTAGCCTAGGTTAGTTTTTCCTATTTTCTTCTAGCTTTCTAGTTAAGTTTTCCTTATTTTCGAAGTAGTGCTCGTGGACAAGTTTGTCTTCCCGATTTAGTTTTTGTCCCTGTCAAGTTTTGTGTTCTAGAAATGACCTCATGCCCAATGGATTTGTCAAGGCAATTGGTCTATGTCTAGCAGGCTGACATCCCACAGAGGTCACCAAAATGTTACCCAAAATTTCCCTGTCATTCATTTTTGGCCACGGTTCCTGTTTTGCAAAGAAGTGCTCAGGTGTCAAAAACCCTCTATGTTTTCTTCCTTTTAGTGTCAAGAGTCCAGTGTGTTTTCTACCTTTGGCCTGAAAACCCAGTCTATTTTTGACCTTCTCTCTGAGGGCTTAGGATGTTTCTACCTTTCGGTCTGAAAACTTGGTGTGTTTTTAACCTCTTCTCTGAAAGCTTAGTGCGTTTTCGACCTTCTCTCGAAAACCTTCTGTGTTTTTGACCCTAAGTGCAAACTCTGATAGGTGGGTACCAGTGCCTAAGGCCATGCCAGTGCAGTGAAGATGTGACGGCTGTTGCATGATCACATGGGATCTTCTGATCCCATGAGATCATAAGACAACCATTGATGCAATATCATGCAGGATCATCGGCAGTCAAAAGGTTCATCTGGCGGTTAGCGGCTAACATTTTATGGTTGGTCGCATGATCGCATGGGCTCTTCCAAGTGCATGCGACCATGTGAAAAACCGTCAATAGTTTCAGTGGTGGCATTTTGCGGTCCAGTAGTTAGCATCACGCAGTTGGTCCCATGATCACATAGGCCTTCCTAGCCGCATGCGATCATGCGACAAGCAGTTAGTGGGGCCCGAATTTTATGCATTGGCGCAAGTGCGATGAAGATCTACGGTGGTCGTATGATCTCATGGGATCTTTCGATCCCATGTGATCATGCGACAACCATCCAATGGGAATCTACTTGTAATACCCCAAAAATGGGCTATAAGTTCATTAACCTCCTATATCATCAAATCATATGAAATCAACATCAAAGTCCTAATCTAAGGCACATCTAAACATCATCAAATCTAATTGATTATCTTAAATTTTGCATCGGGGAATATTCCTAGTAATATTCCTAATTATCTTAATTATCTTTAATTTTAATGATTATTTGGCGATAAATCACATTTATCCTAAGTTTGATTAATTGAATATTTTCATATTTAATTAATTAGATTTAATATTTGCCACTTAATTGTGTAATTAAATTTAATTATATCTATTATTAATTATATTATTTAATTTTGACAATAAATCTAATATCATGTGAATAATTGATTAAATTCTTATTTAATTAATTAAAGCAAGTTGTCATTATTTAATAATATAGTTTTTAATAAAAGTTTGATTAAATAATTGATTAACCCATAAATCAATTGTTTTATTTTTAAAAGCAGTTAAGTTGGAAATAAATCACTTTACTATTAAATTAATTCATAAATAAAACATGCACAATCATAAAAGCAGACAACTATCAATTATCAATTAAAGCTAAACTCTATTTTGAGTTAAAGCTTAGCTTTTGCATGTTTTTGTGACTTAATTATCTGTTATTATCAGATAACTCAAAAATCAAGCTGAGTTAATTTGAGTGATTTATGGCTTTTATCCATGCACCTCCAAAGCCCTGGATTTCTATAAATTAAGGCTTTAGCTCTTCACAAATCATCTCATATTTTGCACAATCACGCTGGAGAATTAGAGGCTGAGGAATCAACTTGCGAATTCAAAGCTTTGTGAGATCAATTTCAATTGCATAGTTTTTATATCTTAGCATAGAATTTCATAGTTTTCATATCATTGTTAGAATCTTCATTGTTAGATCATTTAGCATTCATTTCATATCAAGTTTTTCATATTAGCATAGATTCATATCAAGTTTTCATTCTTATTGCATAGAAAATATCAAAAATATAGATTAATTGTATTCAATTTCATATCCATCTTTTGCATTCAAATCCTTCATTTAGGTGTCGTCTAGGTCACTGATCTCGATTACAATCTGAGAACATTAATCTCGCACCTATTAGAAGGCAGTAAATCGCTTGGTTAGATAGCTTTCAATTTTGCATGATTTTGATTATAGCTAACCTCTAATGTTTTACTGAGTGTTGTGTCTACAGATCAGGTATAATTTTCACACACACATTTTTGGCGCCCACCGTGGGGCAACCCACCTTTGCATGCTGGTTTTGATTTTTTTGGAGCTAAAACCCCAAAGTTTCAAAGATTTAATTTTATCTCCCAAACGGCTTGGAATTTTGGTCTGAAAATTTTTTTGTAGGTTGGTGACATATCATGGAAGCTACAGTAAAAAAGTTAGAATTTTCTGAGATGTTTTGAATTTTTAATAATTTTTTCTTGAAATTTCGTAAAAAATTAATATCTGACGCAAATCAGCATATTTTTCAAAAACTTTTATATTTTCGGAAAGCTCTTTAAATTATACAGGGGGTCCATTCTTTGTGTTTTAAATTTGGACATGATATCATAGCTCAAATAGTCAATTTACAAAAACTGGTCTGTTTTGATAAAATGGGTCTCTAGGGCACAAATGAAGAGGTTTTTCTAAAATTTTTGCATTTTTGGAAAGCTCTCTGTTTTTTAGCAAGGGTCTCTATTCTGAATTTCTATTTTTGTGTCCAAAATCATATCAAAAAAATTAGATCTTGTTGACTAGGTCAAATGCAAAAAAAAAAATAAAGTTTTGTGATGGGTATGCACTTATTTTTTTTTACATGGTTCAATGAATGATATGAGTTGTCATTTGGGTTGATTGCTGGTTATTATTACTGATAATAATTGATTTTTAGAGCTAACCCTATGGTTTTCATAAGTTGAATATATTTTGCATATCTTGTTTGCTTGTTTGCTTGTTGGAGAGTTCGTCACTTGCTTGCATGGAAAAGCTCAACAAAAATTGCTAAAAATCAAGTAAAATCTACTAAGCGCGTTGCAAGGATCCCAGGTATTCTTCTTCATCTAATAATATTTTGATTTGGGACTTAAAATAAATCTCTTATGTGTCAAGCTTGTGTGCATCTTTTCATGCTTTTGATCTATTTCTACACACTTGCATAATTGATACTAGATTGTGAACCCTTAAGGATTCATTAAGTAGTCTTAGAATACTTGTGATTGATCTTGATTGCTATCTTGGGTTATTGGACTCGCTAATCCGCCGGCCCCTTATTTCCGCCCCGTGGTTGCAATCTCAGCACCATAAAGGGGAGGGGTCAACAGGACAGAAGCGTTAAATGTTCCACTTGGCAACCCTTTTGTGCTTTTAGGAACTCCCTTGTTTTCTAAGTTGTGGACTCATTTTTAGCTTGTGTGAGGTGTTAAGTGTTCCACCTTGTGGACTCATCTCATATTTGCTTTAAACGTTAAGTGTTCCTCTTTCTACTTTTTGGATGCTTTTGGTAGATTTGCTTTCGGAACATACATCTGTGCTCACATAGTAATTAGGCCCTATGAACACTATTTGTGATTCTTGAGAGATTGGATTCCTAGCGAAATCCTTCTTGACGATAGAATCCTTGTAGGTAGGGAGAATACTTAGTGTGTTTCACATTCAACTTAGTTAGTGAGTCTTCTCTTATTGATCGACACATTCTCTCTCCGGAGAGGTTGATAGATCATGTGGGGTTGATATCACAAGCTTTGGTGAATCAAAATTGGTTAGTGCGTCTTCTCTTATTGATTGATACATTCTCTCCCTGGAGAGGTTGATAGATCACGTGGAGTTGATATCACAGACCTTGGTGGAACAAAACTTTGTCTTAGCGTGTCGGATTAATCTGCTTGCTTTGTTTGGGTTAAAAGTGAAGAGGTGTCAAAACCTTGAATCTGGAGCCAAGTCCCCTTGTGGTATACTATTGTGAGTCATCTTTAGAGAGGGTTAACCGTAGCGGACAATCCCTTCACAGGGCAAACTGCATTGACGGAACCTCAAGCGGTAATAGCCATTTTCGCCATGGTAGTGACAACCGCTATATAAATGTCCTTGTGGAAGAAATCTCCACGGGTATGGTTCATTGTTGGGTTGTCAGATCTCCCTAGCAGCTCTTGAAGATTAAGTTCTCGGACTGTGTCAAAACCCTGGTGCGCCGGGATTGGAGTTCACCCCTTTGAATCATAAAAGTTGTAGAGTCAAACCATTACTAAAAACCCTAGAGAGGCCAATTTTTCACTTTCAGGTATATGTGCGTTATTGCAAAACTTTTCAGAATATACACAATTAGTACTCTCAGGGATTAGCACAATTTGGTCACTTGATTGTTCATGCACAAGGTTGCTTTTGCCCCTGTTCATTATTTTCAGACGTGCTTGGAATCACTTGCTTGCTGTTCTGCGTGCTTATTTATCTACTTGGCTATTAAAAACGATCAAATCTGGTATAACCTTCAAAATTTGGACAATACAATTTGCAAACAATCCAAAACTGAAGACCTTACATTTTGCAAAAATTGACGTAAAATCTTTTCTGGAGTCAAAAGTCATTTCAAGAAGTCAAAAGTCGTACGAGTTTTGTCAAGTGTCATTTCAGTATTACCCAACTGTCGTTTGAGTTTAGCAACTGTCATTTCATAGACTACCCAGTGTCGTACGAGTCTGCAGAGTGTCGTTTGGAAAAATTTGAGAAAGTTGTCAGAAATTGTCAAATTGCAAGATATCCAATGTTTCCAGCCTAGTTCCAGAATCTGTCAAAAATATCATTGTGTCAGGAACAGAGCAGTAGCTATTGAGCATTCTACCATTTTCTGAGTTTGATCTTTTGAATCCGATCTAGTCTTCTGTTTGATCAATTTGAGTCCTTTTTATCTCGTGTCAAAACCTTGTCATAACTATCAATCTTTAATCAATCAATCTTCAAAAACAAACTAAGTGTTGAGAACTCGTGTCCGCTATCTTTTGGGCGATCTATCCCATACATCCAGGGCACAGTTTCCTTCACCCACATCTCATCAGATCTTCAAAACTATCATAATCTTGACAAGGTTGCGCCATCCAATTTTCTCGAATCAAATTGTTCTTCAGTTGTCTTCATCCTTTTCTTCTGTTTCATTCAAAGTTAATGGTGGAGACCAGAGCTTCTTCACACAAGAAATCAGAAGAAACATCTCAGAACTTACTTTTGACCAATACCCTGGGTCCAACTCTTGAACAACTCATCAAGTCAAGTATCTACGAAGACGACGGTCTCGGTAACTTTCGATTAAAAACTGGTTACATACCTCCTCTATCAACTCACAGAGGTAATCAACAAACTCTTCCTCAATCTATTCCAGGGAGCCCAAAAACTCCTACCATGTCTCAAGCAGGGACAAACCATGGTTCTCTAGGAGGAGGATCCCAGGGACACCATTCTCAACATAATGCCGACCAAGACCCTACACCCTCTGAAATCCATCGGTGTCAGAATGATGATGAATTCAAAAGAATGATGAGGCATTTCTTGAAAATGGATAGAGAGGCATACTTTTTGCAATTAGCCCAAGAAGGAGCTAAACTTCCTCCTCACTTCAATGTCGAAGATATCATCACACATGAGGAAGAAACTCCGATGACGGCCATAATGAACCAGCTGCACGCTATGCAGGTCAAAATGAATAAAATTGAGAAAGAGAAGGAACCCAAGGAATTCTCCATGGAGGCCCTTTGTCCTTTCCCTTTTGACAAAGACTTGTATATGCCTCCATTCCCAAAAAGAGTGGAGATACCAAAGTATGACAAATATGACGGGCACTCTGATCCTCAAGATCATGTCAGAGAGTTCTGTACACAATCCATGGAATTCATGCATGAACCGACTTATCTAATGCGTCTTTTTCCTAGATCCTTGGGAGGAGCATCCATTCAGTGGTTTTCAAGATTACCTTCTACGATCAAAACTTTTGAGGAATTGATTAAATTGTTTTATCAACAATATTCCTACAATATTCAACATCCGATTACCATGATCGATATCTGTAACCTCAAGCAATATCCAGGGGAATCATTCCTAACTTTTCTCAAGAGGTGGCGAAAGAAGTTTTCTTTATATGCTAGACCAATTCCCGAAATGGAGAAACTTGAAATCTTTATCAATAACCTTGTTCCAGAGCTCAACTATCCATTGCAAATGCAAGATCATGTATCTTTTGATAAAATGGTGGATAATGCAATCAAGATTGAGAAAGTACTTGTCAAGAAAGGAGAAATCACACTTCAAAAGGACAAGTCTGAATCGGGATCTAGCTCAAAAGATAAAAACAAGACTTGGAATAGAAACAAAGGTATCGTCTCTGACGGTGTTGTTGACACTATCCACACCCCATCAAAGGCACCGGCCTACAATCTCACCCTTGCCACCAAAGCCATTGAAGCTTCAGAGAAAAAATCTGCTGAACCATCTCCAAAGAAGCCATTCAAACGATGGGATAATAAACGAAAGTTTACTCCCCTAGGAGAATCTTTGGAATCTGCTCTGAGGACCCTGATAGCTGATAACATGATCTCTTTACCACCAATCCGAAAACCTGATCCGGATCCAAAACCATGTTGGTGGAAAGATAATGAATTTTGTGCTTTCCATCGAACTAAAGGCCACAGAACTAATGGATGCTTCCATTTGAAGCATACCATTCAAGACTTGATAGATCAAGGGGACATCACAATCGATAATCCTACCAGCAATAATGATCACACAGCATTTACAGAACCTTTTCCACAACATGGCAAGGGAGTTTCCACTTCTCAGCCTAACATGGGGGCAAAAGTCAACTATGCCTACCCTGGAAATGATGCTGTCATCAATATGGTGGAACCATGCCTCTCTGAGAGCTGTAATGTCATCACGATTGTACGAAGAGATAGAAATCATTCCTCAGCTAATGCAGTTACCAGATCACAAGCTCAGACGCATCTGAAAGGACAAACACCAAATTCATTTGATGTCCCTAAGATACCTTTCAATCTCACATCTGCTTCTAAACAGAAGGTTGCCTCGAAATCTTCCAATCCAAAGGATACTAGACCTACATCTTACAGCATCGTACAACAACTCCAGCATACCAATGCCAAAATCTCTATGTTTGAGTTACTTCGAATATCTCCAGCTCACCGAGATATCCTAGACAAAGCTTTGCTCAGCTCTAATGTTCCTGATGATCTAGATCTAGACAGGTTCCAAACTATGGTTGGTCATCTAACATCTCCGCAATATATCTCCTTTTCAGAAGAGGATGACAACTCCCTAAGTCACCCACATAATCAGCCCTTGCACATAGAAGTCTTGATCCAGAACCGTCGAGTCAAACGTGTGTTGATAGATGGGGGCGCAGGCCTCAACATTTGTTCTTACAACTTAATCACACAGTTGGGATTCTCAGAGATGGCTATTGATCCTCGAAAGAAGATCACCATAAAAGCCTATGATGAACAAGAAAGAGCTTCTAAAGGCACCATTGTCTTGCCCATCCGGGTGGGTCCAGTCATCAAAGATACCACATGTCAGGTGCTCGATCTACCATTGGCTTACAATATCCTTCTAGGGAGACCCTGGATACATGAAATGCAGGCTATTCCTTCAACATACCATCAATGCTTGAAATTTCCCTATGAAGGAGTGGAGGTTACTATCCCAGCTGATCTGAGTACAACTTGTAATACATTGAAGGAAAGTGCCGATAAACTTGTTCCCAATAACAGAGAATCTTCCATCAAGCAACAAAATGTGGCTTCCACATCTAAGATGGATGACATTGCTAAAGAGATCAATATCAAAGAAAATGGGATGGGAGAATACACTATAGAGCCAGTCTTGTCTCTGACGTCTCTCCCAATCTCACCTAAGTCATATGGCCAATCCTTGAAGCAGTCTAAATCAGAACCTAAGGAACCTATGGAAGCATACAAAAGACATTTTGTGGTGGAGCAAGTATCTAAACAAGAATTTGAAGAGGATGAAGCTGTGCTGGCATGGCTATATAAAGAGGATTCTGAATCTAAAATTGTTCAACCTAGTGAATCTATAGCACCTACAGTCCCTTCTAATTCATATGGTCCAGGAAACAAATTGATAGCCAAGATGGGATATTCTGGTCAAGGACCTCTAGGAATTAGGGGAAAGGGTCTTGTGACCCCCATTTCACATATTGGTCGAGCCAAAAAAGATAATGGTGGCATAGGGTTTACGAAGAAACCCTATCATCTCAAAGGTGGTTGTTCTCATGTCATAGAACAAATTGCACCAGGAGAACCCCTTCTTAAGAAAGAAGAAATAGAACCCTCTGATGATGATTCAGATAGCTCTGAGCTTATCCCCTATGAAAAATTGCCTAAAGAGATCAAAGATCTTCTTGATGATACAGATGATCCTATCAGAAGAATTAATGTAGTAGAAACACAAGAACCTACTGTAGTGCAAGAGATAGTTGTACCACAAGAACCAACCAATCTCGAAGGCAATCAAACTGATCGAGAAGCAGGGGGTAGTTATTCTGACACTGATTCCCATGAATATGAATTCAAGTCAGAGATTGAGGGTAATCCTTCTTGGGGTATTCATCCTGATTTCACGCACTTTCTAAGATTTCCTAGAGATTCTGAATCAGAAGATGAGTCAAATGATTATGAATGGGGTGCCATTCCAGAAGAAGATGAGCTTATAACAGAGAAATCTATTGATGTTATTCACCAATATGTCTCTCAACCCAACGTAGGTCTAGAGCGAAACAATGAACTTAACGTGTCTGATCCACCTATGGCTGAAGAGGACTCCTATGATGATGTTGAGCCTATTCACGAATTGAACATTCTGAGCTGTAATATCACCTTTGAACTTGAGCATCAGGTTAGGACCAATGATGACATATCCACATCCGTGAACACCATATCCCAAGCCTTTCCCACTTTGACTATCCAACGCCCTGATCTTATCGACCAAACTTCCACCAACCCAAACCATGGTATGTATACCTTCCCAAATGACTATGCCCTTGCCTGCTACCTCAATGCAGTTGAGCCTATGAGTACTTCCATCAGTGAACCGAGTGTCAGCATGACCGAGTCGGACATCAAATATCTTAGTCAGAAAAACAAGAGTAAAAGGAAAAAGAAAAAGAGTTCTGAGGGTGAAAACCACTTTGTGGCAGTCTCAGAACTGACAAAAGTAAAAAGAAAAGACGTATCTGAAGGTGAAAACCTCTTTGAGGCACCTAAGGATGAGATATTTGATGTCCTTCCAAGTCATTTACAGGATAGATCTCCAGTTCTGATTGAGCCAACTCAATCCATCAATTTGGGTACAACAGAGGAACCACAATTGGTACATGTAGCACAATCTCTATCAGACGAAGAGAAACAAAACTTCACTACCTTCTTATCAGAGAAAAAGATCAACTTTGCATGGAAATATTCAGATATGCCAGGATTGGATCCCAATCTCATTATGCACCATCTATCCATTGCTCCCGGAGTAAAACCAATGAAACAAAAATTGAGAAAGATGCATCCTCATGTTGCACTCTTAGTCAAAGCAGAACTAGAAAAACTCCTAAAAGCTGGATTCATCCGTGTCATAGACTATGCTGAGTGGATTTCCAACATTGTACCTGTTTCCAAACCAGATGGTTCAATCAGAGTATGCACGGACTTTAGAGACGTGAACAGAGCATGCCCTAAGGATGATTTTCCACTGCCTAACATTGATATGATAGTGGACATGACTGCGGGCTATGAAATATATTCCCTTATGGATGGTTTTTCTGGATACAACCAAATCAAAATTGCTCCAGAAGATCAAGAGAAAACAGCTTTCACATGTGCGTGGGGAACTTTCTGTTGGAATGTTATGCCATTCGGACTCAAAAATGCTGGAGCTACATATCAAAGAGCAATGACATCTATTTTTCATGATATGATGCATAGAACAATGGAGGATTACGTAGATGATACCTTGGCAAAATCCATGATTAGAACTGAACATCTAACAGACTTGAGCATGATCCTCGACAGAATGGAAAAATTTAGTCTTCGACTAAATCCTAAAAAGTGTGCTTTTGGAGTCACTTCTGGAAAGCTCCTAGGATACATCGTCTCCAAGAAAGGCATTGAAGTTGATCCAGCTAAGGTCAAGGCTATAATAGAGATGCAACCTCCCACAAATATCAGTCAAATGAGGACGTTGCAAGGCAGAGTTCAATCTATCAGAAGATTCATATCACAGCTAGCAGACATCTCACAGCCTTTTACAAAAACATTACATAAAGGTGTGACCTTTGCATGGAATGAAGAATGCGAGAACAACTTTAAACATATCAAGAAGTATCTATCAAATCCACCTATATTGATGCCTCCTATTCATGGGAAGCCATTAATATTATATGTCTCCGCAACAGATACATCACTGGGGGCATTGCTAGCACAGCATGATGAGAACAAGAAAGAAAGAGCCATCTACTATATCAGCCGAACTTTAGTGGCCTATGAGAAGAACTACTCAATGATAGAGAAGGCCTGTCTCACTGTGATCTTTGCATCACAGAAATTGAGACACTACATGTTAGCTCATACTACTCATTTGGTAGCTAAAATTGATCCACTGAAATATCTCCTAAGCAAAGCTGCCCTCACAGGTAGACTAGCTAAATGGGTCATGCTCTTGAGCGAATTTGACATTGAATATGTTGAAAGAAAAGCTATCAAAGGACAGGTCATTGCTGATCAATTAGCTGAAGCACCACTGTTTGATGATACACCCATGCAAATGGAATTTCCCGATTCCTCTATCATGCACCTCTCTTCTAGAGCATGGCGATTATTCTTTGATGGCTCCTACACACAGAATGGATCCGGCGCAGGCATATTGTTCATTACTCCTCAAGGATACTCGATACCCAAAGCATTCAGATTAAAGTTTCCTTGCACAAACAATATTGCTGAATATGAGGCACTTCTCAATGGTATGAAAATGGCAATACAGTGGAGAGTTACAGAGATGCACATTCATGGAGACTCACAACTAGTCATCCACCAGGTCAATGATGTGTACCAAACCAAAGATGAAAAGCTCATTCCTTACAAGAGAATGGTCGATGATCTAAAGAAATACTTCATCTCTATCACATTTGAGCAAATACCCAGAATGGAGAATAAGGCTGCTGATGCAATGGCAACATTATCTACTCTTTTACAACAGCCTGAACATGAACTACGCTACGAGTTCCTGGTGGAAGCCCTATCCTATCCTGCATATGACTCCCCTGAAACCCGCATGATCTGCACTGTTGTAAGTTATGACTCATCTCGCTACAAAAATTTGTTCTCCTATCTCCACGACCAAATCATCCCTGAGTCCTTTAACCGTTTTGAGAAACGAAACCTTATCCGATCCGCATCCCGATATGTCATCATTGGTAATGATCTGTACAAACGAGGTCTAGATGGTACACTGCTTAGATGTTTAGAACAAGAAGAGTCTCAACGTGCATTAGAGGAAGTCCATGAGGGTATATGTGGGTCACACTCGAACGGGTTAACGTTAGCTCGAAAACTTATTAGGGCTGGGTATTATTGGCCTGAAATGGAAAAAGAAGCTATTAAATTTGCTAAAAATTGTCAACAGTGTCAAGTACATGGCAACTTGATTCATGCTCCAGGGAGAGATCTGATTCCTTTTACTACACAATGGCCTTTTCAACAATGGGCATTTGATCTCATAGGTGCTATCCATCCGCACTCTTCTAATGGACATACCCATATAATCACAGCTACAGATTATTTTACAAAATGGGTAGAAGCAGTTCCTCTAACACAAGCAACGGGGAAACAGATCTCTATGTTCATCCTGAATTACATCATTTGCAGATATGGGATCCCTCACTCTATAATCACAGATAACGGGGGACAATTCAAAAACAAGGACCTAGATGACTTATGTGCCAAGTTCAAAATTACTCAACATTGGTCATCTATCTATTATCCTCAAGGGAACGGACAAGCTGAGGCTTCAAACAAAAATCTCCTGAAGATCTTGCACAGAACAGTGAATAAAACAGGAAGAGACTGGCATCTGATGATCAATCCAGCTCTCTGGGCATACAGAACTAGTATCAGAACGCCTACAGGGGCTACACCTTTCGCTTTAGTTTATGGGTCTGAAGCGGTACTGCCTATTGAGGTTGAAATCCCATCACTCAGGATTAGAATGCATGGACTTGTCACTGATGAAGACTACAGAGTGTCGAGGTTACAAGAACTTGAACTACTAGATGAGCGCAGACAAGCAGCGTATGATCATCTCAGAGTATATCAAAAGAGAATGTCTAGAGGCTACAACAAGAAAGTCAGACACAGAGAATTTCAGGTTGGTGATCTAGTGTTGAGAGAAAATCCTAAAAATCAATCACATCGAGAACGCAAGGGGAAGTTCGAACCCAACTGGCTGGGTCCCTTTGTAATCACTGCTACTTTTGGCTCTGGTGCCTATCAACTCTCAACGACTGAAGGAGAACCTCTCCGAGAACCAATCAACGTTCTCCATCTGAAGAAATTCTACGCCTAAGGCATTCAGTGCTTGGTGAATGTCCTGAAAAAATCTTAAAAATCAGAAAAAGTCCTGAAAAATGAACATCTTGGTGAAAACCTAGCAATAGGCGCCTTGATGATTCACAAAAAAAATCAAAAGTACAACAAAAAAAATCAAAAAATATCAAAAGTACAAAAAAATTGAAAAAATGAAAAATACAAAAAAATGAAAAAAGAAAAAAAAAAAGTGCCTTGGTGAAAACCTGGAAACAGGCACCTTGGTAGCAAAAATAGAATCTCTACCAAGATGGTGAAAACTCGGCAAACGGGCACCACTTGTTCCAAAATGCTCCATCTATCAGCACAATCTTGGTCTTTCCCAGCTTTCAGTCTTGCTTTAGTTTGTACATATCTCCCGGTTTGTTTCTGCATATCCTAGTTTCAATAAGTCAGTCTGTACACCAATCAGCTCAAGCGTCTGTATCCTATCAATGTTTAACACTTGGGGGCAATCAATGTCATATCCTATGGCCTCCAATGTATCTTAGACATTTTCTATCCACTCAGAGTCCTTTGAAGCTTCAAGTTGAGTCAGTCAGTCTGTCTCGTCTCCAGAAAGGATTTTGCATCAACAACAATCAAACATCAAAACTCAACTGAAAACAATCTGTGCTTTTCATGCTTTTATCTCCTTGTAGGCTTACTGATTCGCATTGAGATTTTTGCATATTGTGTCCCTTCGAGCTCTTCAATGATGTCCTTTACAGGATTTAGAGAGTGATGACTGGGGGCATAATCTTTTCTTTGTCTTCTGCTTGTATGTGAAAATGTAACAGCTTTGGAAATTTTGGATTGAAATGGTGTCCGACTGTAAGAGCCTCTATCTCGAATTGGATGGCCATGCGTACCTCGACCATTGATACCCAAAAAATTCAAGGAAGTTTGATCTAACTATTGTCTTTTTGAGTAAGTTCTTTCTCCTACTGTGGAACGCAATCTTGCCTAAGGATGTGAATGATAAAGGGTCACTACGGGTAATTCACATTGGATTTAGAATGATCTCTTGACTGTTTGATGTGTTTGCAATGCAAGGCGTATTCAGGTCATCACGACGTTTATGTTTTGATGCTTGTACAAATTGCTATATCAAAATGGACATGATATTCAGGTCATCCTGACATTTGTGCCTTGATGCTTATATTTAATCCAACATTTTGAAAATAAAGTCAATATTCATATATCCATGGTTGTTGTCCAGTGGGTGTTGTATTGATTCTTGCACATACAAATCGATATTCATATGTCTATGGTTTCATGGCTAGTGGGCATTGTATTGATTTATCCGGTTACCTAAAAGTTCAATGATGATAACAAATTGACACATGATCAGTGACTAGGTCCTAGGTCTTAGGTTGCATTTCATTTTACATGTCTCATTGCACTTTGCATGTTTACATGATCTCACAATGATTAAACGAACTTCAATGCTTAAATGATTTTTCAAATCGCATCTTCAAGTCTAACAAGAGCTGAATCTCACACGAAGGTTCCTCCAATGAAATTGCAAGTAGAATCCTTTTTCGGGATCAAAATTCAAATCTGAGATCATTCATATTATTAACTACTTGCATATTCGACCTTCAATCATCACAGAAATCCAGTACTCAACTTAACTGATTATCTTACATCAAACTATCAAAATTTCAACTTGGTCAACCATGGTCAACTCATGGTCAAACCTAGTCAAATTCGGTCTCCAAGACCTCCAAACGATGCAGAATGCGTTCTTGGATGTGTATAACCACTTCTCAAATCAATTAACATGCTTCTAAACTATAACGCTGACTTTTCTTGTTAGATTTCAATTTTAATCCCGAAGGGGGCATGGTATTGCACATCATTCAAAGTCTGTAAATCAAATTCTATCGATCAAGTCTATCAATATCTTTCATCAGTGATCAAGACAAACAATCACGTCTAGTCACTGATTCATCAAAAGTCCTCATCGCTCGGGGCAAATCTATCATCACTTGGGGCATATCAGATTCATCGATCCATATCAATCTGGTATTCTCTTAATCTTGTAATCTGTATCATTTTTTACAACCATCAAATCATAGTGTTATTTCCTTGGTTCTTCGGCAACTAAAGGATTCGGATGTGATACCTACTAGTTCTGCTAAGACAATTGAGTCTAGAACGGGTCACTCACTTCTTATCAATCCTAAGGTTCAGAATCAAGCATTTTGACACTTTTTCGCAATCATCGGTTCATCGCTGCTATAGTGAACATTATCTTTGGTCATTCAGGACTTATTATCTCCATATCAAATCAATATCAATCAACTCCTATCTCAATATCTTTCAATCGGTTTCTATCTTGAGATCGGTTTATCTTTTGAATCAGTTTCATATCTTTATCAAACACAGACTATCTTTGAACCACTGCGCTTCACACAGTAATTCAAAGAGGGGCAAAATGTAATACCCCAAAAATGGGCTATAAGTTCATTAACCTCCTATATCATCAAATCATATGAAATCAACATCAAAGTCCTAATCTAAGGCACATCTAAACATCATCAAATCTAATTGATTATCTTAAATTTTGCATCGGGGAATATTCCTAGTAATATTCCTAATTATCTTAATTATCTTTAATTTTAATGATTATTTGGCGATAAATCACATTTATCCTAAGTTTGATTAATTGAATATTTTCATATTTAATTAATTAGATTTAATATTTGCCACTTAATTGTGTAATTAAATTTAATTATATCTATTATTAATTATATTATTTAATTTTGACAATAAATCTAATATCATGTGAATAATTGATTAAATTCTTATTTAATTAATTAAAGCAAGTTGTCATTATTTAATAATATAGTTTTTAATAAAAGTTTGATTAAATAATTGATTAACCCATAAATCAATTGTTTTATTTTTAAAAGCAGTTAAGTTGGAAATAAATCACTTTACTATTAAATTAATTCATAAATAAAACATGCACAATCATAAAAGCAGACAACTATCAATTATCAATTAAAGCTAAACTCTATTTTGAGTTAAAGCTTAGCTTTTGCATGTTTTTGTGACTTAATTATCTGTTATTATCAGATAACTCAAAAATCAAGCTGAGTTAATTTGAGTGATTTATGGCTTTTATCCATGCACCTCCAAAGCCCTGGATTTCTATAAATTAAGGCTTTAGCTCTTCACAAATCATCTCATATTTTGCACAATCACGCTGGAGAATTAGAGGCTGAGGAATCAACTTGCGAATTCAAAGCTTTGTGAGATCAATTTCAATTGCATAGTTTTTATATCTTAGCATAGAATTTCATAGTTTTCATATCATTGTTAGAATCTTCATTGTTAGATCATTTAGCATTCATTTCATATCAAGTTTTTCATATTAGCATAGATTCATATCAAGTTTTCATTCTTATTGCATAGAAAATATCAAAAATATAGATTAATTGTATTCAATTTCATATCCATCTTTTGCATTCAAATCCTTCATTTAGGTGTCGTCTAGGTCACTGATCTCGATTACAATCTGAGAACATTAATCTCGCACCTATTAGAAGGCAGTAAATCGCTTGGTTAGATAGCTTTCAATTTTGCATGATTTTGATTATAGCTAACCTCTAATGTTTTACTGAGTGTTGTGTCTACAGATCAGGTATAATTTTCACACACACACTACTGAGTTAGGTGGGGCCGATGCCAGGGGTTTTTGAGGTGTTGCTGATGAAGCGGTCGGAACAAATAAGAGATTGACAAGTGTCTTGTGGGTGCCAAGCGATGCTTATGTGGTGGTAGGGAAAGTTTTCAAAAAGCTTGTCGCATGATCGCATGGAGGCCTTTCAGCTCATGCGATCATGCGACCGTTGACTTTTTCAAAGTGCTACTTTTTTCGTGGGACGGATTTTTTTAAAATGGTGAAAGCTTAGAGGAGGTCTTTCTTTTTCTTCTAACTTGGCAGTGCCCGATAAAGGTTTCTTTGCTTGCATGCTGGCGGATATGTTTTAGTAGGGCTTTCAAACTTAGCAGATTCACAGATGCACAGTTAGAGGATTTCACATAGTCACTAGATAGACCCAGGGTTAAGGAAAAGATTAAGTGTTTCAGCGACTAAGGAAAGGTGAACTCGAGGTAAGCCAGGGTTAAGTTTGTAGGCGGACTTGTGGGCCCAAGGTGTCTTGCGTGGCAACAGAGATAGTTTTAAAATGGCTGTCGCATGATTGCATGAAGCTTTTCAGGCTCATGTGATCATGCGACCATTATCTTTTTCAAAGCAGTGGTGGATTCAAAGGGCAGTCGCATGATTGCATGAAGCTTTTCAGGCTCATGCAATCATGTGACCATTGCTATTTCAATGGATGGCGGTGGCATCGGTGGGCTCAATGGTTGTTTTGATGAACGCTAGCGATCTGTCACATGATCGCATAGCCCCGTTATAGGCTATGTGGACATGCGACAAACCGTTAGCCGTGCCAATAGGAGGTTATACAGTGCAGTGTTCTTATGCTGATGAAACATTGAAGAGCTGGCACCATCTGTATTTTAAATTCAAATTCATTGCGAAGATTAGATTTTGAGCATTCATGACTCAGTGGGCTTGCAGGGAGGTAGATGGATCAAGATGAATGTTTGTCTACAGGTAGGATCAGTGCAAGCATGGGCACACAGGGAGAAATATCTGATCGGCTATGATTTTCAGAGATTCATTTATGATCAGAAGCGACTATTTTAGGGTTGATTATTATAATGCATATTTATGTAGCCCTAAAATTTTTTTGATTCCTACCTGCGTGCAGGGGATGTATATATTCATTTTTGGAGCTTGTAGTAAAGGAGGAATTGGCCAATTATAAAAGGAAAGAGTTTTCTTTCTTAGAGAGCAATTTGTGGCATTTTTGCCCCTTTGGCTTTCTACGGTTGTAAAATTCCCATCAATAATACAAGCATTGCAGAGGCATTTTGTGATAGTCTTTCATGTCCTTGTGTTTCCCTGTTTGCATTATCTCTTATTGGATCAAAGTGTATGCATGTTTTTCAATGATGTCTTAGTTTCCCTGATTCCTCTTATTTTCTATAACTGTGTGTGTTATTGCGTTGATCTGATATAGATGTTTTGTGGGTATATTTCAGCCCCTAAAAATCTTGTCTCAATCCTACAGCGAGTTATAGGAGTGAATGTTTGTTTGCAGGTCATGGATTGATGTCTAATCCTGAGAGTCTTGTTATTGTGAAAGAATCTTCCTCTTTCCCTGAACATCCTCTTTTGTTTGTAGAACCTTCCATGAAACACTTATGCAGGCCTATTCAGTAAGTTGTGATCTCCCAGACCTAAGCCTCTCATTGGTTTCATTCCTCTATATTGAGATCCAAACCCTAGTTTCGGTGCATCACCTAGTAGGTAGATTTGCTTTTAGTCATTTCCTTTCACACACTCCTTCTATCCCTTTCCCTCAAAATAATTTACTTTCATGTTAAGAGAAAATCAGGGTGATTATCGAAGAGGAACCAATCTAGAATCTGGAGGTCTCATCTCGGTTAGCAAAAGGTCCCACAACCTTGAGATGATTCCCATGTTATACTGGATTATCAAGACCAAGAGAGCTTGAGATCAGATGCGCAAATTTAGTGTATAATAGTAATATTCTCTCCTTCCTTCTTCTTCATGTCATCAAATCTACCTCTCAAGCTTTCATCTCTGGCTCTCATCACATTCACATTGTAATACCCCAAAAATGGGCTATAAGTTCATTAATCTCCTACATCTTCAATTCGAACAAAATCGACATCAAAGTCCTAATCTAAGGCACATCTAAACATCATCGAATCATAATTGATTATCTTAAATTCTGCATCAGGGAATATTCCTAGTAATATTCCTAATCATCATGATTATCTTTAATTTTATAATTATTTGGCAATAAATCACATTTATCCTAAGTTTGATTAATTGAATATTTTCATATTTAATTAATTAGATTTAATATCTTGCCACTTAATTATGTAATTAAATTTAATTATATCTATTATTAATTATATTATTTAATTTTGACAATAAATCTAATATCTTATGAATAATTGATTAAATTCTTATTTAATTAATTAAAGCAAGTTGTCATTATTTAATAATATAGTATTTAATAAAAGTTTGATTAAATAATTGATTAACCCATAAATCAATTATTTATTTTCAAAAATTAGTTAAGTTGAGCATAAATCACTTTATTTATTAAATTAATTCATAAATAAAACATGCACAATCATAAAAGCAGACAACTATCAATTATCAATTAAAGCTAAACTCTATTTTGAGTTAAAACTTAGCTTTTGCATGTTTTTGTGAACTAAATTATCTTTATTTAAAAATAACTCAAAAATCAAGCTGAGTTATTTGAGTGATTTATGGCTTTTTCTCATGCACCTCCAAAGCCCTGGATTTCTATAAAACCAAGGCTTAGCTCTTCATAATTCATCTCATATTTTGCACAATCATGCTGGAGAATTGGAATTGAAGAATCAAAGCTCTTGCGAATCGACATCTTTGTGAGATCAATCTTATTTTTGCATTCATATTGCATATCATTGTTAGATTAGCATTGCATATCAATTTTCAATAGCATTCATAGCATATCAATTTCATCTAGCATAGATTCATATCAAGTTTTCATTCCTTATTGCATCATAAAATCCAAAAAAAAAAATAGCTTAATTGCATTCAATCTCATATCTAGGTCAATTGCATTCAAATCCTTCATTTAGGTGTCGTCTAGGTCACTGATCTCGATTACAATCTGAGAACATTAATCTCGCACCTATTAGAAGGCAGTAAATCACTTGGTTAGATTAGATTTCAATTTTGCACGATTTTGATTATAGCTAACCTCTAATGTTTTACTGAAGTGTTGTGTCTACAGATCAGGTACAATTTTTACACACACATTTTTGGCACCCACCGTGGGGCCCTGAAATGGGTTTCCAAATCAATTCTATCAATTTCTATCTTTTTCTTCTCGGGATCTGTGCAAAATTGCAATTTTTAATTTTTGTCCGTACATCTGTCGTACGAGTTTCTGACAAATGTCGTATGGGAGCATACCCACTATCGTATGATACTGGACACACTATCGTATGACAGTCTATTGGATCGAGACTCATTTCATCACTTACCCACTATCGTTTGGGAGCTCAACTATCGTATGGTAGCATACCCAGTGTCGTACGAGTTTTTGGACTGTCGTTTGGGAGCATACCCACTGCCGTACAAGTTTTGGTACCAGATTTGAATTGTCATTTCATTTTTGTAGATAGTTTGTCAGATTTGATTTGCAGATTTTGATTGACATCTAACCCTAACAATTGAAATTTACTATTTTTTTTTAATTTTTGCTGATTTTGATTGGGAAAATCACAAGAATTGCTAAAAATCAGGTAAAATCTACTAAGCGCATTGCGAGGATCATGAGGTATTCTCCTTGTTCTGAAAACATTTTGATTTGGACTTAAAATAAATCTCTCACGTGTCAAGCTTGTGTGCATCTTTTCATGCTTTTGATCTATTTCTACACACTTGCATAATTTGATACTAGGTTGTGATCCCTTAAGGATTCATTAAGTAGTCTTAGAATACTTGTGATTGATCTTGATTGCTATCTTGGGTTATTGGACTCGCTAATCCACCAGCCCCTTATTTCCTTCCCTTGGTTGCAATCTCAGTGCCATAAAGGGGAGGGGTCAACAGGATAGAAGCGTTAAGTGTTCCACTTCGCAACCCTTTTGTGCTTTTAGGAACTCACTTGTTTTCTAAGTTGGGGACTCATTTTCAGCTTGTGTGAGGTGTTAAGTGTTCCACCTTGTGGACTCATCTCATATTCTCTTTAAGCGTTAAGTGTTCCTCTTTCTACTTTTTGGGTACTTTTGGTAGATTTTCTTTCGGGAATATATCTGTGCTCACATAGTAATTAGGCCCTATGAACACTATTCATGATTCTTGAGAGATTGGATTCCTAGAGAAATCTTTCTTGACGATAGAATCCTTGTAGGTAGGGAGGATACTTATTGTGTTTCACATTCAACTTGGTTAGTGCATCTTCTCTTATTGATCGACACATTCTCTCTTCGGAGAGATTGATAGATCACGTAGGGTTGATATCATGAGCTTTGGTGAATCAAAATTGGTTAGTGCATCTTCTCTTATTGATTGATACATTCTCTCCCAACAGAGGTTGATAGATCACGTGGAGTTGATATCATAGACCTTGGTGGAACAAAACTTTGTCTTAGCGTGTCGGATTAATCTGCTTGCTTTGTTTGGGTTAAAAGTGAAAAGGTGTCAAAAACCTTGGATCTGGAGCCAAGTCCCCTTGTGGTATAAATCTGTGAGTCACCTTTAGAGAGGGTTAACCATAGCGGATGATCCCTTCATAGGGAAAACTACGTTGATGAAACCTCAAGCGGTCATAGCCATTTCAGACGTGGTAGTGACAGCCGCTATATAAATGTCCTTGTGGAAGAAATCTCCACAGGTATGGTTCATTGTTGGGTTGTCAGATCTCCCTAGCAACTCTTGAAGATTAAGTTCTCGGACTGTGTCAAAACCCTGGTGCGTCGGGCTTGGAGTTCACCCCTTTGAATCATAAAAGTTGCAGAGTCAAACCATTACTAAAAACCCTAGATAGGCCAATTTTTCATTCTTAGGTATATGTGTGTTATTGCAAAACTTTTCAGAGCATACACAATCAGTACTCTTAGGGATTAGCACAATTTGGTCACTTGATTGTTCATGCACAAGGTTTCTTTTGCCCTTGTTCATTGTTTTCAAATGTGCTTGGAATCACTTGCTTGCTATTCTACGCACTTGTTTATCTGCTTGGCTATTAAAAATGATCAAATCTGGTATAACCTTCAAAACCTGGATAGTACAATTTGCAAACAATCAAAAATTGAAAACCTTAAGTTTTGCAAAATTTAACATAAAATTCTTTCTGGAGTCAAAAGTCATTTCAGGAAGTCAAAAGTCGTATGAGTTTTGTCAAGTGTCATTTTAGTATTGCCCATCTATCGTATGAATGAGAACCCAGTGTCATACGAGTTTTCAAACCAACAAATTCAAGAAAGTCAAAACCCTGTTAGCAATTATCGTACGAGTTTTGTCAACTATCATTTCATTGCTACCTAACTGTCGTACGAGTTTAGCAACTGTTGTTTCATAGACTACCCAGTGTTGTACGAGTCTGCAGAGTGTCATTTGGAAAAATTTGAAAGAGTTGTCAGAAATTGTCAAATTGCAAGATATCCAATGTTTCCAGCCTAGTTCTAGAATCTGTCAAAAATATCATTGTGTCAGGAACAGAGCAGTAGCTATTGAGCGTTCTACCATTTTTTGAGATTGATCTTTTGAATCCGATCTAACCTTCTGTCTGATCAATTTGAGTCCTTTTTATCTTGTGTCAAAACCTTGTCATAACTATCAATCTTCAATCAATCTTAAAAAATAGACTAAGTGTTGGGAACTCGTGTCCGCTATCTTTTGGGCGATCTATCCCATACATCTAGGGCATAGTTTCCTTCACCCACATCTCATCAAATCTTTAAAACAATCATAATCTTGACAAGGTTGCGTCATCCGATTTTCTCATCAAATAGATCTTCAGTTGTCTTCGTCATTTTCTTCTGTTTCATTCAAAGTTAATGGTGGAGACCAGAGCTTCTTCACACAAGAAATCAGAAGAAACATCTCAGAACTTACTTTTACCCAATACCCTGGGTCCAACTCTTGAACAACTCATCAAGTCTAGTATCTACGAAGATGATGGTCTCGGTAACTTTTGATTAAAAACTGGTTACCTACCTCCTCTATCAACTCACAGAGGTAATCAGCAAACTCCTCCTCAATCTATTCTAGAGAGTCCAAAAACTCCTATCATGTCTCGAGCAGGGAAAAACCATGGTTCTCTAGGAGGAGGATCCCAAGGACCCCATTCTCAACATAATGCCAACTAAGAACCTACACCCTCTGAAATCCATCGATGTCAGAATGAAGATGAATTCAAAAGAATGATGAGGCATTTCTTGAAAGTGGATAGAGAGGCATACTTTTTACAATTAGCCCAGGAAGGAGCTAAACTTCCTCCTCACTTCAATGTCGAAGATATCATCACACATGAGGAAGAAACTCCACTCATAGCTATGACAAGATAGATGCATGCTATGCAAGTTGAACTTAACAATCTTAAGAAAGAGAAGGAACCTAAAGAGCTCTCCATGGAGGCCCTATGACCTTTTCCGTTCGACAAAAACTTGTATATGCCACCATTTCCAAAGAAAGTGGAGATACCAAAGTATGACAAATATGACGGACACTCTGATCATCAAGATCATGTCAGAGAGTTCTGTACGCACTCCATTGAATTCATGCATGAACCGACCTATCTGATGCATCTTTTTCCTAGATCCTTGGGAGGAACATCCATTCAATGGTTTTCGAGATTACCTTCTATGATCAAAAATTTTGAGGAATTGATTAAATTGTTTTATCAACAATATTCCTACAATATTCAACATCTGATTACCATGATCGATATCTGTAACCTCAAGCAATATCCAGGGGAATCATTCCTAACACCAAGTTCATCTAATGTCCCTAAGATAGCTTTCAATCTCACATCTGCTTCTAAACAGAAGGCTGCCTTGAAATCTTCCAATAGAAAGGATACAAGACCTACATCTTACAGCATCGTCCAACAACTCTAGCATACCAATGCCAAAATATCTATGTTTGAGTTACTTCGAATATCCCCAGCTCACGGAGATGTCCTAGACAAAGCTTTGCTCAGCTCTAATGTTCCTGAAAACCTAGATCTAGATAGGTTCCAGACTATGGTTGGTCATCTAACGTCTCCGCAATATATCTCCTTTTCAGAGGAAGATGACAACTCTTTGAGTCACCCACATAATCAGCCCTTACACATAGAAGTCTTGATCCAGAACCGTCGAGTCAAACGTGTGTTGATAGATGGGGGCGCAGGCCTCAACATTTGTTCTTACAACTTAATCACACAGTTGGGATTCTCAGAGATGGCTATTGATCCTCGAAAGATCACCATAAAAGCCTATGACAAACAAGAAAGAGCTTCTAAAGGCACCATTGTCTTACCCATCCGAGTGGGTCTGGTCATCAAAGATACCACATGTCAGGTGCTTGATCTGCCATTGGCTTACAATATCCTTCTAGGGAGACCCTGGATACATTAAATGCAAGCTATTCCTTCTACATACCATCAATGCTTGAAATTTCCCTATGAAGGGGTAGAAGTTACTATCCTAGCAGATCTGAGTACAACTTGCAATACATTGAAGGAAAGTGCCGATAAGCTTGTTCCCAATAACAGAGAATCTCCATCAAGCAACAAAATGTGGCTTCCACATCCAAGATGGAAGACATTGCTAAAGAGATCAATATCAGAGAAAATGGGATGGGAGAATACACTATAGAGCTAGTCTTGTCTCTGACATCTCTCCCAATCTCACCTAAGTCATATGGACAATCCTTGAAGTAGTCTACATTAGAACCTAAGGAACCTATGGAAGCATACAAAAGAAATTTTGTGGCGGAGCAAGTATCCAAAGAAGAATTTGAAGAGGATGAAGCTGTGCTTGCATGGCTATACAAAGATGATTCTGAATCCCAAATTGTTCAAACTAGCGAATCTGTAGCACCTACAATCCCTTCTAATTCATATGGTCCAGGGAACAAATTGATAGCCAAGATGGGATATTCCAGTCAAGGACCTCTAAGAATCAGAGGAAAGGGTCTTGTGACACCCATTTCACATATTGGTAGAGCCAACAAAGATACTGGTGGCTTAGGCTTTAACAACAAAGGTGGCTTAGGCTTAATCTCAAAGGTGGTTGTTCTCATGTCATAGAACAAATTACACCAGGAGAACCCCTTCTCAAGAAAGAAGAGACAAAACCCTCAGATGATGATTCAGATAGTTCAGAACTCATCCCCTATGAAAAATTGCCTAAAGAGATCAAAGATCTTCTTGATGATAAAGATGATCCTATCAAAAGAATTAATGTAGTATAAACACAAGAACCTACTGTAGTGCAAGAGATGGTTGCACCACAAGAAACAGCCAATCTCGAAGGTGATCAAACTGATCCTAAAGCAGAGAGTAGTTATTCTGACACTGATTCCCATGAATATGAATTCAAGTCCGAGACTGAGGGTAATCCTTCTTGGGGTATTCATTCTGACTTCACATATTTTCTCAGATTTCCTAGAGATCCTGAATCAGAAGCTGAGTCAAATGACTATGAATGGGGTGCCATTCCAGAAGAAGATGAGCTTATAACAGAGAAATATATTGATGTTATTCACCAATATGTATCTCAACCCAACGTAGGTCTAGAGAAAAACAATGAACTTAATGTGTCTGATCCACCTATGGCTGAAGAGGACTCCAATGATGATGTTGAGCCTATTCACGAATTGAACATTTTGAGCTGTAATATCACCTTTGAACTTGAGTGTCGGGTTAGGACCAATGATGACATATCCATGTCTATGAACACCATATCCCAAGCCTTTCCCATTTTAACTATCCAACGCCTTGATCTTATTGATTGAACTTCCACAAACCCAAGCCATGATATCTACACCTTTCCAAATGACTATGCCCTTGCTTGCTACCTCAATGTAGTTGAGCCTATGAGGACTTCCATTAGCGAACCGAGCGTCAGCATGATTGAGTCAGATATCAAAATATCTTAGTGAAAATAATAACAATAAAAAGAAAAAGAGGTCTGAGGGTGAAACCCACTTCCTGGAAGTCTCAAAACCTACAAAAGTAAAAAGAAAGGACATATCTAAAGGTGAAAACCTCTCTAAGGTGCCTGTAGATGAGATATTTGATGTCCTTCCAAGTCATTTATAGGACAGATCTCCAGTTCTAATTGAGCCCACCCAATCCATCAATTTGGGTACAACAGAGGAACCACAATTGGTACATGTAGCACAATCTTTATCAGAAGAAGAGAAACAAAAATTTACTGCATTCTTGATAGAAAAAAAGATCAACTTTGCATGGAAATATTCAGATATGCCAGGATTGGATCCCAATCTCATCATGCACCATCTATCCATTGCTCCTGGGGCAAAACCAGTCAAACAGAAATTGAGAAAGATGCATCCTCAAGTGGCACTCTTAGTCAAAGAAGAGGTAGAAAAACTCCTCAAAGTTGGATTCATCCATGTCATAGACTATGCTGAGTGGATCTCTAACATTGTACCTATTTCAAAACTAGATGGTTCAATCAGAGTGTGCACAGACTTTAGAGATGTGAATAGCGCATGCCCTAAGGATGACTTTCCACTACCTAACATTGATATGATAGTGGACATGACTGGGGGCTATGAAATGTATTCCTTAATGGATGGCTTTTCTGGGTACAACCAAATCAAAATTGCTCCAGAAGATCAAGAGAAAATAGCTTTCACATGTGCGTGGGGAACCTTCTGTTGGAATGTTATGCCATTCAGACTCAAAAATGCTGGAGCTACATATCAAAGAGCAATGACATCTATTTTTCATGATATGATGCATAGAACAATGGAGGATTACATGGATGATACCTTGGCAAAATCCATGATTAGAACTGAACATCTAATAGACTTGAGCATGATCCTCGACAGAATGGAAAAATTTAGTCTTCGACTAAATCCGAAAAAGTGTGCTTTTGGAGTCACTTTTGGCAAGCTCCTAGGATACATCATCTCCAAGAAAGGTATTGAGGTCGATCCAGCTAAGGTGAAAGCTATCATAGAGATGCAACCTCCCAAGAATATCAGTCAAATGTGAACTTTGCAAGGGAGAGTATAGTCCATCAGAAGATTCATATCACAGTTAGCTGACATATCACAACCTTTCACAAAGACATTACATAAAGGTGTGACCTTTGCCTGGAATGAAGACTATGCAAAGAATTTTGATCATATCAAGAATTATCTCTCGAATCCTCCTATCTTAATGCCTACTATTCATGGGAAGCCATTAATATTATATGTCTCCGCAATAGATACATCACTAGGGGCATTGATAGCACAACATGATGAGAACAAGAAAGAAAGAGCCATCTACTATATCAGTAGAACTTTAGTGGCCTATGAGAAGAACTACTCAATGATAGAGAAGGCATGTCTAGCTGTGATCTTTGCATCGTAGAAACTGAGACACTACATGGTAGCTCATACTACTCATTTGGTAGCTAAAATTGATCCACTGAAATATCTTCTAAGCAAAACTGCCCTCACAGGTAGACTAGCTAAATGGGTCATGCTCCTGAGCGAATTTGACATTGAATATGTTGAAAGAAAAGCTATCAAAGGATAGGTCATTGCTGATAAATTAGCTGAAAAACCACTATTTGATGATACACCCATGCAAATGAAATTTCCCGATTCCTCTGTCATGCACCTCTTTTCTAGAGCATGGCGGTTATTCTTTGATGGCTCATACACACAGAATGGATCTAGAGTAGGCATATTGTTCATGACTCCTCAAGGATACTCGATGCCCAAAGCATTCAAACTAAAGTTTCCTTGCACAAACAATATTGCTGAATATGAGGCACTTCTCAATGGTATGAAAATGGCAATACAATGGAGAGTTACAGAGATGCACATCCATGGAGACTCACAATTGGTTATCCACCAAGTCAATGATGTGTACCAAACCAAAGATGAAAAGCTCATTCCTTACAAGAGAATGGTAGATGATTTAAAGAAATACTTCATCTCTATCACATTTGAGCAAATACCCAGAATGGAGAATAAGGCTGCCGATGCAATGGTAACACTATCTACTCTCTTACAGTAGCCCAAACATGAGCTACGCTATGAGTTCCTGGTGGAAGCCCTATCCTATCCTACATATGACTCCCCTAACACCCACATGATCTACACTGTTGTAGGTTATGACTCATCTCGCTACAAAAATCTATTCTCCTATCTCCATGACCAAATCATCCCTGAGTCCTTTAACCGTTTTGAAAAATGAAACCTTATCTGATCCGCATCCTGATATGTCATCATTGGTAATGATCTGTACAAACCAGGTCTAGATGGTACACTGCTTATATGTTTAGAATGGGAAGAGTCTCAACGTGCATTAGAGGAAGTCCATGAGGGTATTTGTGGGTCACACTCAAACGGTTTAACACTAGCTCAAAAACTTATTAGGGCTGGGTACTATTGGCTTGAAATGGAGAAAGAGGCTATCAAATTTGCTAAAAACTGTCAACAGTGTCAAGTACATGGCAACTTGATTCATGCTCCAGGGAGAGATTTAATTCCCTTTACTACACAATGGCCTTTTCAACAATGGGCATTTGATCTCATAGGTGCTATCCATCCGCACTCTTCCAATGGACATACCCATATAATCATAGCTACATATTATTTTATAAAATGGGTAGAAGCAGTTCCTCTAACACAAGCAATGGGGAAACATATCTCTATGTTCATCCTGAACTACATCATTTGCAGATATGGGATCCCTCACTCTATAATCATAGATAATAGGAGACAATTCAAAAACAAGGATCTAGATGACTTATGTGCCAAATTCAAGATTACTCAACATTGGTCATCTATCTACTATCCTCAAGGGAATGGACAAGCTGAAGCTTCAAACAAAAATCTCTTGAAAATCTTGCACAGAGTAGTGAATAAAATAGGAAGAGACTGGCATCTCATGATCAATCCAGCTCTCTGGGCATACAGAACTAGTATTAGAGTGCCTACAGGGGCTACACCTTTCGCTTTAGTTTATGGGTCTGAAGTGGTACTACCTATTGAGGTTGAAATCCCATCACTCAGAATCAGAATGCATGGACTTGTCACTGATGAAGACTACAGAGTGTCTAGGTTACAAAAACTTGAATTACTAGATGAGCGTAGGCAAGAAGCGTATGATCATCTCAGAGTGTATCAGAAAAGAATGTCTAGAGGCTACAACAAGAAAGTCAGACACAGAGAATTTCAGGTTGGTGATCTAGTGTTGAGAGAAAATCCTAAAAATCAATCACATCAAGAACGCAAGGGGAAGTTCGAACCCAATTGGCTGGGTCCCTTCGTAATCACTACTACTTTTGGCTCTGGTGCCTATCAACTCTCAACAACTGAAGGAGAACAACTCTGAGAACCAATCAACGTTCTCCATCTGAAGAAATTCTACACCTAAGGCATTCAGTGCTTGGTAAATGTCCTAAAAAAATCTTAAAAATCAGAAAAAGTCCTGAAAAAATGAACATCTTGGTGAAAACATAGCAATAGGTGCCTTGATGATTTGCAAAAAAAATCAAAAAATATCAAAAGTACAAAAAAATTGAAAAAATGAAAAATACAAAAAAAATGAAAAAAAGAAAAAGTGCCTTGGTAAAAACCTGGAAACAGGCACCTTGGTAGCAAAAATAGAATCTCTACCAAGATGGTGAAAACTTGGCAAACAGGTGCCACTTGTTTCAAAATGCTCCATCTATCAGCACAATCTTGGTCTTTCCCAGCTTTCAGTTTGCTTTAGTCTGTGTATATCCTTGTTTCGATAAAGTCAGTTTGTACACCAATCAGCTTGCGCATCTGTATCCTATCAATGTTCAAACTTGGGGGCAATCAATGTCATATCCTGTGGCCTCCAATGTATCTTAGACGTATCCTATCCAGTCAGAGTCCTTTGAAGCTTCAAGTTGAGTCAGTCAGTCAGTCTCGGCTCCAGAAAGGATTTTGCATCTACAACAATCAAACATCAAAACAAACTGAAAACAATCTGTGCTTCATGCTTTTATCTCCTTGTATGCTTATTGATTCGCATTGAGATTTTTGCATATTGTGTCCCTTCGAGCTCCTCAATGATGTCCTTTATAGGATTTAGAGAGTGATGACTGGGGGCATAATCTTTTATTGGTTTTCTGCTTGTATGTGAAATCTAATAACTTTGGAAATTCTGGATTGAAATGGTGTCTGACTGTAAGAGCCTCTATCTTGAATTGGATGGCCATGCATACCTCGACCATTGATACCTAGAAAATTCAAGGCGTTTGATCTAACTATTATCTTTTTGAAGTAAACTCTTTCTCCTATTGTGAAACGCGATCTTGCCTAAGGAGGTGAACGATAAAGGGTCACTACGGGTAATTCACACTGGATTTAGAATGATCTTTTGATTGTTTGATGTGTATGTTAAATGCAAGGAGTATTCTGGTCATCATGACGTTTAAGTTTTGATGCTTATACAAATTGCTATATCAAAATGGACATGATATTCAGGTCATCCTGGTGTTTGTGCCTTGGTGCTTATATTTACTCTGACATTCAGAAAATAAAATCAATATTCATATATCCATGGTTGTTGACCAGTGGGTGTTGTATTGATTCATGCACATACAAATTGATATTCATATGTCTATGGTTTCATAGCTAGTGGGCATTGTATTGATTTATCCAGTTACCTAAAAGTTCAATGATGATAACAAATTGACACATGATCAGTGACTAGGTCCTACGTCTTAGGTTGCATTTCATTTTGCATGTCTCATTGCATTTTGCATGTTTGCATGATCTCGCAGTGATTAAATGAACTTCAATGCTTAAATGATTCTTCAAATCGCATCTTCAAGTCTAACAAGAGCTGAATCTCACATGAAGGTTCCTCTAATGAAATAGCAAGTAGAATCCTTTTTCGAGATCAAAATTCAAATCTGAGATCATTCATATTATTAACTGCTTGCATATTCGACCTTCTATCATCACAGAAATCCAGTATTCAAGTTAATTGATTATCTAACATCAAACTATCAAAATTTCAACTTGGTCAACTATGGTCAACTCATGGTTTAACCTAGTCAAACTTAGTCTCCAAGACCTCTAAACGATGCAGAATGCATTCACTGGACGTGTTTAACCACTTCTCAAATCAATTAACATGCTTCTAAACTCTCAACACTGACTTTTCTTGTCAGATTTCAATTTTAATCCTGAAGGAGGCATGGTATTGCACATCATTCAAAGTCTATAATCAAATTTGAAATCATATCTAATTTTGGAAATCAATATCTTTCATCAGTAAACAAGATAACAATCACGTCTAGTTACTGATTCATCAAAAAAGTCCTCATCACTCGGGGCAAATCTATCATCACTTGGGGCATATCAGATTCATCAAGATCCATATCAATTTGGTATTCTCCTAATCTTGTAAACTGTATCAGTTTTTGCAACCATCAGATCATAGTGTTCTTTCCTTGGTTCTTCAGCAACTAAAGGATTTGGATGTGATACCTGCTAGTTCTGCTAAGACAATCAAGTCTAGAATGGGTCACTCACTTCTTTGCAATCCTAAGGTTTGGAATCAGGCATTTTGACACTTTTTCACAATCATAGGTTCATTTGCTGCTATAGTGAACATTATCTTTGGTCATTCAGGACCTATTATCTTCATATCAAATCAATATCAATCAGCTTCTGTCTCATATCAATTATCAATTTCGCATCAGTTTCATATCTCTATCAAACACAGACTTTCTTTGAACCACTGCGCTTCGCACAGTAATTCAAAGAGGGGAAAAATGTAATACCCCAAAAATGGGCTATAAGTTCATTAATCTCCTACATCTTCAATTCGAACGAAATTGACATCAAAGTCCTAATCTAAGGCACATCTAAACATCATCGAATCATAATTGATTATCTTAAATTCTGCATTAGGGAATATTCTTAGTAATATTCCTAATCATCATAATTAATTTTTAATTTTATAATTATTTGGCAATAAATCACATTTATCCTAAGTTTGATTAATTGAATATTTTCATATTTAATTAATTAGATTTAATATCTTGCCACTTAATTATGTAATTAAATTTAATTCTATCTATTATTAATTATATTATTTAATTTTGACAATAAATCTAATATCTTATAAATAATTGATTAAATTCTTATTTAATTAATTAAAGCAAGTTGTCATTATTTAATAATATAGTTTTTAATAAAAGTTTGATTAAATAATTGATTAACCCGTAAATCAATTATTTATTTTCAAAAATCAGTTAAGTTGAGCATAAATCACTTTATTTATTAAATTAATTCATAAATAAAACATTCACAATCATAAAAGAAGACAACTATCAATTATCAATTAAAGCTAAACTCTATTTTGAGTTAAAACTTAGCTTTTGCATGTTTTTGTGAACTAAATTATCTTTATTTAAAAATAACTCAAAAATCAAGCTGAGTTACTTGAGTGATTTATGGCTTTTTCTCATGCACCTCCAAAGCCCTGGATTTCTATAAAACCAAGGCTCAACTCTTCATAATTCATCTCATATTTTGCACAATCACGCTGGAGAATTGGAATTGAAGAATCAAAGCTCTTGCGAATCAACATCTTTGTGAGATCAATCTTTTTTTTTTGCATATCATTCTTAGATAGTTTCATATCAAGTTTTTCATATAGATTAGTTTCATATAAGTTTTTCATTCTTATTGCATAGAAAATCCAAAAAAAATAGATTAATTGCATTCATATTTCATATCTAGATCAATTGCATTCAAATCCTTCATTTAGGTGTCGTCTAGGTCACTGATCTCGATTACAATCTGAGAACATCAATCTCGCACCTATTAGAAGGTAGTAAATCACTTGGTTAGATTAGATTTCAATTTTGCATGATTTTGATTATAGCTAACCTCTAATGTTTTACTGAAGTGTTGTGTCTACAAATCAGGTACAATTTTCACACACACATTTCCAGATCACTACCATAAACTAGAACAAGTTTATCCCACATTTTCTTCACTATAGTGCAATCCTTGACATCCTCAAATTCAACATCAGATAGAGTAGAAACAATCTCTATCATAGTAATATTGTGTTCATGTCGGTCTCTCAACTGATCAAGAGTCAAAGGTCCAAGAGTTGGTTGTATGTAGCCATTGTCTAGTAAAGGTATATCAGATTATCCAATTCCAGATATGTAAAGTCTCATCCGACTTTGCCATGTAGTAAAGTTGTCTTTGTTTAGCTTCGACACTTCCCTCTTATACATCTTGTAATCTTTCTGCTCAAGTCCTGAAAAATATCTTCCAAGAAACCAATATGCTCTGATACCAATTGTTACAATAACTGAGAGGGGGGGTGAATCAGTTAGATAAGTTATCCTATAGTCCTAAATACAAAGATATACCTTATAAAATAATTCCAACAAATTATGCAGCTTAGAAACATAAAATATCAATCTGTCTGTCTAGTTTACTGATTACCACTAATTATCTAACTGTGATTATCGACTAAATCAACTATGCAGTATGTAAAGTATGATATCAAAACAATCATCACAAATAACAGATAACACCATGATTTAACGTGGAAACCCTGCTAAGGTAAAAACCACCTACGACCGGTAACCCAAAATAATTCACTCTTCTGAAGTGAGCTTGGTGAAGAGCCAACCCTGTTAAAGGCTATAATACACACTATTAGGTGTGACCTGGTTAGAGGATTTATCACTAATAGTTAAATTTTGACCAGCATTCACTATGGGGTCAACAAGATAACCCTTTACATTCAATGAATTTCATAGGGTAGAACATAAGACTATTAAGTCCACTCGGTTAAGATATTTTCTGATTCAATGGTTAAACTGATAAAGTACTGATCTGATTCAAATACAACTCAATTGAAAATATTCAAATCTATGCCAAGCCCATACAAAATCCTCTGATCATTAATAAATTCACTTCCTCAATATTTCTCAACTTACTTTCACTCGATAAATAGTTCTTTGATGCTTGGTAGTATTTGCAGTCTCGATTCTTTCACTAACTAGTTTGATCAGGTATGCATGAATATAATATTCATTCAAAATCTCTATAGTCTTGTTCTTTCCAGCATGTTTCAATAATGAAACTCATATCTCTTATATAGACAAGTAAACCATTTTCATATTAGCCATTAGATTTTTCCACCTAATCTCTTTCATCTATTTTTCCGCTTAAACCTTCCTCAGCAGGTGTGTCATTAACATGTTTCAATCTCATCCTTTAGATCTTCTACAAATTTTGCTAACCGTGGATCTCATAACAAACTTTATCCTTAACCTTGAAATCATAACAATTTCTAGCTCATCAAATTTAGTCAGCTATTCTTAGCATTTAATATTTTCATCCATACTCGGTTAATATAAAAATGCATTGGTGATAACTCGATAACTAGCTTAGTTAATACTATCACTCGGTATACACAGCAATGGCTTGGTGTATATATAAATCTTCAATTACCGACCACATTAACATGTTCAATTTCAAATCTCTTGTTTATAGTAGATTAATGTAACATGCTCAAGTCAACAATATAAAGCCATAGACTCATCAATAAGTTACCCAATATTTTCCTTATCCTTATCTTTCATAACCATCTTTTCCTCATGTAGATATCTCATTTCTTCATCTTTTCTTCCTTCAACAGATATTTAGATGTTTGTAACTAACATGATAAGTACTATCAAAACTAGTTGACATCAATGACAACATATTGACTAATTTTGATGAAGGGTGCTCCCCTTAATACCATAAACACATAATAGAAACAGAGAAAGAACAACAACCATATGCAAGAACAAAAAATTGGCTTCTTATTATCTCCACAAATGTGGAATTACAAACTTTCAAAATTACAATATGCAAAGCCACATGGGCATTCCCTTACAATATTATGTAGGACAAAGCCTCGAATCAATGCCCAGATCTACTACCCAGAAATGCCCTAGACAACACTATGGGCCTTCTTTATATAGGCATTTTTCCACCACCCGAGAAGGTTCCACAAATTTAACCCTAAGGGCCGACCAAACTTAGAATTATTTTATTTTTCAATTTATTAAATCAAAATCAGCTCAAAATAACTTTTGAAACCCGAAATTTTTTTTTGAAGGAAAATTATTTTCTGCCATTTCAGGTGACCCAACTTTCGGAGACCATAAGTCATCACCAATTGACCCGATTCACTTTTATAACCCCATTTCAGAAATGCCACGAAGTGCTCTACTGGCTTGACCCACACAAGTGCCCGTCACCCAAATTTTCAACATCATCTGAGGACTCTAAAGCTTCAAAACTGAGTTCAAAGTTTTTGTACCCTACTGACAATACCAAAAATCTTCAATATCTTCAAAACTAGACTGATCTAGCCATGAAACTTTGCTGGTAGGCTGATATAAATGAGATGAACCTCCACATGTAAAATCAGAACATTCTGAGATCGTAAGACCAACTTACTAAAAATAGCAAGTTTCCATGAATAGCAGCTCTGCACAAGATAGCCCTTATTGAATACAAAAACATAAATATTTTTGGGTGATGCAAGATTGCTCTTACACCCAAGATGCTCCTGCATTAGACACCCAGAGTAATTTGAGAAGTGACCCTGTCACGACTCAGGGATGTAGAGGAAAAGCAAGATGGTTAACCTCCTCCTTTGTTAGCCATGATGAATCTTCAATAGGTCATCCTTTCCATTTGACCAGATATTTTTCATATGTCCTGTTCCTTGTGCTTCTACCAACACGACTATCCAATATATCCTCAATCTCTTTGGTATCTGAATTAGTTGCTAGAATACTCCACTGTGTTGCTGTAACCTCATCTTCAACACCTCCCTCATGATACTCTATCAAATCTGAAACGTTAAACACTGGTGAAATATTCAGCTCAATAGGCAATTATAACTCATATGCATTTCTTGAATCATGCTTCTTCAATATCTTACATGGCCCAAACTTCCTCATTTTCAACTTGTTATATGTACCAACCGGAAATCGCTCCTTTCGCAAATGAACCATGACTTCATCTCCAACCTGAAATTCCTTATGCCTCCTTTTCACATCTTCTTTAGCCTTATACTGCGCATTCATCTTGGTAATATGTTTCCTCACCTCTTCATGGATGTACTTCAAGTGTTTTGCAAAATCCTCAACTTCAGCACTACTTATTTCTCCTTTATCTATCTTTCTCAATTTTGATGCATTTCTGGGACTACTCCCATATACAATCTGGAATGGTGATTTACTAGTGCTCCTATTGATAGAATTATTGTATGCAAATTCTTCCTATGGTAAAATCAAATCCCATCCTATTGGCTTATCTCTAACCAAACATCTCAGCAAATTTCCCAAACTCCTATTCACCACCTCTGTCTATCCATCAGTTTGTGGATGATGTGATGAACTGAACTTCAAATATGTCTTCAACTTCTTCCACAATGTACGCTAGAAATATCCAACAAACTTAGTGTCTCTATCTGAAACTATGGTCTTTGGCAAACCATGTAGTCTCACTACTTCTCTGAAAAACAATTCTGCTATATGAACAACATCATTAGTCTTCTTGCAGGGAATGAAATGTGCCATCTTTGAAAATCTATCAACCACCACAAAAATTGAATCATGTCCCCACTGTGTCCTTGGTAAACCAAGAACAAATTTTATACTGATATCCTCCCAAGGCTTCTCTGGTATAGGTAATGGTTGATACAAACCTGTATTTTGCTTCACTCCCTTCGCCATCTAACATACTCTGCAACTCTGTACAAACTTCTTGACATCTTGCTGCAACTGTGGCCAATAATAATTTTCACTAACCAAAGCAAGGGTTTTATCTCGACCAAAATGTCCAGCCAATCCTCCACTATGCTTCTCCCTCATAGAACTTCGTAGAATGCACAACTGACTCCCTCTGAATAGCATATCATCTTGGACAATCACAATTGAATCAAGTGTTGTTGTAATGTATTGTGAGGAAGTGTTTTGTAAATCTTGTTGATAGTTTCACTTATGAAATGGTATAATCATGTTCTTATGAAAACAAGGATTGTAGAATAAAGTGTTTTCAAATAAGTCTCTCAAAGCATTGAATAGGAATATCAAATGTTGTTTCCTTGAAGTTTCTCTTTGAGATAGTAATGAAAAGATGTAGTTGTTATTAAGAAAAAAGAATAGATTTCCTTCTTGCTAAATGTTATTTATGATGTATTACAATGAAGGTTATTGAGATGAAAATTGAGATGAAAAGAGAGCTTTCATTATGTTATAAATCTTGATCTAGGATCATTGTATGTAAATGTATTGTTTTCAAAAAAATAAAATCAATCTCTATTTCACATCCTTTTATCCATGCAAATAAATTGTGAGCTTGTCTTGTTATTTTGAAGAGAAAATCATTAGCTTAATATGCAAACATAAATAGAAATTTTAGAGCTTTAAGCACTCTATAGAGAAACTATAAAGTTAAAAGAAAAACCAATTTTATCTCCTAATAGTAAAAGAATCATCAATATTAATTTAGGTGTATGGAAGAAAAATAAATAGCAACACAAACAAGTTCAAAAAGAAAGAGACTAAGAAATGGGCAAAAATGTGAGAAGAGAGACCTACAGGTCTCTGGAATTTGTATGGGAAAATTTCCCATACAAATTCATTTACCACAGTCAGTATAATATTATTTTGTCTACCAACTTGTAATTCAAAAACAAATATAATAGTAGTCTAATGCATTAAACCTATACTCTACCTAAGCTATTCCCTTATTGGCTCATAGAACAGAGGGTAATTATTTGCAAACAAAAATATCATATTATATATTATGCTTTGGTCATTGCACTTTATACTCACCTTATTTTATATCTTATTATAATTTTATTCTGCCCACCTTTTTGTTATCTCAACCCCAAAAAAGAGGCGCACTACATGGAGTGTAGGCTTGTATTAAATTACCAACCCTTCATTGGTCAATGCACCTGTACTAGTACAGACACATAATATATACCATTGGTTGAAAACCCTTAGTCATCTTCAACCCTGCGCGTGTTGTCCTTGGCAAATTGGCCAAAGTGCATTGACTATTACCTTGCTATCCTTGCTGAGTTTTGGATGAAGGCTACCTTTCCAACTACACCTGCGTAAGGCTTTCTTAGTCTTAGGAAATGGGATGGGGTGGGACCCAAACTCCCAAATCCCCACACCCCTCACCCAATCTCCCCTCTTCTCTAAGTGTTGCGCAGGCTTTTAGGAGAGAACAAAGCCATTTTTTGATGCATGCGCCAGTCTCTTGGCTGCAATACCCCTTCTTTGACTTTCACATGTGAACCTAGGAGGGGAAAAGGATGTAGGGAGATAGGTGTATAGCTTAGTGGGTTTAGTTAGGTAGATTACTTTTTAATGATTTTTATTTATTATTATTTTTTTAATCATTTAATTAATAATTATTGCTTATTCTAAATTGATATAATTAATATATTATAGTTTATTAATTGATTAATAATAATGTTAATTAATTATTATACTATAATTATTAATTATATAAATTATTAATTAATAGTTTATAATTTATTAATTAGTTAATAAGTATATTAATTAATTAATATTATTAATTAGTTAATATATGTCTATTTAATCATAATCATCTATTAAATTGATTATTTAATTCAGATATATATTCAATTCATATTATCATTAATTTATATAATTATATATAAGAACATTATTTAAAGAATATTTTAGGCAATGCTCTTCTACTCTATGTTATCTATATGATTCTTAAAACAACGAATTGTTCATTTGTAACAAGGCCTTCATTATTGAATTACACTTGGTATCACTATTAAATTAAATATGATAATAGGACTTTTCTAGATTGTATTCTAGATGGCTGAACTAACCTTGTTTAGTTTAAATTCTAATTATTTCAAATAGTTAAGGATAATTTTATTAAATCAAGATTTGATCATCCTAACCCCTTCGTAAACCCGGCTACAATGTCACCACCTTTTTGGATCCGTCGTTAAAGCATTCCGGCTAATAACTTTTATGAAAACCATCATTTGTAGAGACAGTGTTCTTCATACTCTTTTGAACTTGGCCTTGGGTCCTATTAACCTGCAACTTAAACTTGGACTTAATTTATCCTTAAAAAAAAAAGTTGGTGTGATTTTTAGGTAAAATTTTATGGGCATGACAATATCATCTTGGATGATAAAATCCAGCCATTTCATCATGGCTAGAGTAACAGGTTCTTTACAAGCTTTCCAAGCTTCACCAAAATCAGGATCCTCTAGATACAAATTCTTGAGTTCTTTGAACCCAAACACCTCAATCTGCATCTCTATCAGCAATAGTTGCCTTATGCTAAGCGCATCTGCAACCCTGTTAGACTTTCCACTTCTATGTTTCAAAACAAATGTATAACTCTGCAAAAACTCAACCCATTTAAAATGCCTTTGATTCAACTTTCCTTGACTATTCAAATATTGCAAAGCTTGATGATCGGTATACAAAACAAAATCCTTAGGAAGCAAATAGTGTCTCCACTTCTTCAATGCCTGAACTATAGCATAAAATTCTTGATCATAAAGAAAATATTTTCTCTTGGCATCTTTTAACTTTTCACTAAAATAAGCAATAGGTTTGCCTTCTTGGCTCATAACAACTCCTATTGTAGTACCGCTAGCATCATAGTCTACTTGAAACACTTTATTAAAATCTAAAAGTGCTAAAACAGGTTGTTCTGTAACTTTTTGTTTCAATAATTGAAAAATCTTTTCTGCCCCATTAGTCCACTTAAACTCTTTCCTATCCCCTCTCATTGTTTCAGTCAAGGGACCACAAATACTACTAAAATTTTTGATAAACTTTGTGTAAAAACTAGCTAGGCCATGAAAAGATCTTACCTCGGTAGCACTCTTTGGAGTAGGCCATTCAAGGATAGCCTGTACCTTCTCTGGGTCCATTTTTAGACCTTCTGTTGAAACCAAAAATCCCAAATACACTAACTCTTTCTTCACAAAACTGCACTTCTTCAAATTAATCAACAATTTCTCATCTCTCAGCTTCTCAAACACCATATGAATATGCATCATATGTTCCTCCAATGTCTTGCTAAAGATCAAAATATCATCTAGGTAAACAATGACAAACTTACCTAGAAATTTTTTCAGAACCTCGTTCATGAGTTGCATGAAGGTGCTCGGTGCATTGGTTAGCCAAAAGGCATGACTAACCAGTCATACAATCCTTCCTTTGTCTTGAAGGTAGTCTTTCATTCATCTCCTTCTCTGATCTGAATCTGGTGATATCCACTCTTCAGATCTATTTTTGAAAAATACACAGCTCCACTAAAAAAATCCATAATATCATCCATTCGTGGCAATGGAAACCTATACTTGATTGTGATCTTGTTTATTGCTCTATAATCTGTACACATCCTCCATTCTCCATTCTTCTTTGGTGCTAATACTGCTAGTATAGCACAGGGACTCAGACTCTCTCGAATCAACCCCTTCTACAAAAACTCATGTACTTGTCTGTTCAACTCTTCACTTTCTGCTGGTGTCATTCTGTGTGCTACCTTGTTTGGAAAACTAGCTCCTGGAATCAAATCCATCTGATGACTGATCTTCCTTACGGATGGTAATCTATTAGGTACATTATCAAACATAATATCCTGAAACTCATTCAATAAATCTGGAACCTCTACGGGTACATTTTCTACTTCTTCTTTACCAACTTTTTGAATTAAAGCAAAACACACATGCTCATGCCTCATACCATCTAGGAATTTTATTCCATTAAAAAATGTTATTCTAGCATTACCACATACCTTTTCTTCGGTCTCCTTCAATGGCATTAGCTTATGTTGCACTCCATCCTTTGTCAGGGAATAGGTATTCACACGACCATCATGTACTGCACATCTATCAAACTGCCATGGTTTACCCAACAACATATGGCATGCATCCATAGATATGATATCACATAGTACCTCATCTTGATACCCGCCGATCTTGAACTTTACTAGGCACTATTCACTGACCATGACCTTGTGGTCATCCTGCACCCAGACAATCTGATATGGATGTGGGTGTTTCTGTCTCTTGAGCTTCAACTTTGTCACCATCTCTTCTAACACCAAATTGTTAGTGCTTCCACTATCAATAATCATATCACAACATTTACCCTCACACTTGCATCTAGTGTGAAACAAGCTCCTCCTTTGTTCAGGTTCATTCTCACCACTCAGCAGGACTCTTCTATTGATCAACATTTCTCCTCTTTCAACATCTTCAAAATTTGAGGATCTGGCATATTCATCTACATGTGCGAATTTGGCTTGGCTTTCATTCCTCCTATCCATCCTTCCTTGGCATTAAGGACATTCAAATTCCCTATGACCTTCTTCTCCATAGTGAAAACATGTTCCACAGAAGCCTCCTCTTCCTGAACCTTGGCCTCTTCCTCTTCCTCTCTGATCTCTATTGTTCTGATCTTGGAAATGATTGGAATTGTTTCCTCTCTAATTTTGACTACTATTTGCCTCATCCTTATTTTTTAGATCTTCATTTCAGCCTCCATATGACCACCGACCAGATCATCCACCATGATCTCTTCCATTTTGTTTCCTCTCGAACTTCTTGTTTAGCTTTTATTCTACTTTTAGGGAAAACTGGTATGCCTCTTCAATACTGTTCATTCGAACCAGATTCAACTCCTCCTAAATGCTCGGCCTCAACCCATTAAGGTAATGGGAAACTTTCTCCTTATCCACTTCTGCATGGCTTGTTCTGATGAGGATTAGATAGAACTCCTCTGTATACTCCTAAATAGATTTTTCTGCTTGCTTCAAACTTTGCATCTTCTTCAGAAGGTCAAGCTCATAATCAACAGGAATGAACCGTCGCTTCAATTTATCCACCATTTGATCCCATCTTGTGATTTTATCTTTCCCTCTTCTATTTCGCTCCAATTGAATCTGTTGACACCAAATCTTGGCATGACCTTTCAGTCTGGCCTTCACAAATTTGACCCTATCAGGATTGTCAATATCTTCATAATCAAAATATTCTTCACATTCGTTGATCCAGTCGATCAACTCCTCTGGGTTAAGATTTTTTGAAAATACAGGAACCTCAATCTTAGGTCTTTTCCCAATCTTGGAAATGGCATGAAAAAATCTTTCTTCCTCCTGGTTCACAACTTTGACTTCTCCTTCTTGATCTTCTTCTTCAGCTTCATCCTCGCTTTCATCTTTGACATTAAGATTCATTCCTCTATGAATCTCCTCTTGCAATGGTCGCACTTGTCTCTGGAGTGCTCTAACCTTAGGTGTTACAACACCACCTCTTCCACTACGTTCCCTTCGTGGAGACATTTTCATGATGCGCGCTGAAACCCTAACCATAGTCCTAGTGCAAACTGCCTCATAGTCAGTGATCTATTTACACACTCAGGAAAACCTACTCTGATACCACTTGATGAAGGGTGCTCCCCTTAATACCAAAAACACATAACAAAAATAGAGAAACAACAACAACCATATACAAGAACAAAAAATTGGCTTCTTATTATCTCCACAAATGTGAAATTACAAACTTTTAGAATTACAATATGCAAAGCCACATGGGCATTCCCTTACAATATTTTGTAGGAAAAAGCCTCGAATCAATGCCCAGATCTACTACCCAGAACTGCCCTAGACAACACTACGAGCCTTCTTTATATAGGCATTTTTCCACCACCTAAGAAGGTTCCAGAAATTTAACCCTAAGGGCCGACCAAACTTAGAATTATTTTATTTTTTAATTTATTACATCAAAGTCAGCTCAAAATAACTTTTGAAACCCGAACAGAAATTTTGAAGGAAAATTATTTTCTGCCATTTCAGGTGACTCGACTTCTGGAGACCATAAGTCATCACTAGTTGACCCGATTGACTATTATAATCCCATTTCAAAAATGCCATGAAGTGCTCTTCAAGATTTACTCATGCAAGCACCCATCATCCAAATTTTTGACCTCATCCGGGGCCTCTAAAGCCTTCAAAACTGAGTTCAAAGTTTCTGTACCTTGCTACCAATATCGAAAATCTTCAATATCTTCAAAACTAGACCTGATCTAGCCATGAAACTTTGCTGGCAGGCTAATATGACTGAGATGAACCTCCACATGTAAAATAAGAACATTCCAAGATCGTAAGACCATCTTACTAAAAATAGCAAGTTTCCATAAATAGCAGCTCTTCACAAGATAACCCTTATTGAATACAAAAACATAAATATTTTTGGGTGATGCAAGATTGCTCTTACACCCAGGATGCTCCTGCATCAGATTTAATCATCTTACATATCATTTCAGTAGCTCGGTGATCTCTAATCATAGTTCCTTCAGTTCATTCAGAAATTCAATTGGTTGTAGTTCATCAATTCTATGGATAGCCCTTGGAAGGATTCATCATTGGAAGTGTCATTGTTGGGCGATGGAGGAAATTGGTCTTGTGAAAGTTTAGGGGATAATGGAATAGAAGAGGATATAGATATTTCTTGAAAGGAAATAGGTGTGTCATCCATGTGATTAATTTGGGATGGGCCATTTCTAGACATGGGTGCATTATTATTTTCATTATAAAATCCAATTGTTGAAGAAAATCTTTTAAAAAGTTAGATTTGGACTTTTTCTTCTTCTTGGTTGATCTTGTTGGTGAGACCATATTAATGTTTTCAAGTTGTGAAGAATTTGCTGATGGAAGATGTCTCACAAAATGTTGATCATTGATCATGCTTGATTCATATTCAAAAGATGATTTATTTGGATTTATGTTGATTTGGGAAAACTATGGTTGTGAATTTGAGGACATAAAATAATTTTCTTCAACATGTAATGTCCTTGAAAGCAAATAATTTTTTGACCTTGTAATTGGTTGACTTGATTGCATGATGGGCACAAGAGGTTGTGAGATTGTTTGAGGGACACTTGGTTGCATTGGAAAAAAGATTGGTTCATAATTAGGTGGAGGTCCCCATTGATTTACACCATGTTTTGGTTGAAAACTTTGATTTGAAACTTGGTTGAATGATTGATTTGAAATTTGATGCCATGGCATTTGAGTTGAAATTTAATTGAATTCAGCATGATCTGGGACTTGGTTGAAAAATGTTTTCTCTTGAACATGATTGGATTGGGTATGATTGATCTTGGCCTATGATTCACCTAGTTGTGAATGAAGTATTGGTATTTTTGAGCTTTCAATGAGAGATTTAATGTTAATTTCTCCTTGTCACAATTTGCTTGATGACTAAATGTAAAATTCAACTTAAGAGATATGCAAATGCAAAACTTTTTTTTTTTTGATTTTGAATGATTGTGCAAATGCAACTATGTTTTTGGGCTTTTGAAATGGTATGAAAATGCAACTTAGGATGTGCAAAATGCAACTTGATTTTAAATTTTAAAGGTTTTTAATGCTTGGGTTGTGTAACTTAGGATTTGGAATTTGGACTTTGGATTTTGAAAATGAAAATTATGTGAACTATGTTTTGGAATTTTGGACTTTGACAAAATCTTTGGAAAATACAAATCTAAGGGTATAACCTTAGGAGATTGAATAGGGATCTTGATTTAAAAGGATCAAAAGGACTAATATGTTTGGATAAAAGGGATTAGGAAGAATCCAACATGACAAAGATGGAGTTTGACAAAAGGACAATTTTGATAAAATAGATATAGGGACTAAGTCAAGATATTTTTTTCAACAACATAAGGAGAGGCTCTAATATTTAGATTTTTGTGGGATTTTGCAAAAGGTTTGAAGGTTCGAAATGCAAAATGAAATAGGACTAAAATGAGGATTAAAATGAGGACTATGATGGAGATCAAAAGTTGCAAATGCAAGAGGGATAATGCAAATTATGCAAGGACTGTGAGATGGAAATGGATGCAAATGAGGACTACTCATACAAAAAGATTACCCTAGGATTGCGACAAGGCTACAAGGAAAATGTTTTGAAATTTCATGTTCATGAGGGTTTTGAATCAAGATGTTTGTGACCAATGAACATTTAGGAAACTTTTGAAGGGTTTTTCAAATGTTTTGAAATGTTTGGAATGTTTTGAAGGTTGTTATGAATTCTTTGAAAGTGTTTTTGAAATTTATTGCAATGTTTGAGAACTCACACAAGACACATCAAGAAGAATAATTGTTGTACAAATTAAAAAAAACACCCCAAAAACTAGGCTAGAAGGACAATATCCACTGAATTCCTTCTTGAAAAAAGTTCATCTACACCTACTCAGAGAGGATAGCCTTGAAGCTTGGAGGCACGAGATCCCCCTTATAGTGCACTCACTTCTCAGGCAGACCAAGCTTTGAATTCCAAGGGTCATCAGTACCTCCCAAGGAACTTCTATCTCTACTATGGCTTATGAAAGTGTGTGATGTCTTTACGCGCATGAGTGACCCCTTGTGTCAGTGAATAGAAGGTTTTTGGAAACTATAAAAAGGATTTTAGTACGGGACATCCAGTTCAATAGGTGTGTGATAAACTCCCTCAGGAGGTCTCCCAACCTTGAGAACCAAGGTTTTACACACCAAAAGGGTATTCGAGGAGAGCTATCACCCAACCACACTGTCAATTGGATTATTAGTCACAATTGCACATTTATATAGCAGTTTGGATGGAGACATGATGTAGTACCTCCATATTTTGCTTTCAATTTTTCAGATGCCATACTCTTTTAGGCCACATTGTTGTGTGCAGATTTTATTAGTTCAGTGACTATTGATGATCTAGATTATGATTATGATTATGTGATGTCATATTTAGATGTTGCTATTATCATGTGGTGATGTTTTATGTTTCAGTTGGATTATGATGTACTTACCCCATACTAGCATGCGTATGGTGTTCATATGTATGTATTTGTTGTATGTGTCTGTATGGTAGAGGGCGGAGGTGTAGTTACTTGCTTTGTCAAGATCCACACGACCGACCATAACCTACCATTTTTTGCCATTTTTTGTATGTACATGCTTTGATTTGTGATGATAGGTTTGCAAGTACAGGGCATTGTCTTCCCTGAATTGGCAGGAGTGAGCATCCCCAAAAATATACTCATCTCAATGGTAAAGAGGGGATGTAACAGATGGACCCAAAAACCCTTTTCTAAACCCATTTATCCTAATTGTTGGATAAGTATCTATTGACTATCCTACCCGGATTTGTCAAGGTGACAAAGCTCGTGGTTCCCTATTTTGAGTTTCTAAGTTTATTTGATGGTCTTGATTATTGCTGATTGATTATATGATTTTATATGATTTTCTATGATTATGGAATTTAATATTGTAATTGGAAAATAATATTTAATTAATTCCTATGTTTTTGTATGATTATTAATTAATTAAAAATCAAATATTTGTATATTTGGATTTTAGTTAATTAATTATGTGAAAATAGGATTAGTAATGGTTGTTAGATATTAAATAATTAAACTGCATGATTTATTGGTGTTTTGAATATTTAATTATTTAATGAGAGATTATGATAATAAAATGTGCTTTATTAAAGTTTGAATATGTCATTTTTTTTTCAAAAAAGAGTCAATTTGTCTTTTGGAGACTAAGATGAGTTGTGCATAAAAATATATATTTTTAATTAATAATTAGTATTTTCTCTCAACATTAAGAGAGGGAGTTTGAATAGGATATGTCCTATGAGTCATCTAGGGTTTGCATGTATGGTGGAGTTGAATCCCTAATAGGGGGATTTTGCATTCATCTGAAGTTAATCAGGTTGTTGGAGATTTTTGGAGACATTTTTGTGTTCTTGAGTTTTTGGTGTGTGTGTTTGAGCTTTGGGAAAAGATTGTTTTGGATTTGGAATTGGCTTGGCTTGCATTGTTGATCCAAATCTGAAGGGTTGAGTATTCATTTGACAGAATTGGAAGTTTCAACATTCTATAGGCTTTCTAATTCAGTTTCTAGCATTGGAATTGAGGTAGGGGTTTGAGGAACTCTCCTGTGATTTTATCTATAGACTTTCAAAAAAATTTCTATGTTTGATTTGGTTCATAGATTTAGATTTGCTATCTGTTTATGCTTTCAAATTAAGGATTGGAAAACTCATAGGATTGTCATTTCATATTTTTATACAAACTTGGCATAGTAGGGTTATGCTGTCGAAATTTCGGGAGAGAATTCATCCTAAAACACTTAGAAAATGAAAAATTAATGTCTATATAGTTAGTACTATAGTATGACTGAATTAAATAAATGGGTTGTTGTCAAAAACCCAATTTGAGTGAAAATTCCACATTTTGGAAAAAAATCTCATTCTCTATGTAAAAATATACAGTAAAAAAAATATATACTGGAAAAGACAAATTAGTGTCCCATGTTTTTAATTGGTTGTATTTTTGAACAATAATGTTAAGGGGAAAAAGATAGATTAGAGGAAAACAAAGATATACCATGAATTCTTGAGAAAATGGATTTTATTTCCATTTCTGAAAAAAAAGAGACACAGTATGTTATTTTCGTTTTAAAAAATAAACAGACCTGTCAAAACATAAATATATATATATATATATATATATATATATGTTAGTATTTCATTTTTTTTAAAAAGGCTAAAGAAAATACAAATATATTACCAAACGAAAATTACTATGCAATAAAAATTAGCAAAGAAAATTATAACATTGGAAAGTTTTTATAAAAAAAATTGTTTTGTTTTATAAAAATTTTGGAATAAGGGAAGTGGGGGCCACTGCACCCCCCACTATCCCCGAGGTGTGCAGACCCCCTGTCAGGCGGTACCCAAAGTACCGTCGACAGGGAGTACCCTGCCGGCGGCACTTTGGGGTACTGTCGTGCAGTGGTCCCCCTCATGCCACACAACGCCTTAATCAAAAGGTAAAGTGCTTTCTTAATTGCTTTTTAGTTTTTTTTATTAAAAGGTTTTTTTTTAACATTCGATTTACTTATTTGATATTTTATTTATTAATAAATTTTATTTAATATTAATAGATTTTATTAATATGTTTTATTTAATTATTAATAAATTTTATTTAATATTAATATATTTTATTAATGTGTTTTGTTTAAATATTAATGAATTTTATTAATAAGTTTTACTTAATATTGGTAATGGATTTTCATTTGACATCGTTAATTTTTGTTAATGAATTTCTTATTTATCACAAGCACAATTTTGTTAGTAAATTATATCAATGGTCATTAGTAAATAGTTCTCATAATTTTGGTTTTATCAATCGATCATAAGAGTGTCAATTGTAGGGTATTTAAACTTTAACCTTACAAATTTAATTATTGTCATTCATAGAACAATATTTTGGTTATTTTCTATCAAAATTGGGTATTTTCATTATGATGGATTCTATGGTACTTCTTAGGTAATCTGATTTACTTATGATATTATTGGACATGATTATTGTGAGAATTTCCTAGTGGACCTTTTTCTTGAATTCATTTAGGATGATTATGGAACATATTGGATTATGGTTTTATTTTAGTTCAAATTGATGTGGTTGTGTATTCTTTGTTTCTTCTTTTACATTATGGGTTGTCGGGTACTAGATGACCTAGGAGAATATAGAGGCTGGAATATGTGTCAGGTATTCATGTTTTTCAGTTATGTCTAGTGTGTGTGCACTCTATTTGATAATCACTCCTGTTGGACCATTGGGCTCATGATATACTGTATTCTATTTTTGGTATCTCTGTAACTATATCTAGTTCTTTTGTGTGAATTTGGATATGAGGTTACATAGTTGTATACCTAATTTGATCTAGGGGAGATCTTTGAGCCTAGGGTAGTTTACCTAGATATGTGATAGGAGGTAGCTTGCAATAAGCGTCAGGGCCCACAAGTGGCTGCCAGGATCACTTATTGTAAGTTATTATTATCAAGTGAAAACCTAATATAACATTGAGAGATATTAAAATGAACCTAATAAGATAGTTTCCTCTCCCATGCTTGAGTGCTAGTACAGACTGAGGTGAGGATGAGATGATGCTTGCCACCTATTGAGGTGTGTGTATTGGCATAGTCATTGGATTCATCTGCATGAGAAGACATTGATACTGTGTATGGTCACTTGAGTGTCAGAATCCAGAGTGATTACCAGGATGAGACTCAAGGGTTAGACGTACATGATGACACCTTCCTACATGTAGTCTAGTTATCCTACATGGTCGGTTGCCTCTAGAATAGAGTCATACCTTTCACTACTTTTGTTGACCTTGAGTTAGTAAGTTATCAAGATTCCTTTCCTTGTGTTTCTTGATTTGACTTGATTATCAGATTGGGGTCCAATGTTATCTCCTCAGCACGGTGGGGTAGTACCTTTGTGGTTCTACACGGATGGGTGGTAGTGATTCTTTACCATTCAAGATTCGACATCCTTGTGCCAATGCTTGATGGTGTCTTTGCAGTTAGATTTCTTATGTTACTTCTTCATTGATGTTCTATGTATATATTCTTTAATGTAAATCTTGTATTAGAGTATCGCATGTGATACCTAATCTGGATATTGTAATTTATTTGTTAGAGTGATTACTGCATACCCTGTGACATGTGCAGTGGATGTATGTTTATTAGGATTAATGGTTATTCATGAGATGTAATCATTATGATGTAATTGTTGTATTTAATTTATGGAATATTTTGTTGATGTTAATAAATGAGTTATGTTAGAAAGTAATACTACGTCATGGGACCCATTAGATTTGTAACCTGTGTTTACAATGTGTGTTATGTGAGTTAATTGTTAATGCTTTCATGTGATTGTATATCTTATTTTGTAAACTTTAGAAAAAAAAAATTGTTCACCAAACCTAGTATCATCTTTTAGGTTAGTTTTTTTTGGGTTCCCTAGTGGGGCGTTACACATGGCTTTGGCATGTTACCACTTGAGGTCATTCCTTGGCACATTCAAAGTGAACACCTTAGTCCAAGGTAGACCTCTCTAAAAGAATTGCATGAATTTCTCTTCACCCAAGATCCATGAAGACGAGGGGAGAGGATATGTCCATACAATCCTTGAGGGATTAAAAATAAGAAAGAAGATCAAATACTTGAAATAAAAGGGTTCATTTTCCAACTAGAAAGGAAATATGATTAAAAAACACAATTTTGTTGGCAAGTGGTTAGCACATGCATACATATGCACATATAGGTACATGCACATATATGGAATGTTGTCATTTATGGAAATACTTATCATTTTTATGGTCACACATATTGGATATGATGAATATGTTTGAATGCAGTTGTTGAATGGAAAAATGCCTAAGTCCACAGATTGTTCCAGTAACCCAGTCTGACCAAAAAGCTTAGCAAGCTTCACAAAAGTTGTATAAATTCTTGTGATCTTAATGACATTCTTGTTGGACACCACTGAATACATGTGTGAGGTTGCACATGTTCATAGTGAAGGATCAAAGAGATATATTGAGTTGATTGGATGCAAAGATAGTAAACAAAGCATTACTTATTAGTGATCACTAAGGCCGACCTTGTGAATGATTGGAAATTTATTTTTGGATGCTATTTTGGATCTAAGACCAACTAAGGATTTTAATGAAGCGTGCAATTGTGTATTAACTAATATGATGTTTAGCTAGAGTAATGTTGACTAGCTTTTGTAATTATACCTCTATCATGGTATAAGTATATAAACACATTTTTATAAGTGTGTGATGATGATAATGATGACATGGATGGATGTGAACTATGAAGGAATCTAAGAGGCAGAGAAGTGATCAAGAAAAAGGAGAACAAGAGGGGTTCTTCAAGGAATACTGTGTTAACTCTTTGTATTCAGGACAACATATTTTTTGTAATTGTTGTTGCACCTATTGTACACCCCTAATAGGGTTTGTTTCCCTTTAACAAGGCTAGGACCTTTAACATGGTCAATTCTTAAATAGGGATCTTATTGTATACATCCCCTAACAAGGATCTTCCTATATTGTAATAATCAGTTCCTAACAGGGCTATAACTCCTAATAGGGTTTCAAGATTCATAGTGTAGAATTTAGTGGGTACCATCCCCACTGGGGTTTTCCCCTTAATAAGGTTTCCTCAAAAACAAATATGGTGTTTGTTGGCTTGCTTCCAACACCCCAAATTTTGAACTTTTAAAATCAGCCCCATGAGAAAAGTTCCTAAATTGTCTTGATATCTTACTAATTTTTATTGCTAATGATGGTTTAGTAAAGTGTAATTAATGAAAGGGCAGCATTCAAGGATGTGTTGAACTTGAACTTAGAGCCTCAAGGTTCAAAGTTCAAAGTTTGAAATGCAGTTTGCAAAGTTCAAAGTTCAAAGTTCAAAATCAAACTTGCAAATCCAGAGAGTTCAAGTTCAGTTCAAAGCCAGTTTCAAGGCTCAGTCCAAAATGTGAAAGTTCAGAGCTACCAGTTTAGATTTAAGTTTCAAAGTTAGATTATGATATGTAGATTTGAGGTCCACAGTTTAAACATCAAAGTCAGAGTTTGGATGCAAGAATTAAAGTTGAAAATACTGGAGCATATAGTTTTATGTTCAAAGCTCAAATTGGGAAATCTGCATGAAAATGAAAATTCATATCTGCAAATTCAAAGATTCAAGAGTCTCAAACTAATTTCATATTTTCGTGATATGACTAGCCTCTTAGTAATTTGATGGTTTAATTTTAGAGCTCCATTTTGTGAGTCCAGGTTAAAAAACTCAACAAGCTCCAAGAATCAATGTGTGCCTTCCGAATTGGATTTCAACAATCTTGTCTTTACCATATCAATGAAAGGAGATTAATTTTAAGTTCATATAAGATTCATAGTTTCTAATACAAAGCATATGAAGGAGAACAAGCTCATTTGGGTAATGGTTCTACAAAGTTTCATTTGAGATAGTTTTTGACTTACTCAAGAATGCAGAAAATAGTATCACTGCAGAGGTGAGTACACAGCAAGGTTGTCATATTTTACCTCATGAATAAATTTGTGGCTCTAACTCAGATCAGTTAAATCCACTCTCTGAGTTTCTTCTAAAATCATGCAAATAGAAAATTTATGGCACAGTGTATTTAAGAGAAGAAGATGTGCAAGTCACTGAGAACAATATTTCAGCAAGACTGATTTATGACAGTCATATATACCCTAAAAAAGTAGCATGTTTCTTTTGCCTCATATATTAATTTTGAAATCCCTCTACTTAGACTATAGCACGCTATGTTTTGGAAAACATATCCAAAAATTAGGTCAATCCAACGTTGGAGCAAAATTTTATGCCCCCCGCATGGAAACCCAATTTCTCTGCCATGAAAAAATAACTGATTTCGGTGGAGTGTAATGATAGAAGAATGACATCTGACAGTCACTTGGCATGAAAATACTTTCCTAAACATCACAAAATGTCTTATTATTATGATTTGATCCTAATAATTCATTAGGTAATAGTTTAGAGAGATATATAAAATAACCCTCAAGAGATATCGGGGGGTGAAAAAAGTTTTTGAGATGTTAATGTTAGAAATAAAAGTCATTCAAGAATCAGTTTTTAGAACCGATAAGCATAACTGAAAGAAAGTTGTTAGGAAGAAGGGAGTTAAGTATTGGAAAAGGAGGAAGAGAGAGGGGTTCTTCTGGGGTTAGTTGACTATAGGGAAGACATAGTATTTTAGAAATAAAATTTGTAACAAGGAATAAGAGGGGAAGGAAGATATTTTATTTTTTGAGTAGCTTTAATGAATTTCTAGAAGTAAAATGATTGGTAGGTTATTTTTCTTTGTATTTAGAAATAAAGAGAAATTGGTACATTAGATCTGTGTCTGATTATTATTTTCTCTAATTGAGATCGATCAGTTGGTCATTTCAATCATGTTTTTGAGTATTGTTCTGCATCATCAAATTGAGCTTATGAATATATCATGAATCAGTTGGTTTTTGGTGTAATTGTGCTTAGTGGTTAAAATATTTAATGTCTCTTTGATTTCTCTGTGTCTGGGAAGACCAAATAGGTGATCAATTGGTCATTTGTTTATTTTCTCAGAATCTTTTCTATTGTAATCGCATTCATTTCATGTTTATGGACGAATGTCAAAAAAAGCCTTTTGTATCTTTGGGTTAAAGACACACTCTGTTATCTCATTCACTGAATATCTTTTAATGAGGGAGTTATACCTCTTAATTCAGAGGAGGGTTATCAATTAATGATAATTCATCCAACTGTTAGTATTGTTTGTCTTTATTTTCGGGCATTTAGAGTTGAATTGTTTGTTAATTTGTGGAAGGAAAAATCTATATACTAACAGATTTTTGGCGACACTAGTAGGGAATGAAAACAAAGATCAGTGTTGAATAATTGTTTCCTTAGTTTATATGTATATCTCCATGTCTAGCAGATTGGAGACTCTGATAAAGTGGCGATTCCAGACCCTACCTAGAGTCCTGCAGAGAATCCTCTCAAAGGATGGAGCACACCACTACAAATCCTCCAAGCTTTGAGAAATGGTGAGATGGTAGCCTCCTGGATAGACTTTCCTCCGGAAACGAATGCTTCCTCCTTCCTCCAGAAACCAATGTTTCCTCCTTCCTTAGACAACTCCTAATTTCCCTTAGAAAACCAAAATGAATAATTCAAACACACAGAGAACCCCCAAAATGACTTTCAGATCAAATCTTGCAAAAATATCCAAATTTCTCTTCAAACCTCTAATCTCCCCAAACTCCTCTTGGGAAATAATTTATCCCCCAACTATATGGTTGGAGGAGTTTCTTTATGAGAAGAAACTTCTCTAACTTCCATGGTTGGTTGATGATTTATTAATTCATTCTCGTAACCACATAATAAAGCCTTTTAATAATTTTAATTAAAAATATTCCCTAAATAAGGCTATAACAAGAAAATGGAGCACAAAGCTCTCAAGTAACACACATAGCTCTCTTGGAATCAAAATAGCCTAAATTCTAGGAGGTCTCGAGTTCAAATCTCCTAGATAACTATTTTTACTGAAAGAGCTTCCTTTTTAACTTCTTTATTATTGTTTTTACTTTTAATACAATTTATTTAAACATTAAAGATACCATATATATAAAAGTAATTAAAAACACATAAATAATAATATGTATATATGCATGGGTATATGTGTGTGCACCCACATATACACATACATATATAATGTACATTCATTTATAATACAAATATAAAATAAATAAGTGTATATATATATATATATATATATATATATATATATATATATATATATATATATATATATATGTCAAAACATAAACCTTGAAACAACATCAAAACACTACGCTCAAATTTCCCAACTAGGGTAACCTCCTAACATGAATCTAAGTCCACGAGTTTTCTTGAGAGTAGCTTGGTAAAATCTCCACACAACAACAGTTCGAGAATTTTGAAGTGACACCATGACCTGTGTAGCGAGGTGGAGTCGATGCATGTTACCTCCATCACCAACTAACATTTACACACACACACACACACACACACACACATATAGACAATGGAAAACAAGGAGGGAGAGTGCCATATCATGTGGATCTCTAGTAGGAGTAACTATGAATGCCTCTCCTCATCCTACACTAACATCAAATAGTGTAATCATCTAAACATAATGGGATTAGTAGGGTTAGATCTATTATAAGCATAAAAATATAAATCAAGTATGAATCATTTCACAAATAGTTCATTTCTAAACATTCATCATTTATGCCAAATCATTTATTATCTCCATAATCAATTCTAAAATGTCCATCATAAAATGAAATAGTCCAAACATATAATCCAAATAAAAAATTAATAGTCATGTCAGTCCAAAATATGCAGATGCTAGGGTGGGCATTACATCCTCTCACCCTAGGATTAGGCTTACTCTTGAAATCATACAAATATGTATGGATATGTAGATCTGAGTTTTCTAGCATCCTCGCAAGTGGCAAAGGTTTCATCATTGGGGTCCCATAGGACCCTTACCTTCTCTATGTTGTGACTCCTGAGGGTCAAAGAACACTTTTGGAGTATACACACTGGCTCCAAAGCTAGTTGCTCCTCCTCTACCTATGAAGTGTTCCACTCTAAAATATGAGTCAAACTAGGAATATACTCTCTAAGAATGGATATGTGAAACACATCATGCACATGTGCGAAGCTGGGTAGTAGGGCAAGTTGGTAATAAACTGCTCCTATCCTCCCAAGGATCTCAAAATGGACCCACAAATATCAGTGCCAACTTAGAACCTTTTCCATAATGGATAGGGCTCTTACACAGGTAGACTCTCAAAAACACCTTATCTCACATAGAAAACTATCTATCGATCCTGTGAGCACCAACATACTATTGTAGATTTGCCACCAAGCCAGTGTTAACTGCATGTTTATCATTGATGACAACATATGGTAAGCAGCATACATTGAAGTCTTATGTAGAGAGCCTTTAGAATATATTTATTAGATATGTTATCAACATGATATCATAGATGCAAAGGTTGATTCTAAGTACAAAATGTTGTGTACTTGTTTGTATCAGTAGTGTTCCTGACAGTGTTACATGCAGATTTTTGTATGTGATTTTCAGTATGGTTATGATGGAACCTTGCGTGTTTATATTTGTGTTGGAGACATGTGTATGATGCTATGTTCATGGATACAAAATCAGTTGTGCAATTGAAGTTGAGTTGCGATGTTTCTAGTTGATAGTTACAGTTTCCTGAGATTATCTGATGGAGCCGACAATGTTTATATTGTTTTAGTAATTACAGCTATCATTTTGATATGCATGTTTTGTGATGAGTTAAGAATGTTTTGTTAAGAGCACATAATGTATTTCAGCATAAGAATAAAGTTTTAGTTAATTTGGTGTAGTTTACTGTGTGAAGAAATGTGTCTACTCATATTGAGTTGTGCGGTCCTTTTTGTGTTGTGTGCTTGGTTTAGCCATTGGATATGTTATTGAAGAGTTATATTGTTTCTCTATTATGATTTCAAGAAAGTTCTAATAGGCCGACTTGATTATATCATTTGGAGAAATATACTTATAGCTAGTCAGTTGTGATTGCTAAGTGTGATTGGAACAGTAGAGAAGAAGATGCAAATGTATTGAGACAATCAATGATTAGTTGAAGATCTATGTGAAGAAGAAGAGAGTATATGCTATTCATTGGAACTGATCAAGACAATAGGTCTACTTTCCAGTTCACCAAGATCCAGATATAGTGTACATCTTTTATGCAGAAGGTTACAGCCTTCACCATTTGAGCAGTGAGCTCCCAGATAGTGTTTCCTCACCTTTAACAAGGTTAATTATAAAAAAATCCTAATAGGGTCTGACCTTTGACTAGGTCACTGTACTTCATGCATTATAAAGATCAACTCCTAACATGGTTGTAAGATCTTCTAACATGCATCATTATACTCTAGTGCAATTTATAGTGGGTGCTAATTCTCACCGAGGTTTTTACCTATTTGGGTTTCCCTGTAACCAAAATTGTGGTGTTGTGTTAAGTGTTATCTTATTGTGTATGTGATTAATGTTATTCTATACTTAATTGGATAAAGAATTGAATCTTGTAGATAACTGATTCAACCCCCCACTTAGTTATCTCTTGGGACTATTCTTAACACATACTTCTTTTGCCTATCTTGAGCTATCACAAGATGCTCTCTGATCCTTTGAACCTGCTACTCCATTGATGAACTACAACTGATTTATAACTTGAATGAAGAATCTGTGATTAAAGATCATTGAGGAGTTGCTAATTAGATATCCAAGATGATTAAATTAGTATTATATTGTCATTGATGTCAACTAGCTTGACAACGCTTACCTTGTTAGTTACTATACCGAAAAATCTGAAGAAAGGTGAAAGAGATGAAGAACACAAGTATCTACATGAGGAAGATGTGTATGTCAAATGAGGATAAGGAATACACTGAGTAACTTTTTGATGAGTCTATGTAATGAAGGGTGCTCCCCTTAATACCCCAAACACAAAACATAAATAGAGAAACAACAACAATATGCAAGAATAGAAAATTGGCTTCTTATTATCTCCACAAATGTGGAATTACAAACTTTCAAAATTACAATATGCAAATCCATGTGGGCATTCCCTTACAATATTCTATAGGACAAAGCCTCGAATCAATACCCAGATCTACTACCCAGAACTGTCCCGAACTGCCCAAAGACAATACTACAGGCCTTCTTTATATAGACAATTTTCACCGCACGAGAAGGTTCCAGAAATTTAGCCCTTTAGGCCGACAAAACATATAATTATTTATTTTTCACAATTATTACAATAGGGTCGGCTCAAAAGAAATACAAAATATGATTTTAGGTAACCCAGCTTTCGGAGGCCATAACTTTTTAACCGTTGGTCTATTTTTCTATTGTAACCACTTTTTGGAAACGCCATGATGAGATCTACAACATGTGATAGGCGCTAGTGCTAGTCAGCTAGGGGTCGATCATGATCCAAAGCCTCTAAGACCTCCAAAATTGACCTGAAAGATTTCATACCCAAAAACCTCAATAACTTCACCAATACTGATGATGTGGCAATGAAACTCAACTGGTAGGCTGAAATGACTGAGATGAACCTCCAACTATGAAATCAGAACATTCTGAGATCATATGACCAAGTTACTAAAAGTAGTAAGTTTCCATAAATAGTAGCTCTGCACAAGATAGCCCTTATTGAAAACAAAACCAAAAATATTTTTGGGTGATGCAAGATTGCTCTTACACCCAAGATGCTCCTGTATCAGACACTCAGGGTAATTTGAGAAGTGACCCTATCACGACTCAAGTGTACAAAGGAAAACCAAGACGGTTAACCTCCTCCTTCATTAGCCATGATGAATCTTTAACAGGTCATCCTTTCCATTTGACCAAATACTCCTCATATGTCCTATTCCTTGTGCTTCTGCCAACATGACTATCTAGTATGTCTTCAATCTCCTTGATATTTGAACTAGTTGCTAGAATACTCTACTGTGCTGCTAAAACCTCATCTTCAACACCTCCATCATGATACTTTGTCAGATCTGAAACATTGAATACTGGTGAAATATTCAGCTTAGTAGGCAACTCGAACTCATATGCATTTCTTGAATCATGCTTCTTCAGTATCTTACATGGCCCAAACTTCTTCATTTTCAACTTGTTATATGTACCAACTAGAAATCTTTCCTTCCGCTAATGAACCATGACTTCATCTCCAACCTAAAATTCCTTGTCTCCTTTTCTCATCTACCTTAGCCTTATACTACACATTCATCTTGGTAATATGCTTCCTCACCTCCTCATGGATGTTCTTCAAATGTTCTACAAAATCCTCAGCTTTAGCACTAGTTATTTCTCCTTTATCTATCTTCCTCAACTCAAATGCATTTCTGGGACTACTTCCATATACAATCTATGGATGATGTGATGAACTAAACTTCAAATTTGTCTTCAACTCTTCACTTTCTACTAGCATTATTCTGTGTGCTGCCTTATTTGACAAACTGGTTCCTTGAATCAAGTCCTTCTGATGGCTGATCTTTCTTATTGGTGGTAATCCATTAGGCACATTATCAGATACAATATCCTAAAACTCATTCAATAATTCTACAACATCTACAGGTACATCTTCTACTTCCTCTTTCCTAGCCTTTGGAATTAAGGTAAAACATATATGCTCATGCCTCATACCATCTGAGAAATTTCCTCTATCAACAAAAGTTATTCTTGCATTACCACATACTTTTTCTTTTGTTTCCTTCAATGGTTTTAGCTTATGTCGCACTCTATCCTTTGTCAGGGAATAGGTATTCGCACGACCATCATGTATAACACATCTGTCAAACTGCCAAGGTCTACTCAATAACATATGACATGCATCCATAGATATGATATCAGATAGTACCTCATCTTGGTAGCACTGATCTTGAACTTCACTAGGCACTTTTCACTAATCATGACCTTGTGGTCATCTTGCACCCAGGCAACCCGATATGGATGTGGATGTTTGTACCTCTTGAGCTTCAACTTTGTCACCATCTGTTCTAACACAAAATTGTCAGTGTTTCCACTATCAATAATCACATCACAACACTTACCCTCACACTTGCACCTGGTGCGAAATAGGCTCCTCCTTTGCTCAGGTTCATTCTCACCACTCAACAGGACTATTTTGTTGATCAATGTTTCTCCTCTTTCAACAGCTTCAAAATTTGATGATCTGGCATCTTCATCTACATGTGCAACTTTGGCCTAGAATTGATTCCTCCTATCCATCCATCCTTGTCATTGAGGACATTCAAATGCCTTATGACCTTCTTCTCCATAATGAAAACATGTTCCACGAAAGCCTCCTCTTCCAGATTCTTGTCCTCTTTCTCTTCCTCTCTGATATCTATTATTCTGATCATGAAAATGATTGGAATTATCTCCTCTTTGATTCTGACTATTACTTGGCTCATCCTACTTTTTCGAATCTTCATTTCAGTCTCCCTATGATCGTCCTCCAAATCTTCCATCACATCCTTTTCCACTTTGTCTCCTCTCAAACTTTTTGTTCAACTTTTCTTCTACTTTTAGGGCAAACTAGTATGCCTCTTCAATATTGTTCATTCGAACTAGATTCAATTCTTCCTGAATGCTTGGCCTTAACCCATTAAGGCAATGGGCAAATTTCTCCTTGTCAGCTTCTACATGGCCTGTTCTGATGAGGATTCGATAGAACTCCTTTGTATACTCTTGAACAGATCTTCCTGCTTGCTTCAAACTTTGCATTTTCCTCAGTAGGTCAAGCTCATAATCAATAGGGATGAACTATCACTTCAATTTATCCACCATCGGCCCCCATCTTGTGATTTTATCCTTTCCTCTTTGATTTGGCTCTAATTGAATCTCTTGCCACTAGATCTTCAAATGACCTTTTAGTCTGGCCTTCACAAACTTGACCCAATCAGGATCCTCAATATCTTCATACTCAAAATATTCTTCACATTCATTGATCCAGTCGATGAATTCCTCTGGGTTAAGATTCCCTGAAAATGTAGGAACCTCTATCTTAGGTCTTTTCCTGATCTTGGAAATGACCTGGAAAAGCCTTTCTTCCTCTTGATTCAAATCTTCAGCTTCTTCTTGATTATCGTTTCCTTCTTCAGCTTCATCCTCACTTTCATCTCTGAGATTAAGATTCATTCCTTTGCGAATCTCCTCTTGCAATGCTCACACTTGTCTCTACAGTTCCCTAACCTCAGGTGTTACAACACCAACTCTTCCACCACATTCCCTTCATGAAGGCATTTTTGCACTTCTCGCTGAAACCCTAACCAAGGTCCTGGTGCAAACTGCCTCATAGTCGATGATCTGTTTACATAGAAACCCTAACCCACGGTCCTGGTGCAAACTTCCTCACAATCAATAATTTGTTTACACACTCAGGAACTCTTGCTCTAATACCATTTGATGAAGGGTGCTCCCCTTAATACCCCAAACATATAATAGAAATAAAGAAACAACAACAATATGCAAGAACAAAAAATTGGCTTCTTATTATCTCCACAAATGTGGAATTACAAACTTTCAGAATTACAATATGCAAAGCCACATGGGCATTCCCTTACAATATTCTATAGGAAAAAGCCTCAAATAAATACCCAGATCTACTACCCAAAACTATCCTAAACTACCCAAAGACAATACCACGGGCCTTCTTATATAGACAATTTTCACCACCCGATAAGGTTCCAGAAATTTAGCCCTTCAGGTCGACAAAATATAGAATTATTTATTTTTCACAATTATTACTGTTACCCAAAAATTCCCTATCATTCATTTTTGGCCACGGTCCTATTTTCAAAAAAGTGCTCAAGTGTCGAAAACTCAGTGTGTTTTTGACCTTCACTCTGAAAGCCCAAGATGTTTTTGACCTTCAAGCGAAAGCCTTGGTTGTTTTCGGCCTTCTGCACTTCACACTTCCTCAGCGTCAACATTTTTCTTAAGTGTTCAGTGTTGAAAACTCTCTGTGTTTTCGACCTCTAGTTTGAAAACCCTCTGTGTTTTTGACCCTAAGTGTGCAACTCTAACCAGGCGGGTCCCAGTTCCTCAAAGTTGTGCCAGTGTAGTGAAGATCTAATGACTGTCGCATGATCGCATGGGATCTCCCGATCCCATGAGATCATATGACAATAGTTGATGCGGTATCAGCAAAGATCAGCTGTCAACTCCAAGATGGCAGTCAGTGGCTAACATCTTATGGTTGGTCACATGATCGCATGGGCTCTTTCGAGCCCATTTGACCATGCGATAAACCATCAATGGTTTTGGTGGTGTCGCAGGTGGTCATCAGGTAGCATCTTCCTATTGGTCACATGATCACATGGGATGTTTCGATCCCATGCACCCATGCGACTAACCATCAGTGGTTACAAGGGTTTATAGCTGGTCAGCAGTCTTGAGGCAAGGTAGTGACAAAGCTTGCGGTTTCATGCTTGTCACATGATCGCATGTGGCTTCCTAACCGCATGAGACCATGTGACAAACCTCTAGCGGTCAGTAGGGGCAGTTCTTGTGGTGAGTCCAGGGGAGGTGATGTGTCTACTTCTCAGTGGCTAGTTGGCAGTCAGCGAAGGTTGTTGTGGGCCAAAGGTATAACATGGGCCCTCATAGATTCAAGATCTATGGTGGTCACATGTTCGCATGGGATCTTTCAATCCCATATGATCACGCAACCACCATTAGATCCTCCTGATGCTTCTGGGGCATTTCTTGTGGTGTGGTCGTGGGTCTAGCCGAGGTGGTCAGCTCCTGTTGGGCCACGTGGAAAAGTTTGACAAGTGTGATGTCTTGTAGGTCCAGGTGTCTTATGTGGCAAAGTGGTGGTAGTTTCTAAAGAGCTTGTTGCATGATCGCATAAAAGCTTTTTAGCTCATGCGATCATGTGACCAATGTTATTTCAAAGTGGTCTGTTCTTTGTGGGCTTTCTTCTGGAGATGTTGTGAGTGCAAGTAGCTAAGGATTTATGATTTCTGGAGGCAGTTGCAGTTGGGAGAATTTGTAGAAGATTTAGACTACCATTTTTGGGTCCTTTAGAGGATCTGAAATCAGATTTGAGCATTCATGGTTGAGGGGGTTGTCAGGTCAAGGTTGTTGATCTCCTAGACCTATTTCCTTCATTGGTTTCATCCCTCTATACTAAGATCCAAACCCTAGTTTCAGTGCATCACCTAGTAGGTAGTTTTCTTTCCTATTATTTCCCTTTCATGTAGTCCTTCTATCCCTTTTCCCTGAAAAGATTTACTTTCCTGTCTAAGAAGAAAACTAAGGTGACTATCCAAGAGGAACCAACCTAGAACCTGGAGGTCTCATCTCGGTTAGCAAAGGTCCCACAACCTTGAGATGATTCCCATGTTATACGAGATTATCAAGACCAAGAGAGCTTGAGATCAAAGGCCCAAATTCAGTGTATAACATTTCTGGCCCACTCGGTGAGACCACAGTGAAGATCAGAGTAAAGTTCAAAGGTGTTCTTGTTGGTTCATCTACAAAAGGATCAGAGAAATTCAATACACAAGGCCTATCAGTATAGACTCAAGCTCAAGGATTCCCCACCTTGGTGCCAGTGTATAACATTTTTGGCATGCCTAGTGGGACCACAAAAGAAGTCTACTTGAAAAGAATATGGTATCTCTGATATGCTGATAACATGTTACAGACCTAGAAGAGGTCATTTTGCTACATATCTGGTGACTCCAGAGGGTCTACTAGTTTTAAAGATCAGGTGCTGGTATGTTTCAAATCTTTCATATTTAGATTCCAGCTAATTGTATGAGTAGACATGTCAAGTTATTATGGACAGTCAGGTTACTCACCATCGTATTATGAGAATAATGCTCAATCGACTAGTTTTCAGCCTTACTAAAGCCACCCAAAGCCTCCTTTTACCCCAAGCTATTATACTTCTCAAGGGTATCAATATATCCAGTATGCCCAAAATGAGTTTGCCCTTGTGCAAAGTTATGAGAGGGCCCTTCGACAAGATGGATCATGGGCACAAGAGGCACAATAGTAGATGCAAAGCCATCTTCCCCATCATGCTTACCACCCACCCTCCCCTTCTCAGCCTATTCAGCAACAGATGCAAACTCTGAGCTTAGACTTCAAGAAGATGCAGGAGGAAAAGAGTCTATTGCTTGATTTAGTTAAGCAAGTGTCTGAGCTCAGGGAGTAGAGAGAGAAAGAGGCTCAAGGTTATTATGAAGAGGAGTCAACTCCCTACCAAGAGATGGAGGCTCAAAAATATGAGCAAGGGTTCATTCCTTACCAAGCGGTAGAGACTCTTGTTGATGAGCAACAAGTAAGGCAGTTTCAAGAGGAGATCAGATGTTGAGCTGACATTGAGACAACAAGGTTAAGATCACTTAATATTCAACAAGAGGCTCCTAGGCCTAAAATTCCAACCTAGAGGGCCCATTTGTCTCAAGAACCTACACATGAAAAGCCAAAAAAGAATTCATTTCCAAGCTTCAAGATGAGTATGCCTCCTGTGTCTCCCTCTGAGCCCCCTCAATTTCATATCCCAAGTTTCAAGGCAAAAAATTCCTTTCAAGAGCCTGTGCTTGAGATTCAGCCCACCACTCTACAAGAGCAGCCTATTTAGAGAAGTGAGTTATCCCAAGAGGCCCCTCTAGTCTCTTAGGATGATGAGGTGATTTGGATACCCCAATGGACTCTCCCTCCTAGTTGTTAGATGCCAAGTCTTTTCAAGGATACTAGTCTAGTGTCTGAGCAAGGACTAGTAGAAAATGAACTTTCATTTGAAGAGGAGAAGAAATCTGAGGTATTAGTGCAGAGTGATGACTGTGGTGAAATGGAGCAGCAAGGTGTGGTGATGGATTTTAGTGCCTGGCCTGAGCTCTTGGCTGATTTTTATGATGAGCTCCCTCTTTTTGTTGATGATGAAGAAGAGACCATGCCATTGCCTATGGCTAAGGGTCAATCAGAACAAAAGGTTCACCATCAATAGAAGGTTGATATAGAAGAGAACACCATGTCCTTGATGGGTGAGCTACCTTGTTTTATGGAGCAGGATGATGAAGCCATGGGAGAGGCTTTCCAAAAAAAGGACAAAGACAAAAGCCTTGAAGAAGAGCATGAATTTTTTAATATCATTGAAGTCTTTTGTGACAAATTGGATGTTGAACCCCTATTCCTTGGAGTGGATGTTCAAGGTCATATGCCTATTGAAGAGGGCCTAGTCTTGGATTTCCCTTTTCACAAGGAGCTACTGCATGAGAAAGATTTAGAATCAGTTCCAAATCTTCAGGATATTGACAACTTTGATAGGCTGTTGGTCAGTTTAAAAAAGGAGGATGATAGTCCCTTGTCCATGGATGAGGAGTTGTCATGGTTGTCCATGATGGAAGGTAACCATGAAGATAAAGAAGAAGCAATTAAAGAAAGCCCTGCCTTCAGACTTTTAAGAGGCTACCCCATCAGATACTTGTCCCAGAAAGAGTTCACTAAGACACCTCCATATGATCTACTTGAGGTGAGTGATCTTGACCTGGTTTTCACAGAGGTGGTCCATAACCATTTGTCAAATCTTTGTATGCCTCTTATCTTTGTAGCTATCCTCATGAGTCCAATGCAAAATACCCAGATGAGGAAGGGTAGCTACTTTTCACAACTAGTGAATGGTTTTGTTTGACCAGGTCCCTACACTGGTTAGTTTAGGGTAGGTTAGTTTTCTTGCTTTCTCTCAGCTTTCTAGCTTAGTTTTCCTATTTTCCAAGAAGTGCTCGAGCACAATTTTTTGTCCCTCTCTCTGTCAGAAAGTTTTTGTGCTCAAGAATTGACTCCTATGCCCAATGGATTACTTCAAAGGCTACTGGTCTAAATGTCTAGCAGGTTGACATCCCACAGAGGTCACCAAAATGTTACCCAAAAATTCCCTATCATTCATTTTTGGCCACGGTCTTATTTTCCAAAGAAGTGCTCAAGTGTTGAAAACTTAGTGTGTTTTTTACTTTCGCTCTGAAAGCCCATGATGTTTTTGACCTTCAAGAGAAAGCCTCAGTTGTTTTTGGCCTTCCACGCTTTGCACTTCTTCAGCGTCGGCATTTTTCTTAAGTGTTCAGTGTTGAAAACTCTCTTTGCTTTCGACCTCCGTTATGAAAACCCTCTATGTTTTTGACCCTAAGTGGGCAACTCCGACTAGGCATGTCCTAGTTCCTCAAAGCCATGCCAGTGCAGTGAAGATCTGATAACTGTCACATGATCACATGGGATCTCCCTATCCCATGAGATCATACGACAACCATTGATGTGGTATCAGCAAAGATCAGTGGTCAACTCCGAGATGGTGGTCAGTGGCTAACATCTTACGGTTGGTCGCATGATTGCATGGGCTCTTCCGAGCCCATATGACCATGTGACAAACCGTCAATAGTTTTGGTGGTGCCACAGGTGGTCATTAGGTAGCATCTTCCTATCAGTCGCATGATCTCATGGGATCTTCTGATCCCATGCACATATGCGACTAACCATCAGTGGTTATGGGGGTTTATAGCCAGTCAGTAGTCTTGAGGCAAGGTAGTAACAAAGCTTGCAGTTTCATACTTGTCGCATGATCATGTGTGGCTTCCTAACCACATGCAACCATGCAACAAGCCTCTAGCGGTCAACAGGGGCATTCCCTATGGTGGGTCCGTGGGAGGTGATGTGTTCGCTTCTCAGTGGCTAGATGGCGGTCAGCGAAGGTTGTTGTGGGCTGAAGGTATAACATGGGCCCTTGTAGATTCAAGATCTATGGTGGTCACCTGTTTGCATGGGATCTTTTAATCCCATGTGATCACGTGACCACTATTAGATCCTCCTGATGCTTCCGGGGCATTTCCTATGGTGTGGTCGTGGGTCCAGCCGAGGTGGTTAGCTCCTATTGGGCCACATGGAAAAGTTTGACAGGTGTGATGTCTTGCGGGTCCAGGTGTCTTATGTAGCAAAGAAGTGGCAGTTTCTAAAGAGCTTGTCGCATGATCACATAAAAGATTTTTAGCTCATGCGATCATGCAACCAGTGTTATTTCAAAGCGGCCTATTCTTCGTGGGATTTCTTCTGGAGATGTTGTGAGTGTGGGTAGCTGAGGATTTATGATTTCTGGAGGTAGTTACAGTTGGGAGAATTTGTAGAAGATTTAGACTGCCATTTTTGAGTCCTTTTGAGGATCTGAAATCAGATTTGAGCATCTGAAATTGGATTTGAGCATTCATGGCTGAGGGGGTTGTCAGGTCAAGGTTGTTGATCTACAGGTAGATTCAGTACAGAGATGGGCACGCAAGGGGAGATATGTCTGATCTATTGAGATATTTACAGAGATTCATTTATAATCAGATTTGACTGCTAGGGTTGGTTATTAAATTGGAAAATCTATACCCTGGTTAACTTTTGACTCCTACCTACGTGCAGTTGAGTTTGTATATAACATTTTTTGGAGCCTGTAGTGCTCAGAATCCAACAATTGTAAAAAAAGAAAGTTTCTTTCTCAGAGAGCAATTTGTGGCATTTTTTCTGCCCTTTTGGCTTTCTGCAATTGTTAAATTTTCATTGATAATACAAATATTACAGAGGCAGTTTGTGACAATCCTTCATGTCCCTGTGCTTCCTTGTTTGGCTTGTCTCTTATTGGATTGAAGTTTATGCATGTTTTCAATGGAAATTGGGGTTCCTAGTCCCTCTCACTTTTTGTGATTTTGTGTGTTACTCCGTTTGATCTGATTTAAGTGTTTTGTGGGTATACTATAGCCCCTAGCAGCCTTGTCTCATTCCTACACCTAGTTGCACAAAATGATGTTTGTTTGCAGGTCATAGGTTTAGCCTTTGTTCAGACCCACCCATGAAATACTCATCCAAGCCTATTCAGTAAGTTGTGATCTCCTAGACCTATTTCCTTCACTGGTTTCATCCCTCTATATTAAGATCCAAACCCTAGTTTGGGTACATCACCTAGTAGGTAGTTCGCTTTCCTGTTATTTCCCTTTCATGCACTCCTTCTATCCCTTTCCCTCTAAAGATTTACTTTCCTGTCTAAGAAGCAAACTAAGGTGACTATCCAAGAGGAACCAGCCTAGAACCTTGAGGTCTCATCTCAATTAGCAAAGGTCCCACAACCTTGAGATGATTCCCATGTTATACTGGATTATCAAGACCAAGAGAGCTTGAGATCAAAGGTGCAAATTTAGTGTATAACAATTACAATAGGGTCAGCTCAAAAGAAATACAAAATATGATATTAGGTAATCCAGCTTCCAGAGGCCATAAATTTTTAACCGTAGCTCTCTTTTCTATTGTAACCACTTTTTAAAAATGCCATGACGAGATCTATAACACTTGACATTCGCTAGCACTAGTTAGCCGCAGTCGATCGCGATCCAGAGCTTCTAAGACCTTCAAAATTGACCTGAAAGATTTCATACCCAAAAACCTCAATAACTTCTCCAATACTGATGATGTGGTAATGAAACTCAACTAGCAGGCTGAAATGACTGAGATGAACCTCCAACTGTGAAATCAGAACATTTCGAGATCATATGACCAACTTACTAAAAGTAGTAAGTTTCTAGAAATAGAAGCTTTGCACAAGATAGCCCTTATTGAAAACAAAACCAGAAATATTTCTGGGTGATGCAAGATTTCTCTTACACCCAGGATGCTCTTGCATCACTATGGCTTGATTATATTGACTTTATTATGTTGCATTCATCTATGATGAAGAATAGAGCTGAAAGACACAAAGCAGTGTTTTTGATAAATGAAGCATTCTAGTATAGACTGATAGAGTGTAGTGTATATTGAGCATAGTGTTAACCAAGCTTATGTTCATCAACACATTTCTTTGTTAACCGAGCAGAACAAAAAGGAATTAAATGACTAGTTTAGCCGATAAATTGATGAGCTAGAAAGTGTATGAAATCGAGGTAAAAGATAAGGTTTGTTATGAAGATCGACGACTAACATAATTCAAGGAAGATCTAATGGAGCAGATTGAAACATGTTACTGACACATCAGCTGAAGAAGGTTAAAGTGGAAAAATCTATGAATGAGATTAAGTGGCAAAATTTGATGGACAAAAAGAAAATGATTTACTCGTCTATATAAGAGACATTGGTTTCATTGTTGAAACTATGCCGGAAGAAGAAAATACTACAAAATTATGGTGTGAACAAGTTTTCATGCATTCTGATCATAATGGTTAGTGAGAACCAAGCTGGAGAACAATTGCCGAGCTACAAAGAGTAATTACCGACGGATAATAAGTTGATGTAGTATTGAATCTAAAGTGATATATTGATCAAAAAGATTTGTATGAGTTGAACATTGATCTATAAACTGCAATTGAAGTTGTTTCAAGGCAGATCATCTAGTGTTACATATTTAACCATTGTACATAGTCAAATCTCTTAACCAAGTGGACTAAGAAAGTATTTTTGTGTTTCATTCATAGAGTGAACATTGTTATCTTGTCAACCCCATAGTGACTGCTAGTTGGATGATAACTTCTGGTCTAAAATCCTCTAACAAGGTCATACCTAATAGTGTGTTTGTAACTTTTAACAGGGTTGGGTCTTCACTGACCTCACTTCAGAAGAGTGAACATTTTTGGGTTGCCGGTCCCAGGTGGTTTTTCCCTTCATAGGGTTTCCACGTTAAATCTTTTGTGTTATGTGTTGATTGTGATATTTATTTGTTATTATACTTTTCATATTACATGTTAGATTTGATCAGTAACTACTATAAGTTTTAGACTGATAATCGGTAAAAGCATAGAAAATGAAAGTATTTTATGTTTATCGAGTAGCAGAAGTTGAAGAATTTGTTTTGGATTATACATTTTGTTTTGGGACACTGAATAACTGATTCACCCCCCTCTCAGTTATTTTAACAATTGGTATCAGAGCTATGGTTGCTTAGAACAGAGTTTTAAGGACTCTAGCACAAAGATCTCAAGATGTATAAGAGGGAAGTGCCAAAGCTAAACAAAGAGAACTTCACAGTATGATGAAACCGGATGAAGTTGTACATATCTGGAATTGGTAATTTTGCACTAGAACTGATGCAAAATGGCTACATTGAACTGACACAAGGTCCTTTGACACTTGATCAATTGAAATACATGCATGAACACAACATTACTATGATGGAACTTGCTGCTGCCTATACCAATGCCGAATTTGAAGACATTAAGGGATGGACTACTGCCAAAGCCATGTGTGATAAACTGACTCTAATATATAGTGGAGATTTGAATGTTAAAAGAGCCAAAGAAGAAAGCCTAAGAGGTCATTCTGATGATATGAAGATGAAAGAAGGTGAGAAACTTGTGCAATACTCAAATAAACTAAAAGAGGTAGTACATGCTATTAGAGCATCAGATGGAATTATTGGGGATGAAACAGTGATAAGTAAGATTCTCAGAACTTTACTGTCAGTTTATACAATCAGGATCTCTACAATTCATGGAACAAGAGCTACATCCAACCTTACTCTTGACACACTGATCGGTAAGGTTACAACTTTTGAATTAAATAACTTTTACAATAGTGTTGTACCTTCTGTTGAATCCTCTTTCATGTCCTCTTTGAAAATTGGTAAATCTAGTAGTAGAAATAATAAGAATAATGATAGTGATAGTGGTACTAATGAAGAACTTGATGAGCTTGAAGCTCTTATGGCTAGAAGATTATCCAAAGGTAAAGGAAGGTATAGAGGTAAGCTACCTTTGGCATTCTTTAATTGTAAATAAGTTGGCCACATCACTGCTAGATGTCTGAATAAGAAAGATGATGATAGATCCAAAGACCGATCTGAAGGGAGCTATGGGAGAAGAGTCAATAGAGGCTACCGACACAACAACAGAGACAACCGAGATAGCTATAATAAAGGGGAAAAGGTATGTTACATAGCCGAAGATATTGAATCTGAATCTGATACTGATGATGATATAGACGTAGTATTTGTTGCTACAAAAGATGACTCAGAGGAAGAAGAGAAACACGAAGAAACAACACTAATCTCTAAAGTAAGTAGAAATGATACATGAATCATAGATAGTGGCTGTACACATCATATGATTGGTGATGTAGAGAAATTTGATCTACTTGATGAATATGATAGAGGATCTATTAGGATGGGAAATGATGCACCCTATATTGTAAGAGGTAAAGTTTCACTGATGATTAATGACAGAATAAAATGTGAAAATGCATACTAGGTAGATGGACTGAACTATAATTTGTTAAGTGTGGCACAATTGAATAATTTAGGCCACTAACTTGCTTTTGAGAGCAGAAAGGTAAAAATCTATGATGATGGAGAAAGACTTATCAGAACTGGTACACAATCCAGAGGTAATCTATTTTATCTTGATATTGATCAGTCTTCTTGTTTATTAATGAAGGATGAAGATGCATGGTTGTGGCATAAAATTTTATGCCATGTGAACTTTGATAACATGATCAAGATTAGTAAGAAGAAAAGAGTTAGAGGGTTGCCTAACTTGTCAAACCTGATCATGCTATGTGTCATGAATGTCAAAAAGGTAAGATGACTAAGTCTAGTTTTAAAAGCAAAGTCTACTCAACAAAGAAGATACTTGAGTTGATTCATACTGACCTATGTGGTCCTATGAGAACTTAGAGTTATTATGGTGATAGATACTTTATTCTTTTTTTTGATGACTATACTAGACTAATGACAGTTATGTTCTTAAAAGAAAAATCTGAAGCATTTAAGATGTTTAAGTGGTATAAGGCAAAGGTAGAAAAAGAGACTGGAAAAGAATTAAAATTCTTAAGATCTGATAGAGGAGGTGAATTTATCTCTGATGAATTTACTAATTTCTGTAATGAGCATAGTATCAAAAGATAGGTCTCTGCACTGAGAACACCTTAGCGGAATGGAATTGCTGAAAGAAGGAATAGGTCAATAATTGACTATGCAAGAACACTAATGTTGCAAAATAATATTTCTTAGACATTCTGGAGGGAAGCTTTCAGTACAGCTGTATATGTGCTTAACGAAGTACAACTGAAGGACACCAACTAGACACCCTATGAGCTATGGTTTGGACACAAACCTACTGTAAGTTATTTTAGGATTTTTGGAAGAAAATATTTTTTTTGAAAGATGAGAGAAATGGTAAATTTGATTCTAAAGGTGATGAATGAATATTCTTAGGATATTCTACTAAGAGTAAAGCATACAAATGTTTGAATAAGGTTACAAATAATATAATTGAAAGTACTAATGTCCATGTTGATGAGTTTGATGACAAGAACATAGAGGAAAGTAGAAAGGAACCAGAAGACTATGGTAGATTCACTTACATTGAACATCCTGATTAGCTACGAAAGTCACAACTTGTGATAACTGGTCAGTAGGAAAATAACCCCGAGGAACAGGAAAGGGAAATTGATGAACAAGATGGAGCTACCGAGCAAGCACATGAACCTGAACATGATGAACAAGAAAAAAGAAACCATGTATTAGCTAGTTTTGTTAGAAGAAATCATCCCGAGACACAAATTATTAGAGACAGACAAGTTGGCATGTAGACAAGAAGTAAAGCATGACAAGGTACATGTCTAGTTTGTGAATTTAAACCAAAAAATGTGAAAGTTGCATTAGAGAATGAAGAACGAGTTAATGCAATGAAAGAGGAAATAGAACAAATAGAGAAGAACAAAACCTAGTCCTTAGTACCCCTACCTAAAGATAAAAATGTTATTGGTACTAAGTGGATATTTAGGAACAAACTGAATGAAAATGGTGAGGTGACAAGAAATAAAGCTAGATTGGTATGCAAGGGATATGCACAGGAAGAAGGCATTGACTATGGTGAGACATTTGTACCTGTTGCTAGATTGGAATGAGTTAGAATGTTACTTGCATATGCTGCACACAAGAAATTTAAAGTTTATCAAATGGATGTGAAGTCAACATTTCTGAAAGGTATACTTGAAGAAGAGGTCTACATAGAACAACCTGAAGGATTCCTTAATCCAAACAACAAAGACATGGTATGTAGATTACATAAATATTTATATGGTTTGAAGCAAGCACCGAGAGCTTGGTATGAAAGGCTGCATGCTTACTTGTTAAGTATTGGATTTGTAAGAACTAGTTTGTACATGAAAGGTGATACTGATGACACTATTATTATTGCTGAGATATTTGTTGATGATATTATTTTTGAAAGTCAAGATCATGTATGTAAATCTTTTTCTAATGAGATGCGAAAAGAGTTTGAGATGTCTATGTTCGGAGAGATTAAATTCTTTCTAGGACTACAAGTGATTCAATAGAGTGATGGGATATTTATCTCACAATATAAGTACATAAAGGAAGTCTTGAAGACATTTGGCATGGAAGATGCTAAACCTATGGAAAAAATGATGGCTACTAGAAGTAAATTGACAAAGGAAGATGAAACTATAGAGGTAAACCAAACACTTTACTGATCGATGATTGGTAAGCTAATGTATGTAGTTCACAGTAGACCAGATATAACACATGCTATGGGAATTATTGCTAGATTTTTTACTAACCCTAGAGAATCACACATGATTGCTACTAAAAGAATCTTAATATACCTAAAAAAGATAGAGGATTATGGATTATGGTGTCCTAAGGAAGGTAAGTTTTAATTGAAGGTCTATACGGATGTTGATTAGGCAGGAATGGTGATTTACCAGTGCTCCTATTGATAGAATTATTGTATGCAAATTCTGCCTATGGTAAAATCAAATCCCATCCTGTTGGCTTATCTCCAACCAAACATCTCAGCAAATTTTTCAAACTCCTATTCACCACCTCTATCTATCCATCAGTCTATGAAGTATGTGATGAACTAAACTTCAAATCTATCTTCAACTTCTTCCACAATGTACGCTAGAAATATCCAATGAACTTAGTGTCTCTATCTGAAACTATACTCTTTGGAAAACCATGTAGTCTCACCACTTCTCTGAAAAATAATTTTTCTACATGAACAACATCATTGATCTTCTTACAGGGAACAAAATATACCATATTTGAAAATCTGTCAACTACCACAAAAATTGAATCATTTTCCCATCGTGTCCTTGGTAAACCAAGAACAAAGTCCATACTGATATCCTCCCAAGGCTTCTCTGGTATAGGTAATGGCTAATACAACCCTGTATTATGCTTCACTCCTTTTTCCATCTGACATACTCTGCAACTTTATACAAACTTCTTGACATCTTACTGCTACTATGACCAATAATAATTCTCACAAACCAAAGCAAGGGTTTTATCACGACCAAAATATCCAGCCAATCCTCCTCTATGCTTCTCTTTGATGAGATTCTCCCTCATAGAACTTCTTGGAATGTACAACTGACTCCCTCTGAATAGCATATCATCCTGAATGATGAAATCCAACCACTTCATTCTATCTAGAGTAACAGGTTCTTTACAAACCTTCCAAACTTAACCAAAATTAGGATCCTCTGGATACAAATTCTTGAGTTCCTTGAACCCAACCACCTCAATCTGCATCTCTTTAAGCAATAGTTTCCTTCTACTAAGCGCATCTAAAACCTTGTTAGACTTTCCACTTTTGTGTTTCAAAATAAATCTATAACTCTGCAAAAACTCAACCCATTTCAAATGTCTTTGATTCAACTTTCCTTGACTATTCAAGTATTGCAAAGCTTGGTGATTAGTATACAAAACAAACTCTTTAGGAAGCAGATAATGTTTCCACTTCTTCAATGCCTGAACTATAGCATAAAATTCTTGATCATAAATAGAATATTTTCTCTTGGCATCATTTAACTTCTCACTGAAATAAGCAATAGGTTTACCTTCTTTACTCATAATAGCTCCTATTGCAGTACCACTAGCATCACAATCTACTTGGAAAACCTTATTAAAATCAGGAAGTGCTAAAATAGGTTGTTCTATAACCTTTTGTTTCAACAGTTTAAAACTCTTATCTACCCCATTAGTCCACTTGAACTCTTTTCTATTCCCTCTCATTGTTTCAGTCAAGGGTCCACAAATATTGCTAAAATTTCTTATAAACTTTCTGTAAAAGCTTGCCAAACCATGAAAAGATCATACCTCAGTAGCACTCCTTGGAGTAGGCCATTCAAGGATAGCCTGTACCTTATTTGGGTCCATTTTTAAAACTTCTGCTAAAACTACAAACCTCAAATACACTAACTCTTTTTTCACAAAACTACACTTCTTCAAATTAATCAACAATTTCTCTTCTCTCAGCTTCTCAAACACCATACGAATATGCATCATATGCTCTTCCAATATCTTACTAAAGATCAAAATATCATCTAGGTAAACAATGACAAACTTACCCAGAAACTCTTTCAAAACTTTGTTCATGATCCTCATGAAAGTGCTCATAGCATTGGTTAGCCCAAAAGGCATGACTAACCACTCATACATTCCTTCCTTTGTCTTGAAGGCAATCTTCCATTCATCTCCTTCTTTGATCTGAATCTTGTGATATCAACTCTTCAGATCTATCTTTGAGAAATACATAGCCCCACTCAAATAGTCCATAATATCATCTATTTGTGGCAATGGAAACTGGTACTTGATTATGATCTTGTTTATTGCCCTAGAATCTGTACACATCCTCCCTTCTCCATTTTTCTTTGGTGCTAATACCATTGGTACAACACAAGGACTTAGACTCTCTCGAATCAGCCCCTTCTGCAATAACTCATGTATTTGTCTATTCAACTCTTCACTTTCTACTGGTGTCATTCTGTGTGCTGCCTTGTTTGGCAAACTGGCTCTTGGAATCAAATCTATTTGATGACTGATCTTCCTTACCAGTGGTAATCCATCAGGTACATTATCAAATACAATATCTTGAAACTCATTCAACAAATCTGCAACCTCTATAGGGACATCCTCTACTTCCTCCTTACCAGCTTTTAGAATTAAAGAAAAACACACATGCTCATGCCTCATACCATCTAAAAATTTTCCTCCATCAACAAATGTTATTCTTGCATTACCACATACCTTTTCTTGGGTCTTTTTCAATGGCTTTAGCTTATGTCGCACTCCATCTTTTGTCAGGGAATAGGTATTCGCATGACCATCATGTACAACACATCTATCAAATTGCTATGGTCTATCCAACAACATATGACATGCATCCATAGATATGATATCACATAGTACCTCATCTTGGTACCCACCGATCTTGAACTTTACTAGGGACTATTCATTGACCATGACCTTGTGGTCATCCTGCACCTAGGCAATCCGATATGGATGTGGGTGTTTCTATCTCTTGAGCTTCAACTTTGTCACCATCTCTTCTGACACCAAATTTTTAGTGCTTCCACTATCGATAATGACATCGCAACATTTACCCTCACACTTGCATCTAGTGCGAAACATGCTCCTCCTTTGTTCAGGTTCATTCTCACCACTCAGCAAGACTCTTCTATTAATTAGCGTTTCTCCTCTTTCAACATCTTCAAAATTTGATGATCTAGCATCTTCATCTACATGTGCAACTCTAGCCTGACCTTCATTCCTCCTATCTGTCCTTCCTTGGCATTGAGGACATTCAAATGCCCTATGACCTTCTTCTCCATAGTGAAAACATGTTCCACGGAAGCCTCCTCTTCTTGAACCTTGTCCTCTTACTCTTCCTCTCTGATCTCTATTGTTCTAATCTTGGAAATGATTGGAATTATTTCCTCTCTAATTTTGACTGCTACTGGCCTCATCCTTCTTTTTTGAATCTTCATTTTGGCCTCCATATGATCATCCACCGCGACCTCTTCCATTTTGTCTGCTCTCAAACTTCTTGTTCAGCTTTTCCTCTACTTTTAGGGAAAACTGGTATGCCTCTTCAATACTATTCATTTGAATCAGATTCAGCTTCTCCTAAATGCTTGGCCTCAACCCATTAAGGTAATGGGAAACTTTCTCCTTATCCACTTCTGCATGGCCTATTCTGATGAGGATGCGATAGAACTCCTTTGTATACTCCTGAACAGATCTTCCCGCTTGCTTTAAACTTTACATCTTCTTCAGTAGGTCAAGCTCATAATCAGTAGGAATGAACTATCACTTCAATTTATCCACCATCCGATCCCATCTTGTGATTTTATTCTTTCTTCTTCTATTTCACTCCAATCGAATCTCTTGCCACCAGATGTTTGCATGACCCTTCAGTCTGGCCTTCGCAAACCTTACCCGATCAGGATCCTCAATATTTTCATACTCAAAATATTCTTCACATTTATTGATCTAGTTGATCAATTCCTCTGGGTTAAGATTCCCTGAAAATGTAGGAACCTCAATCTTAGGTCTTTTCTTAATCTTGGAAATGGCTTGGAAAAGCCTTTCTTCCTCTTGATTCAAAACTTTCAGTTCTCCTTCTTTATCTTCTTCTTCGGCTTCATCCTCGCTTTCATATTTGACATTAAGATTCATTCCTCTGTGAATCTCCTCTTGCAATGCTCGCAATTGTTTCTACAGTTCCCTAACCTCAGGTGTTACAACACCAGCTCTTCCACCACGTTCCCTTCGTGGAAGCATTTTCATGCTTCTTGTTGAAACCCTAACCACGGTCCTGGTGCAAACTGCCTCACAGTCGGTGAACCCTAACCCACAGTCCTAGTGCAAAGTGCCTCATAATCAGCGATCTATTTACACACTCAAGAACTCTTGCTTTGATACCACTTGATGAAAGATGCTCCCCTTAATACCACAAACACATAGCAGAAATAGAGAAACAACAACAATATGCAAGAACAAAAAATTGGCTTCTTATTATCTCCACAAATGTGGAATTACAAACTTTTAGAATTACAATATGCAAAGCCACATGGACATTCCCTTACAATATTCTGTAGGACAAAGCCTCAAATTATTACCCAGATCTACCACTCAGAACTATCTCGAACTGCCTAAGACAACACTACAGACCTTTCTTATATAGGCAATTTCCACTACCCGAGAAGGTTCCAGAAATTTAGCCCTTTAGACCGACTAGACATATAATTATTTATTTTTCATAATTATTACAATAGGGTCGGCTCAAAAGAAATAAAAAATATAATTTTAGGTAACCCAACTTTCGGAGGCCATAACTTTTTAACCATAACTCTGTTTTTCTATTGTAACCACTTTTCAGAAACGCCATGATGAGATCTACAATACTTGACATGCATTAGCACCAGTCAGCCGGGGGTCAATCGCAATCCAGAGCCTCTAAGGCCTTCAAAATTGACCCAAAATATTTCATACCCAAAAATCTCAATAACTTCACCAATACTAATGATGTGGCAATGAAATCAACTGGTGGGCTGAAATGACTAGGATGAACCTCCAACTGTGAAATCAAAATATTCTGAGATCATATGACCAAGTTACTAAAACTAGTAAGTTTCCATAAATAGAAGCTCTGCACAAGATAGCCCTTATTGAAAAGAAAATAGAAATATTTTTGGGTGATGAAAGATTGCTCTTACACCCAGGATGCTCCTGCATCAAGATCACACATGTTGATGCAGCATAGTTCACATTTTGGATATCGTTCAAGGTTGTGATTAATTTTGCAGAACTAAAATAGATTGGTGTATCAGTATATAGAGATACAAAGACTGTATTGGACAATAGAGAGTTACTTAGCTACTATAGAGCTGATTATTTATTTGTTTCTTTGGCATTGTTGTCAAAGGGAGAGATAAATAATATGAAGAAAAGTTAAACATGCACTGATGAGAACTATCTAAGGGAGAGATAATCTGAAAGAAACAGAACATTGAAGATCAGTTACAAAAAACATAAACAGGAACCTGAGAGCTGAAAAGATCATATCTACAGAATGACAAAGCTGTATTTTATAATGTTGTTTATTAACATAGTGATTAAACATATTAAGCTAGGGAGAGCTTGTACATCATTTGTTCACAGAGTTGTAGAATACATGTTTGGTATGTGTATGGTACACTTTATTTTACTTGAGTTGCCATCAATGCCAAAGGGATAGATTGATGAACTACAATTAATTTAGAACTTAAATGAAGAATCTATGATTAAAGATCACTGAGGAGTTGCTGATTAGATATGCAAGATGATTAAATAAGTATTATGTTGTCATTGATGTCAACTAGCTTGACAGTACTTATCTTGTAAGTTACTATACCAAAACATTTGAAGAAAGGTGAAAGAGATGAAGAACATAAGTATCTGCATGAGGAAGATGTGTATGTCAGATGAGGATAAGGAATACACTGAGTAACTTTTTGACGAGTATATGACTTGATGATATTAACTTTATTATGTTGCATTCATCTATGATGAAGAATAGAGCTGAAAGACACAAAGAAGTGTTGTCAGTAAATGAAGCATTCGAGTATACACTGACAGAGTGTAGTGTATACCAAGCGCAGTGTTAACTAAACTTGTGTTCATCGATACATTTCTTTGTTAACCGACCATAACAGAAATGATTTAAATGACTAGTTTAGCTGATAAATTAATGAGTTGGAAAGTGTATGAAATTGAGGTAAAAGATAAGGTTTGTTATGAAGATCAACGTATAACATAATTCAAGGAAGATCTAATGGAGCAGATTGAAATGTGTTACTGACACATTAGCCGAAGAAGGTTAAAGCGGAAAAATCAATGAATGAGATTAAGTGGAAAAATCTGATGGACAAAAAGAAAATGATTTACTCGTCTATATAAGAGACATTGGTTTCATTGTTGAAACTATGCTGGAAGAAGAAAATACTGCAAAATTATTGCATGAACAAGTTTTCATGCATTCTGATCATACTGGTTAGTGAGAACCAAACTGTAGAACAATTACAGAGCTATAGAGAGTAATTACTGATGGACAGTAAGTTGATATAGTATTGAATTTGAAGTGATATATTGATCAGAAAGATTTGTATGAGCTGAACATTGATCTATAAATTGCAATTGAAGTTGTTTAAGGGTAGATCATCTACTGTTACAAATTTAACCATTGTACATAGTCAAATCTCTCAACCGAGTGGACTAAGAAAGTCTTTTTGTGTTTCATTCATAGAGTGAACATTGTTATCCTGTCAACCCCAGAGTGACTGTTGGTTGGACTATAACTTCTGGTCTAAAATCCTCTAACAAGGTCACACCTAATAGTGTGTTTATAACCTTTAATAGGGTTGGGTATTCACCAACCTCACTTCAGAAGAGTGAACATTTTTGGGTTGCCGGTCCCAGGTGGCTTTTCCCTTGACAGGGTTTCCATGTTAAATCTTGTCTTATGTGTTGATTGTGATATTTGTTTGTTATCATACTTTGCATATTACATGTCAGATTTGATTGGTAACTACTATAAATTTTAGACTGATAATCAGTAAAAGCACAGAGAGTGAAAGTATTTTATGTTTACCGAGTAGCAGAAGTTGAAGAATTTGTTTTGGATTATACATTTTGTTTGGGGACACTGGATAACTGATTCACCCCCCTCTCAGTTATTCTAACACTCCATATCATGTAACACCTCAGGGCCAAGTAGTACTCTTTCCTCTCAGCGATCCAAATTTAGAGGGGTATGACAATGACAAACATAAAGAGCCTAAAAAGGGGACATTCCTACATAACTATGTTATCCATTTTTGTATGCAAACTCCACTAGGTATAGATAATCTTCCTAATGGGTCTTTATGTCCATCACATACATTCTAAGCATATCCTCAAGCACCTAATTAACTCACTCTGTCTGATCATCAGTCTCTAGATGATATGCCAAACTAAAATTTAGCTAAGTCCATAAGGCATGTTGTAAGGAGGTCCAAGATTCTGAAGTGAACACTAGATCCCTATTGGAGATAACCTTTCTAGGAACACCATGCAACCTAACAATATCCTTTAGGAAGACTTTGGCTACTGAGGTGGTAGTATAGGATGACTGCACATGAGAAAAATATGCTACCTTAGTGAACTTATCCACTGTGACCATGATAGCATCATGTCTCCGATAAGTGACTGGGAGTCCCACAATAAAATCTATAGATATCATATCCTATTTCCATTCAGGAATCATATGTGGTTGAAGGAGGCCTACTGGGTGATGATGCTCAACCTTGACCCTCTAAAATTCTAGACACCTAGCCACAAAATATTATATATCCCTCTTCATATTAGACCAAAAGTATAATTGTTGCATATCTGAATACATGTTGTTAACTCCTAGATGAGTTGAATAGGGAGCACAATGCACTTCTACCATGATAAATTGGTGTAGACCAAGGTAGGGAGGATCCAATTAAGGACAATCTAGCCTTGAAGCTTCAGAATTACACAGTGAAAAACTCAACACAACAAGATATTTCAACTCAAATTTTCATTAACATGCTCGACTGTAAGGCCTTCCGGGTTAGGGCTAATTACAAATAGAACAAGTTCTTTGAGATCCACATAGATCCAATACAATCTCAGCTAGTTTAGCTTTGAAATAATCAGCAACTGATGGAAACCCTAAGGTAGATCTAAACTTGAGCTTGCAAGCCTCCAAGCAATCTCCAGGTCTCAAAGTGTGCAAACCACTAGCTCTACAACTACAAACTATCAGATAACAATATGATCTGCAAGATCATGCAAGATATTTTCCAGAACTTCACCAACTCCAGCTTTCAGAACATCATATCTGATTTGCTAAGTTTTCCAAGTCATCTGCTACCCTTGTTGCCTAAACACCTACCCCAAACATCCTATAAATACTAATCATCAGCCACAAGTTGGCTGGATGAAACCATTAACTCCCCCCAACAATTATTGAATTAAACACAAGTCAGCTTCAAAATAGCCTTAGAAACATTTAATTCATGTCACAATGTAATAACAACTACCAATAATAAATGCACCAAGTTGGCCCAACAAATCACATAGAACTCCAGTCGGTAAATCAGAACTACCGAGCAATAATGAAATAATCGAGTGGCCAGGCATCACTGAGTACGAGTGTTGACCAAGCACCATAGACATCGCCAAGTAACACTTTCACCGAGCACCAAAGATTATCGAGTTTCTTCAGCGATCGAGCTTCCTTCAATGACCGAGACCGTCGGTCAAGGCTGCAATTGAGTAACACCAGCTAAACACACACCTCTATGTAGATCTACCAAGTACCCTAGAATGCCCCTGCGTCAAACACCCCAGGTTCAAAAAGATGTTCATATGTGAGAAGAACATCTTCTAGGATTCAACACATAAACCTCGAACTGGTTCTTCAAATACAAGTCCTCCATCCTTTGAGTTTGCATACTCTTCCACTTCATCTTTCTCTATCTCTTCAAGTCTTTCCTCGACAACACACATGTCTATCCTCCATACTGATCATTCATTTTCTCTGGATCTATCAACTCAACTCAGCTACCAATACTCAGGCTTCTCCCATTGAGCATTGTATCTAGCAAAGGCATCAGGGAAAACTTCTTGTCATCCTTCTCAATAGTAAACACATTTCTAACATAGTCATACATATATCTGCAATCATATTTCCAAGGCCTACTAAGTAATATATCACAACTATTCATCTTCACAATGTCACATAACACAAGATCCTTATACTATCCAATCTGAACATTAATAAAGAATTGTTCTATTACTTCTAGAGCATGAACATCTTGTAACCAGCCAATCCTATAAGGACAAGGATGCTTCATTCTATTCAACCCAAGTTTTTGAACCATGTCCTCAGCAACAAGGTTATTAGTACTACCACTATCAATAATAACATCACAAATTTTACCTCTAGACTTGCATCAGGTCCTAAATAAGTTACTCCTTTGACAAGGTTCCTCCTTTGTACTGAGCAATGTTCACCGAAGCAACAAATTCTTAGATTCAAGTTCATTCTCATTAACCACAACATTTCCTTGGTCACCAAGTTTCTTCTGTGTACACTCAAAAGAATGGTGTCCTTCTTCACCACAGTTATAGAAAGTACCCTTAAAGATAACTCTACCTGTCTTTTTCTTCGATTCCACAGGTTTCTGTTCATCTTCTGCATCAATCGATTTATCCTTCACCAAGTGATCAATCTTTTCTTTCCCTTGGAGATTAATATGTTGTTTCCTCTTCAACTTATCTTCTGCCTTTAAAGCATATTGATAAGCATCTTCAATAGAATCAATCTTTAGCATACCAAGCTCATCTTGAATATTGAATCTCAAACCATTCACATACCGAGCTACCTTTTCCTTACCAAGCTCTCGGTGTCTAGACCGAATAGTAAGTTTGTAGAACTCCTCGGTATAATCTTGAACAGAAAAATCCTTCTATTTTAGATTCTACAACTTCTTAAACAATTCAAGCTCATAGTTAGAAGGTATGAATTTAGCTTTCAATTTTGTCACCATCAACCTCCACCGATTGATCTTCATTTCACCTTCATCTTCTCTATCTCTTTGTAGTTCTTTCCACCAAAGAGCAGCATGTACTTTCAACTTTTTTTGTGCTAATCTCACCCGAAGAGGATCTTCAATTTCTTCTAGCTCAAAGAAATCTTCAAGTTCACCTATCCAATCAATCAAGTTCTCGAGCTTCAAAGTACTAGAGAAAGTAGAAACTTCCATTCGGTAACTACTACTTAACCGAGCTCCAAATCTAGGAAATCAAGTAGTTCTATCTTCACCAGATCTATCCCTTTGGTCATCACCACTAGATCTAGTAGGTTCAAAGTATTCAATAGCTTCCTTATAACCATCTTTAGTACCAACATTTTGAGGTACACAAGTAACAGCTCTCATGATCTCGATGACCATGTCATTCTTCATCAACTCCATCTCAGATTTGAAATCTGATTTCACCTTCTTGTAATCCTAGATTCAACTGTATCACAGAGATCTGCAAGTACTCTAGGGTCCAATCTTCTTAGATCTCCAAGTTGTATGCAATTTAGATCTCAACTTGCCACCTTGCACAAACAACTAGGGCAAGATCCACAAGTTCAGTGCTCCGGATCTGCAATCCAGATCATATGATCTCTTCACCAACAAGATCAACTTTGCAAGATCAACCTTTCTAGGTCAACCTTCACTCCACAAGATCAACTTTCACTCTGATACCACCCAGTGCAAACCAAGGCATGGAGGATCCAATTAAGGATAATCCAGCCTTGCAGCTTTAGAATTACATAGCGAAAAACTCAACACAACAAGATATTTCAACTCAAATTTTCATTAACATGCCTGACTGTAAGGCCTTCTGGGTTAGGGCCAATTACAAATAGAACAAGTTCTTCAAGATCCATGTAGATCTAATACAATCTTACCTAGTTCAACTCTGAAACAATTAGCAATTGATGGAAACCCTAAGGCAGATCTAATCTTGAGCTCGCAAGCCTCCAAGAAATCTCCTTGTCTCCAAGTGTGCAAACCACTAGCTCTGCAACTACAAACTATCAGATAACAATTTGATCTGCAAGATCATGCAAGATCTTTTCCACATTTTTGCCAACTCCAGCTTTCAAAACCTCAAATATGATTTGCTAATTTTCCATGTCACCACTACCTGTGCTGCCTAAACACCTACCCAAAACATCCTATAAATACTAATCATCAGCCACAAGTCGATTGGATGAAACCATTAACTCCCCCCAACAATTATTCAATTCAACACAAGTCAACTTCAAAATAGCCTTACAAAAATTTAATTCAACATGTCACAATGTAACAACAAATACCAAAAATAAATGCACCAAGTCGGCCCAAAAAATCACATAGAAATCTAGTCGGTAAACCAGAACTACCGAGCAACAGTGAAATAACTGAGCATACCAGGCATCACCGAGCACCAATGTCAACTGAGCACCATAGACATCACCGAGTAACACTTTCACAGAGTACCAGAGATTATCGAGTTTCGTCAATGACTGAGCTTCCTTCAATGACCGAGACCGTTAGTCAAGGCTGCAACTGAGTAACACCGGCCAAACACACACCTCCATGCAAATCTACCGAGCACCCTAGAATGCCCCTGTGTCATAAATTTTGAAAGATCACCTGAAAGAGGTACATAGATTCGACCTTTCTTCCTAAAAAATCCATATGAATCTAAGGAATAACTAGAGAACCTTCCTTCTATGGTCCTTCCTGACTCAATTTCAGCCTTAACTTCTCAATACCAAATATCTGAAGCAAGTATCTACAAGATCTAACTTCCCAAATTAGTAGAAAGGGAGAGCATAGATAACTCATATCTCCTTCTTCTCAAAGAATCTTCTACCACATTCTCTTTACCTTGGATATATTTGATCTCAAAATTATATTCATAAAGGAACTCCATCCATGGGTGCTTCCTAGCATTGAGATTTGGTTGTATAAATATGTATTGAAGGCTTCAGTGATCGGAGTGGAACTCAAACTGATGCCCCAATAACATGTGTCTTCAATGATTCAAGGCATGAACTATAGTTGATAACTCCAAATCATGTGTAGGATAGTTAATCTCATGGTCCTTAAGCTTTCTAGACTCATAAGCAATAAATCTACCTTCTTGCATCAATACTAACCCTATGCATTCCCGGGAGGCATCCGTGCAAATCACAAAATTTTCAGCGGAGTCAAGTACTGCTAAAATTAGGGCACTAGTTAGCTTATCCTTAAGGATTTGAAAAGCTTCTGAAGATTTCTTAGTCCAAATAAACTTCTTCCCTTTCCTTTTCAATGAAGTGATGGGATGAGCTAATCTAGAGAATCCTTGGATGAAGCATCTTTAGTATCTGGCTAAACCCATGAAACTACAAACCTCTGAGAAATTGGTGGGTGTTAGCCATTCAACTATAGATTGAATATTTGCAGGATCAACTTCTATACCTTCTCCTAAGATAATGTGACCAAGACACTTAACTTCTATTTGAAAGAATCACACTTCTCCAAGTTTACAAACAACTAGTTCTTGTGAAGGTATTGTAACACTTGTCGAGGATGTTTCTCATGTTCTTCCACTGATTTAGAGTACACCAAAATGTTATCTAGAAATATTATGACAAATTTTTTCAAGAAGGTCCTGAATACCCCATTCATGAAACAAATGAACACTGATAGTGCATTTGTGAGACCAAAATGTACTACAGTAAATTCATAATTACCATACCGAGTACGAAAAGATGTTAGTTGATTGTCAGCTTCATGAATTCTTAACTGATGATAGCCTAACTTCAGATCTAACTTGGAAAATGCTTTGGCTCCTTTCATTTGATCAAATAGATCATGAATTCTTGGAAAAGGATATTGATTCTTAATGGTTACTTAATTGCGCTGATGATAGTCAATGAACAACCTAAGTGATCCATCCTTCTTCTTTAAAAAGATAACCGGAGCTCCCCAAGGTGACACACTTAGTCTGATGAAGAATTTTTGCAAGAGTTCTTCTAGTTGAACTTTTAACTTTTTCAACTCTTGAGTGGTCATGAGATAAGGATCTTTGAAGATGGGTTCGGCTCCTAGCACAAAATCTATGTAGAAATCAACGTCTCTTTTGGGAGGCATTCCAAGTATCTCAGCTGGATAGACATCCAAAAATTCTTGAAGTGAAGGGTCCTCAAGTGTTATTTCTCTATCTTCCTTGTCAGCCAAGTTGTTAACTAAGATTGCAAGAAGTTGGCATCCCTTTCTCATGCATTTCTTAAGTTGCAATGTTGATATCATCCAAAGTGATATAGGTCGTTGGATTCCCACAATATTGTTGAGCTTCTCCAAATCATCTAAAAAATGAATGATCTTTTTTCTGCAATCTATCCTAGCTTCACGAGCCGCTAACTAGTCCATTCTTAGGACAACTTTATATGACACAAGAAGAATTACTCAAAGATCAACACTGGTAGAGAAAGGTCCTAATCCCAAGTGGCAATTCTGAACACACAAATTTGTGATCATATTAGCCTCGGAGGCTAGCTTTACTTGCCACTTAACTGTTTTCACTATGACCACTAGCTCACACTTTTCTATTAAAGAAGGAGATATGAATGAGTCAATTTCTCCTCAGTCAAAGAGAATAGAAATAGGTTTACCCTTTAATGAACTTGAAGTCTCTGTGAAAGTGTTCTAGTGATCATTTTGTCTATGTTCTACTATGGAAAACACCCTATGAGACTGGCCAAGATTTCCCACAGCCGGTTCTAAAACTTTCTGATTCTGATTGGTGAAATTAGTGCACTGAGGGCAACAAACTACAATGTGTCCTTGTTGTCCACAAGAATAATACCTAGTATTCCTTCCAAAGATCTTTGTAGCTGGTGCACTAGATTTTTGATAACCTACTTTACTAACATTATGAGAATGTTGGGAGGGTGGAGGATGAAAACTTTCTTGAGCCTGATATCTGTTATGGTTCTGAGGTTGTTGAAACTTCCCATTTCTTTGGTTGTTACTCATAAATTAATTTTTATGGATGTTCTGTCCTCTAAAAGATGATTGTTGGTTCTTGGAGTTGGAATTTCCTTGGTCAAAGTTTCCTTTAGAACTTGAGCTAGCATTGAATGTTTGGCCACTAGAATAGCCACCTTTTCCTTTAACCTTCCTTTCAACTAGGAATGCCTTAATGATAGCATCCCAAAGATTTTTGGGTTCTAGAATTGCCACATCTCCTGATAGATGGTCATTCAAACCTCTAATCAAATGTTGTACTAGAATGGGGACGTCATCTTTATAACCTAAGAAAGGATTAAGTTCATATAATTTCTAATGTAGGAGCATCCTGGGTGTAAGAGCAATCTTGCATCACCCAAAAAATATTTCTATTTCCTTTACAATAAGGGCTATCTTATGCAGAGCTGCTATTAATGGAAACTTACTATTTTTAGTAAGTTGGTCATATGATCTCAAAATGTTTTGATTTCATAGTTGGAGGTTCATCCTAGTCATTTTAGCCTACCAGTTGAGTTTCATTGCCACATCATCAGTATTGGTTAAGTTATTGAGATTTTTGGGTATGAAATCTTTCAGGTCAATTTTGAAGGCCTTAGAGGCTCTAGATTATGATCGACACCCAGTTGACTAGCACTAGTACTTGTTAATGGTTGTAGATCTCGTCATGGCATTTTTGAAAAGTGGTTACAATAAAAAATAGAGTTACGGTTAAAAAGTTATGGCCTCCAGAAGTTGGGTGACCTAATATCATATTTTATATTTCTTTTGAGCCGACCCTATTGTAATAATTGTGAAAAATAAATAATTCTATGTCTAGTCAGCCTAAAGGGCTAAATTTCTGGAACCTTCTCGGTTGGTGGAAATTGCCTATATAAGAAAGGTCTGTAGTGTTGTCTTAGGTAGTTCAGGACAGTTCTGGGTGGTAGATTTGGGTAATAATTCGAGGCTTTGTCCTACATAATATTGTAAGGGAATGCCCATGTGGCTTTGCATATTATAATTTTAAAAGTTTGTAATTCCACATTTGTGGAGATAATAAGAAGCCAATTTTATGTTCTTGCATATTGTTGTTATTTCTCTATTTTTGTTATGTGTTTGTGGTATTAAGGGGAGCACCCTTCATGAAGTGGTATTAGAGATGGAGTTCCTGAGTGTGTAAACAGATCGTTGATTGTGAGGTAGTTTGCACTAGGATCGTGGGTTAGGGTTTTTCTGTAAATAGATCGTTGACTATGAGGCAGTTTGTACTAGGACCATGGTTAGGGTTTGAGCGAGAAGTGCAAAAATGCCTCCATGAAGGGAACATGGTGGAAGAGCTGGTGTTGTAAAACCTGAAGTTAGGGAACTACAGAGATAAGTGTGAGCTTTGTAAGAGGAGATTTGTAGAGGAATGAATCTTAATGTTAGAGAGGAATACGAGGATGAAGCCGAAGAAGAAGATCAAGAAGGAGAAGTCAAAGTTTTGTATCAAAAGAAAGAAAGGTTTTTCCGAGCCATTTCCAAGATCGGGAAAAGACCTAAGATCAAGGTTCCTACATTTTTAAGGAATCTTAACCCAAAGGAATTGATCGACTGGATCAATGAATGTGAATAATATTTTGAGTATGAAGATATTGAGGATCCTAATTAGGTGAAGTTTGCGAAGGCTAGACTAAAAGGTCATACGAAGATCTGGTGGCAACAGATTCAATTAGATTGAAATAGAAGAGGGAAATATAAAATCACAATATGGGATCAGATGGTAGATAAATTCAAGTGATAGTTCATTCCTGTTGATTATGAGCTTGACATTTGAAGAAGATGCAAAGTTTGAAGCACGCAGGAAGATCTATTCAGGAGTATATAGAAGATTTCTATCGAATCCTCATCAGAACAGACCATGCAGAAGCTAATAAGGAGAAATTTTTCCGTTACCTTAATAGGTTGACACCGAGCATTCAAGAGGAGTTGAATTTGGTTCGAATGAATAGTATTGAAGAGGCATACCAATTTTTTCTAAAAGTAGAGGAAAATTTGAATAAGAAGTTTGAAAGTAGACCAAATGGAAGAGGTCACGGTGGACGGTCTGGTGGAGGCCGAAATGAAGATCTGAAAAAGAAGGATGATGCCAGTAGTAGTCAAAATCAAAGAGGAAACAATTTCAATTGTTTCCAAGATCAGAACAATAGAAATCAGAGAGGAAGAGAAAGAGGACAAGGTTCAGGAAGAGGAGGCTTCCGTGGAACATGTTTTCATTGTGGAGAACAAGGTCATAGGGCATTTGAATTCCCTCAACACCAAGGAAGGATAGATAGGAGGAATGAAGGCCAGGCCAAACTGGCACATGTAGATGAAGATGCTAGATCCTCAAATTATGAAGATGATGAAAGAGGAGAAATGTTGATTAATAGAAGTGTCCTGCTGAGTGGTGAGAATGAACCTGAATAAAGGAGGAGCCTATTTCGCACTAGATGCAAGTGTGAGGGTAAATTTTGTGATGTGATTATTGATAGTGGAAGTATTGAAAATTTGGTGTCAGAAGAGATGGTGATAAAGTTGAAGCTCAAGAGATAGAAACACCCACATCCATATTGGATTGCCTAGGTGCAGGATGACCACAAGGTCATGGTTAGTGAACAGTGCCTAGTAAAGTTCAAGATCGGTGGGTACCAAGATAAGGTACTATGTGATATCATATCTATGGATGAATGTCATATGTTGTTGGGTAGACCGTGGCAGTTTGACAAATGTGTTGTACATGATGGATGTGTGAATACCTATTCCCTGACAAAGGATGGAGTGCGACATAAGCTAGAGCCATTGAAGGAGACCAAAGAAAAGATATGTGGTAATGCAAGAATCACATTTGTTGATGGAACAAAATTCTTAGATGGTATGAGGCATGAGCATGTGTGTTTTTCTTTAATTCCAAAAGTTGGTTAGGAGGAAGTAGAGGATGTGCCTGTAGAGGTTGCATATTTTTTGAATGAGTTTCAGGATATTGTATCTGATAATGTACCTGATGGATTACCATTGGTAAGGAAGATCAATTATTAGATGGATTTGATTCCAGGAGCCAGTTTGCCAAACAAGGCAGTACACAGAATGACACCAGCTGGAAGTGAAGAGTTGAATAGACAAGTACATGAGTTATTGCAGAAGGGGTTGATTCGAGAGAGTCTAAGTCCTTGTGCTGTACCAACGGTATTAGCACCAAATAAGAATGGAGAATGGAGGATGTGTATAGATTCTAGAGCAATAAAAAAGATCACAATCAAGTACTGGTTTCCATTGCCACGAATGGATGATATTATGAATTGTTTGAGTGGGGCTGTGTATTTCTCAAAGATAGATCTGAAAAGTGGATATCACCAGATTCAGATCAGAGAAGGAGATGAATGGAAGACTACCTTCAAGACAACGGAAGGACTGTATCAGTGGTTAGTCATGCCTTTTGGGCTAACCAATGCATCGAGCACTTTCATGCGGCTCATGAAGGAGGTTCTGAAAGAGTTTTTGGGTAAGTTTGTCATTGTTTACCTAGATGATATTTTGATCTTTAGTAAGACATTGGAAGAGCATATGATGCATATTCGTATGGTGTTTGAGAAGCTGAGAGAAGAGAAATTGTTGATTAATTTGAAGAAGTGTAGTTTTGTGAAAAAAGAGTTATTGTATATGGGGTTTGTAGTTTTAGTAGAAGGTGTAAAAATGGACCCAGAGAAGGTACAGGCTATCCTTGATTGGCCTACTCCAAAGAGTGCTACTGAGGTAAGATCTTTTCATGATTTGGCTAGCTTTTACAAAAAGTTTATAAAAAATTTTAGTAGTATTTGTGGACCCTTGATTGAAACAATGAGAAGGGATAGAAAAGAGTTCAAGTGGACTAATGGGGCAGATAAGAGTTTTAAACTGTTGAAACAAAAGGTTACAGAACAACCTATTTTAGCACTTCTTGATTTTAATAAAGTGTTCCAAGTAGATTGTGATGCTAGTGGTACTGCAATAGGTGTTGTTATGAGCCAAGAAGGTAAACCTATTGCTTATTTTAGTGAGAAGTTAAATGATGCCAAGAGAAAATATTATGTTTATGATTAGGAATTTTATGCTATAGTTCAGGCATTGAAGAAGTGGAGACATTATCTACTTCCTAAGGAGTTTTTTTTGTATGCTGATCATCAAGCTTTGCAATATTTGAATAGTCAAGGAAAGTTGAATCAAAGACATTTGAAATGGGTTAAGTTTTTGTAGAGTTATACATTTGTTTTGAAACACATAAGTGGAAAGTCTATTAGGGTTGCAAATGTGCTTAGCAAAAGGAAACTATTGCTGATAGAGATGCAGATTGAGGTGGTTGGGTTCAAGGAACTCAAGAATTTGTATCCAGAGGATCCTGATTTTGGTGAAGCTTGGAAAGCTTGTAAAGAACTTGTTACTCTAGATAGAACGAAGTGGCTGGATTTCATCATTCAAGATGATATGCTATTCAGAGGGAGTCAGTTGTGTATTCCAAGAAGTTCTATGAGGGAGAATCTCATCAAGGAGAAGCATAGCGGAGGATTGGTTGGACATTTTGGTCATGATAAAACCCTTGCTTTGGTTAGTGAGAATTATTATTGGCCACAGTTGCTGCAAAATGTCAATAATTTTGTGCAGAGTTGCAGAGTATGTCAAATGGCAAAAGGAGTGAGGCAGAATATAGGGTTGTATTAGCCATTACCTATACTAGAGAAGCCTTGGGAGGAGATCAGTATGGACTCTATTCTTGGTTTACCAAGGACATAGCGGGGACATGATTCAATTTTTGTGGTAGTTGATAGATTTTCAAAGATGACACATTTTGTTCCCTACAAGAAGACCAATGATGTTGTTCATGTAGCAGAATTATTTTTCAGAGAAGTGGTGAGACTACATGGTTTTCCAAAGAGTATAGTTTCAGATAGGGACACTAAGTTCATTAGATATTTTTGGCGTACATTGTGGAAGAAGTTGAAGACATATTTAAAGTTTAGTTCATCACATCATCCACAAAGTGATGGACAAACAGAGGTGGTGAATAGGAGTTTGGGAAATTTGCTGAGATGTTTGGTTGGAGATAAGCCAATGGGATGTGATTTGATTTTACCATAGGCAAAATTTGCATACAATAATTCTATCAATAGGAACATTGGTAAATCATCATTCCAGATTATATATGGGAGTAGTCCAAGAAATGCATTTGAGTTGAGAAAGATAGATAAAGGAGAAATAAGTAGTGTTGAAGCTGAGGATTTTGCAGAATATGTGAAGAACATCTATGAGGAGGTGAGGAAGCACATTACCAAGATGAATGCGTAGTATAAGGATAAGGCATATGAGAAAAGGGCATACAGAATTTCAGGTTGGAGATGAAGTAATGGTTCATTTGCGGAAGGAAAGATTTCCAGTTGGTACATATAACAAGTTGAAAATGAAGAAGTTTGGGCCATGTAAGATACTAAAGAAGCATGATTTAGGAAATTCATATGAGGTGGAGTTGCCTACTGAGCTAAATATTTCACCGGTATTTAATGTTTCAGATCTGACAGAGTATTGTGAAAGAGGTGTTGAAGATGAGGTTACAACAGCACAGTGGAGTATTCCAGCAACCAATTCAGATATCAAGGAGATTGAAGACATACTGGATAGTCATGTTGGTAGAAGCACAATGAAAAAGACATATGAAGAGTATTTGGTCGAATGGAAAGGATGACCTATTGAAGATTCATCATGGCTAGCAAAGGAGGATGTTAACTGTGTTGGTTTTCCTCTGCACAATTGAGTTGTGACAGGGTCACTTTTCAAATTACCCAAGGTGTCTGATGCAGGAGCATCCTAGGTGTAAGAGAAATCTTCCATCACCCAAAAAATATTTCTATTTTCTTTTCAATAAGGGCTATCTTGTGCAGAGCTACTATTTATGGAAACTTACTATTTTTAGTAAGTTGGTCATATGATCTTAGAATGTTTTGATTTCATAGTTTTAGGTTCATCCTAGTCATTTCAGCCTAGTTATTGAGATTTTTTGGTATGAAATATTTTAGGTCAATTTTGAAGGCCTTAGAGGCTCCAGATCACAATCAACCCCTAGCTGATTAGCGCTAGCGCCTATCAGATGTTGTAGATCTCGTCATGGCATTTCTGAAATGTGGTTACAATAGAAAAAAAGAGTTATGGTTAAAAAGTTATGGCCTTTGAAAATTGGGTTACCTAATATCATATTTTATATTTCTTTTGAGTCAACCCTATTGTAATAATTGTGAAAAATAAATAATTCTATGTCTAGTCGGCCTAAAGGGCTAAATTTCTGGAACCTTCTTGGGCCGTGGAAATTGCCTATATAAGAAAGCTCTGTAGTGTTGTCTTAGGTAGTTCGGGATAGTTCTAGGTGGTAGATTTGGGTAATAATTCAAGGCTTTGTCCTATAGAATATTGTAAGGGAATGCCCATGTGGCTTTGCATATTGTAATTCTAAAAGTTTGTAATTCCACATTTGTGGAGATAATAAGAAGCCAATTTTATGTTCTTGCATATTGTTGTTGTTTCTCTATTTTTGTTATGTGTTTGTGGTATTAAGGGGAGCACCCTTCATCAATTTCCCTTCATATTCTTCCACCATCATGTTGGCTTGTTTAAGGTGGTGAAATTATTTTTCCCATCCATGTCTCCACTGATTGGATATGAATCGATCCTTAAAGCTCTCTATGAACAATTCCCAAGAAATAGTGTTAATGGTGACTTGATGTTTATCTTCTTCCATGCACCACCAGGTAGATGTAATTTTTTTCATATTCATAATGGCACATCTAGCCTTGACATTACTGCTAAAGGGGTGCATAGAGAAACACCTCTCAAGGTCAAACAACCAAGTTTCAATTGTAGATCCCCCTTTGTTGCCATAGAAAAGGGGTACGTTAACCTTGAGTAGGTCCCTCATGTGAGAAGTATCTCTGTCCTTAGATTATGGCATAGATTTCCTTCTCCTACGGCTCCTATCCCTTTCCCTATTTTACTGATGAGATTGGTTCCCTTCCTCAAAGTTGACTCTATTTTTGAGGTTATCAAGTCTATGCATAACTTATTTCATAAGTTGTCTTAATTGGGCTCCTTTTGAGTCATTACTTTAACTCTCATCCATATGGTTGTCTTTGTTAAGGTTTTAGGATCATTGCAAATGTAATAGAACTCTCTCATTGTATATGTTTTCCAAATGCAACAATATGTTGCATTTATATTAAGAATGAGCCAAGAAGAGACATGTCCCTTCATGGGACATGTCTATTCATTATTATGTAATTAATATAATTACAATTATGATTATATATATATATATATATAATATCTCTTGAGTATTATATTAATTTCTCTAATATTTACATAATAATAATAATATTTATTTTACCAATTTAACTATTTAGTTATTAGAAGAATAATTATAATCTAACTTTATATATACATATATATCAATGTATATAGTAATATCAATTATTATATATATTGATATATATGAATATATATAATAAATCATTTCTCATAATAATCATATAGTCAATATTATTTATCTGACCGATGCTACAAATATCAACACTCCGTCTTAGCTAGGGAAGATAAAATGTAGCTCACAATAAGTTCATAAATTGTGAGGGTTAGTTTCTAGGTGGATTGCCTCTATCGGTGATTCTATCCATAGTTCTCAGGTGGATTGCCTCCATCGGTGATTTGATCCACAAACTCCTGTGTGGATTGCCTCTATCGGTGATTCTATCCATAGACTCATGAGCTATGGTGTGGATTGCCTCTATCGGCGATTCTATCCACAAGCTCCTGTGTGGATTGCCTCTATTGGCGATTCTGTCCACAAACTCATGAGCTTCAGAGTGGATTGCCTCTATTGATGATTCTATCCACAAGCTCCTATGCGGATTGCCTCCATCGGCGATTCTATCCACAAACTCATGAGCTTCAAAGTGGATTGCCTCTATCGGTGATTCTATCCACAAGTAAGATATATCTATTACAAAAGAAAAGTTATTTCAAGATCATCGCCTTCCAATAACTTTAACAAATACAAGTGATAATCATTTCAAAGTTGTCACTTCTTTATGATTAACATAGGGGGCAGGCCCATTAAAAACATTCATGATTCATTAGTATAATAATCAATTATATCAAGATTACCTCAGAAGCGTTTCACCTTCAATAGTGAACTCCCTCTCAATCAACATGATCAAGATTGTCACAAGTTGATTGAACCATCTGCTCCCTCTGAAGCTCAGGTTTATCAACTTCTTGACCTCTTTTGAAATATTAGACTCTCTTTGTATCTAGTCTCAATCATCAATTTGTTTGAAAGCATCAAGTTATTTCTCCCTTGAATGAAATTATCTTGTTCTTTTGTCCTGAATGTATGTCAGAGAGAGATTACAAATAGCTCACTAAACTATATTATCCCAAAGAAATATTAATGATAAAAGCATACAATATTTTCTATCCCAATGTTATAGTATGATTTAATAACATAAAAAAAAAATTATGAACATTAATCAACATAGAATACTCATCTCTTGATTAATGTAATGACCCTTTTCTTATTTACACTATAAAAAGTGTTTGTAGCTTTTAATCAAAGAACTCTCTTTGTTTAGAAATCTGCATAGACCTGTACACATTCGGTCATAACTTTTGAACCTGATATTTTCATTCCAATTGCTCCAGTGAGATGCTTCTAAATTGGTTTATCACCAACATATCTCAAATTCAAAAAAATCCAACAGTTCATTTGTGAGATATGGTCCTCGTACCGAGACTGTAATTTTCTGAGACAGTCACACATTCACCATTAACAAACTACTCTCTTACATTTGCAACTTGGCTCTGATACCATGTTAAGGTTTTAGGATAATTGCAAATGTAATAGAACTCTCTCATTGTATATGTTTTCCAAATGCAACAATATCTTGCATTTATATTAAGAATGAGCCAAGAAGAGACATGTCCCTTCATGGGACATGTCTATTCATTATCTAATTAATATAATTACAATTATGATTATATATATATATATATATATATATATATATATATATATATATATATATATATATATATATATATATATATATATATATATATATATATATATATATATATATATAGTTAATAATAATAATAATAATAATATTTATTTTATCAATTTAACTATTTAGTTATTATGAGAATAATTATAATATAACTTTATATATACATATATATCAATGTATATAGTAATATCAATTATTATATATATTGATATATATGAATATATATAATAAATCATTTCTCATAATAATCATATAGTCAATATTATTTATCTGACCGATGCTACAAATATCAACAGTCTTGATTATGTTCTCCCTCATATTCCCCATGGGAACTCTCTAGGAGAGATCTCGAGGAAGATTTATGAACTCTAGCCTTAGCTCTTCCACGGGTGAGAGGAGGCATCCTGGAAGAGTGGTGCAACATAAGTTTTAGGTATCTAATTTTAAATGAGTATTCAATGTGTTGAAAAGTTTAAGTCTTTATATGTAAATAGATCATGAGCTCCCAGTGTAGCAACCAATGCTCTGATACCAAATGTAATGTCCCTGCAAGGGAACCCATAAGGAATCAAGTCTTTTAACCTAAAATTACAACTAATAATTTTTTTTCTAACATATCATTATTACATCCACAAAGTACATTCCTTAAGATTCCCTTATTGATTTCATTTACCAAAATAAAAGAATTTCATTTCATTTATAATCAAATTTAATTCCATTTCTTTTTTCCTTTACTTTGCATTTCAAAATAAAAGAGGGAGGTAAGAAAGTAATATTTCATTCTTAACTATATCTTTCATTTTCTTTTTTATTTTCATTTCTTTTACCTACACATTGAATAAATACCCTTTTCAATTTCAATTAAACCTTTACATTGAGACATTTCTTTTAGGTCAACATAGGAGAGATAAAAGAAAGGATACAAGATTGCATTTTAAATTACAACTTTTGAATCTTCAAATAACATCCCTTGAAAACCCTAAAACTATCCCTCCCTAATTACATTGCTTTGTTCTTTCAATTTTTGATGATAAAGACAATTACATTAACTATTACATAGAATGGCCCGAAGGATTACAAAGAGATCTTCACACCTTGCATTACAATAGTACATGATACAAATGAGAAATCTTTATCACTACATGAAATCTAAAACATACCCAAGCCACGACCCACGAACAACACCTCTGAAGATATTTTCCACCCAACCATGTGAAACTAAGAAGTTCCACCCATGTGATACTAGATAGAACCAAGATACTCACAAGGACTAAAGAAAACTAAGGCTTTACATATTAGTAACTTGAAATCAAAAGAAAAAACATAACAAGATATCACTTACTAAACACAAAGATTAGGTTTCTAGCATACCACCTATGTGAGTGTCATCACATATCCTGTATATTGGGATTCTTCCTGGAAACCATGTAACCGCAATCCCCCCTTTATGAATAGTGATCCATCCTAGAAATTACTTATGGTCCCAATACTCCAATAGGCCTATGTGGACTTACATTTATGTGTCTTTCATTATCTTTTAAAACTGCCCTTTGCCAAGTTCATTATTAGGTTATCACTTTTTACCAACTCACCCATAGGATCATCTGGAAACCACTTTGGGTTCCAACACCTATGGTAAGCCACTCACCTAGGGTACCTAGTCCCCTACCCACATACACAAGCCATAATACCATAAATTACATCGAAAGGTTCATCATGCAGGTCTAGAGAACCCTCCTATGCACTGAGGCCACTAAGATGAGTCTTAGCCTCATAATATGAACACAAGTATATTCCAAGTAATAAAATAACATAATTAATACATCATAATACCATAAAAATAAGAGATGGATATACACAAGTGATACCAATTGCAACCTAAGCATAAGAAACAGGTTGTAAAGGTTACAAGCCCAAAATATGACAAATTTGAGCCCCTAAGACCCTCTAAAACCCCATACAGAAATATAGGAATTTCCATACATAAATCCACCAAATTTCGTATGGGTAACCATACAAACTTGTATGACATTCCAAGATGCTCATACAAGACTGTGCCAAAAATCTCCCAGAATTGCCCGAAACTGAGGTTTTTAGGTGTGGAGAGTGCCTGGGAAAGGTTCCTTGAGGTCTACCTAATTCATGTGCCTTAGTACCAATCTCAAAACACTTCCTCAACATAACCTAACTCCCAAAACAAAACTATCAAATCAAAACTTTAAATTGAAAGTGAAAGCCTGCATAAGCATAGTAGGGGAAAAATTGTCTGTATCCTTCCCTAAACCCTCCCAACCTTTCCTAAACCTTCGTAAAGTTCCCTAAATCATAAGAAAATAATAAAATACACCTTAATACATAATCATAGGCAATCAAAAAAATTCCAGGAAGAATCTACAAGAAAATTTTGCATAAACATCCAATAAACTTCCCAAATACATAGTTTGCAAAACATGGAAAACAATCATATAAACTTCCTTATCAATCCATAGTTTCTACAATATAAAAATAATTATACCTAATTTACACACACATATACACAAAAATGAGGAAGAAAAGGGACTCATCTCAGTTTGAGACCCTACCTAGAGTCCTACGGAGAATCCTCTCAAAAGTTGGAGCACACCACTACAAATCCTCCAGGCTTTGAGAAATGGTGAGATGGTAGCCTTATGGATAGAATTTAATCTAGAAAAAATTCCTTTATCCTTCCTCAAACAACTCCTACTTTTCCCACAAAAAAAAAAATGAAGGATTAAAACACACAGAGAACCCCCAAAATGACTTTTGGATCAAATCTTGCAAAAATCTCCAAATCTCTCTTCAAACCTCTAATCTCCCCAAATTCCTCTTAGGAAATAATTTATCCCCCAACTATATGGCTAGAGGATTTTCTTTATGGGAAGAAACTTCTCCAACTTCCATGGTTGGTTGAGGATTAATCAACTCATTCCCGTAACCACATAATAAAGCCTTTTAAGAATTTTAATTAAAAATATTCCCTAAATAAGGCTATAACAAGAAAAGGGAGCATAAATCTCTGAAGTAACACACATAGCTCACTTGGAATCAAACTAGCCTAACTTCTAGGAGGTCTCGAGTTCAAATATCCTAAATAGGTAGTTTTAACGAAAGAGCTTCCTTATTTAACTTCTTTATTATTGTTTTTTCTTTTAATACACTTTATTTAAACATTAAAGATACCATATATATACAAGTAATTAAAAACACATAAATAATAATATGTATATATGCATGGGTATATATGTGTGCACCCACATATATGCATACATATATAACATATATCTATTTATAATACAGATATAAAATAAATATATATGTACATACATACATGAAATCAATCCAACATCAAAACATAAATCTCTAAACAACATCAAAACACTGCACTCAAATCCCCCAACTAGAGTAACCTCCTAAAAAGAATCTAATTCCACAGGTTCCTTGAGAGTAGCTTGGTAAATCTCCAAACAAAAATAGTTCGAGGATTTTGAAGGCACACTATGACCTATGTACCCAGGTGGAGTCGATGTCTGGTACCTGCATCCTACATCACCAACTGACATGTATACATACATACACACACACACACACACACACACACACACACACACATATATATATATATATATATATATAAATAGACAGTGGAAAACAAGGAGGGAGAGTGAAAAATCATGTGGATATCCAATAGGAGTAACTATGACTGCCTCTCATCATCCTACACTAACATCAAATAGTGTATTCATCAAAACATAATGGGCTTAGTAGGGTTAGATCCATTATAAGTATAAATATATAAATCAAGTATGAATCATTTAACAAATAGTTCATTTATAAAAATTCATCATTTATGCCAAATCATTTATTATCTCCATAATCAATTCTATTAACCAAACATATATATATTCTCAAATGTCCGTCATAAAATAAAATAGTCCAATTATATAATCCAAATAACAAAGTAATAGTCATGTCAGTCCAAAATATACAGATACTAGGGTGGGGATTACACAATGTTGTTTAAAAATTTTTAACTTAGTGATTTCTATATTCATCACCTTCTCTATAATCTCTTCTTCATACGTGAAAATCTCCTTCTCATGCATGCAGAGTGATCTTCACACTCTAGTCCATTTATATACAATTCTAGATGCGGTGCTAGATGTTCTAGAATTATCTCTACAAGAGGTGCTAGCATTGGTTACTCCTTCAATGCATATGTCATACTTTATTCTCATTGGTAGATCTCACCTTGTAATCATGTATAATCAACATGATTCAATCTCCAATGCTTTGACATACAATCTCCTTGAGATTTGTAAACCATTTTTTGTTTGGTGTCCAGGTTCAATGTATCAAAAGATTCTCCTTGTATCAGTTTTCTATGCTCGGTAATATATTTTCCTCTAGCTTGATAAATGTCTCATCTTCTCGATCTGATTGATGTTGTAGCTCAGTATAATTTGGTTCTTGATGCTCATTTTTTTCTTGCTCGGTGTTTAAACTTTCTTTACCTTTACCAAAATTACCTGTTCCCTTATTTCCTTTGCCAAATAGCTTTTCATGCTTTACCAACTTGTCTTTCCTTCATCACCGAATGAATTTGACAATCAATGTTACTTCCTTATAACTAATGGAAAAAAATAAATTTTAGGATTATCAATCTCCCCCTTTGGCATTAGTTTGGTATCTTTGTTAAAAAACTTTAAAGTCATAAAAATTCTAAAATTTATCCTTGTAAAAATTATCCATTCCTTGGTAAACATATTTTCCCCCTAAAGTATTACTTCCTGAATCATATCTATCCATACATATATACCCTCCTTATTCATACTATATTCATATATTCATTCCCTATATTCCCCCTTTCTTTTTGATAAACTATGAATTTATTCATACATATTTTCCCCCTTTTTTAACAAAAATGCCAAAATGAGAACTTCTTATCTATTTTGGGGATCCTGTCAAAAATAGTTTTATACCTCTCAGTAGCATCCTTTAGTAATGATTTCCATGTATCCTTTAGTGTCTATAACACTATGATTTTCTCACTTAAGTCAGCAGTCAAACTCACCATGCTATCTATAGCACTAACATTAGGTGTGTTGACTAAGTCTTCATCAAGTTTTATTATATCATTAGGGTCTTGATTTGTTATGTCCTCAATTATTACTTCATCTTTATTTATTGTTAAGTCAATTTAATTAGACTTAGTCTTTTGTTCTTCAACCTCTTTAGCTATCGGTGGATCAATAGAGAAGATCTTTCTCCAAAGATCATCATTGTCCTTTTGCACCTCTTCAAGCTTACCGACCATGATGCTCAGTTTTCTTCCTTTTACTCATAATCTTTTTGAATATTATAGAAAAGTGTCTATGATTCCTTTCTTGGTTAGGTCCGGGATTGTAATAGACAGGGACCTTTCTCTCATTTCTTTTTCAGCTGCTAGAGCATACTTCCATCTAGCATCAATTTTTTGATATAGCTTATCTTCAATGCTTGGTGCCACCTCAACTGGTATTGTTCTGAATTTGTGTAAAGTGGATATGCCAACTTCTTCAATTTTACTTTTATCTTCTTCATTCCTCTTTTCATACTTTAATTGTTTCAAGACCAAATAACCTCCTTATTTTTCAAGTGTCTTGAGAAATTCATCAAGACTCTTCACTTTAGGTACTTTACTTTGTACAATCTTGAATTTTTATATATCTTCAAACTTTGTGTCACTTTCTTGTTGCAACTTTAATTTCCTTCTAGGCCTTTCAATATCCTTATTCTCTCTAATGTAGGTTTCTGTATTTATTGGTTCTACTTATTCTTTCTTCTTTTCTCTAAGTGTGGAGGTATGTTAGAAATAGGAGATACGAAGGGGGGGGCAGGTTGAATCAGTATTTCACAAACTTTTACTTTTCCCAATTATGGATATAAAAAATTAAATTGAAGCATGCATAACAAAGTAAACTAAGGAAACTAAATAACAAGCATAGCAATAAAGTAAATGAACTCATAACACCATTTTTTTCTTGAGGAAACCCTGGCCAAGGGAAAAACCTAGTGGGGATGATACCCACAACTGATCCACTAATCAAAAGTATTTGGTTAAGGATGTTGACCCTGTTAGGAGTCTATTACATATATATAGCATCTCTATCCTAGTTAAAGGACTCTAGGCTTTGTAAGAAGCCTCAACTTTGTTAGGATTTTCTATCAAAAAATATAATGATTGTGATATGAGCTCACTGCCCAAACATGCAATATACAATGATATTTTCAAATACAAAGGTAAAGTACATAACCTTATACTACTACTGAATAACTTTCCTATTCTAATTTAGCTTTCTAGGCTCTTCAATTTCATATACAAAGTCCACTTGCTTTCTTTCTTACAATATACAACTTTGCATCATATAACAACTTCTTACAATCACAATGCACTTCTTACTTTTTCTTCACATTACATAATTCTTACATATATACAAGTTATTACAATTAATAACTTCCAGTCAGCTTACAATACATAAAATCTTCTCAAAATATAAAACTAATTCATGCTGCCTTAGGGTCAACATCTAGGATGTCATCCCTACATCATTAAGTCATTATTTTGATAAACAAAATAATCCCTTAACTTATTATAATCACTTCTGTCTTCTGCTATGTTCAGGTCAGGTCAACACTATCTCTATAATTCTTTAATATCTTCTTCTATACATGCCATATAGGCTTGCACTATCATATGTGGCTTTAATATACATATAAATATCCATGTTCAAGTGCGCATGCACTGAACCCACTTCTGTGAACATTGCTAATCAAAACTATCTCCGATTAGACTGGTAAATACTATTGTACCTAGACAATTTTCTAGTGTGCTCATACAAGATTTCTTCCTTTTATTATGCGATCATCATAGTGAGTATATGTTTCCATAAAGACAACAATCTAATATCCTAGTTAGCCAAATTTCCAACAATCTCCCCCTTTGTCATTGGTGGAAACATATGGAAAAAATGGCTAAGTCCCCAAAACTTAAGATACAAAATTGTGGCCATACAAAAATTTGTGGATCTTACATAACTACTTATTTCTCCAAAATATTTATACTCCCCCTAAAAGTATACTTCATGCTTATACATATAAAATATATACATATAATTTTCTACTTACATTACTCCCCCTTTGACAACAATGACAAAGGTGTCAAAAACTATTTTACCTCAAGATTTCAATATTGCATGGCCGGAAAGCTTGCAACACAATCTGCAAAATTGATCTCTAGGCTGTCTATCTCCTTTTCCCATGATTTCTTCACTACATCTGAAACACTAAGCAATGTGCATAGGCCAAAGGACACAATTTCACATGCCTTAAGATTTTCATAGGAAAATTTTTCATAAGATGTCTTCAAAGATAGACATTCTTCCAATTGATTCTCAAGCATACTTATTTTCATTGATACATCCTCTCTTAGTAGAGTGAATCTTTTGAATTTATTTTCCTTCTCATCATTTAGAAGTCTCGTATCATCAAAAAATATTACTTGTATTCCTCTCAATTTATGAGATCTTCGCATTAGGGCTTTGGAAAAGTTTTACTTCCATTTGTAGTTCTACCTCTTTTATCTTTATCTTCTTTGATATCTCAAATGTGTGGCTCTCTGATTGTGTACACTAAATGTACAAATATTTCCCTTTTTCCATGCATCTTCTCAACTGTTTTATACATATATCCAAATTATCTATATCATTTATGATATTCTGACATATAACTTGAAATATCTAAGCATCAGGAGCTACTTGGGCTTTTATTGTTGCTACATTAGATAAGTTTGTGAATTCTATATCAAAGGCTTTCATTATTTCTTTTTCTTTTCCTTGTGGATTTGCCTCACTGACTTGACTTGATATTATGCTTTGTAACTTACTTGTTACCTCAAGTAGTGTTTCTTCCAAGCTTTTCACTTTCTTGTTCTTCCCAATAATCTTGTTAAGAGATGAGATCAACTCTATTTGATCATCATCATCAACTTCCTATCCAAGGCTTGCAAACATAGATTCAATATATGGTTTTTATGATTTTTCTGCTATGTTCATAGGTGTAGGAATGACTACTAATTTCTCTTGTAGAATTGCATGCTCTTCTGTTGCTGCTATTGTGTCTTTTTGCTCATCCAACAAATTGCCAACATCAGCTTCATTGTCATTGAAGGGATTTTATTCACTATCCAAGGTGATATTTGTTCCTTAAACATTCATAGTCTCATCTTCAATGTTAATGGAGGGTGGCAGTGCTAGTGATGGATCTGTCTGATACTTTTCTTCAACCTCTTGATCAAATTCATTGATGTTCTCACCTGGTTCAAAGGTCATAACCTTCACAACCACTTGCTATGTTTCTCTATTAATTTCCTCATAATTGCCTCCCATTATCATTATAGTTCTCCTTTTCTTCCTTACATGGGTGCTTAGGATTTTCATGATTTCCTTAAAATTGTCTTCATCTTTTATTACATATAGCTTCCTTACATATCTCTCTCTTATTGCATTGTCCTCTTCTATTCCTCTCTTCTTTCTGTTAACTAATTTCTCAAATAGATTGTCAGGGATCTTGCCTTTTATATCATCAAATTTCTTATCTACAAGGATCATATGTCTAAAAATTTCATTCTGTAAGTTCCACTTCTCTAAATTTTCATATAACTCCTAATATTTATTCAACTTAGTGAAATCACCTTCATTAATGATTAAGGGATTCATTTTATCTATCTTCGGCTTGCATTTCTTTTTGTTTATTCCTACCTCTTCATCTGCCTTAACTGCTGATGCTTTCCTTTGAATTGGGGTAAAGATAGTTTTCTATCTTTTACATGGTCCACTTTCCATTTCCTTGACTCTTTTAGTTGGTGTGGTGGAGGATCTAGTAGACTTCCTTATTGCCTGCACTTCCACTTCTTCAATTTCTACATCTATTTCCTGAATTTCTTTAGTAGGGGCTACAAGATATGTCAAGGGTGGAACTAATAGTATCTCTTTCTATCCAATATCCCTTATGTTAGCCCATTTTTCTGTCATTGCCAAAAATACTAAGATAATGGTCTTATCCTTGAAAAATCTTGTGAAATTGCCATGTCCTGTTGTAAACTTGTTTTGATCAACGAAGAAGATATATGATGTTTTATGGCTTGCAAGTTGAGCCAGGCATAGTTCAAGATGTGTAAAAGCTTGAGTTAAGAGTGTATATGCTTAGATGCATAAATTGGTGAGATATGGCTGCTTGAAGATTTGAGAGTTAGGATTTATCCATGAATAAGGGTTTCCAAAAAATTGTCTAAGTCGACAAAACCCTAGCCACATCTATTTATTCGTTATCTTTTTTCAGGCCACTTAAGTCTTGTTTGTGCACATGCCTTTTATTTTCCTTTATTCGCATGATCTCTTAATTTTTGGCAATAGTGGTTTTTGTTCACCAGCTCGGTGACTGAGTGTTCGCATGTTCTCCTGATCTTGGTGGTTATGTTCCTAACATCAGGCGATCTGTAAAATAGTTAGATTTTCCTTCTATCACTGAATCTCATAATAAAGCAGTCAAGTCTAAAAATATTTAGTGATCAAGTGAGGACCGTGGATGATTGGAATGATCGACGGCTAATGCTTGTTCTCATAATGGAACTCAAGGTCAAGAAAGTATCTAGCGATTGAGCGAATGCATTTGTTCATGTGATCTCTAAACCAAACCCTAGTTAAGTTAAAAATTTAGAGATCATGAAAATTTTTTAGTCACTGGATCACTAGGTCAAATTTGATTTAAGGTAAAGACTTGGAGATTTAGTATGGACTTTGGATGTAGATAAGATCTAACGGTGAGCACCAATTCGCAGAATCAAACCATAGTTAATGAAAAGATTGGGCGATTTAGTGATTGCTTTTTTCGCATGATCTCCAGATGACCTGGGTTAAGTCAATGGTTAGCATCAATTCTGGGAGTGGTGGTTAAGTCAAATATTTAGTGATTGCATGATTGAGTCTTCACGTCATCTCCTAATTCTGGCAGTTAGTGCCTTAGCATTCAGTGATTCACTGAATGTGGTTATCTCCAAGTCATGTGATAAAATGGTTAAGTCTTCTAACATCTGGTGATTTAGCAGTGGCTATTGATGTAAGTGAAATTAGGTGGCTATCACTGGATCTCTAGATAAAACCTCAGGTTAAGATAAACTTTCAGCTATTGGGAGAAAGACTGCTGTCGTGTGATCTCCAGATGACTTAAGGTTTACGAATGCTTCCTGTGGTTATAGATTAAAGGGTAGAAGGATCTAATGGTGGGCATGATGCCTTAAATGGAAGATACAGGATAGATAGTGATCACGGGTTTGCACCAAGTGTCCGATGAGAGAAGCAAATGATAAAGTGAGTCCAGTTGCTAGTGTTGCTAATGTGCTTGATTTAGATTGGTCGCCAACTGGTGATGATGTGGATGGATGATTTTAAAAGGCTTACTTGACTATTTTATGATTAATGAGGATGTCTAATGTGTTGAGAAAGGATAAAGATCGATGGCCATGTTCTAAACATAATTGATTGACCGTTGCTACTAGAGATTTGAATTTTTAAGGTTTTTCTGCAAGTAAAAGACTAGTTATTAAATGCATGGGTGACTGATCTACTCAATTTGATCTTGTCCACTATCATAGTATGGTCCATAAATGATGCCTGTCTGCAAAGGATGTCCATGTCCTAGAAAAATGGGTGAAATAATCACTCAATTTATTATGCAGGTGAAGTAAAGAGGGAGCTGAAATGATGCAATTCTCAGTCTCTAATGTACCAGTCAGGATTGTTTCCATAAATGAAGATCAATTTGGACCTGATTGCTCTGGATTTCCAACCATGTCTCTTTGGCAGTAAATTTCCTAATTGTCTGCTTGGTGTGGTTATTAGAAACCCTAACCTTGTCCTAGTCATCCATAGCTTGTTGCATCCTAATTTTTAGGGATCCCAAGATAACTAGAGACTACATATAGTAGTTGCTTGTATTTTTCAAAGGATGGTGAAATTGGTAATTGAATAGAGAGATCTTGGATCTAGGGTTTGATTCTAGTATTTTTTCATTTTTAATGTATTGATACTAAAAATCTTAATGAGAATACATTTGAATTTCATCTCAGACTTGTGAATGTCTTCTTGTTTTGATCTTGAATTATTATATGTTAATGTTGCAAAGTAAGTTAATATATGGTTTACAAAGTACATTGTGAAATTATTCTTGAGTTCCTTCAAGGAAGGTTTAAATTCTTAAGGATAGATTCAGATAATTCATAATTCTTATGAGAATATGATGTCTGAATGTGAGAGTGAGAGGAATAATAGGAAAAGCACTTTCTCTAGATTTGGGTGTGTTTGAGTCAAGTTTTCTATTGATGCATGTTGTATTTGACTCTGTGCCCTAGGATAAGACACTGATTTGTTCTCAGGAAGCAGTTCTTCATCATCAATCAACCTATAAATGATAACATCTTTCAATCAATGTGTCAAGGACATAAATGCTTTATATTTACCGATTCCTTTTAAGAAGTGAATCCAAGGTACACCCACCTAAGCATTAAGGCTCAAAGTGTAGGACAAATATCCTAGTCCTTGTTAATTGGCCCTTTATCTTGTCAGATTTGGAGTGGGTTACAAGAGTCAGAGACATTTGTTTATCGATCATATTGTAAATCTACAAGTAGAAATAAAAGGAACAAACAAAATGGTGACTCTTCTAGGGATGTAACAATATAAGTTTCTCAAGGTTTTTTTCTTAAGATTTCCCATTAAAGGTGGGTGGTGATTCAAAGGGTTAGAACCAGTTTTTACAAGTCATCAACCATGGACAAAAGAAGAAATACTAGGGCTTTTGTCAAGAATCATTCAGAGGTTACTCTAGAAGAGTTTCCTAGGTCAGGAAAGAAAAGCTAGATTAGAAGAGATGGGGAATCTACTAGTGCCCCTGTAAGAGAACTAAATAATGCTAGATATAGGGCACATCATGCATCTCCTAATGAAGATGAATCATTGTATAAAAGCTCTAAATCTGATAGTGGTCTCTCTAGAGATAAATTTTATGATACCCCAAAAATATTATTTCAAGGCAAAGTCACATTGCCTACATATCAAAATGTGCAGGCAGAAAATAAGGGACTTGGGCCAAATCTTGATCCAGATGGAGAATGCTTAGAAGGCACCCCATGGAGCCAAGCAAAGTCCATTTACCATATCAAAATCTCACAGATATGGATGTGTCATCAAGCTTTGAAGATATTATGATGAACCCAATAGATTTATGTGTATTGAGATTATAATTAGCAAAGAAAGATGCAATATACAAAAGGTTACAGAAGGAAAGAGAGGCTGAAAAAATGAATTCATTAATAGAAAGAGAGTCTCTACTTAGAAAGATTAATGGACTAAAGGAGAGAAATAAAATGTTTTATTTTTCTCCCATGTCTTTGCAGCATGAAATTTTTGGTGACCTTGCTGCTTTGAGAAGTGAGAAAGAACGTATGTTGCATGACCATGAGTTTGAGCAAGAGGGCCCTATGATTAGACAAGTTGAGAGTTATGTTTCTCAGCCTAGAGATAAAAATGAAAGTGAAACTACTAGACCTACTACTATTGTCAATGAAAAGGGAAAGCAAAAGATGGTTGGGATTCAAATAAATAAGCTTGTGGAAAAATTGAAAGTGCCAACACCTATTTCAAGTGAAGACATAGAGATGGAAAAGAAAAGGAAGGAAAGAGATGATCTAGCAAGAGAATTCAAGAAGGCTGAAGTTGAAGCATCTATTGCAAAGACAAGAAGGAAGATCCAGTTCTTGAAGGATTCATCTACAAACACTCTGTGACCATCTACTATTGAAATAGGTATGCCATATATAACTTCTAATACTATTCCACTTGGTAATATTACTACTCATAATCCACTTTCTACCTCATCTACCAAGTTAAATGTTGACCCTAAACAACAGTCGAGTGTACAAGTAGGTGGAAGTATAGCTGTAAATGCCAGTTCTAGTGGAAACACTAGTTTATGTTTTTAAAGAAGACCTATGCAATTAGAATGGTATAGGAAAATTAGCTTTGATGGAATACCAGGTTATCCAAATGCTTTCCTCGTTGATATAAGAGATAAGATAACCAAATTTGCTAGTAATAATGCCATTATTTGTTAAAAACACCATACGTTATTTGTTGATATGCTAAATGACTATGAAATTGAGCATGAGGATGTAGTCATGAAAATATTTGTTCAGTCTTTGGTGGAAGATGCTAAAGACTAGTTCAAAAGACTCCCTGATTATTGTATTGGTACATGGGATGCGTTTGAAAAATGCTTCAAAGAACAATATGGTGATAGACCTAATGCTAGTTTCATTTTAAATGAATTTAACACCATAAGGAAGAATCATAATGAGTCTACAACTGAGTTCAACATGGGATTTCAGAAGGGTATGCATAAGTTATTTCAAGTTATGAGATTAGATGACAATGTCTGTCTAACCACATACTTCAATGCCTTTGATGGCAAGATTGGATACTTACTGAGAGAAAAAGAACCTAGAACTCTCAGGGATGCCTTTAGAATTGCTATCAACATTGAGAATAATATGAAAATATCTAGAAAATTGGGTGGGAAAAGAGATGATCCTAAGTTATTTGGGGACAAAAAATTTAAAAGGGATAATGAAAGAAATGTTGGAAATAAGAGGAAAGAAGAAGATAAGTTGGATAAAGTGCTAAGTTCACTAAAAGACTTGAAAGCACCTAGTAACATAAATGATAAGGTTTCTACTACAGAAAAGCCTCATTTCAACAATAACTTCAATAGGCAGAACAGGCTGCAAAATTACCGTTATAACACCCAATGGAAGGATGGAAAACCTATTGTCCCTGCTGCAAAAGGAAACAATGACAAAGTTATCGGTAATCCTTTATAAAAGGATTCTATAAATGTCATGGAGGATACACCATGGTGTATGGCTTGCCAATATCCTCATTCTACAAAACATTGTGTGGTTGCACAATCCATAGCTGCACACCAAGATGATGGTTCAGAAGAATTAGATCAGGAAGAAAATAATGATGACATTGGTTGTAATCTTGCTAATTCATATTTGGTACATGAAGATGTTTCTGATACTGATGAAGAAATTGATGTGTGTTTTAAAAGACACAATAAGGCATTATTCCATCAAGAGGTCTTTTATGATGATGAAGACATTGATGAAAAGACATGTAACATGAACTTTTCCTCAGAGAAAGTGAATTTGAGAAGACCTTCAAAAGAGGAAATTGCTAGGGTCACTACAAAGGTGGTAGCTCAAGTGCAGACTAGAAGCATGAAAATGAATAATACCATAGGAAAAGCTACATGAATGTTTATAAAATGCACCAATTCCAAGGGACCAAGTGGAAACAAATCAAAAGATGATTACTTAGTGAAGATAAAAAATGTAAAGGGTAAGAAGTGGGAGCCAAAGGGAGTTGGAGCTATGAAGATGTCTACTATTCATGACATGGACAATCAAAAGGAAGTTGAGAAGCTAGTTAGTACAATGGCTAAAATTGAGAAAATGAAGGTGACAACAACAACTGATATATATGAAAAACAAAAGGATACTAGAGCAGTGCAGATTGAGATTCCTTCCTCTAACCCTATTGATATGTTGGGAGTATTGTCTCAAATTACTATCAAGGTTCCTTTGTTATATTTATTGAGAATCCCTAAACATAAGGAGAGGGCTCTAGTATGGGTAGATAATGTTCATGATAATAATGTTGCTTGTAATGCTAATGAGCCCTAGGCTAAAGTTATGAAAGAAGTGGAAGTTCATGGAATGATAGTAAGAAATTGCATGATTAAGTCAGGTGCCTCAAATACTATCATGCCTTTTAAGATCATGGAAATTTTGGGGCTTAAGGTTGATATAGTCCAAAGTAGATGTTGTGTAATGAATCAAAGGGAAGTACCAGTCATTGGGGCTATAAATGTACTACCTTACAAATTGGCAGCCTATCCAGAGAAAGAATTGACCATGAGTGTCTTGGTGGTAGACATTCCTCCTCATTATGGGATGCTATTATCCAGGAAGTGGAGTGCTTCCATGGGTGGAAGTTTGCAATGTGACTTGTCCTATGCAACTTTCAAGATAGATGATCAATCTATTAAGGTTGAAAGGGAGCCAAGGGTAACCCATATGATTGAAAATAATATTGAAAATGAGATTACCTATTTTGTGGATAGTGATATCAATGCTTTCAAAGCATATGTCACTATACTTGAAAGAGAGCCTATGATTCCCCCTATCACTATGGAAATAAATGCTAAATTTGAGAAAGGTGAGTTGTGGGTGATGTACTTTGATGGTGCTAATTGGAAAGATGGTTTAGGAGCAAGTATTTTACTCATCTCTCTTGATGTAAATACTTACAAGCTCTCTTTCACACTAAGCTTCTCTTGTACCAATAATATAGAAGAATATGAAGCATTGTCAATAGGATTGAGGTTGGCACACAAGCATGGAATTAAATGTGTAAAGGTTGTTGGTGATTCTGAGTTGGTTGTCTCAAGTAAGATCAGTATATGCTTCTAAGAACAAAAGGTTGAAATAATATAGAAATGTTGTCTGGGACATGATTGAGAGTTTTGATACCTTCAATATTGTATGGAAGGATAGGAGTAAAAATAAGATGGATGACTTATTAACCAATACAGAAATCAATCCTAGTGACATTACTTTTGTAGGCATCTCTAAAATTGAAATTCAGGTTAGGCCTAGTATACCAGATAATGTTGAGAACTGGTGGGTCTTTGAAGATGACCATGATATCTTGAGATTTATGAATTGTGAAGATAAGTATCATGGTCAAGAATTGGATTTCTTATCTTTGGTTGAGACCACAAAAGGAAAAGAGGTTATCCTTGGAAATGAAGTCCCACAACTTAAGACTAACAAGGTTCCCAAGGGACTTGTTTTTTTAGAAATTGTATTTGATAGTCAAGACAGAGTCCAAATGGATACTAAGAAAAGAGACCAGATGGACCTAGAGGAAATTAATCTTGGTACACAAGAGGCACCTAAGAAGGTCTAAATTGGAAGAGAGATTTCTAAAGAGGTAAGGAAGACTTTGATTGAGTCATTAAGAAAATTTAGGCATGTTTTTGCATGGTCATATGATGACCTAAAGGTTTATAGAGAAGACTTGTTCCAACATATTATTCCTTTGAAGAAAGATGTTAAACCTTTTAGGAAAAAAAAGAGGCCAAACAATCCTACCTTAGTGTTAGGAATGGGAACACTGAGAGGGGGGGGGGGGGGTGAATCAGTGTTCACTATATTCAATATTTTTTGCTTTACTCTTTAAACTTAACTTGAATGCTTAAGAACTAAAATGAACATTAACATAAACAAGATAGATGAACACAACACATAACACCAATATGGTTATGGGGAAACCCAAATAGGTAAAAAACCAGGTGGGAATTGACACCCACTAATAATATGTACTACTGTCTTATGATCCTTGTTGGAAGATCCTTAACCCTGCTAGGAGTTGTCTTTACCATGCATTTAGTATAGTGACCTTGTCAAGGGTCAGACCCTGTTAGGAGTCTTTTATAATTAACCCTATTAGGGGTGGGGATGCACTTTCCTAGAGCTCACTTCTCAAATGGTGAAGGCTACAACATTTTGATCTCAGATACACACTATATCTACTGGATGAACTAGCACTGTGACATTGCTTGTCTGATCAGTTCCTTTGATGCGCTGATGCTTTTACCTCTTGAAAAGCTATAATACATCTTATAAAATATTTTCACACTTCTTCTCTACTTATCTCAACTCTATTTCATCATCCATGATAATTACAAAGGGAACATCTCATATTTATATGCACTACCAAAACAATTAACTAGGTCGGCCTATAACCGATTACATAAAACGCTTCCAATTGAATTGGCTCAAGAGTGTTTACTAAAAAAGTTAATTAAATGTCTACAACCTAATTAAAATAGGCCCATAGCCTTTAAAAAACAATTTTATCATTGCTAAACAAATTACCAACAGTCAACTGCATATATTGTTCTGTTCTGGCGTTCACTGCCTGTGTAAGTTCAACTGTTTGTATGTTTGTCATACTAAATCTTCTGATCATGCACTCTTAGACTAAGCATGAATATACTCTTACCATATTATCTTATAGGGAACATACCATAACTCAGTCATATGCATGTGTGCTAATGCTCTGAACTACTGGTGCTCTGTTAACTGTCCAATCTTCTGTACTTAGCTAATTTATGATCTTTTGATGATGTGCACTAATTCCAAGACACTATATGACTTTTTTGCCATAATGAAAACACTATATTAAGTCATATACAATAGTATAGTCAACTATCCAACAATCTCCCCCTTTTTCATTGATGGCAACAAAGGAATATGGCAAAGTTACTATCTGTCCTCTTATACAAAAACTCTAACTTATATCTCCCTTAGTCTTATTACTATACATATTCTTTACATATGTATAACTCCATATTCTATACATACTCCCCCTTTGAAATTAATGACAAAGATGCTAAAAATTGAATCTCTACAAGTACTTACAGGGAAAGTACATCTGGATATGCTATTTGCAACTTATGGATCTCTTGCTTCCATAATGCAATCAATGCATTTAATATTTGGAAATGGGTGCCTAATGCATAATTCAGCTTCTCCATCTTCTCCAAATCTAAGCTAGGACCTTGATCATATGTCACCATGGTGGCATCGATCTCCTTGATATTCTAGTTGAGCACATCTAGGGTGGGTGCAAGAGCATTCCTTACTGTGTTTGCCTTGCCCTTATTTTAGACATCTCCTTTTGTGCTCTTTCAATCTTGTCAATCTTCTCTTGATATATATTATTACACATACTTACATCAGTGGAGGGGTCTTCTACTAATTTCCTTACTTGTTCTATCATTGCTTCTGCCTCCTGTATCTTCTTGAAATGATCATCAGTTAGCTTGTCTTGGTCCATACAATCTACAACGATCTTCCTACCATTGGCTGCAAACTCTTTTAAGGATGCTTGACCAACCTTGAGTGAACTTAGGTCAAGTGAAAATTTACTAACTAGTTCACTGAGCCTCTTCTTCATGTACTTTTCTTATGCAACCAGGGATACAGATTCTTCCAAGGTAGAAAAATTTGTCTTAAAATTTGAAAGAATTATGCTCACATCATCCACTGAATGAACCTTAGACACTTTCTTGTGTGAAGGTAGCAGGTTGTTCAAGATGTTCACTAACACAAAAAATAGGGGATTCCTCATTACTTGTTTCTCTTTGGCCTTTTCCATAGCTAAGACACTGATCTTGATCAGGTCTTCTTCTCCCCAAGAATCTAGACTAGTGGTGTTTTGTGTCAATCTTGACAACAATGATACATAAGGAGTGATAGGAGTGCTATCCATTACTTCTTGCTTAACTCTAATTGTCATTTCAATAGGTGGATCATCTGTTGGCTCCCTTTCTTTCATATCTACTTCTCCTTTCTCTTTTTATGCTTCCTTTTCTTTTTCTTCTTCTTTATTTTCTTCTATCTTTTCTTCCTCTTTTTATGTTTCTTTTTCTTCTTTTTCATATGTTATGTCGTCAATCAATACTTGTTCTTGTTGATTGACATGACTGTTACCACATAGATTATCAACCTCTTGAGTGCTTAAAAAATATTCTTCAAACTTATTCAAATCAATATCTGAGGCTGCCATTGCAATCTCAACATTGTCAATAAAGATTGTATCATCCATATGTGCTTTTGCCATGGACTCAGGCTTCTCTGCTTTTGTGGGTGTTTCAACTATAGGCACTGAGTCCTAAGGACCTGTCACTGGTAAATTAGTGATCTCTAATGCTTTTTCCTTCTCATAAGATGTTTGAGTGATGGGCGCAGAGGAGGTTTCATGTGCTATTATAAGAATACCTTTTCAAAGGCTTTCTCTGTTTCTTTTGTCGCCAATTCATAATCTTTGTTCATGATGTGTAATGTTCTCATCTTTGTCCTTAAGTGTGGTTTTACCAAATTTAGTAACAGTGTATTTTATTCAATAGAACATACTGGAAGATTGTAAGTAGTGTAGGAGCACCCTTCTAAGGGCTCCCACCATTAAAATTTTGTTGTGTTTTGCTTCTTAATGAAGCCATGTAATTATAATAAGAGCCATGAGCTCAGTGAGTGTGTGAAGGTTCTAGTTTGGGCCCTAGGGTCACAGTCTATCTTAGTTGTGTAATAACTTAGGGACTCATTGGATGTTGTTATGTTGATGTCACCTGGTCTTAGAAGTTTTAGAAGTCTAAAAAGTGAGGGTTGAGTTGATTAGGCACATTTGTGCATTGAGAGGCCTTATTAAGGTCTAGAAGTCTAAGAAGAGAAAAACTTGCTCAAAAGTTGCATAGAAACTTTTCAAAGTTGCTTAGCAACTTTTCTCATAGAAGGTTATAACCCTAACCAAACTCATACCCCAATGGTAAGGCCATATATGCTTGGAAAAACCTTAAATGTGTGATTGGTTGTGAGATTGTACGATAGAGTGAAGTGAAATCTAGACCGTGACTATGTTAACTGTGCCAGTCTGCACAAATGGAGTGAAGAATGAAAATTAATGAATAGTTTTTTATGGTTATTATGTTGTGAATATTTTATACTGTATAATTTTTGGTTTCCAATTCATAGTTTAGGTTTCTTTGCAGGTTTGTGCGTTGTTCTATAAATAGTTTGAAGTTCCAAACTCACTGTCTAGTTTTGACTGGTTTGAGAAGATGGGCCTGTAGTTCCTATCCCCAACATAGAAACTCCATGGAACCATGGGATATGGAAGTAAAAACCCTCTACTTTTTATATTATCAAGCAAGGCCCTAGGAATTTTGTGCAAGCATTTATGAGACTAATCCCTATGCGAGCCTGGATGGTGCCCGACTAGGTAAGGTTGTGATTGTAGAGGTTATAGAGAGAAAGGGTGGACATTGCAGGAAGAATCATTTAGAGGACTTAAAGAAGGGTTAAGGAAGTGTCATTTGTGAGAAGGAGGAGCTTCTACCAATCCAGACAAGGTGGTGAAACTATCAAACCAGGCCTGTGACCCTGTGAAGCCTAAAAGCACCTAAAAATACTCATTTTGGATTAGGGAATTGTATGGACACTTGGGGTCCTAAAACCTAGAAAATACTTGAGACCTAGGGGATTTAATAGGAGTCTCTTTGGGAAGCTAACTAGGATTTGGTTAAGGTTGGAGGTGAAAGCCATATAAATCCGAAATGGAGGCCTAATTGGGGCTCTTTCCTTGTAGCCCTATTTTCAGGGTAAATGATGAAATCAAGTAAGAAGATGGATTTCCCTAGCTAATGTGATCACATGGGAGTTTTTTAAAACACCATAGGAGCCACCTCCACCCTTTCTAGGACCTGAGAAGGTATTGAAGGAGTTGTGCCCTTATAAGCTCATGTAAGGGAATGAAGCAAAACTAAGCTAAGGAGAGTCTAGGAGTTGAAGAATTGGTTTTTGGTGGTCAAATTGGGCAAGGTTAGGGGATTCCACAAGAAAGGGAAGTCCTAGAGGCCATAGGGTGTGAGGAGAGGACCTATTGATCCAAGGAAGAGATCAAAGAGAATAGACTAGGCTAGTCTATCCCAATTTCCCCATCAGATTGGTATCAAAGCTATTCAAGACTTGGGAAGTGAATAGTTTGAGAGGGTGAATGTTTCAACCTCTAGAATCAGTAGGGTCATCTAAGAAGAAGAATATGGTGACTAATGAAGAGGTATAAAAGAAGGTATAATAATGGGAGGAAGACAATAGACTCCCAAAAGAAAGGTTTTCTCAGTTAGAGAAAATCTTGGATGATATCCAAGCTAAAGCAGAGAAGGTCAATGACAAGATGGAGGAGCAGGAGGGCAAGAAAAAATAAAAGACCATAGATGATGAAGTTCCTACACCTGATCCTCCAACACAAGATGAATAGTTCCTGAAGGAAATTAAAGCCATCACTGGTAAAGCCCTTGAAGGTGCCCCATTACTCACTAGTAGAATGGACATTGAATTAGTAATGCAGTGGATTGAGGGCATGGAGAATCACTTCAAGTGTGAAGAGATCTCCAAAGCACAAAAGGTCAAAGTGGCCAAATCTAGGTTGAGGGGCCAAGCTCTAGCTTGGTGGAACTATCTCCAAGAAGAAAGGGAGAAAGAAGGGAAAAATCCAATAGCTAATTGGAAAGCCATGGTGAACAAGGTTAGAGAATCATACCTGCCTGCAAATTTTGAAATACAACAACATAGAAGAAGATTGAACCTTAGATAAAAAGAGATGGATGTTGCCACCTATACAGAGGAGTTTCACAAATTGAGCCTAAGATCCAAGGTGAAAGAAGAAGAGAGTATTGAGGTTGCAAGGTACTTAAGTGGATTGAAGTGGAGTATAGTAGAGGAAATGAATTTTTTCACTCCAAGTACAGTCCTTGGGTGTCAACATATGGAACAAAATATTGAAGAAAAATAGAGAAGGAAGCAAGAACCTAACTCCAAAAATAGAGGTAGAGGTAGAGACTCTAGTGGGGGTCAAAGAGGAGGTTCTAGTGGCAGAGGAGGTGACTCAAAGAGCCAAAGAGAGAATAGACTCCTTGAAAAAATTGCAGAGGCTAGTACAAGAGGTACTTTTACTAGAGGAAGAGGATCCCATGAATGGTCAAGTAGAGGAAGGAGTGCAGGAAGAAGCTCCTATTTTTCTACCATGAAATGTTACCAATGTGGTCAACTTGGACATCTTGCTTATAGGTGTGATGATAAACCTTCTAGCTCTAATACTAAGAAGAGGGTAGCTTATGCCCAAGAAGATGGAGCCATCTCATGCACTAATGAGGTTAGAATGTTAGAATCAGAGATGGGGGGAAACCTTATGTTTAGAAGGGTACTTATTAGACAACCTACTCAAGGTGAGCCCAAGAAAAGATGAGCTCTTTTCAAAGTGAGGTGCAAGATCCTAGACAAAGTATGCAAGGTGATATTTGATTCAAGATCAACTGACAACATCATATCATATGAGGTAGCTAAGAATTTGAAACTCAAAAAGATCCCCCACACTAGCCCATACAAGGTAACTTGGTTAAATCAAGAGCAAAGTGTGCTAGTTAATGAACAAATTTGGGTGGAGTTTTTCTATTGGAGGGTATAAGGACAAGATACTTTGTGATGTCCTTCCAATTGATTCCTATCATCTTCCATTAGGGAGACCCTGGAAGTTTGGTAGGAAGGTGATCTTTGATGGAGAGGAGAACTCAATTTCCTTTAAGAAGGATAACATAACCTTTAAGATTCAATCTCTGATAGAGAATGATGAAGGAGCTTCAAGGACACCTAATTTCTTGCTTAGTACTGGTAAGGATTTATTACACCTATTGCATGAAGATGAAATAGTGGGATGTGCCATTGTTGTGAAGCCAAAGGAAGAGGAACAAAAGTTGTAGATAGAGATACCTAAAAAGTTGAAGCATATGTTGGAAGAGTATAAAGACATAGTGAGTGATGCAGCACCTGCAACACTTCCTCCAAGAAGGGATATAAGCCATCAAATAGATTTTGTACCTGGTGCATCTCTACCAAATAAAGTAGCATATAAACTCACACCTGATCAAAATAAGGAGGTGTTAAGACAAGTACAATAATTATTGGGTCAAGTAGTGATTAAGAAGAGCATCATCCCATCTGCAGTCTCGGTAGTGCTAGCATCAAATAAAGGAGGAAAGTGGAGACTTTGCACTGATTCAAGGGGAATAAATAGAATCACCATAAGGTACAGATTCCAAATTCCTAGAATAGAGGACTAATGGATTGTTTAGGGGGTGCTATGTATTTTACTAAGTTGGATCTTAAAAGTGGTTATCATCAAATAAGAGTTAAGGAGGGTGATGAGTGGAAGATAACTTTGAAGACCACATATGGGTTGTATGAATGGCTTGTGATGCCATTTGGGCTTACCAATGCCCCAAGAACCTTCATGAGATTGATGAATGAGATGTTGAAGGACTTCACTAGCAGGTTTGTGGTAGTATATCTAGATGACATACTCATCTATAACAGAACCAAAGAAGAGCACCTTGAGCATTTAAGGTTAGTCTTGAGAAGGCTACATGAAGAGAAGTTGGAAATCAACTTAGAAAAGTGTGAATTCTTGAAGTGGGAGCTATTCTACTTGGGGTTTGTGGTGTCTAAGGGTACTTTGAAGATGGACCCAAGAAAAGTTGAGGCAATACTGAATTGGCCTGCACCTAAAACAGGGATTGAAGTTAGGAGTTTTCATGGCTTGGCACAATTTTATAGAAAGTTTGTGAGAAACTTCAGTGGCATTTGTGCACCAATTCTTGACACCATTAAATAGGAGTGAGAACCAAGTTCAAGTGGACTGAGGAAGCTGATAAAGAATTCCAACAATTGAAGCAAGAGGTGGCCACAAAACCTATCCTACTCTTACCTACCTTTGACAAGTTGTTTACATTAGAGTGTGATGCAAGTGGCATTGTAGTTGGGGGTGTGTTGACCCAAGAGGGAAGGCATATGAAATTTTTTAGTGAGAAACTCAATGAAGAAAATAAGAAATATTCTACCTACGATCTAGAGTTGTATGCACTAGTTCAGTCTCTCAAGAAATGGAGACATTACTTGCTCCCAAAGGAATTTATGGTGTTCACAAATAATCAGGCATTGAGTTACATTAACACTCAAGAGAAGCTTAGCAATAGACATTTGAAATGGATGGAATACCTCCAATCCTTTACATTTACCATCAAGCATAAAAAGAGACAGCTCAAAAAAGTAGCATATGCTTTGAGCAGGAAGTTATTGACTGTCCAAGAAGTGCAATTGCAGAGCATACAAATAGAAAGTTTCAAGGACCTCTATGAATAAGATGAAGATTTCTCCATAGCCTCCAAGGTATGAAATGAGTTTTAAATTCATTTTGATAGTGAGTATGCAGACTATACTCTTCAAAATGGCCTCTTGTTTAAAGGAAATCAGTTATGTGAGCCTAGAGGATCCATGAGAGAAAATATTATATAGGAGAAGCACAATGGGAGCCTAAGTGGACATTTTGGCATCAAAAAAACTATGGAGCTAGTATAGAGGTACTACTATTGGCCTAGGTTGTCAAGGGATGTGAGGAAGTATGTGGAACAGTGTGGAGTATGCCAAAGGGCTAAAGGAGGTTCAAGAAATGAAGGACTCTACCAACCTCTACCAATACCAAATAGGCCTTGGGAGTGTGTAATCATGGACTTTGTGGTTGGACTCCCCAAGAAAAAAATGGGTATGGATAGTATATATGTGGTAGTAGAAAGGTTTTCTAAGATGAGCCATTTTATCCCATGTAGAACTACCCATGATGCTAGTTATTTGCACATCTCTTCTTTAAGGAGATTTTAAGGATTCATGGACTCCCATTAAGCATTGTCTCAGACAGGGATAGTAAGTTCATGAGCCATTTTTGGAAAACCTTATGGAAAAGGCTTGGAACTCACCTATCATTTAGCTCATCTTACCATCCACAAACAAATGGTCAAACTGAAGTTGTTAACAAGGTATTAGGCAACTTGATAAGGTGTCTAACCAAGGAGTATGGGAAGACTTGGGATCTAGTTATTCCATAAGCTGAGTATGCCTACAATGATAGTGTTAATAAGACCATAGGAAGAATTCCTTTTGAATTTTTATATGGTAGACATCCTAGAGGGGTGTGTGAATTAAGGGAACTTATTTCAATGGATATGAAGAGTGGCCATGGAGAGGATTTCACTCAAACCATTAAAGAAGTGCACGAACAAGTCAAGAAAGCCATCCTAGAATCAACTCAAAAATTGAAAGCTAAAGTGGATGAGAGAAGGAGAGAAGTTCAGTTCAAAGTGGGAGACTATGTGATGGTCCATTTGAGCAAAGCTAGAATGCAAAAGGGCATGCCTACCAAGTTGTAGATGAAGAAGGTAGGGCCTTGTAAAATTCTAGCCAAATATGGAGAGAATGCTTATAAGGTGGATCTTCCATCAAACTTAGTCATATCACCAATCTTTAATGTAGCTAATATGGTTCTATACAAAGGAGAAATAGCATAGCAGACTAAGAATCAGGCCAAGGTACTACAGGACTTGGATGTGAATGCCATGCCTCAAGTGAAGAAGCCCATAACAGAGAAGATCTTGGAGTCTAGAGTGAAGAAGTATATACAAGGCACCAAGCCTACATGGAACACTTGGTGAAGTGGGTAGGTCAACCTGAGTTTGAAGCAACTTGGGTTGAAGAGAGCATGTTCAAGAAGCTAGACATTGATCTAGCTCTTATCTCTCCCAAAGTTCCTTAATTCTGTGTAGAGGGGGAGTATGGTGCAGGAGAACCCTTCTAATGGTTCCCACCATTAAAATTTTGTTTTGTTTTTCTTCTTAATGAAGCCATGTAATTATAATAAGAGCCATTAGCTTAGTGAGTGTGTGAGGGTTCTAGTTTGCGCCCTAGGGTCACAGTCTAGCTTAGTTGTGTAATAGCTCAGGGACTAAAGTGGATGTTGTCATGCTGATGTCACTTGGGCTTAGGAGTGCTAGAAGTATAAAAAGTGAGGGTTGAGTTGATTTGGCACATTGGTGCATTGTAGAGGCCTTATTAAGGTCTAGAAGTCTAAGAAGAGAAAAAATTACTCAAGCAACAAAAGTTGCTCAAAAGTTGCATAGAAACTTTTCAAAGTTGCTTAGCAACTTTTCTCATAGAAGGTTATAACCCTAACCTAGTGGCTAGAAGACCTAACCAAAATCATACCCCGATGGTAAGACCATATATGCTTGGAAAAACCCTAAATGTGGGGTTGGTTGTGAGATTGTATGACAGAGTGAAGTGAAATCTAGAATGTGACTATGTTAAGTGTGTCAGTCTGCACAAATGGAGTGAAGAATGAAAATTAATGAATAGTTTTTTATGGTTATTGTGTTGTGAATCTTTTATACTATATAAGTTTTGGTTTCCAATTCATAGTTTAGGTTTCTTTGCAGGTTTGTGTGTTATCTAGTAAATAGTTTGAAGTTCCAAACTCACTGTCTAGTTTTGACTGGTTTGAGAAGATGGGCCTGTAGCTCCTATCCCCACCATGGAAACTCCATGAAACCATGGGATATGGAATTATAGACCTTTTAATTTATATATTATCAAGCAAGGTCCTAGGAAATTTGTGCAAGCATTTATGAGACCAAGCCCTAGGCAAGCCTGGATTGTGCCTGGCTAGGTAAGGTCATGATTGCAGAGGTTATAGAGAGAAAGGGTGGAAATTGTAGGAAGAATCCTTTGGAGGACATAAAGAAGGGTTAAGGAAGTGTCATTTGTGAGAAGGAGGAGCTTCTACCAATCCAAACAAGGTGGTGAAACTATCAAACTAAAAACCCCCATTTTGGATTAGGGCATTGTACAGACACTTGGGGTCCTAAAACCTAGAAAATCCTTGAGACCTATGGGATTGAGTAGGAGTTTCTTTGGGAAGCTAACCAAGATTTGGTTAAGGTTGTAGGTGAACGCCATATAAATCTAGAATGGAGGCCTAATTGGGCCTCATTCCTTGTAGCCCTATTTTGAGGGTAAATGATGAAATTGGGTAAGAAGATGGATTTCCCTAGCGAATGTGGTCACATAGAAGGTTGTGAAAACACCATAGGAGCCATCTCCACCCTTTCTACGACCTTAGAAGGTATTGAAGGATTTTTTCCCTTATAAGCTCATGTAAGGGAATGAAGCAAAGCTAAGCTAAGGAGAGTCTAGGAGTTGAATAATTGGTTCTTGGTGGTTAGATTGGGTAAGGTCAAGGGATTCCACAATCAAGGGAAGTCCTAGAGACCATAGGGTGTGAGGAGAGCACCTATTGATCCAAGGAAGAGATCAAAGAGCATAAACTAGGCTAGTCTATCCCAATTTCCCCATCACTAATCCAGTGTTTGTTCTCTGATTCTAAAATCTTCTTAGTGGCTTGTCTCTTTAAGGTATCCAAAATCTCCCATACCTTATCTGAGATAGCTATCTTCAATTCAAGAACTATCTTCTTGAATTTTATATTGTGTTTGATCAATATCTCATGAATCTCTGATTTATCAATTTCATGGTATTTTTCATAAAACTTGGCTATCTGATCTAGCCTTGCTTCTTCTACTACTCTAGTCCTTAACACTTGAATACTAGGTAGGAATCCTACTTCTGGAGGTGGCTGTACATTTTTCACTCTGCTTCTTGTGGCTCTAGCTAAAGGGTGGCTTGTAGTAGTTTGTTTTCTTCTCTTATGCATCTTGGGAGATGCATCTATGGTCTCAATGTATATTGTAACACTGGATACAGGAGTGGTAACATCAGTTTTGTCCTGTTTATCCTTTTGATCATCAGTCTTCTCAATCTTGATCTTCGTCAACTTAGGATCATCTTCCTTTGCTTCTTCTGTTGATGTGCTCTCAATTCCCAAAGCAATCTTTTCTTTTCCTTCTTTGTCCAAGTCTACTTGAGTTACTCCATGAATCTTCAATATTTCAGAAGTAACCTTGGCTACTTTTCTTTTAGTTGTTGTGTTGTTTAAGACTGCATCAACTTCTCTTGTTTTCTATTGATAAGTCCCCCATCTTGTCTCATTAGGGTGCTTAGGTGCTCATAAAAGTACTTGATCATATGCCTCTAGGATTGGTTCCTCAACCTCATATCCAAGTGGATGAATCCACTTTGTCCTTGGTTCAACTACTTCCATGCATGTTGTATCAGTCTCTACCATAAAGAAAATGCTATCTTTGTACTTTTCAACAATGCTTTCTGGAATCCTGTGTCTCATCTACATTTTGGCCCTAAATATCTTCAATTCTAGTGTCATGTAGTCCTTTAGTGTACTCTCAGTGGTTGCCTTAAATGATATATGTGGCATTTTAGGCATACTCTTGTCCAAATACAAATCTAACAAATTTCCAACAATGTGGAAGTACATGTATATGATCAAAGACCTAAACTTGAATATTTTGGTCTTGTCATGTTTAATGACTTTGATTTTGTCTATTATTTGTGCACGCAGGATCTCACACAGATTAAACTCTCCATTTTCCCTTACAAGTCTTATTACTGCAAGAATTGTGGCTGCTGACACACTGTTCACTCTTCCGGTGTGTTGAAACCTATACCCTAGTATCATAGACATTAATTTGATGTCATTTTACTCTATAGTAATCATTCCATGCCTATCACTTCTTGATTTTCATGTTTGCTCAATAAGTTTTCTAACATCCTTGCCACTGGGAGAACAGTGCTTGTCCTTGAGAGGCCTGACACTTCATGTATTAGATCTCCTATTATTATGACCAGCACTTTTGTTAGCACCTATAAAAATTTTCACAGCCTTACCCATTTTCTCCTGGTCTCTGTAATGTTTTATGTCTCTTTGGTTTGAAACCCTAGTCAAATTTTCAAATTTCTAGCCGTTAGTGTGAAAAAACCCTAAAATGCCCCAGCCTCTTTCTAATTTCTCATTTACCTTTTTTGGGCCACTTAAGTGATCTAAAATGCACGTGCACATTTTGTTTCTCAGTCAATCACTAATTCACTAAGCCTTTCAGCAGTTAGCATTTACATTCGGCGAATGAGCGAACATTGTGTTCCCGTAATATCTCATTGTGTAGCAATTACTAGTTATCTTTAAGCGACTCCACATGTGGATTATTTCCTCTTTAGTCATTGATTCATGAAATGCTAGGATTCCTTCATTAAGGATGATACATGTTGACCTGGTATTAGAGCAGAGGCTAACGTGTCAAATAATTATTGGTTTCTGAGTGGTGAGTTGGAATCTATCACCAGGCTCGGCTTTTCTTTCCCTTTTAATCTAATAGTTGGCATAAAAGCACATAGAATGTGTCAGAGGCTTGCAATCTTACACCAGTCATTGATTCTACTTTGTGACATAGCCTTTCAAAATGGGTGGGTCCACTATCAGAGGGTGTTGAAATGGTGGTCTCCTATTGGTTAGTGTGTTAGTGAGCTAGACATGTTGTCAGGCAGGCCCGAAATCTCAGTCAGAAGATTCATGATCGATGGCGGGCACATGATCTCATGGAATCTTTTGAGCCCTTGAGATCATGCACAAACCGTTTGATTCTCTAGGTGTGTAGGATGAAAGTTGTGGGTCCACTAACAAGTCTCACAAATGGAGCTTTCTTATTGGTTGTGTTAGTGGGATCAGGGTTTCTAGCGTTGCAGAGGGTTCTGACATCTGTAGAGAAAAAATGGTTGGTGCATAATCTCATGGGTTGTGTTAGAGCCATGAGATCTTGTGCACACTATTTTATTTCAAAGAATTATCTTTTGTGGGTCATGTGTCAATGGTGACTGGGCAGTTTCAGCGAGTAGCATGTTGACAGGTGGCACATAGCGGTCTCATGTGGGATTCTAAAGGCTTAGCAGTTCTAATAAGTGTTTAGCGGCTCCGACAAGTTTCCTCTTATTTGCTTATTCTCATAATAAAGTGGTGAGGCTCTAAAGGATTTAGTGGTTCAGTGAACACTATGTTCACACAGTCTCTAAATAAACTAGTGGTGGGATGAAACATTCTGCGAATGGGAGATATCTTTCGGTCGCTAGTTTGCCAAATATGACTGGGGTTGATTATTTTGTTTGATTCACTAGTTCACTGAGTTAATGATGGGTTAGGATAAACATTTAGTGAATAGAAATCCTTTAGTCACTGGTTTGCTAAATGTAACTAGGATTCCTATATGGTTAAGTCGTGAGGTGCTCGGGAAAGAAGGGGATCAAACGGTCATGACTTAAAGTTGAACCAGTTTTGAATTATGATCATCGATATGTTGTTGGCACCATGGAAGTAGTCATAATAGTTCAAATTCAAATATTTTAGAGGGTTTCCAGTGATAGAAAGGACTGGTTCTTAATGTTTTAGTGACTGGATTTGATTAGTTTGGTGGTGCCGGCTATTGCAGTGTGGTCCAGTGAGTTTGATGATTATTTGCAAAGAGTTTTGTACCATGAGGGGATGGGTTTTCTTGCTTGAGGTGTGTTGCAAGTGTCTGATTAGGTTGAAAAACATGGTAGATTGATGGTCTTTAGTACAATTCTATAAGAATTACCATAAATGAGGACTGATTTTTAGGTCTGATTGCTCAGGGTTGCTTGGTTTTCCCTCCAATGTATTGAATTCTGATCTTTTGAATTATTTTGGTGGGTGGAAACCCTAGCCCTTACCCTAGTTATCCGTAGCTTGTTGCATCCTAACTTGTTTAGGATTCCAAGGTAACTAGGAATATATAATGTTAAATTATTGATTTTGAAGGGGTTCCAGTTTTGAAGTTCAAAATCAGTCCCAAGTTTCTAGTCCCAAGGGTTTTGTAATTGTTTTTGATTCACTGTTTATTGATGAAATAAGAAAGTTGCAGATCTAAGTTGTAGTTTGCAAGTAGGGTGTCTTGTGATTCATTGTATACACAGAAGGAATTCATCATACTTAATATAAATATTTGATTCTTATCTCTCCTTTGTGTCAAGTCAAGTAAGCTTTGAGTTTTCTAGCTCATTACATATTGTTTTTATGTATGTATCTTCATTCTTGAGTTTTGATCTAGGATTGGATTAAACAATGCTCTAAATAGGATATGAGTTTTCCCTTGTCTATGTAAGGATGCTTTGTAAGTAGTAAAGATTAGGATAAATTTATTTGTGGCTATGAATTCTCAGATATTATCAATTCTATGTGTCTTTGTGTCTAAGAAATCTTGCCCAATGGATGAGGCATAGGCCTAAATGAGTATTTCTCTTGTTAACATACATTGATTGAAGTTATTACATTCCAAATCTTAAAATCAATAACCTTTCTAAGCTTTAGGTCTTTGGTTGTGTGGTTGTGTTACCCAATAGTAATGGAGAGTTAATGAATGTGAGGTTAGCATTTAGTACTTTCTTACTATCAATCCATTATTCAAACCTAGTCTTTGGTGTGTAAAGTATAGTTTTCATTGGGTTAGGTGCACCCGCCTTGGTTTTGCAGAGCCAGAAGTGAAGAGGGTAGTCTTGTCCCTATAGTTGGTCTAGTTACCCTAAGATCCTTCTACATTTTGGAACTTACCTATCCTAAAATCTATCTAAGGGTATATTGGCAGCCTAAGAACATAAGCCATTTTGAAACACCAACAAGATGGTGACTCTACTGGGGAATGTTACACAAGTCTATAATGACCAGTAGGTCATCATTGGAAGAAACAGGGTTATTCTTGTCCCTTTTCTTGTCAAGCTCATTTGGATATTTGTTAGTGAGGAAATAGTATTGTAAGATTCCTAGTATTCTTGGGTGGTGACTCAAACATCTCTACAGTAGTGCTGGTTAGTAGATTATTTATAAAATGAATTACAGAGGTACTAGGTTTTGGAGAAAGGAGCATCCTAAAGACAGAGTGGAAGAAGGTATTCCAAGCACTTCTAGGCATAGTCAGACAAGGGGAGGAAAGAAGAAAAGAAATGTTTCTCATACTTGGAAAAGTAAAAAGGATACAAGACAAGAAACTCAAACCAAGCCTGATCAAGAAGAAAATATTTTAGAATATGAATAGGCTGTTGATTTGGGATTGAACCAATATGAGGATGAATTTCAAGTGGGAGATGATGAATTTGAGACTACTCTCCCAGAATCAAAAGAAATCTTTGAAGAGCTCTATGAGCTGGAAAAAAGAGTCCAAGAACAAGTTGCTATCAGACAACAAAGAGAGAAAGATAAAGAAGATAGAGTAAGATAAGCCCTAATAAGGGTTGATCAGCTAAAGAGGTAGTTGTTAGATTTGGAGGCAATTAATTTTGTCCCAGAGCCTGAAAGAGCAGAGGAACAACCTATTGTGCAGAGAACATATGAGATAACTAGGCCTAGAGATAAAGGCAAATTGAAAGCTATTGGAGTTCAAATCAATGAACAAGTTCATGTGGAAAACCCATTAGAGCAAGGGTTGAGATTAGATGCAAACCTTGAGAAGGCTAGAAAGGAAAAATAAATATTAGATAAAGAATTAGAGAAGGTATAATTGGAGGCCACTGCTATAGAAATAAGGAAGAAGATTGATTTTCTCAGGCATACCTTAGGACCTTCAAATGATGTTGCTTCCTTTTTGGGGCAAGGTGGAAATCATGGTAACCTTGTGACTCAGACAAATGGCATTCTGTGTGCTACTAAAATTCCTACTAGTTCAAACATGAGGACATCTACATCTCAAGGAATGGACCCACCTCAAGGAGTTCCTATTCATGAAAGGTACAAATAATTTATCTTTTTTGGTATTCCCGGTTATCCTAATGTAATTCCTAATGAAATTAGAAAGAAGCTCCCAAAGTTTGCTAGGAACAATGTCATCACATGTGAGGAACATCTAAAATTTTTTATGGATATAATAGATGATTATAAAGTTGAGCCTGATGATGTTGTAATGAAGTTATTTGTACAATCTCTGACCGAGGATGCTAGGGATTGGTTTAGAGGATTGCCCCATGCTAGTATAGGATCTTGGAATGAATTTAAGAATTGTTTCAAGGAGCATTATGGAGATAAAACAAATGAGGGTTTTATTTTGAATGAATTCAATAACATAAAGAAAAATTAGAATGAAGAGGTCCTTGAATTTAATATAAGATTCCAAAAGGCTATGCATAGGCTCCTGCAAGTTATTAGATTAGATGATAGAGTGTGTCTTGTGACATACTTAAATGCTTTTGATGCAAAGATGGGGTACCTTTTAAGGGATAAGAACCCTAGAAATCTTGGGGAGGCTTACAAGTTGGCTATCAACATAGAAAGTAATAGAAGAATATCAGGAAAATTAGGGAGAAGAGAATATTATAGGCCTCAAGTGCAAAATAAGAAAGAGATGGGAAGGTCTACTAATTTTAAGCCAAAGGAGGAGGATAATCTAAAGCAGATTCTAAGTGCTTTAGAGGATGTAAAGCCTGATGAAAAAGGAAACAATAGGGTTGCCACAAATGACTGACCTGTTTCAAGTAATTTTAGCAGGCAACCAAGAATGCAGAATTACCCATACAATACTTAGTGGAAGGATGGCAAGGCCATTTTTCTAGTTAAAAGGGATAGGCCTGATAATAGGATTCCTGATCCTTTGCAAAGAAATTCAGTTAACATGAGTGATGATATCTCATGGTGTACTACTTGTCAATCTCCTCATAGTCTAGAGCATTGTGTTATTGCTCTGAATTTATGTGAGAACCAAGAACATGATAAGAAATATGATGAGAGTGGTTGTGTAATGAATTCTTCACATGCATGGGATGAGGTTGACTCTACTGATGATGAGGAAGAAGAATTTGATGATGTTGGATGTGGTACAATGAAGTGTGAGGAACATGTTTCCTTAAGGAGACCCTCTGATGAGGAAATTGCTCAAATCATTGCAGACATGGTCACTCAAGCCAGGAGAAATTACAATTTGAGAAATAGGACAATTGGAAGCACAACTAGTAAATCGGGTAGTATGTTTATCAAGAATTCAGAAAGGAGTACACAACAACTTGAGGAAAAGGAGAAAGGTGATGGTGTTGTCAGTTAGGTTAAAATTAAAAAGAGGAGTGGGCCTACTGCAATACCTAAGGGTAAAGTAAAAACATCAGAATTAGCTATTCACATACCTCAGAAGGAAGATGAATTTGTTGAAAAGGGTAAATCTAACTTGACTATCCAAAAGGAGGATAAAGATGTCACTCAGATTTAGGAAGACATGGGCAACCATACATATGTTCCCATTGATATGACTAAATTACTTTCACAAATAAATGTCAAAGTTCCACTTTTGGAATGATGAGAATAGAAGAGCACAAGGTCAAGACCTTGGATTGGGTAAATGGTGCTTCTTCAATAAAGGTCCAAGAAATGAGTAGGAGTGATAAGCATGTGGCTTCTTTAGATGACACACCTGAAAGTAAAAATGAAGAAATTGTCTCTAAGATCCCTCAGATATTTTTGAATGCAAATGTTGTAAATGTTGCATCAGGGACAGTTGATCCTTTTTTCTTGTCCCTTATGATAAATGGAAAATTATTGAAGAACTACATGATTGATTCTAGAGCATCAAACACTATCATGCCTGCAGAAATCATGAAGTCATTGGGACTAAAGGTTGATACACCTCATGGGAGATGCCAAGCTATGGACTCAAGAGAAGTACTAGTTATTGGTACCATTAAGGCTTTGCCTTATAAATTAGTAGCATTTCTTGACAAGTAGCTAACTATGAGTGTTCTAGTACTTGATATTCCTCCTCAGTATGGGATGCTATTATCTAGAAGGTGGAGTGCTTCTATGGGAGGAAGTATTCAATGTGACTTGTCTTTTGCTACTTTTAGCATTGGAGGAGAAAGTGTAAAAGTTTCAAGGGAAACTAGAACCCCACATATGATTGAGGAGGATGAAGATGACAATATGAATTGTTTTGTTGACACTGACATTGGTTCTTTCCAAGTTCAGGAGAGAGAGGTGCAAGAAAAGGTCAAGCCTATCCTTCTAGCTGATGATGAAAATAACATGGAAGAAGGTGATGTCTTATGGACTCTATATTTTGATGGAGCAATTTCAAAGGAAGGTGCCAGAGTAGGAGTGCTATTGATATCCCCAAGTGGTAAGACTTTCAAGTTTTCTTTCACTCTCTTGTTCCTTTGCACAAATAATGTTGTTGAATATGAGGCCCTACTGATTGGTTTGAGACAAGCATCAAAACATGGAATCAAACATCTTAGGTTGATTGGTGACTCTGAGTTAATAATTTCTCAGATTAGATCAAGGTATGCATCAAAGAATCTAAGGATGAAAGAATAAAGAAATGTTGTTTGGGATGAAATTGAAGGTTTCAATGCCTTTGGTATTGATTGGGTGGATAGAAGCCAAAATAGGATGGCTGACTTATTGGAAAACATAGCACTAAGGCCAGAGGATATTACTTTTGCAGGGATATCCAAAATTGAGTTTAAGTCTAGGCCTTCTATCCCAGACAATGTTGAGAATTGGCAGGTATTTTCTGATGATCAAGATATACTAAGGTTTTTGTAGTGTGATTCTCATTTTGATGGTCAGGAGATGGATTTCAGCACTTATGTTGACATCAAAAATGGAAAAAAAAATGTTCTTGGGAAGGAAGTTTTGCAATTAAGGTCAAATAGGATCCCAAGGGGATTGGTTGCTCTTGAGAGGGCATTCGATGATAAAGAAAGAACTTGTTTTCCTAAATTTGTTGATAAGATAAATGATTTGGAGGAAGTAAATTTAGGAACAAGTCAAATACCTAAAAATATTTATATAGGTAAATGTTTGTCCCAAAGAATTAGGAATAATCTAATCAATCTTCTCAAAAGATTTAGACATGTATTTTCATGGTCTTATGATGATTTGAAAGCCTATAGAGAGGATCTATTCCAACATGAGATACCATTGAAGGAAGGTACTAAACCTTTTAGGCAAAAATTAAGGCTTGTGAATCCTACCTTGGCACCAAAAATGCAAGATGAACTCAAAAGGATGACGGATGGTGGCATCATCAAGCCTATCAGACATTCTACTTGGGTGTCAAACTTGGTTCCAGTAAAAAAAAAGAATGGTGACATTAGGTTATGTGTTGATTTTAGGAACTTGAATGTCAATTCTTTGAAGGACAATTATGGTTTGCCTAATATGGAAAATATGCTGCAAAGGGTTACTGGATCAGAGTTAATGTCCATGATGGATGGTTTCTTTGGATATAATCAGGTCATGGTCAAGGAGTCAGAACAGTTCAAGACTGCATTCACTACCCCTTGGGGAACATATGTTTATGTTAGAATGCCTTTTGGTCTGACAAATGCAGGAGTTACTTTTCAGAGAGCTATGGATGTGGCCTTTGCAAACTTCATAAAAAAATTTCTAGTGTTGTATTAGGATGACCTCATAGCATATTCAGATAAGGAAAGTCAACATTGTGAACATCTTGAGAAAATTTTTATTAGGGCCTTGGAGTATGGGATTTCTTTGAATCCAAAGAAGTGTTCCTTTGGTGTTGTGGAAGGCAAGCTCTTAGGACATATTGTGTCCAAGGATGGAGTGAGAATTGACCTTGAAAGGGTTATGGCTATAGACAAGCTTTCACCACCTAGAAATGTTAAAGCAATACAATCCTTCTTTGGGCAGGTAAACTTTCTAAGGAGATTTGTTACAAATTTTGTAGAAATCAGTATCCCTATCGCTAGAATGTTGAAAATAGAAGCAAAGATTGAATGGAATGAAGAAGGAGATGAATCTTTTAGAAGTATCAAAAAGGCCATCAAGGATGCTCTAGTTTTGAGGACACCTGATTATGGTAAGCCCATGCAGATATTTTCTTTTGCTTCTTGTCATACAGTTGCAGCAGTTTTATTGCAAAAGAATTCAGATGGATATGAACAACCTATATCATTCTTTAGCAAATCCCTACAAGTAGTAGAATTAAAATATGATATTACTAAGAAATAGACTTATGCCTTAGTTAAAGCAGTCAAGAATTTTAGATGTTACCTTGTGGGAGCTAAGGTGGTTGCTTATGTTCCTAGTGCTACAGTTAAGGATATATTGGTGCAACAAGAAGTTTCAGGGAAAAGATGTACATGGATCAATAGGATCCAAGAATTTAACATTGATATCTAGATTAAAAAGTTGGTAAGAGGCTTAGGTCTTCCAAAATTAATGGCACAAAGCAATTTAATTGCAAATCATGTAAATGTGTTAGAAGAAGAACAAAGGCCATATATTTGTGATATGGATTATTGTGGCTGGTACAAAGATGTTTTTGGTTACTTGCAGAAATTGGTCCTTCCCCTTGAGATGGATGAAAATACAAGGAGAACTATCAAGTTGCAATTTGCAAGGTATGCCATTATACATGGTAAGTTGTGGTGGAGAAGCAATGAAAGAGTATTGCTAAAGTGCATAGACCATGAGAGATCTGAAGCTCTGTTAAGGGAAATGCACCAAGGTGTTTGTGGAGGACACTATATGGCAAAGAACACAGCTCACAAGATCCTTAGGTCTAGATTTTGGTGGCCTATAGTTTTTAAGGATACACATCAGTTTGTAAGAAAATGTGATGCATGTTAGAGATTTGCTGGAAAGTTGAAGTTTAATGGAAATTTGCCACTTTGACCTGTTGCAGTTTAGGCTCCTTTCCAGAAGTGGGGTATAGATTTTATTGGAGAAATTCCAAACAAGTCTAGTGGTGGAAATTCTTACATACTAGTGGCAATAGACTATTTTACCAAGTGGGTTGAAGCTATCCCTACTAGAAAGGCTACTAGCAAAGTGGTAGAAAATTTTATGATGCAGAACATCCTTACCAAGTTTGGCTGCCCAGAGGTAATTGTGGTTGATAATGCAATATGTTTTAGATCACAAGAATTTAGTGATTTTTGTCAGCACTATGGGATACACATTTCATTTTCTTCCCCATATCATCCACAAGAAAATGGCCAGGTCGAGTCCAGTAACAAAAGTTTGATTAAGATTTTGAAGAGAGTGTTGAACAAGAATAAGAAAGCCTATGACTCAAAGTTATGGTGGAAACTATGGGCTGACAGGGTAACTGTAAAGAAGGCCATAGGTTGTGCTCCATTTGATTTGGTATATGGAATAAGTGCTAGATTGCCTCAAAATAATCTATTGCATATGTATAAGTTTATTTAGGCATATGATGAGGACTTGAATGATGAGATGAGAGTGAGAATGGATGAGCTAATCTAGTTGGAAGAGGTAAGGAGAGATGCACATGAAAGAAATGAAACATTACAGAGACAATGTAAGAATTTGTTTGATAAAAGGGCTACTCGAAGGAATTTTGAAGTTGATGACCTTGTCCTAATGTGGAATGCAAGATTGGAAGATAAGGGGAAGCATGGAAAATTTGACCCTATTTGGTTGGGACCTTATCTTATTGAGAGCAAATGGGGGATAGATTCTTATGTCCTAAAGGATTTAACTGTTGGTACTTTGGAATTGCCTGTTCATGGACAATTCCTAAAGTTTTACTTCTCCTAAAGTATCTTTTCCATGAGAATTAATTTAGGTTTTCCCTTGTACAATCATTTGTTTTTGTTTTTTGGGCCAAAATTTTGAGTTGGTCTGCTCTTCCAGGAGATTCTAGCTTGCTCATTGTATCTGCAAGAGATACACGTCCTTGAGTATGAACCATTATTAGCACCTGTAAATATTTTCATGGCCTTACCCATTTTCTCCTAGTCTCTGCAATGTTTTATGTCTCTCTGGTTTGAAACCCTAGTCAAATTTTCAAATTTCTAGCCCTTAGTGTGAAAAAACCCTAAAATGCCCTAGCCTCTTTCTAATTTCTCATTTACATTTTTCGGGCAACTTAAGTGATCTAAAATGCATGTGCGCATTTTTTTTTCTCAGTCAATCACTAATTTGCTAAGTCTTTCAGCATTTAGCATTTACATTCGGTGAATGAGTGAACACTGTGTTCGCGTAATATCTCATTGTCTGGCGGTTACCAATTATCTTTAAGTGACTCTGCGTGTGGCTTATTTCCTCTTTAGTCATTGATTCATGAAATGATAGGCTTCCTTCATTAAGGGTGATACATGTCAACTTAGTGTCAGAGAAGAGGCCAACGTGTCAAACAATTATTGGTTTTTGAGCGGTGAGTTGGAATCTGTCAACGGGCCTGGCTTTTCTTTCCCTTTTGATCTAATGGTTGGTGTAAAAGTGCATAGAATGTGTCAGAGGCTTGTGATCTTATGCCAGTCATTGATTCTACTTTGTGATGTCGCCTTTCAAAATGGGTGGGTCCATAGTCAGAGGGTGTTGAAATGGTGGTCTCCTATTAGTTGGTGTGTTAGTGAGCTGGACGTGTTGTCAGGCAAGCTCGATATCTCAGTTAGAAGATTCATGATTGATGGCAGGTGCATGATCTCATGCAATCTTCTGAGCCCTTGATATCATGCACCAACCGTCTAATTCTCTAGGTGTGTAGGACAACAGTTGTGGGTCCACTGACAGGTGTCACAAATGGAGATTTCTTATTGGTTATGTCAGTGGGACCAGGGTTTCTAGCGTTGCAGAGGGTTATGACATCTGCAGAGAATCAATGGTTGGCACATAATCTCATAGGTTGTGTCAGAGCCATGAGATCTTGCACCCACCATCTGATTTCAAAGGCTTATCTTTTGTGGGTCCTGTGTTAGTGGTGACCGGGCGGTTTCAGCGAGTAGCATGTTGACATGTGGCACATAGTTGGCCCATGTAGGATTCTAAAGGCTTAGTAGTTCTAATAAGTGTTTAGCAGCTCTGACAAGTTTCCTCTTGTTCGCTTATTCATGTAGTAAAGTGGTGAGGCTCTAAAAGATTTAGCGGTTCAGCGAACACTATGTTCGTGCATTCTCTAAATAAAATGGTGGTGAGATGAAACATTCTACGAATGGGAGATAGCTTTCGGTCGCTAGTTCACCAAATATGACTGGGGTTGATTATTTTGTTTGATTCACCGGTTCAATGAGTTAATGATGGGTTAGGATAAACATTTAGCGAATAGAAATCCTTTAGTTGCTGGTTCACTAAATGTAACCAGGATTCCTATATGGTTAAGTCATGAAGTGCCCGGGAAAGAAAGGGATCGAATGGTCATGACTTAAATTTGATCCAATTTTGAATTATGATCATCGATATGCTGTTAGTTCCATGGAAGTAACTATTATAGTTTGAATTCAAATATTTTAGAGGGTTTCTAGTGATAGAAAGGACTAGTTTTTAATGTTTTAGCAATTGGATTTGATTAGTTTGGTGGTGCCGGTTGTTGCAGTGTGGTCCAGTGAGTTTGATGATTATTTGCAAAGAGTTTTGTACCATGAGGGGATGGGTTTTCTTGTTCAAGGCGTGTTGTAGGTGTTTGATCAGGTTGACAAACATGGTAGATTGATGGTCTTAAGTATAGTTCCAGAAGAATTACCATAAATGAGGACTAATTTTTAGGTTTGATCACTCAAGGTTGCTTGGTTTTCCCTCCAATGTATTGAATTCTGATCTTTTGAATTATTTTTGTGGGTGGAAACCCTAGCCCTTACCCTGGTTATCCATAGCTTGTTGCATCCTAACTTGTTTATGATTCCAAGGTAACTAGGAATATATAATGTTAAATTGTTGATTTTGAAGGGGTTCCAGTTTTGAAGTTCAAAATCAGTCCCAAGTTTCTAGTCCCAAGGGTTTTGTAATAGTTTTTGATTCAGTGTTTGTTGATGAAAGAATAAAGTTGTAGGTCTAAACTATAGTTTTCAAGTAGGGTGTCTTGTGATTCATTGTATACACAGAAGGAATTCATCATACTTAATATAAATATTTGATTCTTATCTCTCCTTTTTGTCAAGTAAGCTTTGAGTTTTCTAGCTCATTACATATTGTTTTTATGTATGTATCTTCATTCTTGAGTTCTGATCTAGGATTGGATTAAACAATGCTTTAAATGGGATATGAGTTTGCCCTTGTCTATGTAAGGATGCCTTGTAAGTAGTAAAGATTAAGATAAATGTATTTATGGCTATGAATTCTTAGATATTCTCAAATCTGTGTGTCTTTTTGTCTAAGAAATCTTGCCCAATGGATGAGGCATAGGCCTAAATGAGTATTTCTCTTGTTAACATACATTGATTGAAGTTATTACATTCCAAATCTTAAAATCAATAACCTTTCTAAGCTTTAGGTCTTTGGTTGTGTGGTTGTGTTACCCAATAGTAATGGAGAGTCAATGAATGTGAGGTTAGCATTTAGTACTTTCTTATTATCAATCTATTATTCAAACCTAGTCTTTGGTGTGTAAAGTATAGTTTTCATTGGGTTAGGTGCACCCGCCTTGATTTTGCAGAGCCAGAAGTGAAGAGGGCAATCTTGTCCCTATAGTTGGTCTAGTTACCCTAAGATCCTTCTACATTTTGGAACTTACCTATCCTAAAATCTATCTAAGGGTATATTGGCAGCCTAAGAGCATAAGCCATTTTGAAACACCAACAACTTCACCTACCTACAATAGGTCATCATGAATCCTGCTAAGTAGAATCTTTATCCATTCAGACTCATATAACTCATATGCAGTAGCATATTCAATTATTGGGTGGTTTTCAAACTGCGCATACTCATCTAGGAAGGTTTTTTTAGGTTTCATCATGGTTTGTAAGTGCACTCTTATCTTGTCAAGTCCTACAAGCTCCTTCTTACAATATATGTATGCACAGATGTCTTCGACATGCATAACACCCATTGGAGTGCGGGTGAATACCCCTTCTTGGTCATCAAATGTAGATTTGAATAGGTGCCTCTTAAACACATATCTTTTCTTCTCCATAACATTGAATACAATAGGAGTAGCCATCAATTACTTGTATATCTCTTTCCTAATGGTTTCCAAGAATTTTGGAATCAGCTCGATGAATTAGGGCTTTTGCAACTGATCAAACACACTGCTTCACTAGTGAATCACTTTGAACCTGAATGTAATGAGTGATCTACAAGCTTCTGTGTACTTTAAAGTAAAAATTCCACCATTAATGCTTGCCGCGTAAACTAGACTTTCATTGAAATCTTCCAACTTTCATTCTACTATCAATCAGCTAGTGCGCTCTTGCACATAGGTTCTGCTAGTATCCAAAAGGTTAAATCCAAAGGCGCATACTCTGAGGGTGCGTATACCAGTCGCTCGGGGGTTTAGAGATAAATTAGCTCCCCTTATGACCATGAGGGCCATTCATCCAGATGTAGAGGGTGCATCCACTATGGATGCATCCAATACATTCTCATCAACCTTATCCTTCTTTTCCTCTGACCAAATCAAGCTCGCATCTTCTGAAGCTTTCACAAACTTGACTTCTCCTTCAGTATCTAGTATTGATTGTTCTGGCTTTCTAGGGCTTTCCTAACTTTTCCTTCTTGATATACAAAGCTTTGAGATGTGTCCATCCTTGTTAGATGAGTGACAAATAACTGGAGGCCTTAGATTCCTTGGCACATTGACATGGATTACCATTTTGCACTATCTAGCTAAGTGACCATTATAGTTACATATCTGACATGTAACATTATGAGAACTTCTTATGTTTGGCTGATTCTGATTTCTCTGATTATGCCGAGTCTTGTTCTTCTGACTTGTCTTACAATTCATAGCTCTATGACCAAATTTATTGCATGAATAATAGTAGCCATTGAAAGGTCTTACCTCTTTACAGTTCCTTGCTATATGTCCATGCTTGTTACATGCATAACAAGTTTGGTTTACTTGTTTGCACTCATCTTTGGATGGTTGAACATTATCTTTAGTCTAACTTCTAGTCTCCTTAGCATCTGTGGTGTCTTCTGGTGTTGTAAAGGATAAAATAGAGTATGCATGTAGATATAATAAAAGGGGGAATATAAGATCTACTACTAAATCCAAATTCCCAAGGGAGAGATCCAAATTGATCAACCAAAAGGTTAATACACAAAAGAATCAATCTATGGAGAATATGAATAAAGGAGAAAACCTTATATTTCATTATGAAGGGTATATGCTTGAAATCTAAAATAAACAGAAGCCAAATGCTAACCTCAAAATAGGGAAGATCTAAAAAATGCTGATTTCTAATGTCTGTGTACAGTTTCAAGCAATTTTGTAGCTTGTTTCAGACTGGAAATGCCGAGACAGAGAAAACCCAGAAAAATTTTGTCTTTCTGGCAGCAAGTAGTCTTTGACCCTCATAAAAGGTTAAAGACTACTTCAGAATTTTGAAGGTCATCTTTGATTTTGTTCATAGATCTCAGAAGTTCGCCAAAAAGGGTATCCAGATCCAAGCTCTGATTTGCAATCCTGCACCCTTACCTGCAAGAAAAAGAGGTTTTTTTTAATTTGGATGAGGGGTTTGCCTTAGTCAAACCCTGGTTTGGAATCAACCTTAATAATGGAATTGAAATAGAGAATGCTAGCAAGTAGTAGAAGTAGATCTAACAATGAAGCTATGATATTCAATAGATATGCAAATTGTAATTGAAATGTAATAAAATATATTGATATGAAAGCTTGTAATCAACACTAAAAAATGTAAATCTAAACCTCCATGATTGTATGCTTGTGATGCAGGAGCATCCTGGGTGTAAGAGCAATCTTGTATCACCCAAAAATATGTATGTTTTTGTATTCAATAAGGGCTATCTTGTGCAGAGCTACTATTTATGGAAACTTGCTATTTTTAGTAAGTTGGTCATAAATCTAAAAATGTTTTGATTTTACATGTGGAGGTTCATCTCAGTCATATCAGCCTACCAGTAAAGTTTCATGGCTAGATCAGGTCTAGTTTTGAAGATATTGAAGATTTTCGGTATTGGCAGTAGGGTACATAAACTTTGAACTCAATTTTGAAGGCTTTAGAAGCTCCGAATGAGGTCAAGAATTTGGGTGACAAGCACTTGGGCAAGTCAAGCCTATAGAGCGCTTCGTGGCCTTTCCAAAATGGGGTTATAATAGTCAATCAGGTCAACTAGTGATGACTTATGGTCTCCGGAAGTCGGGTCACTTGAAATGGTGAAAAATAATTTTCCTTCAAAATTTCTGTTCAGGTTTCAAAATTTATTTTGGGCCGACTTTGATGTAATAAATTGAAAAATAAAATGATTCTAAGTTTGGTCGGCCCTTAGGGCTAAATTTTTGGAACCTTCTCGGTCGGTGGAAATTGCCTATATAAAGAAGGCCCATAGTGTTGTCTTAGGTAGTTCGGGATAGTTCTGGGTAGTAAATCTAGGTATTGATTTGAGGCTTTGGCCTACAGAATATTGTAAGAGAATTCCCATGTGGCTTTGCATATTGTAATTCTGAAAGTTTGTAATTCCACATTTGTGGAGATAATAAGAAGCCAATTTTTTGTTCTTGCATATTGTTGTTGTTTCTCTATTTTTGTTATGTGTTTGTGGTATTAAGGGGAGCACCCTTCATCAAGTGGTATCAGAGAAGGAGTTCTTGAGTGTGTAAATAGATCACTGACTATGAGGTAGTTTGCACCAGGACCGTGGTTAGGGTTTCAACATGCATCACAAAAATGTCTCGATGAAGGGAACGTGGTGGAAGAGTTGGTGTTGTAACACCTAAGGTTAGAGCGGTCCAGAGACAAGTGCGAGCATTGCAAGAAGAGATTCACAGAGGAATGAATCTTAATGTCAGAGATGAAAGTGAGGATGAAGCCGAACAAGGAAATGATGATCAAGAAGAAGAAGAAGGTGAAATTTTGAATCGAGAAGAAGAAAGGCTTTTCTAAGCCATTTCTAAGATTAGAAAAAGACCTAAGATCAAGGTTCCTGCATTTTCAGGAAATCTTAACCCAAAAGAATTGATCGACTGGATCATTGAATGTGAAGAATATTTTGAGTATGAAGATATTGAGGATCCTGATAGGGTCAAATTCGTGAAGGCCAGACTAAGAGGTCATGTGAAGCTCTGGTGGCAAGAGATTCAATTGGAGCGAAATAGAAGAGGGAAAGACAAAATCAGAAGATGGGATCAGATGGTGGATAAACTGAAGTGACAATTCATTCTCATTGATTATGAGCTTGACCTACTGAAGAAGATGCAAAGTTTGAAGCAAGCAGGAAGATCTATTCAGGAGTATACAAAGGATTTCTATCAAATCCTCATCAGAACAGGCCATGCAGAAGCTAATAAGGATAAAGTTGCTCATTACCTTAATGAGTTGAGGCCAAGCATTCAGGAGGAGCTGAATCTGGTTTGAATGAATAGTATTGAAGAGGCATACCAGTTTTTCCTAAAAGTGGAAGAAAAGTTGAACAAGAAGTTCGAGAGCAAACAAAATGGAAGAGGTCACGGTAGATGATCTGGTGGATAGTCATATGGAGGCCGAAATGAAGATCCAAAAAAGAAGGATGAGGTCAATAGTAGTCAAAATTAGAGAGGAAACAATTCCAATCATTTCCAAGATCAGAACAATAGAGATTAGAGAGGAAGAGGGGGCTTCCGTGGAACATGTTTTCACTATGGAGAAGAAGGTTATAGGGCATTTGAACGTCCTCAATGCCAAGGAAGGATAGATAGGAGGAATGAAGGCCAGGCTAGTGTTGCACATGTAGATGAAGATGCCAGATCATTAAATTTAGAAGATGCTAAAAGAGGAGAAACATTGATTAACAAAAGAGTCCTGCTGAGTGGTTACAATGAACTTGAATAAAGGAGGAGCCTATTTCGCACTAGATGCAATTGTGAGGGAAAATGTTGTGATGTGATTATTGATAGTGGAATTACTAAAAATTTGGTGTCAGAAGAGATGGTGACAAAGTTGAAGCTCAAGAAATAGAAACACCAACATCCATATCAGATTGCCTGGGTGCAGGATGACCACAAGGTCATGGTCACTGAACAATGCCTAGTAAAGTTCAAGATTGGCGGGTACCAAGATGAGGTACTATGTGATATCATATCTATGGATGCATGTCATATGTTTTTGGGTAGACCATGGTAGTTTGATAGATGTGTTGTACATGATGGTCATGCAAATACCTATTCCCTGACATAGGATGGAGTGTGACATAAGCTAAACCCTTTGAAGGAGACCGAAAAAAAGGTATGTGGTAATGCAAGAATAAGATTTGTTGATGGAAGAAAATTCCTAGATGGTATGAGGCATGAGCATGTGTGTTTTTCTTTAATTCCAAAAGCTAGTAAGGAAGAAGTAGAGGATATACTTGTAGAGGTTGCAAATTTGTTGAATGAGTTTCAGGATATTTTATCTGATAATGTACCTGATGGATTACCACCGGTAAGGAAGATCAGTCATCAGATGGATTATTCTAGGAGCCATTTTTCCAAACAAGGCAGCACACAGAATGACACCAGTAGAAAGTGAAGAGTTAAACATACAAGTACATGAGTTATTGTAGAAGGGGTTGATTCGAGAGAGTCTGAGTCCCTGTGCTGTACCAGCGGTATTAGCACCAAAGAAGAATAGAGAATGGAAGATGTGTACATATTCCAGAGCAATAAACAAGATCAAAATCAAGTATAGGTTTCCATTGCCATGAATGGATGATATTATGGATTGTTTGAGTGGAGCCGTGTATTTCTCAAAGATAGATCTGAAGAGTGGATATTACCAGACCAGATTCAGATCAGAGAAGGAGATGAATGGAAGACTACCTTCAAGACAAAGGAAGGACTGTATGAGTGGCTAGTCATGCCTTTTGGGCTAACCAATGCACTGAGCACTTTCATGCGGCTCATGAACGAGGTTCTGAAAGAGTTTCTGGGTAAGTTTGTCATTGTTTACCTAGATGATATTTTGATTTTTATCAAGACATTGGAGGAACATATGATGCATATTCATATGGTGTTTGAGAAGCTAAGAAATGAGAAATTGTTGATTAATTTGAAGAAGTGTAGTTTTGTGAAGAAAGAGTTAGTGTATTTGGGATTTGTAGTTTCAATAGAAGGTCTAAAAATGGACCCAGAGAAAGTACAAGCTATCCTTGAATGGCCTACTCCAAGGAGTGCTACTGAGGTAAGATCTTTTCATGGTTTCGCTAGCTTTTATAGAAAGTTTATCAAAAATTTTGGTAGTATTTGTGGACCCTTGACTGAAACAATGAGAAGGGATAGAAAAGAGTTCAAGTGGACTAATGGGGCAGATAAGAGTTTTAAACTGTTGAAACAGAAAGTTACAGAACAACCTATTTTAGCACTTCCAGATTTTAATAAGGTGTTTCAAGTAGACTGTGATGCTAGTGGTACTGCAATAGGAGCTGTTATGAGCCAAGAAGGTAAACATGTTGCTTATTTTAGTGAGAAGTTAAATGTTGCCAAGAGAAAATATTTTGTTAATGATCAGGAATTTTATGCTATAGTTCAGGCATTGAAGAAGTGGTGACACTATCTGCTTCCTAAGGAGTTTTTTTTTTATACTGATCATCAAGCTTCGCAATATTTGAATAGTCAAGGAAAGTTGAATCAAATGCATTTGAAATGGGTTGAGGTTTTGCAAAGTTATACATTTGTTTTGAAACACAGAAGTGAAAAGTCTAATAGGGTTGTAGATTCTCTTAGTAGAAGGAAACTATTGCTGACAGAGATGCAAATTGAGGTGGTTGGGTTTAGGGAACTCAAGAATTTGTATCCAGAGGATCCTGATTTTGGTGAAGCTTGGAAAGCTTGTAAAGAACCTGTTACTCTAGACAGAATGAAGTGGTTGGATTTTATCATTCAGGATGATATGCTATTCAGCGGGAGTCAGTTGCACATTCCAAGAAGTTCTATGAGGGAGAATCTCATCAAGGAGAAGCATAGAAGAGGATTGGTTGGACATTTTGGTTGTGATAAAACCCTTGCTTTGATTCGTGAGAATTATTATTGGCCACAGTTGCAGCAAGATGTCAAGAAGTTTGTACAGAGTTGTAGTGTATGTCAGATGGTGAAAGAAGTGAAGCAAAATACAGGGTTGTATCAGCCATTGCCTACACCAGAGAAGCCTTGGGAGAATATCAGTATAGACTTTGTTCTTGGTTTACCAAGGACATAGCGGGGACATGATTCAATTTTTGTAGTAGTTAACAGATTTTCAAAGATGGCACATTTTGTTCCCTACAAGAAGATTAATGATGTTGTTCATGTAGCATAATTATTTTTCAGAGAAGTGGTGAGACTACATGGTTTTCCAAATAGTATAGTTTTAGATAGGGACACTAAGTTCATTGGATATTTCTGGTGTACATTATGGAAGAAGTTGAAGATAGATTTGAAGTTTAGTTTATCACATCATCCACAGACTGATGGACAGACAGAGGTGGTGAATAGGAGTTTGGGGAATTTGCTGAGATGTTTGGTTGGAGATAAGCCAACAGGATGGGATTTGATTTTACCATAGGTAGAATTTGTATACAATAATTCTGTCAACAGGAGCACTGGTAAATCACCATTCCAGATTGTATATGGAAGTAGTCCCAAAAATGCATCTGAGTTGAGAAAGATAGATAAAGGAGAAATAAGTAGTGCTGAAGCTGAGGATTTTGCAGAACATTTGAATAACATCCATGAGGAGGTGAGGAAGCACATTAGCAAGATGAATGCATAGTATAAGGCTAAGGCAGATGAGAAAAGGAGGCATAAGGAATTTTAGGTTGGAGATGAAGTCATGGTTCATTTGTGGAATGAGTGATTTCCGATTGGTACATATAACAAGTTAAAAATGGAGAAATTTGGGCCATGTAAGATACTGAAGAAGCATGATTCAAGAAAAGCATATGAGGTAGAATTGCCTATTGAGCTGAATATTTCACCAGTGTTTAACATTTCAGATTTGACAGAGTATCATGAGGTAGGTGTTGAAGATAAGGTTACAACTACATAGTGGAGTATTCTAGCAACCAGTTCAGATATCAAGGAGATTGAAGACATACTAGATAGTCATGTTGGTAGAAGCACAAGGAATATGACATATGAAGAATATCTGGTCAAGTGGAAAGGATGACTTGTTGAAGATTCATCATGGCTAACAAAGGAAGAGGTTAACCATCTTGGTTTTCCTCTACACACTTGAGACGTGATGGGGTCACTTCTCAAATTACCCCAGGTGTCTGATGCAGGAGCATCCTGAGTGTAAGAGCAATCTTGCATCACCCAACAATATTTATATTTTTTTATTCAATAAGGGCTATCTTGTGTAGAGCTGCTATTTATGGAAACTTGCTATTTTTAGTAAGTTGGTCATAAATCTTAGAATATTCTAATTTTACATGTGGAGGTTCATCTCAGTCATATCAGCCTGCCAGTAAAGTTTCATGGCTAGATCAGCTCTAGTTTTGAAGATATTGAAGACTTTTGGTATTGGCAGCAAGGTACAAAAACTTTGAACTCAATTTTGAAGGCTTTAGAGGCTCCGGATGAGGTCAAGAATTTGGGTGATAGGTGCTTGTGTGAGTCAAGCCTATAGAGCACTTTGTGGCCTTTCTAAAATGGGGTTATAATAGTCAATTGGGTCAACTAGTGATGACTTATGGTCTCCGGAAGTCGGGTCACCTGAAATGGCAGAAAATAATTTTCCTTCAAAATTTTTGTTCAGGTTTCAAAATTTATTTTGAGCTGAATTTGATGTAATAAATTGAATAATAAAATGATTCTAAGTTTGGTCATCCCTTAGGGTTAAATTTCTGGAACATTCTCAGGTGGTGGAAATTGCCTATATAAAGAAGGCCTGTAGTGTTGTCTTAGGCAGTTCGGGATAGTTCTGGGTAGTAGATCTAGGTATTGATTTGAGGATTTGTCCTATAGAATATTGTAAGGGAATGCCCATGTGGCTTTGCATATTGTAATTTTGAAAGTTTGTAATTCCACATTTGTGGAGATAATAAGAAGCTAATTTTCTGTTCTTGCATATTGTTGTTGTTTCTCTATTTTTATTATGTGTTTGTGGTATTAAGGGGAGCACCCTTCATTAGCTTGGCATCCACCTTGAGGGAAGAATGAATGGATGTTGAAGATGAACAAAGGATCTTGAAGGAAGATCACACCATCATGATGGATAGATCTAGGGTTTGAATGATGAATCTTGAATGCTTGAACCAAATCCCTTGAATGGCTTGAATGCTTGAATCCTTGATCTTCAACTTGAATGGAGAAGAGGACTTGAATGGAATGCTTGCTTGATCTTTGTTGAGAAAGAACTTGATGGCTTGTGAATATCTCCTTGAGAGCTCTTGATCATGAAGTTGCTTAGTGAGTAATGGATGTGAAAAGGAGAGAGGAAGGCTTTCTTTTATAGTGATCTAGGGCACAAACCTCTAGAGGGGCCACCTTGGGGAATTAAATTCCAATTAGACCTCAAACCTTTAGGAATGGACCTAAATTAAATATAATTTAAGATTTTACCATTTTAGAGACTAAAATAGCTGACCTAAAAGTAAGAAAACAATTGTTTTTGAAACCTGACATCCAGGAATCATGGGACCTTGAAATTTGAACCCTGGGTCAAGGACGAGGTAGACCCCACCCTAGGTCAAGGTCAAGGTCGTCCCTAACCTAGGTCAAGTTCTAGGTTGTCCTTGACCCTCAAGGTCGTCTTTGACCTTGAGGTCAAAAACCTTGGGACCTTAATCCAAAATGTTAGGAAATGCAAAAATAAAGGTGAAAACAAGTGGAGAGAGAAGCAAAATGGGGGAGAAAGCTAGATCTGATAAAAAACCAATTCAAGGTGCTTGACATGACCCCATACCACTTACTTGAAGGGCTAAAGGCTCTTAACATGGAAATGATTCCATTTTAAGATGAAACAAGTGCTTTCATCCTTGCTCGCATGTCATCAATTTTATTTTGTGCTTCATTGAATCCAATGCCATTGGTATCTCCTTTAAGCTTCTGAGCATACCGATGAGATTCAATCAAATCCTTGCTTATGTGTAATGTATCAATGTGATTCTTAGCCTCTTTGAATTTAGATTCCACGCTTGCTTTGTTTTTTCTTAGCTCTAAGATTTCCATGCTTGCTCACCTTAATTCTTCATTCAATTGAAGGTTCTCCTTGATCTTTTCATCATAGACTTCTTAATTGTTAGTTAGTTTGTCATCCAATTCTTCAGTCTGATCTTTCAGAGATGTTTTCTCTTCATTTATCTTTTTTACCATGATTAGAACCTTGATCTATTCATCATAGACTTCCTAATTGTTAGTTAGTTTGTTATCCAATTCTTCAATCTGATCTTTGAGAGATGTGTTCTCTTCATTTATCTTTTTGACCATGATCCCTAAATCACTGGTGAAACATTATTTTAAATCTTTCCTTAGTCTTTTGATGACTGCTTGAGCATTGTTGACTTTTTCTTTTAGCTCTTCAATTTATTTTTCAGATCTGTCCAGATCTTCAAGAGCAGCTTAAAGATTTCTTTTTAAATTTTTCATTTTTGTCTTGTCCATAATCTCCTCAAGTGGTTAAACTTCTTTGCTGAGGACCAAATCTCTGATACCAATTGTTAAGAATGGGAACACTGAGAGGGGGGGGTGAATCAATGTTCACTATATTCAATCTTTTTTGTTTTACTCTTTAAACTTAACTTGAATGCTTAAGAACTGAAATGAACATTAACCTAAACAAGATAGATGAACAAAACACATAACACCAATATGGTTATGAGGAAACCCAAATAGGTAAAAACCCCAGTGGGAATTGACACACACTAATAATTTGTACTAGTGTCTTATGATCCTTGTTAGAAGATCCTTAACCCTGTTAGGAGTTGTCTTTACAATGCATTTAGTACAATGATCTTGACAAGGGTCAGACCCTGTTAGGATTCTTTTACAATTAACCCTGTTAGGGGTGGGGACACACTGTCCTAGAGCTCACTACTCAAATGGTGAAGGCTACAACCTTCAAATCTCAGATACACATTATATTTGCTAGATGACCTGGCACTGTGACACTGCTTGTCTGATCAGGATTCAGTTCCTTTGATGCGCTGATGCTTGGACCTCTTGCAAAGCTCTAATACATCTTATCAACTCTTTACACACTTCTTCTCTACTTATCTCAACTCTATTTCATCATCCATGATAATTACAAAGGGCGCATCTCATATTTATGTGTTACCAAAACAATTAACTAGGTCGACCTATAATTGATTACATACAATGCTTCCAATTGAATTGGCTCAAGCATGTTTACAAACAAAGTTAATTACATGTCTACAACCTAATTACAATAAGCACATAGCCTTTACAAAACAATTTTATCATCGCTAAACAAACTACCAACACTTGGTTGCATATACTATTTTGTTATGGCATTCACTGTCTGTGTAACTTCAACTGTCTGTATCTTTGTCATACTAAATCTTCCGATCATGCATTCTTAGACTAAGAATGAATATACTCTTACCATCTTATCTTCTAGGGTGCATACCATAACTCAGTCATACGCACATGCGTTGATGCTCTAATTTAATTGTGCTCTGTTAACTGTCCAATCTTCTATACTTAGCTAATTTTTGATCTTTTGATGATGTGCACTGACTCCAAAACACTATATGACTTTGTTTCCATAATGAAAACACTATATTAAGTCATATACAATAGTATAGTCAACTTTCCAACACTTAGCCCCTAAAATCCAAGAAGAACTGATGAAGTTGTGAGATGCTAGAATCATAAAACCCATAAGACATTCCTCTTGGGTGTCAAACTTAGTTCTTGTTAGAATGAAGAATGGAGATATCAAACTGTGTATAGACTTCAGGAATATGAACATATCTTCTCTGAAGGAAAATTATTGCTTGCCTAACATGGAGGTAATGCTAAAAAGAGTAACTAGGTCTGACCTGATGTCTATGATGGATGGTATTTTTGGTTACAACTAGGTGATTGTGAAAGAATCAAAACAATTCAAGATAGCCTTTACAACACCTTGGGGAACCTATGTTTATGTAAGGATACCTTTTGGTCTCACAAATGCTAGTGCAACTTTTCAAAGAGCAGTGGATGTTTCTTTTGATGAATTCATAAATGATTTCCTTGTTGTTTATCAAGATGACTTAACTGCATACTCCAAGAAAGAAGAAGATCATTTTTCTAATCTAGATAAGATATTTGTAAGAACTCTAGAATATGGCATTTTATTGAACCCTAGGAAATGTGCATATGGTGTGACTGACAAAAAATTATTGGGCCACCTAGTTGGAAAGAAGGGAGTAAGAATTGATCCAGAGAGGGTAGTGGCCATTGAAAAAATTTAGAAACCAAAAAATGTAAAAGGTGTCCAGTCCTTCTTTGGCCAGGTAAACTTTTTGAGGAGATTTGTTACAAATTTTTCTAAGATTAATAGGTCAATGTCCAAAATGTTGAAGAAAGGATTTGAGATCAAGTGGGAAGATGAGTCTAATGAATATTTCAAGAGTATCAAATAGGAAATCAAGGATGCACCTATGCTTAAGGCAACTAACTATAGTATTCTGATGCATATTTTCTCTTTTTCTTCTTTTCATAGTTGCTGTAGTTTTGTTACAGAAAAATAATGAAGGTTTTGAACAACCTATTGCATTCTTCAGTCAATCTTTGCAAGCTTCTAAATTAAAGTATGATATCAGTGAGAAACAAGAATACACACTTGTGAAGGATGTGAAGGATTTTAGATTCTATCTGATGGGAGAAATTGTGATTGATTTTGTACCTAGTGTTGTAGTAAAGGACATCTTTTCATAGTAAGAAGTGTCTGGGAGGAGATGCAGATGGATAAATAGAATCCAGGAGTTTAGCATTGATACCAGATTACCAAACTGGTTAGAGACCAAGGATTGGTGAAATTGATGGCTCATTCCAATCTTGATGCAATTTAGATAAATTAGGCTGACATTTATTATACATGTGACATGGATGATTGTATCTAGTATAAAGATGTTATTTATTATTTAAGGAGTATGAAATATCCATCAGGATTGGATGATAGCAAGAAAAGAGCTCTAAAGTTGCAAGCAATTAAATATGTTGTCATCAAATGCAAATTATGGAGAAGGAATCTGGACTGCATTTTGTTGAAATGTGTAGATGAAAGTAAAGCTGATAGATTTTTGAAGGAAATGCATGAAGGAATATGTGGTGGACATTATATGGGTAAAACTACTACTCAAAAGATTCTGAGAGTAGGAATTTGGTGGCCCACAATTTTCAAAGATGTAGAGAAATTGGTAAGAAAGTGTGATTCTTGTCAAAGATTTTCTGGCAAGCTCAAGTTTTTAGGAAATGTACCACTTAGGCCAGTAGAAGTGCAAGCCCCTTTCCAATAATGGGGGATCAATTTTATAGGAGAAATAACAAAAAAATCTAGTGGAGGACAATCTTGGATCTTAGTTGCCACTAATTATTTTAGAAAATGGGTAGAGGCTATTCCTACAAGGAATGCAACTAGCAAGGTGGTGACTGATTTCCTATTGAATAATATTGTTACAAGATTTGGTTGTCCTGAAAAAATTGTCTTTAATAATGCAATGTGTGTTAGGTCTACTGAATACAAGGAATTTTTTGAAGGTTTAGGAATCCGGATGTCATATTCCTCACATTATCATCCACAAGGAAATGGACAGGCAGAATCATCTAATAAAATCTTGATAAAGATTCTCAAGAGAATCCTTGAAAAGAATAAAAAAGCATGGAATTCAAAGTTGTCATTGGTTGTATGGGCTGACAAAGTAACTATGAAGAAGGCAATTGGGTGTGCACCATTTGACTTGGTGTATGGAATACATGTAAGGATGCCTTAGAAAAATTTGTTAGAAATGTACAAGTTTTTTCAACTATATGATGATGATCTAGATGATGAAATGCAATTCATGATTGGGGATTTGATCAGGTTGGATGAAACCATAAGAGAATCATCTTCAAAGAATGTTAAGTTGCAGTTGGAGGTCAAAAAATTATATGACAAGAAAGATGTAGCAAGGAAATTTGAACTCAATGACCTGGTATTACTCTGGAATGATAGATTGGAAGATAAAGGAAAACATGGAAAATTTGATCCAATCTGGTTAGGGGACTAGATTCCTACATTGTCAAAAAACTTAATGATGACATTCTAGAATTTCCTATTCATGTATAATTCTTGAAGAAATACTTCAGTTGAAGGTATTTTTCTTTGCATGAATAGTAGTTAGGTTGTACATGTAAATTTTGTAGAGGTGTGGTGTGTTTCTTTTCTTTCTGGTCTTTCCTTTTTAAGTAGGTTTTTGTCTAGTGCTCTCTGTGGTTGTTCTTTTATCCAGTAGGTGGTAAATTTTGCCCAAAGATTCTAAGTTCTTGCATGGGCATAAGTTACCCAGCATCCCCAGATAGAGCCATTGTTAGCCCATTTTCCTATCATTGCCAAAAATCCTAAGAAAATGGTCTTATCCTTGCAAAATCTTGTGAAATTTCCATGTCCTGTTGCAAACTTGTTTTGATCAGTGAAGAAGATATATGATGTTTTATGGCTTGTGAGATGAGCCAAGGATAGTTTAAGATGTTTACAAGCTTTATTTAAGAGAGCATCTTCTTAAATGCACAAACCAATGAGACATGGCTGCTTGAAGATCTGAGAGTTAGGGTTTATCCATGAATAAGGGTTTTCAAAAATTGTCTAAGTCCAAAAAACCCTAGCCACATCTATTTCTTCATTACCTTTTTTTGGGCCACTTAAGTCTTGTTTGTGCACATGCCTTTTATTTTCCTTTGTTTGCATGATCTCTTAATTTTTGGCAGTTAGTGGTTTTTGTTTAGTGACTTGGCGACTGAGTGTTCACGTGTTCTCCTGATCTTGGTGGTTATGTTCCTAACATCAAGAAATGTATCAAACAGTTAGGTTTTCCTTCTATCGTTGAATCTCGTAACGAAGCGGTCAAGTCTAAAAACATTCAATAATCAAGCAAGGACCATGGATGATTGCAAGGATTGACAGCTGGCGCTTGCTGTCTTTATGGAACTCAAGGTCAAGAAACTATCCAATGATTTAGTGAATGCCTTTGTTCACGTGATCTCTGAACCAAACCCTAGTTAAGTTAAAAATTGAGCGATCATGAGAAGTTTTCAGTCACTGGATTGCTAGGTCAAAATTGAGTTAAGGTAAAGACTTGGAGATTTAGTATGGACCGTGAATGTAGATAAGATCTAACAATGAGTGCCAGTTCATAGAATCAAGCCACAATTAATGAAAAGATTGGGTGAATTAGCGATTGCTTTGTTTGCATGATCTCCAGATGGCCTAGGTTAGGTCAAGGGTTAGCATCAAGTCTAGGCATGTTGGTTAAGTCAAATATTTAGTGATTGTGCAATTGAGTGTTCGCCTCATCTCCTAATTCTGGCAGTTAGTGCCTTAGCATTTAGTGATTTAGTGAATGTGGTTATCTCCAAGTCATGTGATAAAATGGTTAAGTGTTCTAACATCTGGCGATTTAGCAGCGGTCATTGATGTAAGTGAAATTGGGTGGCTGTCACTAGATCTCTAAATAAAACATCAGGTTAAGATAAACTTTCAGTGACTGGGAGAAAGCCTGTTGTCGTGTGATCTCCAGATGACTTAAGGTCAAGAATTTCTTCCTATGGTTAAAAAGTAAAGGGTGGAAGGATCTAATGGTAGGCATGATGCCTTAAATGGAAGATGTGGGATAGATAGTGATCATGGGTTCACACCGGGTGTTTGATGAGAGAAGAAAATGATAAAGTGAGTCTAGTTGCCAGTGTTGTTGATGTGCTCGATTTAGATTTGTCGCCAAGTGGTGATGATGTGGTAGATGATTTTAAAAAGCTTAGTTGACTATTTGATGATTAATGAGGACCATCTGATGTTCTGAGAAAGGATAGAGATTGACGACCATGTTTTAAACTTAATTGATTGACCGTTGCTTCTAGAGATTTGAATTATTAAGGTTTTTTTGCAAGTAAAGGACTGGTTATTAGATGCATGGACAACCCATCTACTCAATTTGATCTTGTCCACTATCATAGTATGGTCTAGAAATGATGCTTGTTTGTGGAGGATGTCCATGCCATGGAAAAATGAGTGAAATAATCACTCAATTTATTATGCAAGTGAAGTAAACAGTGAGCTAAAATGATGCAATTCCTAGTCTCTAATGTACCAGTCAGGATTTTGGCCATAAATGATGATCAATTTGGACCTGATTGCTTTGGATTTCCTGGCACATCTCTTCGGTAGTAATTTTATTGATTGTCTGGTTGGTGTGGTTGTTGGAAACCCTAACCCTATCCTAGCCATCTGTAGCTTGTTGCATCCTGATTTTCAAGGATCCCAAGATGACTAGTGACTACATATAACATCTTGTTGTATTTTTCAAAGGATGATGAAATTGGTAACTAAATAGAGAGAGCTTGGATCTAGGGTTTGGTTCTAGCAATTTGTCATTTTTAATGTTTTGATACTGAAAATTTTAATGAGAATACACTTGAATTCCATCTCAGATTTATGAATGTCTTCCTTTTTTTATCTTGAATTCTTATATGTTAATGTTGCAAAGAAAGTTAATATATGGTTTACAAAGTAAATTGTGAAATTGTTCTTGAGTTCCTTCAAGGAAGGATTAAATTCTTAAGGATAGATTCAGAGAATTCATAATTATTATAAGAATATGATGTCTAAATGTAAGAGTGAGAGGAATAATAGGCAAAGCACTTATTCTAGATTTGGGTGTGTTTGAGTTAAGTTTTATGTTGATGTATATTGTATTTGACTCTATGCCCTAGGATAAGAAACTGACCTATTCTAAGGAAGTAGTTCTTCATTATCAATCAACCTATAAATAATAACATCTTTCAATCAATGTTTTAAGGACATCAATGCTTAATATTTATTGATTCCTTTTAAGAAGTGAATCCAAGGAATCCAAGGTACACCCACCTGAGCATTAAGGATTAAAGTGTAGGAGGACTAATATCCTAGTCCTTTTTAATTGGGCCTTTTTCTTGTCAGATTTGGAGTGGGTTACAAGAGTCATAGACATTTGTTTGTTGATCATATTGTAAATCTACAAGTAGAAAGAAAAGGAACCAACATCTTATTGATACGGTTGTCTGCTTCACAATTATAAATTCATGCTCTGTCATACCAGTGTCTTTCAATATTTTCTTTATAGTATTGTCAACTCTTTTCTTAGCCATCATATGTCCCTGTAATGATTGTGTGGAGTCAAATTTCTCCTCATGTGTCCCAAATCTAGGACTCTTAGCATCCAAATTTCTCTTAAGCAATCTGCTCACATATCCTTCAATCTCAACTTCTGAAACTTCATACTCAAGTGGATCTACAAATTCCACTCTAGGTTGAACTGCTTCAATGTAGGTAAAGTCATTATCAACCAAAAAAAATATCTCATCCTTGTATTTCTCCATAATAGATGGTGGAATTCTTGATCTTTTCCTTATTTGATTTTGAAAGGTCTTAATTACCAAAGTAACACTTCCATTTACCTTTTCTATAGGGTGTCTTAGGTACACCTTATTGATTCCATCTATATAATTTCTATTATCATTACAATGCTCTCCTATAGTGTATGGAAATCTTCTCAGCAAATGAAAAAACATATATGGGATCAGAGATGAAAATCTAAACTATGAGTTCTTGGTTTTTATGATCTTCTCAAGGTTCTCTATCAACTGAATTCTTAAGATTTCACACATGTCTACCTGTACTTTCTCAACACACATAAGATAATCTTCATATACCATCCTAGCTACCATATCATCTTCTCTAGAACTTGCACAAAATTTTGAAGTCAAAATTCAGCATACATATGTAACATAATCCTATACAATCTTACTAATAACAATTCCTCTTCCATTGTATGATGACTTGGTGTTGTCTAACACTATTTTATTGACATTTTTCTCATTTAATGGAATCACTCCAGACTTAGATAATCTAGTTACCTCATGACTAAGGTCTACGGTGATGTCAATGGCTCTATCATCTAACCAAAACTTACCATTGTGAATTTTGCTAAAAATTATCTTAGTCCATTCATCATCCTGAAATTCATAATTAAGTGTATACTTGATAATGTCAATATCACTCAAATGTTCAAACCCTTATTTGTATGACATGTCTTGTTTATAGATCTTATTGTATTCCATGACTAGGTTACCATTTCCTATGGTCTCAAACTTACATTTTAGATAACTTCTTATGTCTTCCAAATGCAAAACTCCATTTGGAATAGATGACAAGGCTAAACTAGGATCTTCTTCCAAAGGTTCTACAGGTTACTTCTTCATTCTAGGTCTGACTAAATCCTTGATGTGGTGAACAAGTGATGCATCCATGATTCTATAAAAACAAAACTACTTTATAGTGATTACTTAGAAAAATACATCAGAATTATGATTTAGGGCTTTGCGTAGATTTGGCAAGAAATCTATCTCCAAATCCTGCAAACTGCTCTTAATCTCTACTGACTAGCTCTCTTTATCACTTGTAATCACTTGAATGATCAACTAATACCGATCATATGCTTTTATCCTTCAAATATTTCAAGATTCTAACATCACATTAAATTTATTTACTGCTTCATACCAAAAATCAATTCTTGATTACCTGCAAAAATTCATTCTTTCCAAGTACTCACATACATTCATATAAATTCATGCGCTCTTAACCATAGCTTCATTACATCATATACTAGAATATATTAACTTCACAAGACTCAATTCATTTTATTCTAACTTCTACACTATTCTAATTCTTTACTCTAATACATAATTCATGAAATAATTACTTAAGTGATTTGAGATGAATTAGGAAATGATTCGCACTCACTATCAGGTACTTCACCTATTTGGTTTCCTGGTATACTAAGCGTGCTCGCTTGATTTGTGGCTTTAAAAAATTCAACTTCTTCCGAGTTACTACAACATCCTCTCTAACTGTTGTTTGTGCTTACATTTCTCCTTGTATAGTTTCTAGGATTAGTGTTTCTCATGTTGTTCATTCTACAAAATCTTATTGTGTGACCAAATTTGTTGCATATCTAACAAACTACTCCATTATTTCCATATCTGGGTCCTATCTAACTGATTTGTGATCTGGAATTTATTGTAATATGTCCAATCTTGTTGCATCTATAAGACACAACTCCATTCCTTTTGTTAATGTCTCCAATAGGTCTCTTATCTACAGGGTTAGTATCTCTAAACATTCTACTACCATTGTTATCATTAGATCTAGGTTTCTTACAATCAATAGCTCTATGTCCAAAACCATGATAATTATAACAATTTCTAGAGATAGGTTTAAATTTCTTACCAGTACAATCCCTTTTCATGTGTCCAAAAGAATTGCATGAAAAACATCTACCTTTGAATTCTCTTCACATATCTTTAGGTGGTTCATCTTCTTTGGGTGGATTAGGTATATCTTCATATTTGTTAGCTTCATTATACTTCTTTTCATCTTTTCTCTTAGAGTGTTCTGGATCTGGTTCTTTACATTCCTTAATCTTCTTAGGGAAATTTTCTTCAAGATATTCAAGACTAGTTTTATCATATGATGGTTTCTAATAAGACATGTGTTCATCAATCTTTTCACTACTGGAATACACTTTCTCAAGATGTTGTTTAGACTGAGTCAATTATCCTTTCACAATTGTATTGTACTTCTCAAGTTCAACATATTGTAAATTTTCTTTCTCAAGTTCAGATGCCACTTTACTAAGTTTAGACTTTAGACCCGCATTCTCAGATTTCAGATTTGATTCATCTTTGTTGCTTTCATCTTTCAAGCTTAACTTCAGATATACAATCTTCAACTCATGTTTAAGGATCTCATTTTCTTTCTTCAGTTTTGAAACTTCATCACCATCCTTGACTTGAATTGTAGGTTCTTTCTTTGATTTCAGATCTTCCATCTTTTCTTTTAGTTTCTCAATGTAGTTTTTTGCATCATCATATTTTCCTTTTAGAGTGTCTCTTTCTTTAGTAAGAATCTCAATCTATTCAAAAGCTTCTTCAAGATTCTTTTTCAATTGATCCATATCCATAGAGATCTTACTCAAGCTATTAGGCTTTCTCCAAATAACCTTGTTCCAAGTAACTAAGCTTTGATACCAATTGTTTGAAATAGGAAGTATTGAGAGGGAGGCATGAATCAGTATTTCACAAACCTTTACTTTTGCCCAATTATGGATATAACAAATTAACTTAAAGCTTGCATAACAATGTAAACTAAGGAAACTGAATAACAAGCATAGCAATAAAGTAAATGAACTCATAACACCATGTTTGTTCTTGAGGAAACCATGGCCAAGGGAAAACCTTGGTGGGGATTATACCCACAACTGATCCACTAATTAGAAGTATCTGATTAAGGATGTTCACACTATTAGGAGTCTATTACATAAATATAGTGTCTATGTCTTGGTTAAATGACTCTAGGCCTTGTTAGAAGCCTCAACCCTATTAGGAGTTTCTATTACAAAATAGAATGATTGCAAGATGATCTCACTGCCCAAACATACAATATATAATGATATCTTCAAATACAAAGGTAAAGTACATAACCTTATATTAATTCCGAATAGCTTTCCTATCCTGATTTATCTTTCTAGGATCTTCTCTTTCATATATAGAGTGTGCTTTCTTTATTTGTTACAATATACAACTTCACATCATATAACAACTTCTTACAACCGCAATGCACTTCTTATTTTTTCTTCGCATTACATAATTCTTACATATATACAAGTTATTACAATTAAAAACTTCCAGTCAGCTTACAATACATAAAATCTTCTCAAAATATAAAACTAATTCATGTTGCCTTAGGTTTAACATCTAGGATGTCATCCCTACATAGTTAAGTCATTATTTTGATAAACAAAATAATCCCTTAACTTATTATGATCACTTCTGTCTTCATCTCTGTTCACGTCGGCTCAACATTGTCTCTGTAATTCTTTAACATCTTCTTGTGCACATGTTGTATAGACTTGCACTCTCATATGTGGATTTGATATACATAGAATTATCCATGTTCAAGTGTGCATGTATTTAACCTACTTCTTTGAACATCACTAATCAAAACTGTCTCCGATTAGACTGGTAAATACTGTTGTACTTAGATAATTTTCAAGTACGCTCATACAAGACTACTTCCTTCTATTATGTGATCATCATAGTGAGTATATGTTGCCATAATGAAAACAATATAATATCCTACTTAGCCAAATTTCTAACAAGGTAGACCTTGTAGATGGTCTTAGACCGATTGGACTAGGGATCTCTTTCTTTACTCTTGTCTTCTTCCACTTAGCCTCTGATGGTTTAGCAATCTCTTCACCTTCAACATTTCTATACCTAGATTCTATAACAAAGTTTTTATTATTCTTCTTGTCTTTTTATTGGCTTAGGTATCAAGATACCTATCTTTATTTTTTCTTTAACTTCCTCAAATGTTCCATACCGAGTTGCACTTTTGTCAACTGATTTCTCTAAAAGACCTTCAATTTGAATTGATGCAATAAAAATATCCATTTCATGTCTCATGGGTGGTAGCCACATAGTTCTAGGCTCCACAACTCCTATTATGCAAGTGTCAGTGTCAACTTCAAAACATAACTCATCCTTATACATTTCCACAAATTGGGGTGGAATTCTAAATCTCTTATGCATCTTACTTTGAAATTTACAAAAATATTAATTCATGACTACATCAAAATTATCTCCTATGCTTTGAATATAATCATTAATCTGATAAACAATCGGTTTGTCTGCTATCCAGACTACTTCACCTACTGTAGAAAATAAGTTCTGATAATAGAAGAAAATACATACCAGAAGTAGTCTAAACTTCAATGTATTTAATTTTTATTTCCTTATGGTATTCATATTTTCATCCAACTATTTCAACAATATCTCACACAAGTATATCATCATATCCTTCTTAACAATTTTGTATGCTATGTCAACAACTCCACATGGTACACTATCTACCCAAAATGACTGAAAGATTTGGTAAGATATAATTTTGGATGCAAATTTTAACTCAGGGTCATCCATAGTAGATAAATTCAATCCTCTTCCATCCCATTTGGACTTTATAAGCTCACATAGCTTATTCTTATCAGTTTTCTTGTATGCCCTCGATCTATCACCGATCAAAAATCCTGTGACTATATGCAAAGCATCCTTAGTTATCTTAATTCATCCATCGAGCCACATAAATTGATTATGTACTCGACTAAGTACTATCCTCATCCATTCATGCTTGAAAAATATTGGCGCATGCATAGCATGGACCAAACCCCTAGTCTACAAATGTGTGTGGTTGTCTTTCAGTTTTCCATTAACACAAAGATTCATGTATGATGTGTCAATTTCTATTTGGCATATGTCTTCAATCTTGCAGTGAATGAAGGTGTGAACATCTTCAATCAGTATAACCCTTGGTAGGATTGATGATAGGGATCCATTTTTGTCAACTTTCATAGCAACAACGGGAGGCATCTTGTACTTAGGATTTACTAGGTCAATCTTCTCAACCATGACTCATTTTTGTATCTTAGGTTCCATACTAATCTCATAAATGTTCTTTAGACACGTAAGATTTCACTTGAATAAAAATTATAATTTGTGAACACAACTCGGTAGGCACTAGAAATACCTTGAATGTGCTTAATGTTGTTTGGAATGCTCAAATGATCACTTGAAGCCACTTGAAGATCTCTTCTCTATCAAATGCTTCAAGTGCTTGCAAAAATGTAAGGTATAAAATGAAATATCACGACCTCTATTTAAGTTTTTCCTTTATTAGGGATTACAACGGCTATAAAATTTTCATTAAATTCTTCTTACCTAATTCATTTCACCGGTAACCAAACTATTCTTTCTTTCACCAAATGGAACAAAATAGCTTATACACTTTACCGATCAACATATGAATTGTTAACTTCATAACATAAATCCAAATGTAACTTAGTATGCTAATATGTATCTTTTCACTAATTATAAGAACTAGTTTAACATATAATTTAGGTTATCAACTCCTACACATACCTTTGACCGATTAAGTGAATATATGTTCACCCGATCAAGAGGATGTGGTGCCATCAATTTTTCCTAGTTTTGTTCCATCACCTTGATACTTCCTCATACAATTCTTATTCATCTGATCTCATATCTCATCAATGTTAACTTGAGGCTTTTCACTCTACTATTCCTCGGTTGGGGCTTTAATTTAGTACCTACAATCTTTGGCTAGGTGATCGACCTTGTGACAGTGGAAATAAGCCATTCCAGAGTTTCTCCATGATTTCTTGTTGTCCATACCATGCAACCTAAAGAAATTTGCAAAAATGTGGCCAAATCTTCCACATGCAGTACAAGTGATTCTTGTATTATAATCCCATGGTATAGTTGGTCCTTGTCAATTGTTTTTAGAATTCTGTTAGTTAGAGACCCATTTGTCATTCCTTCTCTGTGACCTACATTCTTCAAATTTATGACCATATCTCTTGCATTTGTTATAGTAGCTCTTGTAGCTTAGTTTCCTTGGATTGTTATCAATTATTGATCTACATTCAAATACCTTATGACTGAATTTATTGCAATTGTAACAATGACCATTAAATTTAGGAGTACTCCATGGATTACCTCTTTTTCTCCTATAGACATTTATTGTTTGTCCTAGTTTCCCACAATGATAGCATGTAGGCTTCTTTGAATTCAGTGGGTTGGAAACATTATCTCAGCTGGCATCTTGATTTGAGGACTCACCCTTCTCGGTGGTATTGTTTACATCAAGTATCCAAGTCCACTGGTGTCTTTAGGTTGTCTTTGACCTCTTAGTTGTTCATCTAGAATCTTTAGTGCTTCTTCATTTCTTTTCAAGAATTCATTAGCATTTTTCTCATATTTTAGATCTTAGTTCAGTAATCTCTCAAACTTTTCTTTCAATATCTTGATTTGCACTGACTAGTTGGTATGTCAAATTGTAGTGAATTTGAGTTAACCTCAGTATTTCCTTGTCTTTTTCATCTAGTCTTGTATTCATATCTCTTATCTCCTCTTTAGCCATCATTTTTCTTCATCTTTTTCTTTTTATTATAGGATTTCCCACATCCTTACCGATTGGGCTTCTTGGTCTCTTTTCAATGCTTTCACCTGGTCAACTAGGTTTTTGTTCTTTTCAAACAGTTTAGATATTAAAGCATCAAATTCATCAGACATGCTTCCCTTTTATTGTTCTTCAAATTATTCCACCTGATCTTGAGTGTCTTTTAGTTGATGTGCTAGCTCCTTTCTCTTGTTGATTGAATGCATATGTTTTCTCCTTAATTCATCAATTTTCTCATTTTCCATTCTTAGTTCCATTTCCATATTATCAATCCCCCTTTCATAACTATAGCTCTCAATTGCTCCAGATCTTTCCTCTCAAGTGATTAAACTTCTTAAGAAGATTCTATGCTCTAATACCGATTATTGGGTTAGGTATGGAAAGGTAAGTATTGAGAGGGGAGGGGTGAATCAATATTGTAAAAAGCTTTTAAAACTATTTGAGCTTTCTTCCTTAAACATTTACTAAATCTATAAATTTTTCATGCATAATAACATATAAATCATAACATAATTATTTTGGTATCATAGAAATCCTTGTTAGAGGATAAAAAATATGGTGGGGATGACATCCACAAGACTTCACTACTACACTAAAAAAATTTCTCGATTAGAGCTACACTGTTAGCTATTTTTGATACCTTACCCTGTTAAGAGTATTAACTTGGTTAAGACTCCTAAGATCTGTTAAGTCTAACTTGCAAAAGGATTTTACAATTCTAATCTAAGAACTATACCTAGTTAAAGGATTTACAATATAATATATGTTCGGATATGCTCATTTAAGAGACTTTACAATTTTGATTACTCTTTAATTAGTAACACAAACTTGTCTGTTAAACTGTGTACTGCTCAGAATATCAATTCAATACTCGGTAGATTCAATTCTGAATCACAATCAATTTCTACCATTTATTTCTCTATTACTCAGTGGTTTCTCTACTCATCACCTTCTTTGTAATCTCTACTTCATACATGCAAATATCCTTCTCATGCATGCATAGTGATCTTTACACTCTAATCCATTTATATACAATTCTAGAAGCGGTGCTAGATATTCTAGAATCATCTCTACAAACGGTGCTAGCATTGGTTACTCCTCTAATGCATATATCATACTTTTTTCTCATTGGTAGATCTCACCTTGTAATAATGTATTATCATCATGTTTCAATCTCCAATGCTTTGACATACAATCTCCTCGAGATTTGTAAACCATTTTTTGTTTGGTGTCGAGGTTCAATATATCAGAAGATTCTCCTTGTGTCAATCTTCTATGCTCAGTAACACATTTTCCTCTAGCTCGATAATTGTCTCATCTTCTTAGTTTAGTTGATGTTGTAGATCAGCACAACTTGGTGCCCGGTGCTCAGTTATGTCTTTCTTGGTGTCTAAAATTTCTTTACCTTTACCAAAATTACCTATTCCCTTATTTATTTTACCTAATAGCTTTTACTTCTTTACTGACTTGTCTTTCTTTCATTGCCAAATGACTTTGACTATCAATGTGACTTCCTTGTAACTAATGACAACAAAATAACTCTTAGGAGTATCAAAGACAAGTTCATCCTCAAGTATGAATAATGAAATCTTCTCCAATCATTCACCACAATGAGTAGAGTAAATCACAATAAACACCAACTAAATGATTCACAATAAAAATCAAACTAGAAATAAATTTATCAAATTAACATAGATGGAAGCTAAACACACCATGAATGCAACATCAATTATATATTGATTTATAATACAAAAGATCTTACCTCAATTACATCATTGTCATGAGTTAATATAGTGCTTATAATTTAGAAAAAGAAAAGTTGTAACTAGGATTTTCAGTCATAAAAAAGGGGAAAATAGAAATTGAAACTTAAATCTAACTAGCTGAAATCACTCTAGAACTATTAGTTATCATCCTAAGATTATTTTACATTGATTAACACACTAGAAACATGAAAAAATGAGCCATAAATGCATCTATATTTTGAGGAATGAATTGTTTCTACACCATTTTAACCAATAGTACTCATGTTTTTTATGTTTACTTTGTTCTTTATGCCAAAAATGTATGGAATCGGCTATTGAACTAACTAGTGTGTGATCAAAATGTGACACATCTATAAACCATTATACTTGAGATAATCCATGGAAGAGGAGGTCTCAAAAAGAATCTTATAGCTTCGTATCTATGACTTGCAAGAACCTAAATATTATGCATAGTGGCTCTCAAATGAGCCTTAATAGGAAACCCTTGCAAGGTGCACCATATAATGGAAGATTCAAATGAAGATGCAAGAGTGAGAGATGATCTAAATGAAATGCAAGAACTAACCTAGAATAAAAATGCAATAAAATGAAAGAAAAGATAGTCTAGCCAGATTATCATACCTCCTAGTTAAGCTATATGGTTTATGGTAAATGCAATAAGAAAATGCTAAGCTAAAATGCAAGTAAACTAGAATGAAAGAGAGTTCTCTAATAATGTAGGTAAACAAAATGATAGTATAATAATAACATGAATGAGAGTTATTTTAAAGAGAAATGGATGGTGGAGATTAAGAGGCAAAATCCAACGGTGGAGAATAATCCCTATTTTGACTTTAGGGCACAACATTCTCAAGAGGCAAAAACAATGGAAAAGAATGGTTAGGTAGAAATGAGTGGTGAGGATAAAGAGGCAAAAGAGATTACACTTTTGTCTTTTTGTCTTCATTTTTTTAAACTTAGGAAATTCATTTTTCATATGCACACATATGATAAAGTGGGTTTTATTTAATTAAAAGGGGACATGATCTTTTAATTAAACAAAACTTAGGGTTAAGTGGTCAAACATTAGGATATCATCAAATAAATGATTAAAGTGATGATTTGATAAAGATATAAGATTAATTAAGCATAAGATAAAGTTTAGTATTTGAAATTTTAATGTTACAGTGGAGCTCAAGGTTTACTAGACCATTTTTGGGTGGTTACTATTGGCTCTTGGTTTAGCAAGATTTTAACAACCTTGGAAATGCAGAGATGCACCTACGGGTTAGCTTACTTCCCACAATCAATACATTCATACAAGAAGAAGAACCAATGAACAAAGCACAAAGGATTTCTACACTTTGAACTCTACAAAATTCAGGCAGGTGTACCTAGGATTAGGATCACTTAATTTTCCCTTTTTCACTAATTCCCACAAAGTAGACATGTGCCAAAAATACTTCTTTTTATCTGTGACATAAAGGAATAGGGCATGAAGCTAAACACACTATCAAGTTACTCATAAACAAAGTAGGGGCTTTAGCTATTAAGTCCACAACTATTGTCTTAAAGATTTAGAATTTGATTTCTTGTTTGTTTAGGGGTAGAATTGTTAGACAAGAAAGAACATCTATTTTGAAAAAAATGTTTGTGATCAGTCCCTTATCTATTTGGCATATTCATAACAACTCCTAACTATGTTTTTCATTCTTATCATTCACCTTGCAAATGAAAATCAAATTGAGAACCTCACTACTTACAAATATCCTCCTTAATACCCTACAATTATGCTAGGTTATATCAATCATTTACTTAACTCTTCAAGTTAACAACAAAACATATCAAAACATACATAACTATGTCTACATCTATTGATCTTTGGGTCATCAACTCACAAGACAATAGGAAATTACAAACCATTAAACAGGAGACAAGATTCAAAGAAATTCTTGAAATCCTTGTTTAAGTTTCCACAAACTAGTACAAGCTTAGGGTCATTTAGGGCAACATTGTCACTTTAATAAAATGAAATCAGGAAATAATTTATTACAGAAGTGACAAGGAAGAAACCCTAAATTAATTAGAGAATACCAGAGACAAATCTGATATCTTTTACATTGTGGAAACGCTAGCAGTCAAACCATAAATTAGGGCATGATTCTTTAATCCCTTCAGTAAGCATCTTAAAAAAAACATCTCATCTACCACAACATGCCAAGGAAATAAAAGTTTTAACAATTTGGCCCATACATAACTACTGCATCTAGAAGCAACCACCTACAAATAATAAATTTAGGGTGGCAAGAAAATTTGATCTGATCACAATCGGCCCAACCACTACTAAGTCCATTCAATTCCTCAACTAAAAATTATCATTTATGGCCCATGAAGAAATTAGATTTGATCATTTTTTCCTCTAGCATATCGTCATTCCTATTTTCTACAAACCCTAGCTCACAAAATTCAAATATAAGACCTAAAACTGTTAATTTATCAATTTTAAAATATGAGGGTCAATCCTGATCTATTTGTAGCATATCAAACGGTTCTCATAAATAGACAACAGTCAATTGAGCTTTTGAAATTGACCAAACACATCATTATTTCCCTCAGCAACCAATCAGGGGCAAGCATGTCAGCACATTTGGCACTATCTTTATCTTAACATCAGAAAGCCTCCCTTAACCCTAAGTCATCTGGCAAACTAGCGATTGAAGACTATCTCCTAATCTTGGAATATTTCACTTAACCTAGGTCTGGTCTAGAGATTTGGTGACAAAGGCATTCATGTGATTGCTCAATATTTTCATTAATTATGGTTGGATTGGGAGATCTGGAAACCACCATTTGATCTTATTCAAATCTACAGCCCAGCCTGAGTCTCAAAGTCCTTTACCTTAACCCAACCTTGACTTGGTGAACATGCAACTAAAGGAACTCGTGATTGTTGGATCTTGGCACTAACCCTATTTCCATCTGGAGAATGAGTGACCAAGGAAATTCTCATGATCGCTAAACAAATGCATTAACCCTAGTTAGATCCTAAGTTTAAGCACTGGCCATTGATCTTGATATGAATCAATGGTTATTGCTCATTCGCTGAATGTTTGAAGACTTAGCCGCTTTATCATGAGATCAAGAGATAATCATGTCGTTGGATCATTGAATGTTAGTAACATAACCTCCAAGATCAGGAGAACATGAGATCACATTGTCGCTAATTCATAGAATACAAGACTTAACTACTAGAATCAAACCTGATGCTAACTTTGCTTGACCCAAGCCCATCTAGAGATCACGCGACTAAAGAAAGTCTTGTAATCTCATAATACTTGCCTTGACCGAGGTTATATCTAGAGAATAAGAGAAAGCCTTGATCTCTAAATCACTAGATCTTTGCCTTAACCTTGTCAGCTTTTGAGATTAAACATCAGTCATCGATCTTGACCCTTTCTCCATGGTTGTCACTGAATTGTCGAGCTCTTGACTTAACTCATCTTTTATCTAGTGATTCGGCGGTAAAGAGAAAACCTTGACCTTCCTTTAACTATGATCAGACTTGGAGATTACGTGACTGAGGCAATCTCACATTCACTAGATATTTGCTTAACCTTGAGTTTTACTATGAGATCTAGCGCCAGCCATTGATCAAGATCAATATCAATGGTTCTCACCTATTCATTGAGTGTTAATTACCTTAGCCATTTTATTACAAGAATCAACAACTGAAGGAAACCAAAACTGCTCACCGGATCACTTGATGCCAGGCCACTAACAGCTAAGATCAAGAGAACATGTGACCACTGTATTTTCCAAGTCACTAGATGAAATGACTAACCACTCGAGAACTTGGAGAACATGTGAACAAAGGGAAAGGAAAAGGCATGTGCAGAAAGAGAACTTAAGTGACTAGGAAAGAGGTAACGAAGAAATAGAATTGGCTAGGGTTTTTTGGACTTAGAAAAAATTCTTAAAACCCTTGCCATGGAATAAACCCTATTTCTTAGACCTTCAAACTATCATATCTCACTAGTTTTTACATTTAAACACATGCGATCTTGACTGGAGCTTCCATACACCTTGAATAATCCTTGGCTTAGCTCGTAAGCCATAAAACATCATATATCTTCTTCGCTAGTCAAAACAAGTTTGCAACAGGACATGGCGACATTCTTATGGTTTTGCAAGGATGAAGACCATTTTCATTAGATTTTGCATTTTACAGGAAAATGGGCTAACAGTGGCTCTATCTGGGGATGATGGGTAACTTGTGCCTATGCAAGAACTTAGAATTACTGGAGGAAGAAAACCACCCACTTGAAAATTTTTTTTACAAGGAATCTCTTAAAAAAACCAGCATAATTAAAATAGGAAATGAGGAAAGAAACACACAACTGAAAGGGAAAAATAACCTAGTGTTCAGGGATAAAGAGCGTACTTGATGAAAAGTACAACTTCATAAATTGTCCATGAACTGACAATTCCCAAACATTTTTGACCAAATCCTTCAAGATATAGGAATCAGATCCCCATTTTGCATTAATGAGATAGGGTCCCAACCATATTGGGTCAAATTTAGTATGATTACCCTTGCCTTCTAACCTGGCATTCCACATTAGAACCAGATCATTGATACACAAATTTTAGACTATTGTCTTTTTGTCATACAGGTTGTTATATTGAAACTACAAGTTGATATTCTTGTCATGAGCCTCTCTTCTTGATTCATCCAACTGTATCAAATCTTCCAATCTGATCCTCATCTCATTATCCAAATCATCATCATATATTTGGATGAAATTATACATTTGCAACAGATTGTTTTTTGGTAACCTAGCATGAATTCCATATACTAAATCAAAAGGAGCACAACCAATTGCCTTTTTTACTGTCACTCTATCAGCCCATAGAGCCAGCTACAACTTGGAATCCCATGATTTCTTGTTTTTATCAAGAACTCTTTTCAAAAAAATTATCAAGCTCTTATTACTTGATTCATCCAGATCATTACCTTGGGGGTGATAAGGGGATGAATATGAGACCTGAATCCCATATTGTTGACATAAATCACCAAAATCTTCAAACCTGAAACACATTGCATTATCAACTACTATTGTCTCAGGACATCCAAACCTGGTCAAGATGTTCTGCATCATAAAATTAGTTACCACCTTACTAGTGGCCCTTCAAGTGGGAATTGCTTCCACCCATTTAGTGAAATAATCTATGGCCACTAGGATCCATGAATGACCCCCACTTGATTTTTTTGGGATTTCTCTAATAAAGTCCATACCCCACTTCTGAAAAGGGGCCATAACTGTAATAGGTTTTAAAGGCAAATTACCATTGAATTTTAATTTTCCTATGAACCTCTGGCAAGTATCACATTTCTTGACAAACAAATATGCATATTTGAAAATTGTGGGCCACCAGAAACTTGACCTTAATATCTGATGCACAGTTGTCTTAGCTATGTAATGGCCACCACAGACACCTTTATGCATTTCTTGTAACTAGTGTTCAGCCTTTTTATGTTCAACACATTTGAGAAAAACACTTTCGTTTCTTCTCCACCATGATTCACCCTTGAAAATTACATACCTTATATCATGTAGTTTGATAGTCCTCTTTTTATTGTCATCCATTTCAGGAGGATGAAACATTTTATGCAAGTATCCAACAATATCTTTATACCAATCACAATAATCTAAATCACATATATATGGCCTCTATTCTTCTTCAAGAAAATTGATATGATTTGCATCTAGATTACTTTGGGCCATGAGTTTAGCTAATCCTAGTCATCTAACTAGTTTTGAGATCTGAATGTCAATGTTGAATTCTTGGATCTTGTTAATCCATCTACACCTTCTCTCTAAAACTTCCTATTGTACTAAGATGTCCTTCACAGTAGCACTAGGCACATATGAAACTATATTTGCTCCAACTAAGTAGCATCTAAAATTTTTAATAGCTTTAACCAGTGCATAGGCCTTTTTTTCATTTATATCATATTTCAACTTTGTTGCTTGCAAAGATTTACTAAAAAAGGACATGGGCTGCTCAACACCTTCTAAGTTCTTTTGCAATAATACTGCAACAATAGTATGAAAGGAAGAAAAAGAGAATATTTGTAGGGGCTTACTATAATCTGGTGTCCTCAACATAGGTGCATCCTTAATTGCTTGCTTAATTTCAAAGAAAGCCCCTCTAGCTTCTTTAGTCTAGTCCATCTTTGCATCATTTTTCAACATTTTAGAGATAGGGACACTAGTCTCAGCAAAATTTGGGATAAATCTTCTAAAAAAAATTATTTGTCCAAAGAAAGACTGAATTCCTTTGACATTTCTTGGAAATGGTACTTTTTCAATTGCAATTACCCTCTCAGGGTCAATTCGAACTCCATCCTTAGACACAATGTGACCCAAAAGCTTACCTTATGTTACCCCCAAAGCACATTTCTTTGGGTTCAAAGATACTCCATACTCTAGAGCTCTTACAAAAAAAAATTTCAAATGGCCACAATGTTGTTCTTCCTTTGTTGAGTATGTTGTGAGGTCATCCTGATATATGACAAGGAACTTGTTGATGAAATCTGCAAATGCCACATCCATGGCTCTTTGAAAAGTAGCCCCAGCATTTGTCAAACCAAAAGGCATTATGACATGCACATATGTACCCCATGGAGTAGTAAATGCAATTTTGAACTGTTTAGTATCCTTAACAATAACTTGGCTATACCTTGAAAACCCATCCATCATAGACATCGGCTCTTACCCAGTAACTCTCTGTCGCATGGCTTCCATATTTGACAACCCATAGTTATCTTTTAATGAGTTCATATTTAAATTCCTGAAGTCAACACAAAGCCTAATGTCTCCATTTCTCTTCCTTACGGGGACCAAGTTAGAAACCCATGTTGAATGCCTGATAGGTTGAATGATTCCCGCATCACTCATTCTCTGTAAGTATTCTTGTATTTTTGGTGCCAAAGTAGGGTTCATAGGTCTTAGCTTTTGTCTAAAAGGCTTTGTTCCTTCTTTCAAAGGAATCTCATGTTAAAAAAAATCCTATCTATAGGCTTTCAAGTCATCATAAGACCATGCGAAGACATGCTTGTATTTCCTAACAAGATCAATCAGGGACTTTCTTATTTTGGGAGATAACCATCCCCCAATATATATATTTTTGGGGGCTTCAACTATCCCTAAATTTATTTCTTCTATATTTTCTGGCTTATTCACAGTTTTTGTTGAAAAGGACTTATCATTATTATCAAATGCTGTCTCAAGAACAACCAAACCCTTTGGGAGTTTGTTTGCTTTTAACTGCAAGACTTCCCTACCTATAACAGTATGCTTACCATCTGAAGTTTCCATAGACCCACCAAAATTCAGTTCTCTATCCTCAAGTTCAACCTCAGAATGTAAAAACCTTAAGATGTTCAAATCATCTTCAAAAACTTGTCAATTTTTAATGTTGTATGGTATAGAAGTCTATATTGAATCTCAATTTTGGAAATTCCAAAAAATGTAATATCCTTTGGTTTTAAAGAAATGTTTGCAAGCAAGTCATCCATTTTGTTCTGACTCATGTCCATCCACTCAATACCAAAAGCATAAAAACCTTCTATATCATCCCAAACTCCATTTCTATATTGTTTCAGTATGTCATTCTTTTATGCATATTTGGATCTTACTTGAGATATCACAAGTTCTAAATCTCCAATCACTTTAATGTTTCTAATTTTGTGTTTTGAAACCAACCTTATCCCTATTAATAGAGCCTCATACTCTACAGTGTTGTTTGTACAAGGGAACATTAGACTAAATGAATACTTAAATGTCCATCCACTAGGAGCAATTAACAGCACACATGCACCAACTCCCTTCTTAGAGCTTGCACCATCAAAGTACATGGTCCTTAAACCATCTTGATCTATCAAATTTTCCTTATCATTAGACAAAAGTAAAGGCTCATCTTTTCCTTCAACCTTCAGGCTTTGTACTTGAAAAGAATTAACATCAATGTTAAGGAAACAATTCATGTTTTCATTTTCTGTCTCTTCCTCAATCATATGGGAGGTTTTGTTTTCCCTAGATACATTAACATTTTGACCATAAATTTTGAAGGTTGCAAAAGATAAGTCACATTGCATACTACCTCCCATTTCTACACTCCATTTTCTTGACAATAATATTCCATATTGAGGAGGTATGTCAACAACTAGTACACTCATATTTAGTTGTTTGTCAGGATAAGCTGCAAGTTTGTAAGGCAAGGCCTTAATTGTACGAATGATAGGGACTTCTCTGGAATAAATGGCCTGACATATCCCATGAGGAGTATCCACCTAAAGTCTCATTGTTCCCATGACCTTAGCAGGCATAACTATATTGGATGCTCCACAATCTATCATGCACTTTTTTAACATTTTTCCATTTATGACTAGAGTTAAGAAAAAAGGATCAACATTTCCCAAATATGTACTTAAAAAATTTGTATCTAGATAAATATGGGGTATTTCTAAATGAATTTCTTCCATATCCTTCCCCTTTTGTTTAGATTTATCTTTTGTCCTTCTTATTGTCTTAGTGTTTTCTGCCTTTTGAATGTTTGTTGAAAGAACACCATCTATCCATATAAGGGCCTTCTTTTTGTGCTCACCTATTCTCATCATTTCCATTAATGGAACCTTAACTATTATCTAAGATAATAAGTGACTCATATAAATAGGTTTGTATTTGACATTAGATAAATCTTGCCTTCCTTGAAATATACTTTCATCCTCAACCTATGATGCAAGATGTAACTTGTCTTCCTTTTGCTACTTACTCTCAATTAGGGGAATAGGGATTCCTATCACTAGTGTCTTTAATTTTACTCTATATATATTGTTTGAATTATTTGGATTTTCTCCCCCTTTTATTTTCATCTTTCTGACATTATCAACATCCCTATTCTTATCTTGTTCTTGCTTAGTGTCTTCATGTTTTTTCTTAATAAATACACTTGTTGGTCTACCATCTACATTCCCAACTATCCTATTTCTCATAACATAATTACCCCTAGCCCAAGTAACCATATCAACTGTGATTTGAACTATTTCTTTATTAGAAGGTCTTCTTAATACAATAGGCTCATCACCCTTTTCTGTATTGCAAATTATATTTTCAATATCTTCTTCTTCATCAGAAAATACCTATTGATGATATATCTCCTTTCTTATTTGGGAATATGATGCATCTTAGTTTTCATCTTCTTCTATAGAATCAACCTCTTACCACACCTATGAAGTTTTCATAGCACAACCTCAGTCATCATAAGATTCATCTTCCTCCCCTTCCTGCTCCTCATTTGCAGATATATTTGGAGAAATTGCACAATAGTCAGGATCATGTGGGGACTGGAAGACTATGCACCATGGGACATCATCTGTCATGTTAAAAGAGCACCTTTTCAAAGGATCAAGGGTTTTATCATTTGGTTTTTCCTTTCTGTCTGGGATTGTAGGCCTTCCATCCTTCCATTGGGTATGGTAGGGAAAATTCTGCAACCTAGGTTTCCTATCAAAGTTGTTGAAAGGAGGTTTACCATTATTTTGAGACTTGTTTCTATTTTCAAAAGGCTTTAAATCCTTCAATACATTCAAGATCTATTTTAAATTTTCATCCCCCCTTGGCTTTATATTAGAAGCTTTATCCAATTCTTTCTTTCCAAACTTAGGAGGTTTAGGCTCCTCTCTCCTACCTAGCTTACATGATACCCTTCTGTTACTTTCAATATTTACACCATATCTCTGGGCCTCCCTAATGGTTATAGGATTTTTGTCTCTGAGTAGGTAACCCATTTTTGCATCATAAGCATTCAGATTTGTTGCCAAGAAAACTTTTTCATCTAATCTCATAACTTGAAAAATTTTATGCATTGCCTTTTCAAATCTAACATTAAACTCAAGAACTTCCTCATTTTGGTTTTTCTTAATGTTGTTGAATTCATTCAGCATAAAACCTTCATTTATTTTATCACCATATTGGTCATTGAAGCAATTTATAAAATCATCCCAAGAGCCAATACAATCATAAGGGAGTCCTCTAAACCAGCGTTTGGCATCTTCAGTTAACGATTGAACAAATAATTTCATAATGACATCTTCATTTTCAATTTCATAGTCATCTATTATATCAATGGAATTATTTAAATTTTTCTCACATGTAACAACATTATTGCCAATGAACTTTGGAATTTTTTCTCTAATTTTTTTAGGAATCAAATTAGGATAACCAGAAATGCCATTAAAAAGAATTTGTATGTACCATTCCATATGAACTAGTCTTCTTTGTAATGATCCATCATTTTGAGAAGTAGATGCTTTATTTGATGTATCAACAACATTTGTAACAGCCACTGGTGTGACAATAGCATTTTGGCTATCAAAGTTTCTAGAGTTAGCACCAAACATCATATTTGGAGGCCCTAGGGATTGCCTGAGAAAGTCAATCTTCTTTTTCATTTCCAGAGTAATAGCTTCAAGTTATGCTTTCTCAAGTTCCTTAGCCACTATCTCCTCCTCTCTTTTGGCTTTTTCAAGTTCAACATCCAGCTTTAACACTTGATCCAAGGGGTCTCTATTATCAGCAAGTTCGTTGACTATGATTCCAACAACTCTTTGCTTACCTTTATCCCTAGGTTTTCTCACCTTACATACTTCTTGGATAACAGGTTGTTCTTTTGTTTTTTCAGGTACTGGAACATAATTTATTGCTTCCAAATCTAATAACTTCCTCCTTAACTATTCAACTCTTATCATATCTTATCTTATTTTATCTTCTTTTTCTTTTTCCCTCAGTTGTCTAATGGAAGCTTGTTCCTGGATTCTCCTCTCCAACTCATAAAATTCTTCAAAGATCTTTTCAAATTCTAGGAGAGTTGTTTCAAAGTCTGAATCTTCATCATGAACTTCATCTTGTTTTTCTTCTGAGATATGAAGGCATTGGGGTAGTGAAGTACCAAGGGAAAAAGGAGGATAAAAATCTTGTCTACTACTTTTACTTCTTGACCTTCTATTATTTTCAAGAGTTTTATTTGGGATCATTCCTTTATTGTATTGTGATCTTTCTTCCCCTCTCTCTAAAGGAGAATCATAGTCCTCATACTGACCTACTCCCAAATCCATAGCCTCTTCATATTCTGATATATTACCATCTTGACTGGGGTGGGCTTGATCATCTTCATTTGTATTTTTTTATTTCCATGCCTAGGGCATGTTTTTAGAATTCCTATCAGCTCTTGGTTGACAAGCCCTAGAAGTAGTTGGGAGTTCACCCTCTAACATATCCTCAACATGATCCTTCCTTTTGGCCCTGGTAATTCTTTGATTCATATTTTGATAATTTAGTTATCTCAGCACTACTGCAGAGAATTCTCAGAGTCGCCACTCACACTTGGTGAGAAGATATAAAAATTTTAGATTTTGACTCTCCTTTTTTTAATGGTAACTACTAGATAAGATAAATAAGCCAGTTAGGAGTCTAGCTCTACTTGTACCTGCATTATTTTAGAACAAATTTATAATACTAGAGATCTTCAATCTAGATTTATCATGACAACATCATCTCTATTCCCTAGCAAAGTCACCATTTTGTTGGCTCTTGGTTTAGCAATATTTTAACAACCTTGGAAATGCAGAGATGCACCTATGGGGTAGCTTACTTCCCACAATCAGTACATTCATACAAGAAAAGGACCAATGAACCAAGCACAAAGGCTTTCTACACTTTGAACTCTGTAGAATTCAGGCGGATGTACCTATGATTAGGGTCACTTAATTTTCCCAAAATAATTCTTGTTATCTGTGACATAAATAAATAGGGTGTGAAGCTAAACACACTATCAAGTTACTTACAAAAAAAGTAGGGGCTTTAGCTATTAAGTCCACAACTATTGTCTTAAAGATTTAGAATTTGATTTCTTATTTGTTTAGGGGTAGAATTGTTAGACAAGAAAGAAAATTTGTTTTGACATAATGTCTATGATTAGTCCCTTATCCATTGGGCATATTTAGAACAACTCCTCACTATTTTTTTATTCTTATCATTCACCTTGCAAATGAAAATCAAATTGAGAACCTCACTACTTACGAATATCCTCCTTAATACCCTGCAATTCTGTTAGGTTATATAAAGCATTTACTTAAATCTTCAAGTTAAGAGAAAAACATATCAAAATATACAAAACTATATCTGCAGCTATTGATCTCAAGGTCATCAAATCACAAGACAATAGGAAATTACAAACCATTAAATAGGAGACAAGATTCAAAGCAATTCTTGAAATCCTTGTATAAGTTTCCACAAACTGATACATGAGTGATTCATTGAGCATAGAATATTCCACAAAATAAATAAGAAAACTATTGATTGATTAAGATCTTTGTAAAATAGAGAGGTTGCAGACCTCTTCTACCAATCCTTGAATGCAAGCCTATAAAACTGAGTCTATCTTTGGTCTCTTGCAAACGATCCTTTTTCTCAACCTCGAAAAAGAATTTTTTTTTAAATGACCTTGGGAATCCTTTTATATGAACAATGATTGCTATAAGATTAGGGTCATTTAGGGAAACATTGTCACTTCAATAGCATGAAATCAAGAAACAATTTATTACAGAAGTGACAAGGAAGAAACCCTAAATTAATTAGAGAATATCAAAGAGAAATCTGATATCTTTTACAATGTGGAAACCCTAGTAGTCAAACTACAAATTAGGGAATTATTATTTAATCCCTTCAGCAAGCATCTTAAGAAAATATCTCATCTACCACAGCATGCCAAGGACATAAAAGTTTTGACAATTTGGCCTATACACAACTGCTACATCTAGAAGCAACTACTTGCAAATAATAAATTTAGGGCAGCAAGAAAATATGATCTAATCATAATTGGCCCAACCACTACCTAGTCCATTCAATTTCTCAACCAAAAATTATCATTTATGGCCCAAGAAGAAATTAGATTTGATCATTTGTTCCTCTGGCGTACTGTCATTCCTATTTTTTGCAAACCCTAGCTCAAAAAATTCAAATATAAGACCGAAAACATTTAATTTATCAATTTTAAAACATGACCATCGATCCTAATCTATTCCTAGTATATCAAAAAATTCTCATAAATCAACAACAACCAATTGAGATTTTTAAATTGATCAGACACATCATCATTTCCCTCTATGACCAATCAAAGGAAAGCACGTCAGCACACCTGGCACTATCTTTATCATAACCTTAGCAAGCCTCCCTTAACCCTAAGTCATTTGGTGAACTGGTGACTGAAGACTATCTCCCAATCTTGGAATATTTAACTTAACTTGGGTCTAGTCTGGAGATTGGGCGAAAAAGGCATTCGTGTGATCACTCAATATTTTCATTAACTATGGTTTGATTGGGAGATATAGTGACCACCCTCTGATCTTATCTAAATCTATGGCCCAAGTTGAGTCTCAAAGTCCTTTACCTTAACCAAACCTTGACTTGGAGAACACATGACTAAAGGAACTCATGATCACTGGATCTTGGCACTAACCCTAGTTCTGTCTGGAGAATGAGTGACCAAGGCAATCCATGTGATTGCTGAACAAATGCATTGACCTTGGTTAGATCCTAAGATTAAGCACTGGTTGTTGATCTTGATATGAATCAATGTTTAGTGCTCATTTTCCAAATGTTTAAAGACTTAGCCACTTTATCACAAGATCAGGAGATAACCATGTCACTGGATCGTTGAATGTTAGGAACATAACCGCCAAGATCAGGAGAACATGAGATCACATTTTCACTAATTCACTGAATACAAGACTTATTTGCTAGAATCAAGCCTGATGCTAACTTCAACTTAACCCATGCCCATTTGGAGATCACGTGACTAAAGTAAGTCTCATAATCTCATAATACTTTCCCTAACTAGGGTTATATCTTGAGAATAATCAAAATCCTTGATCTCTAAATCATCAGATCTTTGCCTTAACCTTGGTCAGCTTTCAAGATTAAACATTGGTCGTCGATCCTGATCCTTCATCCACAGTTGTCACTGAATCATCGAGCTCTTGACTTAACTCATCTTTTATTTGGGGATCTAGTGACAAAGAGAAAACCTTGACCAGCCTTTAACTATGATCAAACTTGGAGATTATGCGACTGAGGTAATCTCACATTCATTGGATATTTTCTTAACCTTGAGTTTTACTATGAGATCTAGTGCCAGCCATTGATCAAGATCAACATCAATGGTTCTTGCCTATTCACTGAGTGTTAAGTGCCTTAGCTATTTTATTACAAGTATCAGTGACTGAAGGAAAACAAACTGCCCACCGGATCGCTTGATGTCAGGCCACTAACCACCAAGATCAAGAGAACATGTGACCACTGTATTCACCAAGTCACTAGATGAAATGACTAATGGCCTGAGAACTTGGAGAACACACGAACAAATGGAAAGGAAAAGGCACATGCAGAAAGAGAACTTAAGTGACCAAAAAAAGGTAACAAAGAAATATAATTGGCTAGGGTTTTTTGGACTTAGAAAAAATTCTTGAAACCCTTGCCATGGAATAAACCCTATTTATCAGACCTTCAAACTATCATATCTCAATGGTTTTTGCATTTAAGAACATGTGATCTTGATTGGAGCTTGCATACACCTTCAATTATCCTTGGCTCATCTCGCAAGCCATAAAACATCATACATCTTCTTCGCTAGTCAAAGCAAGTTTACAGCAGGACATGGCAACATTCTTAGGGTTTTGCAAGGATGAAGGCCATTTTCATTGGATTTTGCATTTTACAGGAAAATGGGCTAACAGTTACATTTTCCCCTGTTTGACTAATGTGTGAGAAATCTTGGAACAAATTGAATCAAAGAATGATGATGTCAAGGTGACTAATAGAGATCTAACTCTGAACTTGATTGAGAAGAGTATAAAGAGATAGCTAATTCTAAACTTGATCAAACAAGAACTAGCAAAGATAGATAAGATAGATCTAACTTCGAACTTGATCGAACGAAGCACAAAAAGACAACTAATCCTGAACTTGATCGAATAAGAACTAGCAGAGATACATAGGATAGAAGAATCAATTTATAGCTTTAAAAGATAGATTATTCCCACTCCCTCAGGATTGAAATCAAAATAAGGTAGAGGAGATGCAAAAATGAGATAGATTTGATCAAATCAGGATAAGATAAGGTTCCAGAGGATTGATTAAGGTTCCAAAGGGTCATTTTCAAATTATTTGTACCTTTTGACTTCTAGTGATTTAAGAGAGAGATAGAGCTTCCTGATGGAAGATAGATGAGTTCCTGTAGAATAGCACTATTTTGAGCTCAATCAATTTTGGTTCATTTTTGTCCTTTTAAGCATGTTTTTCTATGATTTTTTATTATTTTTGTATGAAACCCTAAAGTATCACACCACTTTATTGAGAAATTTTGTACGACACCTCGCACAACCTTGAAGTGTCGCATGACCTTTCTATGAAGTATCACACGAGATATACTCATTGGTCATACGAGATGGTGTGAAATATTGTACCATTATAAAGTGTCACACCTATATGTGATGAAGTATCATACAAAATTGAGGTTAGTTGTTGAAATATCATTTGCCATTTTTTGAGTTTTTGATTGCTTAGCAACTTGACTAGGAGTACTTAGATATGTTATTGATGCCTTGTTGATTATTTTAGTCACTTTCTGACATATCTGTGATGTATTATAATGTGTTTGTGATACAACATCAATTTCTAGATTTTCCTATCAAGGCACCTTACCAAGTAGGCATGCGCTTAGTTCCCCAATTATCTACTGATGAGAGAGACACTTTAGAGTCTATGGGTCTTGATGAGCGATTGTAGAAGCCCCATATTTTGGAAAACCATGGAATGTTGACCGCGCTGGCTGAGAGATTCCACTGAGAGCATAAACCCTTCCACATGCCCACTACAAAGGTCATGATGATACTAAAGGATGTCTACCACATTATTTGCATTCCCTGTCATGGAGAGCCCATAAGTATCCTTGATAATTACAAATTCTTGATTATGACATACATTATGATTATTGTCGTTGGTTTTGGTACTGAGAGTGAAACTAAAATTTGATTTTTTAGATATATTTTGATCAATCGCTTGTAGATGGGATCGCAGCCATACAAGCCGTGTTTGGAGATTTTACCATTCTAGTCTACACCATCCTCTAGGATCAAATGATGGATAGTTATAGTGAGGAGTACCCTATTGCTTGCATATTGTAGACACCTAAAAATGGCTTTTCTAAATAAAAATATTTTATTTTTGCAAAAACCCCTTATGACATCATCATTAATTAATTAGTTTTTATTTTTATTATCCCTTCTCCTATTTTAATTAAAGATGTTTAATTAAGGAACCCTAGCCAAAAGCATTTAAATCAAATTTAAATGATTTTCCTCCTATTTATTGAATCATTATTTGATAAATAAAGTCACAAACCTTAAATAAATTAAATATTTATTTAAATCCTAAGACCCTAGAATCTTCTAGAGGACCCTAAACCTGATTAGAGGGTGATTCCTAACCTCCTTAGCCTAATCCACCCTCCTTTGACTTTTGGTCAAACCCCTTCATTAATGAGCCTTATAGACTCATTAATAGCCTCTTACATCCTCATTAAGGCTCCTACAGCCTCATAATAAAGCCCATGACCCTTCTTCCACCTTGGTTCCCTAGGCACTCTTCTCTAGTGTTGTTGACACATGTGTGAGTGACCCTTAACCCTCATCCATCTAACCTTACCCCTAACCATACCCCAGACTCTACCCCAAACCTAGACTCTGACCCTAACTCTCCTTCCTAACCCATGCCCTTAGGAAAATCCTATAAATACTCCTCTTTCCAAGATCATTATATAATTTAGCTTATTTCATATCATTCATGCATTTTTATCATGCTAATTTACTTCTAGATCATCTTAGCATTTAGCATAATTGTTAGATTTCATTATCTTTTATTTGGATTTTCTAATCATTTTTGCATCACATCACACTTCATTTGGTTTAAAATCAATCTAGCATAATCATTTATAGCTTAATCTCCATTTTAGCTTCATTAGGCTCCTTAGGGCTCTAGGGGAAAATCAAGTGTTCTATACCTGATTTTGTGCAACTATGGGGTTCTCATGGTTCCTATTTTATCTTAATCCTTCCTAATATGTGTAATACCCCAAAAAATGGGCTATAAGTTCATTAATCTTCTATATGAACATATCGAACAAAATCGACATCAAAGTCCTAACCTAAGACACATCTGAACATCATCGAATCTTAATTGATTATCTCAAATTCTGCATCGGGGAATATTCCTAGTAATATTCCTAATTATCTTAATTATCTTTAATTTAATGATTATTTGGCGATAAATCCTATTTATCCTAAAGTTTGATTAATTGAATATTCTCAATATTTAATTAATTAGATTTAATACTGCCACTTAATTATTTAATTGAAGTTAATTATATTTATTCCTAAATTGTATTATTTAATTTTGACTATAAATCCAAAATCCTATGAATAATTGATTAAATTCTTATTTAATTGATTAAAGCAAGTTGTCATATTTAATAATATTGTTTTTGGAATAAAAGTTTGAAAAATAATTGATTAACCCATAAATCAATTATTTTATTTTTCAAAATCAATTAAGTTGGAAATAAATCACTTTATTATTAAATTAATTCATAAATAAAACATGCACAATCAGAAAAGCAGACAACAATCAATTATCAATTAAAGCTAAACTCTATTTTGAGTTAAACTCTGCTTTTGCATGTCTTTGTGAGTTAATTATTCTTTATAATCAGATAACTCAAAAATCAAGCTGAGTTAATCTGAGTGATTTATGGCTTTCTTCCATGCATCCTCAAAGCCCTGGATTTCTATAAAATCAAGGCTCAACTCTTCTCAAATCCATCTCATAATTTGCAAACTTATGCTGGAGAATCGACATCTGAAGAATTGAAGCTTATTGCGAATCAAGGCTATTGTGAGATCAATTTGGTTTTTACATTCATTTAGATTCATTTTCATATCATTGTTAGATCAATTCATTACATATCAATTTCATCTAGCTTAGAACTCATATCAGTTTTCATCATGTTACACCATAGAAAAATCCAAACAAAATAGATTAATTGCATTCATATTTCATATTAGTTTTGCATTCAAATCCTTCGTTTAGGTGTTGTCAAGGTCACTGATCTCAGTATAATCTGAGAATACATACTCGCACCTACTAGAAGGCAATAAATCACCTGGTTAGTTTAGTTTCAATTACTTGCATGATTTTGATTTCAGCTAACCTCTAATGTTTTACTAAAGTGTTGTGTCTACAGAATAGGTACAAAATTCACACAAACATTTCTGGCGCCCACCATGGGGCAACCCACCTTTACATGCTAGTTTTGGTTATTTCTTTGGAGCTAACTCCGTTGTGCAAATTTACTTGGAGACTAAAACCCTAAATTTTCAAAGATTTAATTTTATCTCCCAAACGGCTTGGATTTGTGTCCTGAAATTGTTTTTACAAGTTGACAATATATCAAGGAAGCTTTGATAAAAAATTTAGAATTTTCTGAGATGTTTTGAATTTTTAATAATTTTTATTTTATTTTCCATAAATAATTTATTTTCAGCACAAATCATCATATTTTTTTGGAAATTTTTACATTTTTGAAAATATCTTCAAATTATACAGGGGGTCCATTCTTTGTGTTTTAAATTTGGATGCAATATAATAGCTCAAATACTCAATTTACAAAAACTGGTCTATTTTGGTAAAATAGGTCTCTACAACACAAATGAAGAGATTTTTCTAAAACTTTTACATTTTTGGAAAGCTCTCTATTTTTTAGTAGGGGTCTCTGTTTTGTATTTCTATTTTTGTGGCCAAAATCATATCAAAAAAATTAGATCTTGTTGACTAGGTCAAATGCAACAAAAATATAATAAAAATTTTGTGATGGGTATGCACTTATTTTTCATATGATTCAATGCATGATATGAGTTGTCATTTGGATTATTTGCTGGTTATTATTTCTTATCACAATTGGTTTTCAGATCTAACCCTAGGGTTTGCATAAGTTGAATATACCTTGCATATCTTGTTTGCTTGTTGGCTTGTTGAATAATTCGTGGCTTGCTTGCATGGAAAAGCTCAACAAAAATTGTTGAAATAGGTAAAATCTACTAAGTGCATTGCGAGGAGCTCAGGTATTCTATTACATCTGATAACACTTCATTGTGGGACATAAAACAAACTCTCTTGTGTCAAGCTTGTCTGACTTTTCTTGCTTTCATATCACACATTTCATTTGGGCTCTAAAAACAAACATAGTTTTCTTTCAGCATCTTTGTTACACATAGTAATTAGGCCCCATGAACACTATTTGTGGATCTTGAGAGATTGGGTTTCCAATGAAACTCTTCTCAATGAAGGATCCCTTGTAGGTGGGGAGGATATTGAGGGAGTCTCACGTTCCACTAGGTCCATGTGTCTTCAACTTTTGATCGAGGCATTCTCTCTCCGGAGAGGTTGATAGATCATAAGGGGTTGATGTCATAAATCTTTGTGAAATAATCTTAGTCTTAGTGTGTCAAATTTATTTTTCTTCTTTGTTTGGGTTAAAAGTGAAAAGGCTAGGGGATTATGCTCTACTTCCTTTTTGGATAGTACCAGAAACCCAAATCCTTGAATCTGGAACCAGTCTCCATGTGGTATATTTTGTGAGTCACCTTTAGAGAGGGTTAACCATAGTGGACATTCTCTTAATTGGGTCAACCATGTTGATAGAACCTCAAGCGGTAATAGCCATTTTTGTCGCGGTAGTGACAATCGCTATATAATTGTCTTGTTGGAAGAAATCTCCATAGGTGTGGTCTCTTGTTGGGCTGTCAGATCTTCGTAGTAGATCCTGAAGATTAAGTTCTTAGACTATGTCAAAAGCCTAGTGCACCTAGATTGGAGTTTTCCCTCTTGGATCATAAAAGTTGTAGAGTCAAACCATTACTAAAAACCCTAGCGAGGCCAAATTTTCATTTTCTAGGGTATATGTGCATTATTGCAAAACATTTTTGGAACATACACAATTAGCACTTCTAAGGATTAGAACAAATAAAATCACTTGATTGTTCATGCGCAAGGTTGCTTTTTCCCTTGTTCATTATTTTCAGACATGCTTGAAATCACTTACTTGCTATTTTGCGTGCTTTTTTATCTATCTGGTTATTGAAAATGGATGAATCTGTTACAATCCTCAAATCTAGACAGTACCAATTTGCAAACAATCTGAATCTGAAAACTCAAAATTTGCAAAATCTGAAGTATAATTCTTTTCTGGAGTCAAAAGTCATCCCAGGAGGTTAGAAAGTCCTACGAGTTTCTATCAAATGTCATTTCATTACTACCCAACTATCATATGGTAAAGAACCTAGTGTCGTACAAGTCTTCCTGCCAGTCAAATTCAAAAAGTTGAATCCTGCTAGCAACTATCGTGTGAATTTTTGCAACTATTGTACGAGCTTTTCAACTATCATTTCATAGCATACACACTATCGTACAAGTCTGCAGAGTGTCATTTGGGAAAATTTTGAAAAGTTGTCAAAAAATTGTCAGAATTGCCAGATACTTAGCTTTTTCAGCCTATTTCCAGAATCTGTCGAACAAATCACTATGTCAAGAATAGAGTAGTAGCTATTGAGAATCCTATCATTATCCCAAAGTGGTCTTTTGAATCTGATCCAGCCTTCTATTTAATCGATTTGAGTCTTTATCATCTTGTGTCAAAACCTTGTCATAACTATCAATCTTCAATCAATCATTCATCCAATCAATCTTTAATCAATCATCAAAATGACTAAGTGTTGTAATATCTTGTCTGCTATCTTTTGGGAACCTACCCATACATCCAGGGCATAGTATCCCTCATCTAAGTCATATCTATACTTCAATCAATCAAACCTTGACAAGGTTGCGTCATCTGATCATCTTGATTCAATTCATTCTTCATTTGTCTTCATCTTATTCTTTTGCTTCACCCAAGGTTAATGGTGGAAACTAGAGCTTCCTCCCACAAGAAATCTAGGGAAATATCTCATACTTTAGCTTTGACTCACATAGGTCCAACTTTTGAGCAACTCCATGATTCTGGTCTTTACGAAGATGACGGTACTGGCAACCTTCGATTAAAAACTAGTTACATTCCTCCTTCATCAACTCACAGAAGTACCCAACAAACCCCACATCAATCTATTCCAGGGAGTCCACAAACTCCTACCATGTCTTAAGTAGGGACAAACTTTGGCTCTCAAAGAGCTCAATCTCAACATGGTGCAGATCAGGAACCCACACCTGAAGAAATTGCTCAATATCAAAATGATGATAACTTTGAACGAATGATGAAGCATTTCTTGAAAGAAGACAAAGTTGGCTTAGGATTTAAAAGAAAAACCCTTTCACCTCAAAGGTAATTGTTCCCATGTCATAGAGTAGATCACACCAGGAGAAGACCTTCTTAAGAAAGAAGAAATAGAACCATCAGATAGTGATTCAGACAGCTCAGAACTCATCCCCTATGAAAAATTGCCTAAAGAGATCAAAGACCTTCTTGATGATAAAGATGATCCAATCAAAAGAATTAATGTAGTAGAAACAAAAGAACCTACTATCAACCAAGAGATAGTTGCAACACAAGAACTAGTTAATCTTGAAAACAATCAAACAGAGGGAGGTGGTAGTGATTCTGAGATAGATTCCCATGAGTATGAATTCAAATCAGAATCTGAGGGTAACCCTTCTTGGGGTATTCACCCTGAATTTACTCATGTTCTAAGATTTCCTAGAGATCCTGAGTCAAAAGTTGAATCTAATGACTATGAATGGGGAGCCATTCTAGAACCAGATGAGCTTATTACAGAGAAACATGTTGATGTTATTCACCAATATGCACCTAACCCTAATGTAAGTCTAGAGCGAAATGATGAACCTATCGAGTTTGATCCACCTATGGCTGAATTGGACTCCCACAATGACATTGAGCCTATTCATGAATTGAATGTCTTAAGTTGTAATATCACATTTGAACTCGAGCGTCGGGTTAGGACCAATGATGATAGATCCATATCCATAAACACTATCTCCCAATCCTTCCCCACTTTGACTATCCAATATCTAGAACTTATTGATCAAACCTTCACAAATCTGAGCCATGGTGTTTACACATTTCCCAATGACTATGCCCTTGCTTGCTACCTCAATGCAGTTGAGCTTATGAGTACTTCCATTAGTGAACTGAGCGTTAGCATGACAGAGTTGGACATCAAATATCTTATTCAGAAAAATAAGAATAAAAAGAAAAAGAAAAAGAGTTCTGAGGGTGAAAACCACTTTGTGGCAATCTCAGAACCTACAAAAGTATAAATAAAAGACATATCCGAAGGTGAAAACCTCTCTAAGGTGCCTAAGGATGAGATATTTGATGTCCTTTTGATTTATTTACAAGATAGATCTCCAGTTCTAATTGAGCCCACTCAATCTATCAATTTGGGTACAACAGAAGAACCACAGTTGATTCATGTAGCACAATCTTTATCAGAAGAAGAGAAGAAAAAATTTACAACATTCCTAACAAAGAAGAAGATCAACTTTGCATGGAAATATTCAGATATGCCAAGATTGGATCCTAATCTTATAATGCATCATTTGTCTATAGCTCCAAATGTCAAACCTATTAAACAAAAGTTGAGAAAGATGCATCCTCACATTGCACTCTTGGTAAAAGATGAATAAGAGAAGCTCCTAAATGCTAGATTCATCTGATTTATTGACTATGCAGAGTGGATCTCCAATATTGTACCTATTTCTAAACTAGATGGTTCAATCAGAGTGTGCATAGACTTTAGAGATGTGAATAGAGCATGCCCTAAGGATGATTTTCCACTACCTAACATTGATATGATAGTGGAAATGACTGCGAGTTTTGAGATGTATTCCTTAATGGATGGTTTCTCTAGATATAACCAAATAAAAATTGCTCCAGAGGATCAAGAGAAAATTGCTTTCACATGTGCATGGGGTACCTTCTATTGGAATGTCATGCCATTTGGGCTTAAAAATGTTGGTGCTACATATCAAAGAGCAATGACATCTATTTTCCATGACATGATGCATCGAACTATGGAAGATTATGTTGATGATACTTTATCAAAATCTATGATTAAAACTAAACATCTAAAGGAATTGAGCATGATCCTAGATAGAATGGAAAAGTTTAGTCTCCGACTAAATCCTAAGAAGTGTTCTTTTGGTGTCACTTCTGGAAAGCTCTTAGGATACATAGTTTCAAAGAAGGGCATTGAAGTTGATCCAGCTAAAGTAAAGGCTATAATGGAAATGCAACCTCCAAAGAATATCAGTCAAATGAGAACCTTACAAGGGAGAGTACAATCTATCAGAAGATTCATATCATAGCTTGTTGATATATCACAACCTTTTACAAAAACATTACGTAAAGGTGTGACCTTTGCATGGAATGAAGAATGTGAGAACAACTTTAACCATATCAAGAAGTATCTATCAAATCCTCCTATCTTGATGCCTCCTATTCATGGGAAGCCATTGATTTTATATGTCTCCACTACAGATACATCACTGGGGGCATTGCTAGCACAACAAGATGAGAACAAAAAGGAAAGAGCTATATACTATATCAGTAGAACATTGGTTGCATATGAAAAGAAATTTTCAATGATTGAGAAAGCTTGTCTAGCTATGATTTTTGCATCACAGAAACTGAGACACTACATGTTAGCTCATACCACACAATTGGTAGCTAAGATTGATCCACTCAAGTACCTACTAAGCAAAGCTGCCCTCACAAGTAGATTAGCTAAATGGGTCATGCTCTTAAGTGAATTTGACATTGAATATGTGGAAAGAAAAGCTATAAAGGGACAAGTTATTACTGATCAATTAGCATATGAACCTATGATTGATAATACACCAATGCAAATGGAATTTCTAGATTCCTCTATCATGACTCTTTCTTCTAGAGAATGGCAGTTATTCTTTGATGGATCCTATACACAAAATGAATCTAGAGTAGGCATATTGTTCATAACTCCTCAAGGATACTCAATTCCAAAAGCATTCAAATTAAAGTTTCCTTGCCCAAACAATATTGCAGAATATGAAGCCCTTTTGAATGGTATGAAAATAGAAATTGAATGGAGAGTAACAGAGCTACACATTCATGGAGACTCTCAACTTGTTATCCATCAAGTCAATGATGTGTACCAGCCTAAAGATGAAAAGCTCATTCCTTACAAGAGAATGGTAGATGATTTAAAGAAGTATTTCATATCTATCACATTTGAGAAAATTCCTAGAATGGAGAACAAGGTTGTCGATGCAATGGCAACACTATCTACTTTATTACAGCAGCTTGAACATGAGCTATGCTATGAGTTCCTGGTGGAAGCACTATCTTATCCTGCATATGACTCCCCCGAAACCCGCATGACCTACACTATTGTTGGTCATGATTCATCTAGATACAAAAATCTATTTTCCTATCTCCAAGACCAAATCATTCCTGATACCTTCAACTGCCATGAGAAGAGATACCTTATCCGTAATGCCTCCCGATATATAATTGGTCATGATCTATACAAATGAGGTCTAGATGGTATGCTACTTAGATGTTTAGAATGAGAAGAGTCTCCACATGTGTTAAAGGAAGTCCATGATGGTATTTGTGGGTCACACTCAAATGGTTTAACACTAGCTCAAAAACTATTAGGGCTAGGTACTATTGGCCTGAAATGGAGAAAGAGTCTATCAAGTTTGCTAAGAATTGTCAAAAGTGTCAAGTGCATGGCAACTTAATTCATGCTCCAGGGAGAGATCTAATTCCCTTTACTACACAATGACCTTTTCACCAATGGGCATTTGATCTTATAGGAGCTATACATCCTCATTCTTCTAATGGACATACCCATATAATCACAGCTACAGATTATTTTACAAAATGGGTAGAAGCAGTCCCTTTGACACAAGCAATTGGAAAGAAAATATCTATGTTCATATTGAACTATATCATATGCAGATATGAGATACCTCATTCCATAATTATAGATAATGGTGGCCAATTCAAGAACAAAGACCTAGATGATCTATGTGCCAAATTCAAGATCACACAACATTGGTCTTCTATCTACTATCCTCAAGGGAATGGACAAGCAGAGGCATCTAATAAGAATCTATTGAAAATCTTGCATTGAACACTTAATAAGATAGGAAGAGACTGGCATCTCATGATCAATCTAGCTCTTTGGGCCTATAGAACAAGTATCAAAACACCTACTGGGGCTACACCTTTCACTTTAGTTTATGGGTCTGAAGTGGTACTGCCTATTGAGGCTGAAATCCCATCACTAAGAATCAGAATGCATGGTCTAGTAACTAATGATGACTACAGAGTGTCTAGGTTGCAAGAACTTGAACTACTAGATGAGCGCAGAAAAGTAGTGTATGATCATCTCAGAGTATATCAGAAGAGAATGTCTAGAGGTTACAACAAGAAAGTCAGACACAGAGAATTTCAGGTTGGTGATCTAGTCTTGAAGGAAAATCCTAAAAATCAATCACATCGAGAACGCAAGGGGAAGTTTGAACCCAACTAGCTAGGTCCCTTTGTAATCATTGCTACTTTTGGCTCTAGTGCCTATCAACTCTCAATGACTGAAGGAGAATAGCTCTGAGAACCAATCAACGTTCTCCATCTAAAAAAATTCTATGCCTAAAGTATTGAGTCTATGGTAAAATCTCCTGAAAAAATCTTTAAAATTGGAAAAAGTCCTTAAAAAAAATCAACATCTTGGTGAAACCTAGCAATGGTGCCTTGATGATTCACAAAAAAAAGTTAAAAATATCAAAAGCACAAAAAAATTGAAAAAATGAAAAATAAAAAAAAATGAGAAAAAGAAAAAGTGTCTTGGTGAAAACCTGGAAACAGGCGCCTTGGTAGCAAAAATAGAATCTCTGCCAAGACGGTGAAAACTCGGCAAATGGGTGCCACTTGTTTCAAAATGCTCCATCTATCAGCACGATCTTGGTCTTTCCTAGCTTTCAGTCTTGCTTTAGTTTGTACATATCTCCCGGTTTGTTTCTGCATTTCCAATTTTCAATAAGTCAGTCTGTACAGCAATCCTATCGGTTCAAGCGTTTGTATCCTATCAATGTTCAAACTTGGGGGCAATCAAAGTCATATCCTATGGTCTCCAATGTATCTTAGATGTATCATATCCAATCAAAGTCCTTTGAAGCTTCATTTGAGTTAGTCAGTCAGTCTCATCTCCAGAAAGGATTTTGCATCTACAACAACGCAATCAAACATCAAACTAAAAACAAGCTATGCTTTTCATGCTTTAATCTCCTTGTATGCTTACTGATTCACATTGAGATTTTTGCATATTGTGTCCCTTCGAGCTCTTCGATGATGTCCTTTATAGGATTTAGAGAGTGATGACTGGGGGCATAATCTTTTCTTTGTCTTCTGCTTGTATGTGAAAATCCAACAACTTTGGAAATTTTGGATTGAAATGGTGTCCGACTGTAAGAGCCTCTATCTCGAATTGGATGGCCATGCGTACCTCAACCATTAGTACCCAGAAAGTTCAAGGAAGTTTGATCTAACTATTGTCTTTTTGAGTGAGTTCTTTCTCCTACTATGAAATGCGATCTTACCTAAGGATGTGAATGATAAAGGGTCACTATGGGTAATTCACATTGGATTTAGAATGATCTCTTGACTGTTTGATGTGTTTGTCATGCAAGGCATATTCAGGTCATCATGACATTTATGTTTTGATGCTTATACAAATTGCTATATCAAAATAGACATGATATTCAGGTCATCTTGACGCTTGTGCCTTGGTGCTTATATCTAATCTGACATTCTGAAAATAAAATCAATATTCATATATCCATGGTTGTTGACCAGTGGGTGTTGTATTGATTCTTACGCATACAAATCGATATTCATATGTCTATGGTTTCATAGCTAGTGGGCATTGTATTGATTTATCCAATTACCTAAAAGTTCAATGATGATAACAAATCGACATATGATCAGTGAGTAGGTCCTAGGTCTTAGGTTGCATTTCATTCTGCATTTCATTTTTCATCTTTTCATGATCTCACAATGATTAAATGAACTTCAATGCTTAAATGATTCTTCAAATCGCATCTTCAAATCTAACAAGAGTTGAATCTCACATGAAGGTTCCTCCAATGAAACAGCAAGTAGAATCCTTTTTCGGGATAAAAATTAAAATCTGAGATCATTCATATTGTCTACTGCTTGCATAATCGACCTTCCATCATCACAATAATCGAATTTCAACTTGGTCAACCATGGTCAACTCATGGTCAAACCTAGTCAAACTTGGTCTTCTGGACCTCTAAATGATGCAAAATGCATTTTCGAACGTGTATAACCATTTTTCAAATCAATTAGCATGCTTCTAAACTATTCAACGCTGACTTTTCTTGTCAGATTTCAATTTTAATCCCGAAGGGGGCATGGTATTGCACATCATTCAAGTCTGTAATCAAATTTGAAATCATATCTTTCCTCAGTAATCAAGACAACAACCATGTCTAGTTGTTGATTCATCAAAAGTCCTCATCGCTCGGGGCAAATCTATCATCGCTTGGGGCATATCAGATTCATCAAGATCCATATCAATCTGGTATTCTCCTAATCTTGTAAATTGTATCAGTTTTTGCAACTATCAGTTCATTAGTGTTATTTCCTTGGTTCTTCGGTAATTGAAGGGTTCAGATGTGATATCTATGTGATTCTTCTAAGGACAATCGAGTCTAGAATCAGTCACTCACTTCTTCACAATCATAAGGTTTGGAATTAGGCATTTTGATGCTTTTGTTTCATTGGTTCATCACTGTTATAGTTAACATTATCTTTGGTCATTCAGGACCTATTATCTTCATATCAAATCTTTTAATCAGTTTCTGTCTCATATCAATTATCAATTTTGAATCAGTTTCATATCTCTATCAAACACAGACTATCTTTGAACCATTGGGCTTTGCACAACAATGCAAAGAGGGGCAAAATGTAATACCCCAAAAAATGGGCTATAAGTTCATTAATCTTCTATATCAACATATCGAACAAAATCGACATCAAAGTCCTAACCTAAGGCCCATCTGAACATCATCGAATCCTAATTGATTATCTCAAATTTTGCATCGGGGAATATTCCTAGTAATATTCCTAATTATCCTAATTATCTTTAATTTAATGATTATTTGGCGATAAATCCTATTTATCCTAAAGTTTGATTAATTGAATATTCTCAATATTTAATTAATTAGATTTAATACTGCCACTTAATTATTCAATTGAAGTTAATTATATTTATTCCTAAATTGTATTATTTAATTTTGACTATAAATCCAAAATCCTATGAATAATTGATTAAATTCTTATTTAATTGATTAAAGCAAGTTGTCATATTTAATAATATTGTTTTTGGAATAAAAGTTTGAAAAATAATTGATTAACCCATAAATCAATTGTTTTATTTTTCAAAATCAGTTAAGTTGGAAATAAATCACTTTATTATTAAATTAATTCATAAATAAAACATGCACAATCAGAAAAGCAGACAACAATCAATTATCAATTAAAGCTAAACTCTATTTTGAGTTAAACTCTGCTTTTGCATGTTTTTGTGAGTTAATTATTCTTTATAATTAGATAACTCAAAAATCAAGCTGAGTTAATCTAAGTGATTTATGGCTTTCTTCCATGCATCCTCAAAGCCCTAGATTTCTATAAAATCAAGGCTCAGCTCTTCTCAAATCCATCTCATAATTTACAAAATTATGCTAGAGAATCGACATCTGAAGAATTGAAGCTTATTGTGAATCAAGGCTATTGTGAGATCAATTTTGTTTTTACATTCATTTAGATTCATTTTCATATCATTGTTAGATCAATTCATTGCATATCAATTTCATCTAGCTTAGAACTCATATCAGTTTTCATCATATTACACCATAGAAAAATCCAAAAAAAATAGATTAATTACATTCACATTTTATATTAGTTTTGCATTCAAATCCTTCGTTTAGGTGTTGTCAAGGTCACTAATCTCAGTATAATCTAAGAATACATACTTGCACCTACTAGAAGATAGTAAATTGCCTGGTTAGTTTAGTTTCAATTACTTGCATGATTTTGATTTTAGCTAACCTCTAATGTTTTACTGAAGTGTTGTGTCTATAGAACAGGTACAAAATTCACACACAATATGCATTATGGAAATGATCCATATGTTTTGAGAGCACACCCACATCCCTAAAGCGAGAGCAAATCTAACGGTGATAGAGTGCTCCCGTTGAGCTCTATCTGAAGTTTATTTGCAAATTGTTTTTACTATATGCTAGGAATATGATGTTATTCTAATGTTTGAATGTTTAATCTTGTTTTGAATAGGTTAGGTTTTCTCTAATCACATTTTGGCATGCCCAGTGGGACCCCACAAGCCTTCAAAACTATATTTTTGGAGGTTTTCCAAGCAAAAAACTCACTTTTTGACAAGTCACACCCTATTCTTAATGGATTCTCATATGAGTAAACTCACTAGCATAGATTCTCATATGATTAAACTTCTAGGCTTGAACCAGAGGTGCCCAATACTTGTATGGGACCTCTGCATGTAATTTAAGCCTATTTTAGGCTCTATGGCCCTGTTTACTCATACTAGGAGTCATAGTGACTTGTACAAGTAAAATACCAAAAATACCCTACCCTTTTTACTCATATGGAAAATAGGGGGCATGTGCAAGGCTTCAAATAGGGTTCAAGTTGTTTTTTGGGGTTTTATAGGGCCTCTTGGTGCCTCTTGACTACAATTTTCTAGTTTTTAACCCCATTTTCTATAGATACTCATTAGAAGAAAATGAATCACTATAATCAAATGCCTTAAGGCTAATCGATCATTTTTCATGTTTAGGAATCAAAACCCTTTGTTTATTGGACTTAAAAAGAACATCTATTCACTCTTGAATGCCTTAAGTGTAACAAACTGCAAATCTTTCCTAAATGCTTCCTAATCAGTCCTAAAGAAATAAAACTCATCCCTAATGTCTTTCATTTGGGTAAAAAGAACTTCATGCTTTCAAATCTATGTATTTTTAGGGTTTTCATGTGAGCTAGGAACACTTCAAATTTTGGGTGCATAAAAGGAAGTAGAAATTTGCATATAAATCCTAATTGGTTCCTAATCAAATCCTAAATATCATGTTAATCATCTCAAAACATTTATTATTTAATAATAACCATTTATCATAATAAATCATCACAATTTAGCATTAACTAGGTACACATACAAATGATAATCAATAAATCATTAATCATAGTTAATGCTTCATAAATCAAGGTAATGTATGGAAATGACTTGGAAAGGTATTATAAATATGATGTCAAGTGTTATAAAAATGATATAAACATGAAAAATTATAGGCTCATCATTCCCCCCAACTAAACTCTTACTTGTCCTCAAGCAAGGAATAGGCATTAGATAGACATGAAGGCTATTAGCATGAAATCCCATGACAACTTCAATATTTCATAGCACATGTCATGCATGTGTATTTCATCATTAAGAAGAGTTTCATATGTCATGAATATAGTTCATTTTTTTCTTCTCTATTGATTATCTCCTTAAGTCTTCCTACCATTACTTTATATCATCTCCAACACTCACATTGTCATACTTTCTTCCCTCTATTATCTCTTCACATGACATTCCATTTTCTTCACTTTATCATTCTTATTTTTTTTTGCATCAATAACAATAAATATAGGAGGTAGTATAAAAATTTATAGGAAAGGTCATCCCCCTATGGGTTATGACAACAACACAAGGTATACATGTGTTCCCCCCAGCTGAAAGGTCATTTGTCCTCAAATGATAATGTATGTATGAGGGCAGCGAAATAAATGAGTTATGAAGCATATAATTATAATAATGATAATTGAAAAACATAGTGCAATGCATAGATAATCAATTACTAAAAATGATAAATATTATGGATAAATAGAAATAAAAAATGTAGTACCATTTGTGTTGTTGTGGGAAGCTTCAATTTTGCCAAATAGTTGAAAGTACAGGTCCCTTCATTGTTGAATATTCAGGTCCCTTTGAGACTGTTGCATATTTAATATCAGTAGCTCTATATGTCTTCATACTTGGTGCAAGTTTCCTTTTGAATCACGCAGTAGTTGTTGCAGGATGACTATGCAGTCATACAGTAGTGGCTGCAGGACTGACTCCGTAGTCACACAACAATGGTTGCAGGACTGACTGTTAAATCAGACAATAGTTGCTGCATGTAACCTACAATTCTTTCTCTCTATCCAATGACTTATAATACAAATTTGGATGTCCATTTTCCATTAAAAAAAATATGATTAGACTAACTAGACACCATCATTGAATAGACATTTTTTACATCATGAAGATATGACTACTTAATGGAAATTTTTGACAATATATGCAAAGACTCTTCCAGAATTAGAGACTTGACTCACTCACACCCTTGAAAAATGATTTGAAATATGAGAAACCAACCAGTTGTAAACTCCTCCAAAATAGTCATTTAGACAAGAAGAACTAGGAAACAAACTAGACTAGACAACTAACTCTAAGACATTGTGTAATAACACTTATTGAATGAAAAACCTATCCTAACCTACACTAACCAACAAAAAATACATTATCAAATGAAACCGTTGATTGGTTCTTTGAATTATCTTTCTTTTCTCAGCAACTTCCAATGCTTCAGATTCTTATGAGAAATTAGAAATAGTTGCAACATCAATAGAAACTTAATAAACAACAACACTTTTGGAAAGACATTAACAAACTTACTTATCACTTCATGCTGACAATACATATTGTTTTATTGAAGTACATAAGTAAGATGAAATATTTCTTCTTTAGATCCAGCTGCATATTTAGCTTCATCTTCAATTGTAGCTTCTTTCTTTGATGCAAACATAACTTGTGATGATTTAATTTCCTCCATATGAATGAGATGTTTGATAGGACATCCTCATGAAAGAAAAATTTTGAACCCTCTTCATGATGCTCATATTTTTGCACTACAAAAGATGTTGGTTTAGCATCTAAGGTTAAGCAAAACTCCTCTAAATCATCCCAAAACTGGTCTTCTTCAATATCTTCTTTACTTTTCTCCATGAGGGGACTAATTTTCACCTTATTGCAACTCTCTTCTTGAAGTAGGAGTTCTGATTTGACATCACATTCATCTTGAGAAGCAACCTTGTGTATTGTAATTTCTTTATTTTTAAAAACAAGGTTGTCTTCATTTGTCGCCTCATAAATCAACATCTTGTCATCAATATGTGAACAAAATTCCTCTATGATGCTAGAGAACATGTCTTCATTGATTTCCAGACTTGCTGCAAATGAGATTGGCTCTTGGTTACTATTCTTCATGGATCTAAAATCCATTTTTCTGATGCTTGTGCTACTTTTGCAAACTTTTCTAATCCTAAGTGCTTTGAATGAAAACTACAATACTAGAAAAATAACAAAGAGCTACTAAAAACTCAGAGACTCTTATAGCTTGACCCATCCCTAGCAATGGTGCCAAAAATTTTGGGCTCCTATAATGGTTTAATAACTAGGCTTTACAACCATAACTTAAGGATTGGACATCCACGCCAAGTAGTTATCTCATCATTATCAAGTCACATTTAAATTATCAACTCGAGGACGTATACTTGAAACAGATCTGCAAAGTATATGCACTATGAAACTCTCTAATTTATTCTATCATTGCAAAAACTAAGAGTATAAAAATTCTGGAAATAAATCTAACTACACAGTAATGGCTACAGGAACTGCACAGTAATGACTGTAGGAACTGTGTAATACATAACAGTTTGCTATGTGTTCTACTTCTATAAGTATCAAAGGTAAAAACTATCATAAGTGGACTTTTCTTAGATAATTTAAGCTCTGATATATTTTCTTAAAACATCATACACAAGTAACATGCCTCCATGAAAATGCAATCTACAACTTTTATTAAAATTATTGCTACTATTACAAATTCCTTCTACAAAATGATGACTCTCTAAAACTAATGAACAAATACCACTTGCTCCTCATTTTTCTTGATTACAATTTCAAATATATAAGCTTATTGACTCTCTAACAACCATCTAACATGTGTCTCATCATTCCTTTAAACAAGGAAGAGACTTATTCTAAAACAATGACTAAGAAGAAGAGTCCTATTACAACTTGTCTTCTTGACTGATTGGAAAAAGAGTTTTTTTGCACTCTTTTATGAGAAAGCTGATTTTTTGTATAGTTGGCTATGTTCATAAATAAAATTAAAATCATATCCAACCTCCTTTGAAGTCATAACTGAAATCACAATAAATAGAGGAAGTTTGACTAAGTTTGCTGATTTTCTGTTCCACTTTTCCTACAACCAGATTCAAACAGATGGTGCTCACTTATTATTGCAATTTATCCAAAATTCTTTTACCATATTATGATCCTCCTTCTTATCTTTTGAGATCATTTTGAAAATCTGTATTTCATTTAAAAACATGGAAGTTATGATCATTTTACCAAGACTGGGTTTTGGCTGCCTTCAAATTCAGCTATTTTTACTTATTCAACTTCAGATAAGTGCTGCTCATTAAGTATTGCGAATTGGATCAAACCCTTTTAAAATTTTTTTTTCCTTTTTTTCAGCTTTCCAAATCATTAAGAAAATCCTAATTTCATTAAGAATTGAGTGAGATATGCCTATTTTACTAAAACTATTTTTAGACTTTTTCTGCATTTCCTGCAACTGCTGAATATTGACAAGTGTCAACTTTCTTCTCCTCCTTTTCAGCTGCATGAATGACTCAAGTATCTAAAAAACATCATGTTAATCATCTCAAAACATTTATTATTTAATAATAACCATTTATCATAATAAATCATCACAATTTAGCATTAACTAGCTACACATACAAATGATAATCAATAAATCATTCATCATAGTTAATGCTTCATAAATCAAGGTAATGTATGGAAATGACTTGGAAAATTATTATAAAGATGATGTCAAGTGTTATAAAAATGATATAAACATGACAAATTATAGGCTCATCAATCATTTTCTTTGATTCCAAAGAAAACACAAATCTTGAATGTCCTAAAATTGAAAGCAAAGCATTTCATTCCATTTCAAAATTCAAATCAGGTTCCTAAGGAAACAAAGACAAATCTTGAATGCAAATGGTAAAATTTTTGCAATATCTTTTCAAAGATATCTTATCTTAAAAAAATGAACAAATCAAAATCTTAAAGCACATGTGTTTGCAAATCTTCATTTCAAATCACTAAATCAATTTGGGAAAGAATTATTCTTGGTGTACTTTCTAGGAGTTTCAATTCTGCAAAATCCTTATTAACTAAGTGATGTAAAACAAGTTGAACTTTGACAAGTTCACTTTTTTTTTACTTCTAGAGAAGCCTATCCAGAGAGAAAAGTGTTTCCTCTTTGGAGAAAAACTTCAAACCAGTAATTCCCTAGCTAGTATAGAAATAAAGCATTGAGAAAAATCTCACTTCATCCCCTCAAGCTCAGGTAATGCATGTTGATGGTAGCCAAAGGTAGGTGAATATCCCTACTATTTTGGCATGGTCAACTAGGATCTTAAGTGAGTCACACGCATACAAACCAATTGAGAGGATGCCACTAACCAAATTAGACACCTATTAAATAGAGGCTTCTCGATCTACTCCTAAAGGTATCAAAATATTTGTGCATGGATCGATCCAAGTGGTTTTTTGGATCACCTTAAGATTACTCACCATATATATTCCTTTTTGGGATATCAAGTTATGGGAAAAGATTTTAATACTAGCATGTCTTCTAGGTAGTTCTTGCCTGATGTGTTTTTTGAAGTTTCAAACTCAATGCAAAATATCTATTGAAACATACACAAATGAAGAGTCTTATACACATCAAATCCTTTTTCCATATCAAAATTAATCAATCCAAATCCAAAATTCATCCAAGCTTTCAGAATCTTGTCATCGTAGCCTCCTAATCATGGTATTCCCATCATCCAACATCTTTTCTATCCAATCTTGTCCTCCTTTCCTCCCATCCTAGGTTAGCAGAGTCATCTTGGTCATCCCCCATCCCCTGTCTATCTTCCTCTAGATTCATTCTTTCCTCCTATCTTGAACCAAATCCAATTCTAGTCTAAACTTGTCACTTTTCCAATCCATCTTCATCCTTCATCCCTATCCAAACTCATCCACAAGTCAGCATGTCTCAAAACCATTATGATGAGTTTTGTTATTATGTCTCTCCTCTTATTCCATCCTATCTTGATGATGATGAAAGTGATGCAGGGCAGGGATGGAGGATCCAATAATGGACAGTCCAAGCCTACAGTGCTAGATATAACAACACCAAGAATAATGGAATACAACAAGATAATGATTCAAAACAAAATTTCATTCAACATGCTCGACTATAAGGCCTTCTTGGTTTTGGCCTATTACAATGAAATAAAAAAGTATCAAAAAGATCTCACAAGATCCAAGGAACCACCAACTAGTTTAGATCTAACAAGCAACCTCTGATAGGAACAACCACCACAAGATCTAAACTTGTACTCACACTTCCAAGAAAACCCTTGTTGTCCTAAGCCCGCAGGCCACTAGTTCTGCTACAAAGTCCCAGATTCACAAATCTACTTCTACTCTACTCTTCCTAATGATACAATGATCATCTACTACTCCACTAACTACCAAACATCTACCCAAGCTCTTAATATATAGCCAGCTAAGCCACAAGTTGGCCAGTCAAGCTTTAATTACAATATAAGTCCAGTCTAAGGAAAGAAACCAAAACTAATGCAAGAATGATAAAAACTTAATGAACCTTTGGATTTAGGTCCACACATGACCCAAAAACATTCCCTTAACTTTTCAAGGCCCCATCTCATCACATAGAACCACGCAAGAAGAAACATTCCACATTTCACATGAAAACTGGCAGAAAATAGGTCCCCGAGAAAAATGGTCATAACTTTTTACTCATAATGAATTAGGACTTTAACCCTTGGGAAATGATATTAATTTAGGTCCTATTTAAGGCCCTAAGTTCAAAAAGTCTGATTCATTAAGGATAAACATCACCACTATGCGCAATCAACTCCAAAACTACAAGAAAATACTGCTCCGACGGCAAGGAAAATAACTCTAACTTTCAAACTGTCCATCCAATATCTCCCAAACCATACCACCTCAAGAGATGAAACCTAATAAATATCTTCAAAATACATCAAGGAACAAAAAAATTTCATCACACATGCTAAAGACCTCCATAGATCATCACAACCCAAAAACTCATAAAACTTCCCAAAACAAAGCATTACATCTCTCTGCTAGGGAATTCCTCCGAGACTAAGAAAGATCTTCAGGAACCCAAAATGCTCATGCATCAAAAATTATTTTTGATCATGATGAGATGTTTGAAAACCTTAGAAGGATTTCTCAAAACATCCCCCAGAATCCAATCATTCCTCCATCCTATCATGATGATGATGATGAGAGTCTTGTTGATCATGATGAGTATTTTGAAAACCTTAGCAAGATTTCTCCAAACATCCCCCATGGTCTAATCATTCCAAACTATCCTATCATTCCTTCATTAATATCTACTAGTTCTTCTTATCCTACCTTTGACAAGGGAAATTCATTATCCTATTCATCCTCACCTTATTCCTATCTTGATCCTACATGTCCTCTGTATGCATCCTTCCTACCTCAATCTCCTTATCCTCCAACCCATTTTCAAATCCAATATCCTAGTCTTCCAATCCATTATCCTAATCCCCCATCCTCTCTTAATCCACCATCCACTATATCCTATCCAAATCCAACATCTTTCCTTCTCACCTAGATTTCCACAAATTCCCTTTCGCAAGAAGAATGCATCCCTCAATCCGCTTCATATCCCATATCTCAATCAATCAATCCTACATCATCAAGTAGTCCATCAAGTTCACAAGATTCCTTAAAACCTACCTATGTGAACTATCTAGTCATCCCATCCTCCAACTCCTCATGTACGCCATCACCCCCCCCCCAAGAAAGTTCACACTCTTCCACCCCATCTTTGTGTGAGAACTATCTTATCTCTCCATCTCCTACACATTCTAATCCTCCACCACCATGAAAGTCTCCAAGGAATTTCACAAGGAAGCCAACAAAAAATCCCACTCCTAAAGTTGAAGAGTCATGCCATCACAAAATTGAGGCCATAATTGATGAGCCCCATCAACCTCCCCCATCTGTTATCCTTTTTCCATATATGCCTCTTATTGATCCTCTTCCATCTCCTAGCATCATTGAGTCATTTACATACATTGAATCCATCAAATCACCACCAACATCTCCTTCCCCTAGCATCATCCAAAGAACATTCAATGAGCCTCATGAGTTCATCCTTCTTCCAGCCATCACAATTGCAAAATCTCCCATCCTTTCATCCATACCATCTGAAGAGTATTCCTTCTTCCAACCATCACAATTGAAAAATATTCCATCCTTTAATCCACTCCATCTAAAGAGCCCATCCATACATCCCCCAACATTCTATCCACACCAATCCAATCCAATCTATATCTTGACCAAAAGCATGTTGAAGTACCCATAGATGAAAATCAAGATCCTATCATCCTAATTCCCGCAATCCAAGATACCATAATCCAAGTGCTTCCAAACCAAGATCCTACTATACCAAATTCTCCATCTCAAAATCCATCACCATCCTCCAATCCTAGTCAAGATCCTATCATCCCATCTTATCTACTTAATGATCCTCCAATCCAAAATCTCCCACTTCCATCACTCCATCCTCTGGGTCCACTTACATTTATCAAGGAAAGCCCAATTGAAGAAAAATAAATTAGTTTCATATCCCCCACCCCGGCACCTAAAATTGGATGTCTATCTTATTCCCCAAGTCATAAATATCCTTGTTTATATAAAATGCTCAAGAAATGGAATTATCAAGGCAAAGGCCTAGGTGCTCATGAACAAGGAAATCTGGAGCCCATCCAAGACAAGAAACATCCACAATCATGTGCAATTGGTCACACATTTGAAGAAGGAACCTCCTCTAGAAATGTTGGTACAACTAAACTTAAATTCAAGCATCCTTCCAAAAAAACCATTTCATCTTCCCATCATCCCTCCAAAGCATACAAAACTATTCCTCCCCCTCCATCATTGCAACCCAAAACAACCTATCACATTCCTCCATCCTCGAAATCCATTTTGGGTCCCTATGTCCCAAAATGTACCGGCACATATCCTCTACATACCAAATCCATTTTGGGGCCTTGCATCCCAAAATATCATCCCCCATCTTACCCTACTCAATCCTTCACCCATCACAAAAATTTGAACATTCCTGGTCAGGATCAACAAAGGCACATTCCCATATCTCCTATCTTCCAATCTCCTTCCATCTCCCCATCCATATCTCCTCCATCCCATGCATTTCCTTATATTCCTTCCAATGCTCCTCATAATTTGGATGTCATGTCAAGAATACATAAAGGAAACTATCCACAAAAATCTAAGGATTTCCATATCCACTCTAAAAAACATGTTCAAGTAAAAAAAAATCCAATGCATCACAATGGCCACAAAGGCCCATTGCAAAAAAAGAAAAATTCAATGCATCCCAATGGACACAAAGTCCCACCAAAGCTAAAGCAAAGATGATGTGGATCCCAAAGCAAAGAGATGTAATGCATCTAAAAGAAATATCCACAATGGCATCCAAAGTTGCTAATCCAACAACTACTCATTCCCCTTCTTTGTCTCCTAAATCCATTTTCGGCCCTTATACCACAAGATCTCCTAGCACAAATCCTCCATCCTATCCGCATCTATCTTCCAAATCCCATCCTCTTCATCTGCCTTCCATGCAACATCTCCCAATGTTGGTCCTGAAAACATCTCCTTATCATGATCACTTTCCCTCATTCCATCTAAACACTTTCTACCACAACATCTCCCATCTAACCCATCCCATGCATGCCTTTGTATAATCCCCCCATCCCAATAAGGATGTACCAACATCCAGACAAATCAAAATTCAATGACAAATCAGAGAATCAAAAGGTCAGCAACAAGTTAGGAAGTTAGCAGAAGATCATCAAAAAGTTAGTAGCAAATCAGAAAATCCATAAAAATTAAGAAATATATCAAAAAAGAAAAGAAAAGAGAAAAATATCCATCCGATGGTGAAAAATTGGCAATTCAAGCACCTTGGACAAGTACCATGATGAAAACCTAGAAAATGGGGGTCATGCATAATCCCCCCAATTCCTCTGTACAATTGGGTACAATTCCCTTCTATCACATCCTATCTAGCATCTCCTCCATCCCATGTGTCTCTCACCTCCTTCAGCCTCCTTTGGATCTTGATAAAAAAATAGAGACCACCAAGTATACATGCTTTTGGGTACTTTTCAACATCCATCTTCCTATCAAATCTTTTGGCCACCTATCCTCTATCCACCAACTATCCAAGCTTCTTTCTACCTTCCTCATCCTCTTATCATTATATCTTCCATCCAATTGTACCCCCATTGAAATGCCTTTGAATGCATGAATTATCCTAAGCAGGGACATCTTATTCCTTAGTGACATATTCCTTGGAGACCCATCCAAATCCTTATCTTCCATCTCCTAATCCATATCTTCCCTCCATCCAAATCTCTCAACATTCTTCCATCCAAAAATCCTCAACAGTCCTCTATCCACATCTCCAAGAAATTCCTCCATCCAAATTCTAAGCAAATCTTCTATCAATAATCCAACATTCCTCTATCCAAAATCTCCCAACAATTCCTCCAACAAAAAATCCTCTGCAGCTCTTCTATCCAAATCCTCACCCTCATCATTCCTCTATCACATCCCTTAGTAGTTACTCTTCCAATCCCTCAATATTTCCTCCATCTTTCCATCACCTAGTAATTCCCTTGTGATTGGCATCTAGCTCCAGGCTATCTTGATACAATCGAATGCCATTCATCCATATCCAACTATTCCTAGAAGTCTTCCAACATTAGATAATCCTATCCATATACCCTAGCTATTCGGAATCCAACATAAAACCAAGCCATCCAATCCCATCCTTATTCTTGTTCCTAGTCTTGTAGTAAGCCTTGATCTCAATCCAATCATCATCATTGGGATGTGTCCTCCCCAAAACTATGTCATTTCAGGACACATAATCCATCATCAAGCCTATCCACCTTCAGTTCATTTTGGCTTTCCAACCCAGCTGGGGCATCATCTTGCATATCTTTGGAGCTTCATCTTCATCCCTAGATCTCTTGAATATCCTATCTTGAGCCTTGTACCATAGTGTCAGTCATGTCTCCACCTAAGCTCATTTTTACATATGTACCTTTGGGTCTCATCCTTTACGTCAGTTAGTCCTTGGGTTATCATGACCTATCTAGCTCAGTGCTTCAGCAATCATCCCTTGGTCCTTTTGAGGTTTGAGTGTCTTACCTATCTCTTGTCATAGGAATCCTTATCTAGTTATCCACCATTTTCTTCATGTCATATCCTTTGATTTGTTCAATCCTTTTCCAAAATCATAATCATCCTAGCACTACCCTTTAACTACAATTTGTCTAGGGAATATTATACTTGTCTTTGTAGGCCTCATCATCTTGAGCAAGAGATTGGCATACACTGGAAAGAATCTCATCTTCTGAAAATCAATAGTCTATCTTAGGTTGACAAATCCAATCCTATCCTATTTGATCCTACATTAGGAAGCATCAACTCATTCTCGACACTTAGTAACCCTCCACTATCCTCTTCCAGGTCAATCCTCGATAAATCAATCATCATCCATCATCCTACCTATGACAAAAGTTGTGTGAGATACTTGTTATTTCACTTATTCCTTTGAAACTTTTCTTATCTTTTTGAATCTCTTATACACATCTCCCTATCTATTGTACATATCATCATGTCCTATTGTAATGATGGGGAGGCTAGGATAGACTAGCTAGTCTATGCTCTAATCCTTACCCAAAGACCCAAGTGTACTCCTGACACCTATTATTGGTCTATAGGATACCTCACACATTCAAGGACCCCTTGACCTGCCTAGCCTGACCACCAAGTTTAGCTATTTGACCTTGCAAGACTCCAAGCTCTAACTTCTAGCTTCATCCCTTACATAGGCTTATAAGGGTCTTCTAGGGTTCAACTCCATTCCCAAGCTCCAATAGAGGATTTCATGAGTTCTAAGATGTTTTTAGGGCATTTGACAACTTTCCATTACATTGGCATGGTTGGGTCATCACCCAATTTGAGGGTTCCTTTGCAATTTAGGGCTACAAGGAAGAGGCCTAATTAGCCCTCCTTCTGGTTTTATAGGCTATTTGACACCTTTCCCTCTAAGATTCAACACACCTGTTCTAAAGAACATCTTCTACAAATGACCCATTCTCAAGGATTTTTGGGGTCTCAGGCTTCCAACAGGCTGTACAGCACCAGTGCCAAAAATGAGGGTTTTAAGGGTTTCTTGGTCTCTTCACTATCCTAATCTTCAACAACACCTCTCTAAGGCTATTCAAATCTCCTCCTTAAAAACACCAGGCCTTCAACCAACCTTCTTGACTCCCTCCAAAGGGAAAGCAATGGAACTCATTCCTCTTCTCTCAAGAGCTTCTACATTGTTGCTTGCTCCTAGCCGGGCTCTACTAAACTCACCTAGGGCTTCCTCAAACCATTGTTTGCACCTATTAGCTTGGACCCTACTTGCATATTATTATAGGGTAGGTTCTATACTACCTTATCCCAAAGTGCCATGGTGTTTCCATGGTGGGGATAGGAGCTACAGACCCTACTTCATCAATCCCTTCAAACTGAACAGTGGACTATCAGACTTAGCAAACTAAGAATAACAAACTAAACACTCAAACCTAATCTAGATGTAGATAAATGAAGTTAAAAAAAACACAATGCTATCACACAATCACAAGATAACACTAACAACACACTGATTCTTCACTTCAAGCCATGAAAATGACTGTTACACACTGTTCTTTCTTACACAGTCTGGTTATTCCAAACTTTTGTCGTACACACTGCTTGCCAAAAACCTTGCATTAGGGATTTTTCATGTCTAATATAGGATTCTCCTTGGGATTAGAGCCTAGTTATGGTTAGGAACCACCTTGGTGAGTTTAGCCTTCAAATAAGAAAAGTTGCTAAGCAATTTTTGAATAGTTGCTAGCAACTTTTAGAGCATTTTTTCTTACTCGAGCAAATTTTTGCTCACTCCAATCATAAGACCTTTCTAAGGTCTTTTACATGCTTAGATATTGAAAACAACTCACCTAACCTCTATGTTAGAACTTAGATAACTCTAGAAAAGAAGTGACCTCAAGATACTAACCTGCCCTGAGTCATTGTATAGCCAAGTAAGGAGTTACATACCAAAACCAAGACCTCTACTTAGGTCTCCACACACAAATGAGTCAAAAATCTTATTGTACTTACAACCTTCATTGAAGAAGTGCTTCTCACAACCAAAATTGGATGGTGGGAACTCTTAGAAGGGTGCTCCTGCACCATGTAAATATCCTTGTCACTCCTATAGCAGCATTTTATTAGATATCTTATCCCACCTAGCCTTGCACTTCAACATCTTTTTTCAACTATCCTTGATCACATGATTATCCTTGACTTGTCATTTTCCAATTAATAACACAACATTCTCCCCATCAAAATAGGTTTTCATAGATGTATCCTTCTATATTGTCTGCCCTAAGCAATCAAACTAGGTCTATGATGATGTATCCTTCGCCATGTTCAGACCTAATCTCCTCCCATCAATCAAACCATCAATCTCTCTCCTTGGAAAAGGATGTCTTTTGGAGTTATCATTTTGACCCTAGAATTTTTCCTTTGGGTCTTGTTTATCTTTTATGGCTTCTCATTCTCCCTCTCCTCAAATTCACCACGATCCTTTATATCATGGTGTGCGGCAAATGAGGGCAATCTAGGGCAAGGTCTTTTGATCTTTTTCTTCTGCCTATAATTCAATCATCTGTTTGTGGTTTCTCTAGGATCATTTCTACCATGCCTCCTCTTGGTATCATGTGTGATGCTAGGGAAACCCCTTTGCATGCTTATTTTTTGTGCCAGTCCTATGCAATTCTAGTAACAAGGCCTTGTGTTCCCAATAACCTTGGTAGGTCTCTAGCATTGTTATATCAAACTAGGTTCTCCTCTCAAAATATCCAACACAAGGAGCTCCCCAAATCCCCCATCCAACATCATATAGATTAAATCATGCATCCTGCATATAGCTTCATCCTGCATCTCACATCATATTGCATTGATACATCTTTACTCTTGGAAGGATGTCTTTTTATCCCCCCTTCCTCCTTTGTTCCTTTCCACTTGCATCCTTTTTGAAAAAATTCACAAAGTTTCCTCTTTGGATTATTTTCTTGAGGGGGCACAACCCCTTATCCTCTAAATTCTAGCCCGAGGCATCTTATTTTTTTTTCTTTGAGGCCATGCCACTTGCACCATTGTATCAAAGAGGGGGAAAATGTAGACACCTAAAAATGCCTTTACTAAATAAAAATATTTTGTTTTTTTAGAAACCCCTAATGACATCATCATTTATTAATTATTTAATTAGCTTTTATTGTCATTATCCCTTCTCCTATTTTAATATAAGATATTTAATTAAGGAACCCTAGCCAAAAGTATGTAAATCAAATTTTAATGATTTTCTTCCTATTTATTGAATCATTATTTGACAAATAAAGTCACAAACATTAAATAAATTAAATATTTATTTAAATCCTAAAACACTAGAATCTTCTGGCATACTCCACACTACTCAACATATCTCCTCACATCCCTTGCTAACTTAGGCCAAAATTAGTATCTTTGTACGAACTCCAATGTTTTTTTTATGCCAAAATGACCACTAAGACTACCATTATGCTTCTCTTGAATCAACTTTTCCCACATGGATCCTCTAGGTACACAAAGTTGATTACCTTTAAACAACAATCCATTTTGAAGGGTGTAATCTACAAACTCACCATGGAAATGGTTCTCAAACTCTAGGCACACCTTGTAGCTTGTGAGAAGTCTTCATCCTCCTCATATAAGTCTTTAAAACCTACTATTCCAATGCTTTGCATCTGTACCTCTTGGATAGTCAATAACTTCCTACTCAAGGCATCTGCTACCTTGTTGAGCTTCCCTTTCTTGTGCTTGAGTGTGAAGGCAAAGGATTGGAGATACTCCATCCACTTTAAGTGCTTGTTACTAAGCTTCTCCTGAGTGTTTATGTAGCTTAAAGCCTAATTATTAATAAACGCCACAAATTATTTTGGTAAAAGGTAATGTCTCCACTTCTTGAGAGATTGTACCAATACATACAACTCCAAGTCATAAGTTGAATACTTCTTCTTTGCCTCATTGTGTTTTTCACTAAAGAATGCAACATGCCTTCCTTCTTGACTCAATACACCCCCTACTTCTACACCACTTGCACCACATTCAATGGTGAACAACTTGTCAAAAGTAGGTAAGGGTAAGATAGGTTTTGTAGCTACCTCTTGCCTCAATGTTTGGAATGCTTTCTTGGCTTCCTCAGTCCATTTGAAATTTTTTTTTAGTCCTCCTTTGATGGTTTCAAGCATTGGTGCACATATCCCACTGAAGCTCCTCACAAACTTTCTATAAAATAGTGCCAAGCCATGAAAAATTCTAACTTCAGTCCCTATTTTAGGGGTAGACCAATTCAAGATTGCCTCCACCTTGCTTCAGTCCATTTTTAGAGTACCCTTGGACACCACAAATCCTAAGTAAACCTGCTCTTGCTGCATAAACTCACACTTTTCCAGATTGATGACTAATTTCTCTTCATGGAGCTTCTTCATAACCAACCTTAAGTGCTCAAGATGCTCTGCTTTTGTTTTTCTATAGATGAGTATATCATCTAGATACACCACTACAAATCTTCCTGTGAAGTCCTTCAAGACCTCATTCATTAACCTCATGAAGGTTCTTGGGGTATTGGTAAGCCCAAATGGCATTACAAGCCATTCATACAATCCATTTGTGGTTTTAAAAGTGGTCTTCCACTCATCACCCTCCTTAATTCTAATTTGGTGATAACCACTCTTTAAATCCAACTTAGTGAAGTACATAGCACCTCCTAAGAAATCCATCAAATCTTCTATTCTTAGAATTGGGAACCTATACTTGATAGTGATCCTATTGATAGCCCTTGATTCTATGCAAAGTCTCCATTTTCCTCCTTTCTTGGATGCCAAGACCACTGGGATTGCACATGGACTAATACTCTTCTTGATCAGCCCTTGATCCAATAGCTCTTGCACTTGTCTTGCCACTTCTTTGTTGTGATTAGGGGTAATCTTGTATGCTACTTTATTAGGTAGAGATGCCCCAGGTACAAATTCAATTTGATGACTTATAGCTCTTCTTGGAGGTAAGGTGGCAGGGGTTCCATCACTTACAATATCTCTAAATTCTTCCAACATTTGTTGCACTTCCAATGGTGTTTCTACCTACAACTTCATATCTACCTCCTTGGGCTTCACCATGATAGCACATCCTATGGTCTCCTCATCATGTAGTACATGTAAGAACTCCTTACCACTACTAAGCAACACACTAGGTATCTTTGAAGTCCCCTCTTCATTCTGTATTAAGGACTGAATCTTAAAAGTCCTCCCATCCATCTTGAAAGAAATGGAGTTTTCCTCTCCATCATAGATCACCTTTCTGTCAAATTGCCAGGGTCTTCCCAATAGAAGATGGCTTGCATCCATGGGTAAGACATCACAAAGAAATTTTTCTTTATAGCCTCCAATGGAAAACTCTACCCATGTATGTTCATTCACTAGCACACTTTTCTCTTTGCTCAACGAAGTCACCTTTTATGGATTTGCATGGGGAACCTTTGTAAGTTTTAGCTTCTTTGCTGCTTCCTCTGCTATGATGTTATCAATGGACCTTGAATCCATAATAACCTTGCAAAATTTTCCTTGTACCTTGCACCTGACTCTAAAAAGAGCCCTCCTTTGCTTTGGTTCACCTTGATTGGGCTGCCTTATGAGTACTCTCCTAAACATGAAGTTCTCACCCATTTCTGATTCTAACTTGTTGACTTCATTAGTACATGAGTTTCTACTATCTTCTTGGGTATAGGCTACCCTCTTCTCATTGTTTACGCCTGATGGCTTATCAGGACACCTATAGGCAAGGTGTCCAAGCTGTCCACATTGATAGCATTTCATTATGGAAAAGTAGGAGCTACTTCTTCCTACTCCTCTTCCTCTATTCCCTTGAGACCCTCTTCCTCTAACAAAAGATCCTCTTGTATTGATTTCTAAACTTTTTTCCAAGAGTTTGCTCTCTCCTTGGCTTCTTGAGTCACCACCTCTACTAGAACCTCCTCTTTGACCCCCTCTAGAGTCTCTACCTCTTCCCCTATTTTTGGAATTAGGTTCTTTCTTTGTCCTTTGTTTATCTTCAAGATTTTGTGCCATATGATGACATCCAAGTACTATGGTGGGAGTAAAAAAACTCATTTCCTTTGCTATGCTCCATTTCAAACCACTTAGATACCTTTCCACTTTGATACTTTCATCTTCTTTGATCTTGGACCTTAATCTCAACTTGTGGAACTCTTCAGTGTAGGTGGCTACATCCATCTCCTTCTATCTAAGGTTAAACCTTCTCCTATGTTGTTGAATTTCATAATCTGTTGGTAGGTATGCTTCCCTAACTTTATTAACTAATTCTTTCCAATTAGAGATTGGGTTCTTTCTCTCTTTCTCCCTTTCATCTTGCAAGTAGTTCCACCAGGTTAAAGCTTGTCCTCTCAACCTAGATTTTTCCACTTTGACCTTCTATGCCTCTGAGATCTCTTCACATTCAAAGTGATTGTGCATGCCTTCAATCCATTGCATCACAAGCTCTATATCCATCTTGCCAGTTAGTAATGGGACACCTTCAAGTGCCTTGCCAGTGATAGCCTTCAAAGCTTTAAGAAATTTCTCATCTTGGGTTGGAAGATCAGGTGTAGGCACATCATCATCAATGGTTTTCTCTTTCCCTTTGGCATCCTATCTTTCACCTTATCTAATTTTTCTTGGACATCATCCAAGAGTTGCTCCATTTGCATCAATCTTTCCTATAGGAGTCTCTTAGCTTCCTCCTAATCTTCCACCTTCTTAGAAAGCTTTGCATTAGTCACCATTTTTTTCTTGTGTGATGATCCAACTAACTCTTTTGATGGTTGAAACATCCACTTTCCACTTCCCAAGCCTTAAGAGGCTCTGATACCAATCTGATGGGGAGGCTAGGATAGACTAGCTAGTCTATGCTCTGATCCTTACCCAAAGAACCAAGTGTACTCCTAACACCTATGATTGGTCTATAGGATAACTTAAACATTCAAGGACCACCTGACCTTCCTATCCTGACCACCAAGTTTAGCTATTTGAACTTGCAACACTCCAAGCTCTAACTTCTAGCTTCATCCCTTACATAGGCTTATAAGGGTCTTCTAGGGTTCAACTCCATTCCCAAGCTCCAATATAGGATTTCATGAGTTCTAAGATGTTTTTAGGGCATTTGAAAACTTTTCATTGCATTGGCATGGTTGGGTCATCACTTGATTTGAGGGTTCCTTTGCAATTTAGGGCTACAAGGAAGAGGCCTAATTAGCCCTCCTTCCGGTTTTATGGGATTTTTGACACCTTTCCCTCTAAGATTCAACACACATGTTCTAAAGAACATCTACTAAAAATGACCCATTCTCAAGGATTTTTGGGGTCTGAGGCTTCCAACAAGCCATACAACACCAGTGCCAAAAATGAGGGTTTTAAGGGTTTCTTGGTCTCTTCACTGTCCTAGTCTTCAACAGCACCTCTCGAAGGCTATTCAAATGTCCTCCTTCAAAAAAATAGGCTTTAAAAAATATTTCTTCACTCCCTCGAGAGGGAGAACTCATTCCTCTACTCTCAAGATCTTCTACACTACTGCTTGCTCCTAGTCGAGCTCTGCTAAACTTGCCTAGGGCTTCCTCAAACCATTGTTTACACCTGCTAGCTTGGGCCCTGCTTGCATAGTTTTACAGGGTAGGGTTTGTACTACCTTATCCCAAAGTTCCATGGTGTTTCCACAGTGGGGATAGGAGCTATAGACCCTACTTCATCAATCCCTTCAAATTGAATAGTGGATTGTCAAACTTAGCAAACTAAGAATATACAAACTAAACACTCAAACCTAATCTAGATGCAGATAAATGAATTAAAAAAAAACACAATGCTATCACACAATCATAAGATGATGCTAAAAACACACTGATTCTTCACTTCAAGCCATGAAAATGACTGTTACACACTTTTCTTTCTTACACAGTCTGGTTATTCCAAACTTCTGTCATACACACTGCTTGCCAAAAACCTTGCATTAGGGTTTTTTCATGTCTAATATAGGCTTCTCCTTGGGATTAGAGCCTAGTTAGGGTTAGGAACTGCCTTGGTGAGTTTATCCTTCAAATAAGAAAAGTTTCTAAGCAATTTTTGAATAGTTGCTAGCAACTTTTAGAGCAATTTTCTTGCTAGAGCAACTTTTTTCTCACTCCACTCCTAAGACCTTTCTAAGGTCTTTTACATGATTAGATATTGAAATCAACCCTCCTAATCTCTATGTTAGAACTTAGACAACTCTAGAAAAGAAGTGACCTCAGGATACTAACCTGCCTTGAGTCACTGTACAACCAAGTAAGGAGTTACATACCAAAACCAAGACCTCTACTTAGGTCTCCACACACAAATGAGTCAAAAATCTTATTGTACTTACAACCTTCATTGAAGAAGTGCTTCTCACAGCCAAAATTGGATGGTGGGAGCCCTTAGAAGGGTGCTCCTACACCATTTAAATATCCTTGTCACTCATGCAGTAGCATTTGATCAGATATCTTATCCCACCTAGCCTTGCACTTTAGCAACATATTTTTTCAACTATCCTTGATCACGTGATTATCCTTGACTTGTCATTGTCCAATTAATTTCACAAAATTCTCCCCATCGAAATAGGTATGCATAAATTTATCCTTCTATATTATCTGACCTAAGAAATCAAACTAGGTCTATGATGATGTATCCTTTGCCATGTTCAGACCTAATCTCCTCCCATCAATCAAACCATTAATCTCTCTCATTGGAAAATGATGTCTTTTGGAGTTATCATTTTGACCCTAGAATTTTTCCTTTGGGTCTTTTTAATCTTTTACAGCTTCTCATTCTCCCTCTCCTCAAATTCTCCATGATCGTTTATGTCATGGTGTGCGGCAAATGAGGGCAATCTAGGGCAAGGTCTTTTGATCTTTTTCTTCTACCTATAATTCAGTCATCTATTTGTGGTTTCTCTAGGATCATTTATACCATGCCTCCTCTTGGGATCATGTGTGATGCTAGGGAAACCCTTTTGCATGCTTATTTTTTGTGTCAGTACTACGCAATTCTAGTAACAAGGCCTTGTGTTCCCAGTAACCTTGGTAGGTCTCTAGCATTGTTATATCAAACTAGGTTGTCCTCTTGAAATATCCAACACAAGGAGCTCCCCAGATCCCCCATCCAACATCATATAGATTAAATCATGCATCCTACATATAGCTTCATCCCGCATCTCACATCATATTACATTCATACATCTTTACTCTTGGAAGGATGTCTTTTTATCCCCCCTTCCTCCTTTCTTCCTTTCCACTTGCGTCCTTTTTGAAAAAATTCACAAAGTTTCCTCTTTGCATTATTTTCTCAAGGGGGCCCAACCCCTTATCCTCTAAATTCTAGCCCGAGGCATCTTATTTTTTTTTCTTTGAGGCTATGCCACTTGCACCATTGTATCAAAGAGGGGAAAAATGTAGACACCTAAAAATGCCTTTGCTAAAGAAAAATATTTTGTTTTTTTAGAAACCCCTAATGACATCATCATTTATTAATTATTTAATTTGTTTTTATTGTCATTATCCCTTCTCCTATTTTAATATAAGATATTTAATTAAGGAACCCTAGCCAAAAGTATTTAAATCAAATTTAAATGATTTTCTTGCTATTTATTGAATCGTTATTTGATAAATAAAGTCACAAATGTTAAATAAATTAGATATTTATTTAAATCCTAAAACACTAGAATCTTCTAGAGGACCCTAAACCCTTCTAAAATTTCCTAAACTCTTCCTAAACCTAATTAGAGGGTAATTCCTAACCTTTCTTAGCCTAATCCATGCTCCTTTGACTTTTGGTCAAACCCCCTCATAAATGAGCCTTACAAACTCATTAATAGCCTCTTACATCCTCATTAAGGCTCTTACAACCTCATAATGAAGCCCATGACCCTTCTTCCACCTTGGTTCCCTAGAAACTCTTCCCTAGTATTTCTCACACATGTGTGAGAAACCCTTAACCCTCATCCATCTAACCTTACCCCTAACCATACCCCAAACTCTAACTCAAACCTTGACTCTGACCCTAACTCTCCTTCCTAAACCAAGCCCTTAGGAAAATCCTATAAATTGTTAGGAATAAGGTGTCTCAACCTTGGATAATTCCTATTCTTATTATTTGTTTTGTAAAATGTATTTCTTGCAAATAATGTAATTAAGTGTGTGTACATGTCTAGCTGGAATGTTGATGTGTCACTCCACTTGATGTGTCGACATCTTGAATTATGTGTAAGGAGATCATGGCTGAAATAGTTATGACAGATTCCTATGACACATAAGAGCTATATCTGGAAGATTCAATGATAGGTGAAGACATGTGGCAACTGATAAAATTGAGTACTGTACACTCTTCCCCAATCATGGGGTTCAGGTTCCTATTTTCTTAGAGAATGGTAAAACCCTATTATGGCTATCTTTGGAGGTTTCCCTAAAAGAGGAAGCGCATGATATAAGCATTTTTAGGGTTGCAAAGATAGGAGAAGTTAGTGTATTGTTGGAACATTTTATGATGTTGCAATTTGTCTTCAAGAGTTGGAAAAATCTTCTGAAAGAACTTGCATTGCAAGTGTATTGTAAACTATAATAGTTTTGATTAATACATTGTGCAGGTTTTGGAGTGCTGGGGTTTTTACCAAAAGGTTTCCCTAGGGTAAATCATTTTTTCATTCTCTATTTTCTGTATACATGGTATATGGTTGTAATATCATTGTTAAAGTAGTTAACGAATTTGAAATTGTAAGGATTTAAAAGAATTTGCACAATACTTTCCTTTAGAGATTAGTGTAGGAAGTTGTTTCCACACCTGAGTTTCCTTACATAAATACTCCTCCTTCCAAGAGAAAAATAATTATCTTAGTTCATATCATTCATGCATTGTTATCATGCTAATTTACTTCTAGATCATCTTAGCTTAAATCCTAATTGTTAGATTTAGTTCATTTCTAAGCTTTCTAACTCACATCTTAGCTTAGAATTAATGGATTAACCTAGTTTATTTCATTGTTTTGCATAGAATTTTCATCATATCACATCTTCATTTGGTTTAAAATCAACCTTAGCATAAGCATTTGTAGCTTAATGTGCATTTGAGCTTCATTAGGCTCCTTGAGGCTCTACGGGCAAATCAGGTGTTCTATACCTGATTCTGTGCCACTATGGGATTCTCATGGTTCCTATTTGATCCTAATCCTTCCTAATCTTCATTAAGGACATGCTCCATGTGTTTTGAGAGAACACCCACATCCCTAAATAGAGAGAAAATCAAACGGCGATAGGGTGCTCCCATTGAGCTATATCTAAAGTGTCTTTGCAAATTGATTTTACTATATGCTAGGAATATGATGTTAGGCTAATGCTTGAATGTATACATTTGTTCCAAATAGGTTAGGTTTTCTCTAATCACACATATTGTGTTCACTAATCAGGAACATCCTAGCTACTGATAGGAGTTAGAAAGACTTCCAATGTGGCTAGGGAAGATTATTTATGGATTTTTTTATCTCGCCTAAGATGGATGGCATGGGTACCCTCTCTCCTAGAAGAGATGTATCGGGATCTTCATGATATATTCTATAGGGAGGAGAAGAGCTGGTCAACAGGGACCACCTGGGCATAGGTATAGGCATGGGAGCACATCACCATGATTTTCCTGGGGGTATAGCCCAGGTAGAGGGCTTGACCCTATATATATAGGTACTTAGGTTTTACTTAGCAGACCCATGTGGGGGACACTCCATACCAGCGTTGATGCTTAGATGATCTTCATTCCATTGTATGGCATCCAAATATTGAGTGTGAAGAGTTGGAAAAGGCTAGGGATAAGCTATCATATATTTTTTATAGAAGCTCACTATTGGGACAACACTTTGGTATAGTTGAGAAATTTATGATCAATAGAGTGTGGCATCAATTCAGAGAGGTATAGGGCATCAACACAAAGACTATTGACTATGCCAAGTACATAGAGGAGGAGGACCTTGGATGGGGTCCGATGCTGAGATATGATATATGTTTACATGATATGTAACAACTTTAGAGGGTAGTTCTTGACCTTATCCCTAGCATCATAGATGTAGGGGCCACCTCAGACTACAAGAGGTGGATATGAGAGCAATCATACCCCCAATCAACAAATTTGACAAACTTGAGACCAGGAGGTAGAGGGGATGGAGATGATGAGGGTGGTGATGTAGGTGGTGAACAAAGGAGAGGAGTAGGAGGAGGTAGCACTAGCGGGTCCAGGGTAAATGCTTCTTCTAGTAGTTGGCCATCCAAATCTAGGTCCTAGGGTATGGTAGTGGCTATGAACATAGATGACGCAAGGGTAGGGTAGATACAAGCAGAATCAAGCAGAATTGAGTCCACTTGAATCCAAAAACAAGCCCTACTCAGAGCTACACAATAGAAGCAATATAATATCACATGAAAGAAATGAAATCACAATGGATATGAGACAATCAATTGGCAGCAACAATAGAGAATTATATTATTTCTTTCAACATGCCCGACTGTGAGGCCTTCCAAGTTTCAGCCTTATACAATGAGAATTATGAAATTAGAATAATAGCTTGCATCCTATCTTTATCTCTAATGATATATCTTGATAATCCTTCCTATATCTTTCTCATGGTCTCCTCTTGATCCCTTACTACATCAACCTAGACTCCTTATATAGCCAGTTAAGCCACAGCTCAGCTAGTCAGGCATTTAATTACAATATAGGTCCAGTCTGGAAGATTTAAACCAAAACTAATGCTAGAATGAATATAAATTGATGCGCCTTTGGATTTAGGTCCTTACATGACCCAAGAAAATTCCTTTAAGTGCGCAAGGTCCAATTTGATCACACAGAACATCACAAAAAGAAACACCACACATTTCACCCAAAAACTAGTAGAAAATAGGTCCTGAGGCAAAATGGGCATAAATTTTTGCTCATAATGAATTAGGGCTTGCGCTCTTGGTAAATGATATTAATTTAGGTCCTATAAAACTTTTTAAGATAGAAAATGATAATTCCTTATGGATCAAGGTCTCCAACATGAACAATCAGCACCAAAAATGTAGTAACGGCTTAGACCCAAAACTGGTAGAAAATAGGTCCTGTGCCAAAATGGCTATAAATTTTGACTCATAAAGAATTAGGAGTTGTGCCTTTGGTTAATGATATTAAATTAGGTCCTCTTTAAATCCTTGATTGAGAAAGTTCTTATTCTTTAAGGATCAAGGTCGCCATGGTGTGCAATCAGCACCAAAACTGCAGAAAAATACTGCTCCAACAGTAAGAAAACAACTCTAACTTTGAAATAGTCCATCCAAACTTTATGTGCTCATAGGTTAAGGCTACCAAATAGGTCCTCAACATATTTAAGCTTTTCACACAATGAAACCATAAAATTCAAGGATTATAAAGAAAACAATAGCAAACAGGTACATAAATCAGGAAATGTTTTTGGTTGATGCAAGATTGCTCAAAGACCCAAGATGCTCCTGCATCAGACACCTGGGGTAAATAAAGAACTAATGTCCACATTAGGAACTACTCATATTTTGATCTGAATCATAAAGATCCAACTTAGCTTGTGTAATCCATGAACTATCTTCAATTGGCTTGTCTTTCCACTGAACTAGATATTCCATGTAGTCTTTTTCTCTTGTACTCTTGCCAACTCTGCTATTCAAAATATTCTCAATGTTGTCTATGTTCTTCTTAGGATAGTCCAGATCATCTTCAATGTCATCATTTGGTTCAAAGTACTCAAATATATTAGAAATATTAAATATAGGTGATATATCCATGTCCTCTTGTAATTCCACTTCATAAGCATTTCCACTGTCAAACTTCTTTAGAATCTTACAAGGTCCAAATTTCTTCATTTTTAGCTTGTTGTAGGTACCAACTAGAAATCTATTCTTTTTCAAATGAATCATAACCTCATCTCCAACTTCAAAAGATTTATGTCTCCTTCTCTTGTCTACTGTTTATTTATATTTTAGATTACTGTCCTCCAAATTCTTTTTAACTTCATCATGCAAAGTTTTCATGTATTTTGCAAAATGATCAACTTCAGCACTTCTTCTGGTCTCAGTAGGTAAATCTCTTAGCTCTATGGTTCCCTTAGGATGAAATCTAGTAACAATCTCAAATGGTGTCCTCTTAGTACTTCTATTCATAGAATTATTATATGCAAACTCTGCTTGTGCCAAAAGTAAATCCCAATTAGTAGGCTTATCTCCAACTAAACATCTCAACAAGTTTCCCAAACTTCTATTCACAACTTCAGTCTGTCCATCTGTCTGAGGGTGAAATGTAGAACTAAACTTCAAACTAGTATTCATCTTCTTCCAAAGTGTTCTCCAAAAGTAACCAGTAAACTTAGTATCTTTGTCTGAAACAATAGATTTAGGCAAACCATGCAATCTTACCACTTCTTTGAAGAATAATTCAGGTACATGTAATGCATTAGATGTCTTCTTACAAGATATGAAATGAGCCATCTTTGAAAATCTATCAGCCACTACCAAAATGGAATCATTACCTCTCTAAGTTCTAGGCAATCCAAGAACAAAGTCCATACTCACATATTCCCAAGTTCTATCAAGTATAGGAAAAGGTGTATACAATCATGAATTTTGACTAGTTCCTTTTGCTACTTGGCAAATTCTACAACCTCTAACCATTCTCTATACATCTCTCTAAATCTATGGCAAAAAGTATCTTTTTGAAATCAAATTCACAGTCTTATCAATCCCAAAATATCTAGCAATTCCACCACTATGTTTCTCCTTTATTATGTTATCTCTCATAGATCCTCTAGCTATGCACAACTGAACTCCTTTAAACAACATATCTTCTTGAATGAAATAATCAGTCCACTTATCACTCACTGTGTGTTCCTTACAAGCTTTTTAAGGTTTTGCAAAATCAATGTCACTCTCATACAAACACTTCAAATCATCAAAACCAAGTACCTCAACTCTCATCTCTGTCAACAAACTTCTTCTTCGGCTCAAGGCATCAACAACCTTATTTGACTATCCACTTTTATGCTTCAATGAAAAGAAAATATTATGATCTTTCATTTATCTTGTAAATGTTTTATCATCAAACAAGAATACTCTAACTGTATTACAATGACCTTCATCAAACTTTTCTATCAAAGGCAACAATACTTGTTTCTTTCCATCCATCCAAATAGTATATTGATTCAATCTACCATCATGCAAAGCTTTCCTATCATACTACCAAGGTCTACCCAAAAGAATATGACAACAATCCATAGACATAATAGCACACAAGACTTCATCATGATAATTCCCAATTTTGAATTTAACAAGGCATTGTTCACTTACAAGTAGTCTATGCTCCTTCTAGATCCAAGCAATATGGTAATGCTTTGGATGTTTCAATCTTTGCAACTGCAATTTGTTAACTAGCTCTTCAAATGCCAAATTATCAAAACTTCCACTATCAATGATTACCTTGCAACATTTATCAGCGATCTTACATCTGGTTTTGAACAAACTTTTTCTCAAAACAGGTTCCTCATCAACTTCTTCATTCTGTATACACCTAAAAATGGTCATCTAGACTATTAGCCCCTTTTGCTAAATCATCAATTGCTTATTCTTGATCAAATCCTAGTTCTATCATTTATTTGATTATTTTCTATGGGCTAACCATCTTATCCTAAGTCTTTATTTATTAAAAAGAATATTTCCTCCCCTTTTAATAAATAAAAAGCCCCCACTTTTCTTCTTATCCTAAGTTGCACAAATAAAGCATTTAATTCTTATTTATAAAGAAAAATACAATAAAAAATAAAAGAAAAGCACTTTTTGTCTCACATGGACATAAAGTAAATGCTCAACATAAAGTAAATGCTTCTAATTTTCCTATTGGAGGATATTTGTGCATAAGGATCAAGCTTCTTTTTTTCTCCACCGTTGATTAAATCTTTTTCCTCTTAATCTCCATGGTCCATTAATTTTTCACCTCCTATAAAAGAAGAGCTATCTTCCTCATTTGCACACACAAATTTTTATGCTATTGTTATGCTACAGGTTTTCTAGGTCATCTTGGAGCTTTTGGAGATATTCTTGCATCTAGGGTTTGAAGATTTGGAGCATTGTTGGCATTCATCTTGGATCTTCATCAACACTCTACCTTCTTGTATTCATTCTTGCATCATCATGGCTTTCTTTCTTCTTTGTTAGATTTCATTTTCATGTATAGTATTTGCATTTTCATAGCTTCATTCTTAGCTTAGATTTCCTTTTATGCAATAGATTAACTTGCATTGTCATATAGATTTGCTTTGCATTGCATACATTTGGCTTCATTGGAGATATTGGAATTCTTTCCCTTGTCTTCCTTGAATCTCCCATTGCATGGTTTACTAGCAAGGTTATAGGCTTTAATAGCTCTAGCTAAGAGCATTCTTAAAAACCCTTGCACTCCATGCCTAGGGAGCTATGGATCGATTTGTGAGGGCTCATTCTTGAGTTTTCTTACATGTAAGGATTCATAGAAGTGTGAAAACATTTTAGCATATATTTTTTGGCACCCACCGTGGGGCAACCCACTTTTTACATGCTGATTTTGATTATTTTTGAAGCTAACCCTTGTGCAGATTTGTTTGGAGATGAAAAACCTTAGATTTGAAAGATTTGATCATATCTCCCAAACGGCTTGGTATTTTGTTCTGAAAAATTTTTTTAACGTTGGTGACATATCAGAGAGGCTCCAAAAAATATTTTAGATTTTTTGGAGGTAATTTGTATTTTTTATGATTTTTCCTTTATTTTTCATAAAAAATTTATTTCTGGCGCAAATCAGTGTATTTTTCAGAAATTTTTATATTTCTAGAAAGATCTCAAAATTCTAGAGGGGGTATATTCACTGTATTTTTAATTTAGAGATCATATCATAGCTCATTTGGTCAATTTATAAAAACTGGTCTGTTTTGGTAAAATAGGTCTCTAGGGCACAAATGGAGAGATTTTTCTAAAATTTTTACATTTTTGGAAAGCTCTCTATTTTTTGATAGAGGTATATTTTTTGAATTTTGGGTTTATGGTCTAAATTCATGTGGTAAAAATCAGATCTTGTTGACTAGGTCAAATGCAAAAAAAATAAAATTTTGTGATGGGAATGCACTTATTTTTCATTGTTCATTGCATGATATGAGTTAGCATTTGGATTATTTATTGGTTATCATTTCTCTTAACAATTTATTTTCAGATCTAACCCTAAGGTTTGCATAAGTTGTATATACATTGCATATCTTATTTGGTTGTTTTCTTGTCTTGTTCATTTGAAGGTGCTCTTGCTTTCATGGAACATGCTTAAAACAAAGCGTTGGACTTGAGGTATTTTGTTACAAATCTACAACATTTGGATCTTGGGATTAAAATTTAATCTCTCATATTTTTGGCTTGAGTGTTTACAAGCTTTCATAGAACACATTTCAATTGATGCTCTTAATGGGAAATGAATGAACATAGATTTTCTTTCATACAAGTTTGTGTAAGTGAATGTTTGTGTTTAAACCTTAAGTAATTATTCATTTCAATATCAAATATCTCATTGAGTGATTGAGGGCATGGATTCATTCTTTGTTTACATAGGGAGTTAAGTGCACCACTTTGTGGACTCACTCTATGTTTGCTTGGAAAGTTAAATATTCCATTGATTCAACCCTTTGTCATTTGTGAGTAGTATTGATAAGCAACTTTAGATTACTTGTGATTGATCTAGATTGCTATTTTGGGTTATTGGACTCGCTAATCTGCTAGCCCCTCATTTCTGCCCCGTAGTTGCAAGATCAGCGCTACATTAAAGGGGAGGGGTCTACAGGAAAGAAGCGTTAATTGCTCCACTAGGCAACCCTTTTGTGCTTTTTGGAACTCACTTGTTTTCTAAGGTGTGGACTCACTTTAAGTTGATGTGAGGAGTTAAATGTTCCACTTTTGGGCTCACTTTGAGTTGATGTGAGGAGTTAAATATTCCACTTTTGGACTCGCTTCACATTCACTTGAAGGGTTAAGTGTCCCACTTTTGGACTCACTTTGCATTTACTTGAAGAGTTAAGTGTTCCACCTTTAGTGCTCTAAATACTTTTGATAGTGAATTACTTAATTTTTATTTCTAGAAGGCCTGCTTGGGGACACACCACCTCAAGGGACGACCTTAACTCCTATGTTCCAGTGAAGTATAAATAGTAGGTGGTGAATCGAAAGACACCTCTCTTGGGAATTGAGTTTGATATCACTCTTGGTTAAGCCTCAAAGAAATTTATACCTTTGAGAAGTGAAGGAGGAGATTTGGGTTACCATCTCCCCCCGGCTGTGTGATTTTGGATTCTTCTCATCTACAGATTTGGGCCTCACATACCTTGCGTATATCGAGGACTCCTTTTAGAAAGCCATGTATATCCTTGTAGATAGCTTGATAAGGTGTTGTTGTGTTCTAAGTTCCTACTAAAACATTTTCAAGAACATACACAAGTAGAATCTTTAAGGAGTAGATATACTAAGTCACTATTCTTGTTCATGTGCAAGGTTGCTTTGCCCCTTGCTCATTGTTTGAAGACAACTGCTTGCTTGAACTCCTTGATTGTTGTCTTATGTGCTTGATCCATGATAAAAATCTATTGATATACTTACTTGATCTTTTAAAATGCTTCAAAACTAAGATTTTTATGTTCATTGATCATAGAGTCGTATGACTCTGCAACAGTGTCACCCAGAAACCTTTTTGCTGTCTTGTTGTTGTTGCAATCTGGAGCTGCTAAACTTGCATTTTAACCTGTCGTAGAGTGTCTTTTTCTATTCTTACCTGAAGCTGGTCTATTATCTACATGCTTAGACTTGTTCTAGACTGAAACAAATGAGCTAAAACTATTGGATTTGAGCTTAACGAATGCTACTCTTGATCACTTGTCACATCATGGTTACCTCTCTAGCTACTTGCTTATTGAGCTTCTTGCTCACTGCTCGGCTTTAGTCAATTGATTGTTGTAAGTGCTTGAGCACTTTTGATGAGCCATCTCTCTATTGTTCTACTTTTACAAGTGATCTTTATTAGCTTTTCTTATCTCAAATCTGAGAAACTTTGTCTCATTCTATTAGTCAACCAACATCTCTTTTCATGCCGGTTACAACTCGGTCTCAATTTGAGTAGGAGAGTCATCCTCCGTTCAATTATACACAGTTATCTTCTCCAACTAGATGCTCACGAGCACCCATTAGCAACAACAGTTCTAGTTCTGACCAATCTAAGGATTCTAAGGCTACCCCGTGGTACAAAGGAGGTTTCCTCTTTTCCGCATTCAAGACCCCCAAAAACACAGATAGTGTCTCACTCACTTTGATTGAGCAAGAAAAATTTCAACTCTTGCAAGAACACTTTGAGCGTAAGGATAACAAAGCACACTTAGAAAAAGAACACAATCAACAAAGGATGGATGCTTCTAGGCGCATGGCTTATAGAGGGACATTTCATGAGCAACCTGAGACTAGTAATCATGAGCATAGATCTCTTTTCAATGGCAACAATACGCCACCAAGATCTCCTCCAAGAACCACTTTTGGTATGCCTTCTTCACCTCCTAGACCTCCTCCCTCTCAACATGAGGCAGCAGATGATGATGAGATTTCTAGTGAGGATCTTATGAGATTTGAACAAGATGTGGTCTCTCAATGAATGATGCATAAGATTTTAGAGCGTAACGACGATCAGTACTTTCAATATATGACTTCTAGAGGATACAAGCTTCCTCCCGACTATGATGTCAGACAAATTGTCCAAAAAAGAGTACCAACTGAGTTGGAAGTTCTTCAAGAAGAATTACGTCAGACAAATCAACGCCTTACCCAAATGGCATTAGAAAGAGAGCCTCCAAAGGTTTTTTTTGTAGAATCAATTTGTGCTCTTCCTTTTGATAAAGATATATACATGGTCCCATTTCCTAAGGATATTGAGGTTCCTAAATATGACAAGTATGATGGAAATGGTGACCCTCATGACCATGTGTGTCATTTTTATGCTCTTAGTATGGACTTTCTTCATGAAGACACATATCTTCTACGCTTATTCCCTCGAAGCTTAAGAGGCCAAGCTTTAGAATGGTTTGTGAAATTGACACCACCTCTTAAGATTTTTGATGAGTTGGCTCAGCAATTTACCTAGCAGTACTCTTACAACATCCAACAACCTCTCACTGTGATAGATCTCGGTAATCTAAGACAACATCAAGGTGAGCCATTTGTAACTTACTTACAACGTTGAAGGTCATTGTATTCTCGATATCCTCATTAGCTACCCGAAAGAGAAAAGATTGACATTTTCATCAACACACTTGTGCCTGAGCTATTTTATGATCTAAGGAAGCAACTGTTCTCCTCCTTCCATCACATGGTTGAAAGTGCATATTAGATTGAGGATGTAGCTATAAGAAAAGGGGATATTGTTATTAATAAAGATGCTAAAGGCAATGGTAAAGACAATAACAAACCTTGGAATAAGAACAAGTATGTTGTTAATGATGGGGTTGTTGATGCTCCTAAAGTTAAAGAGCCTGCTTTCAATCTTTCTAATGCTATCTATGCAGAAAAACAACAAGAAGCTGCCAACGCTCACAGTGCTCCTAAACCTCAATATGCAGATAAGCCTAAGAAGTCATTTCGAAAGTGAGTCTATACCAAGTTGGCAGAACCTTACGATGTAATCCTCAAGACTTTGGTTGACAATGGATATCTTACGCTTCCTGATAAACCTGGTAACTGGGATCCGATAAATAAGCCCGATTGGTGGAGAGAGGATCATTACTGCCATTATCACAGAAACAAGGGACATCAAATAGACAATTGTTTTAGGCTTAAGGATGATATTCAGGATCTTATTAAGAATGACACAATCTCCACTGATGGCTTAACTAAAAATTTTGATCACACAGCTTTCAAAGATCCTCTACCTAAGCATGATAAGGGGGAAACTTCTCAAGCACATAAGAAGAATCATGATGCTAAGATCAATTACATGTATCCTTCTAATACACCTGTGATCAACATGGTAGAGCCTGTTGAGAGCATTCTAATGATGAGGTCTCAAGATGATATAAAGCCAATCATGGTAAGCCAAAGTTGATCTTGCAAACATGTGATAGCTCATCTTCCCAAAGTGAGACACTGAATGCTATTACTAGTGGGCAAGCCAAGATTGTCCTTAAAACTACGCAAAATCCCAAACAAGCTTTACCTTCCAAACAAGTGGCTCCTTCAGCCACCCCTAGCTATGATCTTGTCCAACATTTGCACAAGACTCCAACTCAGATATCAATCCTTGAGTTGCTTTGGTTATCCCCTTTGCATAGAGAGATTCTTGATAAGGCTCTATGTACAACATGTGTTCCTAATGACATTGATCCAGATCAATTTCAGGCTATGGTCAACCACATTTCATCTCCACTATCTCTCTCCTTTTCTACAGAAGATGACATATCTATTGCTCACCCGCATAATCTAGCTTTATACATTGACATTCTAGTCTACAATACTCGAGTCCACCGAGTCCTGATAGACAATGGTGCAGGGTTAAATATTGTTTCTTTCAATGTCATACAATAGTTGGGTTTGTCAGAATTTGCTATGGATTCTAAGAAGAAGATTACTATAAAAGCTTATGATGAAGTGGAAAGATCTTCCAAAGGTCTTGTCACATTGCTTGTCCGAGTGGGCCCTATCATGAAAGATATTAACTTCCAAGTATTGGACGTTCCACTCGCATATAACATTCTTTTAGGTCATCCTTGGATCCATGACATGCAGGCTGTTCCTTCCACTTATCATCAATGCGTCAAATTTCCATACAATGGCACTGAAATTGTGATTCTTGGAGACCATACTATTGCTATTAATGCTCTTGCTGCTACTGAAAAATTTGTTCCTCACAATGAACTTACTGATGATCCTAGTACATCTCTAGTTGCTGCTAAGAAATCATTTAAGATGATGAGCCTTGGTATGGGTGAATATAAACTGGATTCCTTTGCTTGTATACCTATTTCTCCTAGGTCATATGGGAAACCTTCCACTTCTGCTATGGTGATCCTTGAAGCTGAAAGAGAAGAACAAGCTGTTCATGAGTGGATCTATCGAGAAGATGCCTGAAATACTCCCATGCTCAGTAATTCAGACACAGATACAGATGAGTCACCAATACACACTATGGCTCACATGGGAGATGATCTTCCCTCTACTTCAATTCTTTGGGGAGAAAAATGTATATCTACTAATGATATGGATGTTGATATGGTTCATTCTTGTAGTAACCATCCCGACGTGGTTGATGGGTCTTGTGTGGGGTCTGATGAGTTTGTTCCTCATATTGCCTTAGTGGACCACGCTGGTTCTTCTATGACAAGTCTAGATCTAGCTACTTTTGGAGCTTACCCTATAGGCTCAACCTCTCTTGTTACTAGAGATGACACCCCTCGCATAAATGCTATTGAACTAGTCACTTCATTTCCTCTCGCATCAACACCTGTTACTTCTTCCACCAGTGAACTAGCAACAAAAAAGATTGAATCAGTAATCAAACATCACAGTCATCAAGTCAAAAGAAAAGAGAAATGGTCAGATGGTGAAAACCACATTGTGGCGGTATCTGAACCTAAGAAAAGTAAAAATAAAAATCTGCTCAAAAATATTGATTATCAAATAAAAGATGACAAGCTGATTCTCTACAAAAAAATGATGCACTACTTCAAGCATGATCTCATATATGTTACACTTCAACCCATTCCTAGAGCTAAGAACAAAGTTGGCAATGCCTTGGTTACTTCAACATCCATCTTACAAATGAAAAAGCATAAATTTCGCTTCAAGTTCTTGGTGGATGAATTACACTATCATGCTCACAAATCTTACAATCCTACCATCTTTTCATATCTTCCACCTCATATTCCTCTTGCAAATCCACCACGTCATTCCTTCCACCATCCCTTACACTTTGCCTTTGTCTCTGGCGACTTGTGTAGGAAGCGTCTAGATAGAACTCTCCTTAAGTGTCTAGAAATAGAGGAGTCAGAAAAAGTGCTAACTGAAATCCACGATGGCATATGTGGATCACATTCTAACGATCCTTTGCTAGCTCAGACATTGCTTAGGGCTAGTTATTATTGGTCGAACTGGTTGAGACCTCCTATCATCATAGTTGCAGCATTTGGGCCTAGGGCCTATCAGTTCTCTACATCAGAGGAAGCAGATTCTTGATGCCCATTTCTGTCTGGGGCATCCTTTGTACATATTTTATAATCCTGAAAAAAATACCAAAAAAATTCATATATGATGTTGAAAAAATCTTAAAAATCATAAAAAGTACTGAAAAAATGAGCATCCTAGTGAAAACCTAGCAATAGGTGCTCTGATGTCTCACCAAAAAAAAAAAAAAATTTAAAACATCAAAAAAAAAATTGAAAAAGTGCCTTGGTGAAAACCTGGAAACAGGCTCCTTGGTAGAAAAAATACAAAAAAATTATAAAAAGTCCTGAAAAAATTGCAAAAAAATCTATCAAGTGGTGAAAACCTAAAAACAGGCACTGCTTGAGACCCTCTGCACCTATGTCTATCAGTCTTGCATGGCACTCCTTCACTCCACTTCTCTCTTTGCCTCTCTTAGCCTGGAATTGACTCTTGTCTTAGTCTAGGGGGCATTCGTTGTTTTCAGCTTATCTTGGGTTTCTTTGTGTGTCTGGGTTTCTTAGGCACCTTGTAAATGGTGTTTTTCAATACCACCTCAACTGTGTTTTTCAACACTACCCTAGCGTCAAGTGTTTCTTAACATGTATCAGATATCCTTCCCACCATCTTGGATGATGCAATATTTCTCACTGGTAGATGTGATACTCAAAGTTTGACTCTATGACCCACACACACGCACTTGACTCATTGAGATTTGTTTTACTTTATTTCTTTGCATGCTGTCTATGATGATTTCTTTGCTAAGTGGTCTCTCCCTGAGAAGTTTTCAATGATGCATAGCTAGAAGACTGAGGGTATGAGAACATGTTTTATTTCTTTATCTGCTTGTGGGTATATTTTGTTGGTCCTCACTATCATGAGCATTTATGCTGGTCTTACTTGACACTATGGACCTACAAGGTATTATCCTTGACTATTTTGCAAGTGCATGCTTATAGTCATCTTGACTTTCTTGTGTCTCGATGCGAGCATAATCTTTCTATATCAAACTTAGGTAATCTCACTACACTAGTCATCTTGACCTGCATGTCTTTGATGCTTAGGTGGGATTCCCAAATTTCTATCTGATATAGATCATATTCAGATCCACATAGTTATGCTAGTGTGTATTTTATGATCTTGCGATGCTACCAATAATGCTCAATGATGAATATTAGATGTCTATTGTCTTTGTGAGCTTGCAAGTAAACCACTTTTCATGTAGCTTGCATTCTTAAGTTCATGTTAGTTAGTTTTGCATCTTGCATATGGAGAGAGCTCTCCTTTATCTTTTGTGGACTTGTTAATCAACTGCGCTCACCTTTTTCTTCTTCCCGATCATGTCTTTCACTTCTTGTCTTTCATATCACATCATTTTCCTTTCATTTTGGGATCCAAACCGAAATCCGAGTTCACCTTGATCACCCAACTCATCTTTTTCCTTCTTCCATGCAGTTGATTAACCTTTTGAGGCCTGATCCTTTGATCTTCACTAGGGCATTCTTCACCTCTTCATCCTCATCTCTCTCAACTTCTAGTCTTTCATTCACTTTCAAATCCCAAGTTCAAATCCCCCTCCGTGGTGTTTACGGGTTGAGGGACCGATAGGTTCGTGCCCTATGTCTCATGTGTGGGGCATACCCTCACTGCTTGATGGTTATTCTATTCTCTTTCTTTGATTATGATTTCTAGTGATTTGATCATGTTGCTCTTGCTTTTGCATTCCCTCCACCTGGATTTCACTTTCGATCCCGAGGGGGCAGAAACATCATATATTATTGGTTATCTCTTTCCTAAGTGTTCAATACTCTCACTACCAGGCTGACCATGCAGGATTTGCTATCTCTCTACACTTCATTCTTTGGAGTCAGATTGCTATTTGCTTGCCTTCTTGGCTATCTGTTTGCCTTCTTGGCTATCTCTTGCCTTCTTGGCTAATCTATTCTTTGACGTAATGTGTTCCCAAATCGATCACACATTAGTCAAAGAGGGGCAAATGTATACACCTAAAAATGGTCATCTAGACTATTAGCCCCTTTTGCTAAATCATCAATTGCTTATTCTTGATCAAATCCTAGTTCTATCATTTATTTGATTATTTTCTATGGGCTAACCATCTTATCCTAAGTCTTTATTTATTAAAAGGAATATTTCCTCCCCTTTTAATAAATAAAAATCCCCCACTTTTCTTCTTATCCTAAGTTGCACAAATAAAGCATTTAATTCTTATTTATAAAGAAAAATAAAATAAAAAATAAAAGAAAAGCACTTTTTGTCTCACATGGACATAAAGTAAATGCTCAACATAAAGTAAATGCTTCTAATTTTCCTATTGGAGGATATTTGTGCACAAGGATCAAGCTTCTTTTTTTCTCCACCATTGATTAAATCTTTTGCCTCTTAATCTCCATGGTCCATTGATTTTTCACCTCCTATAAAAGAAGAGCTCTCTTCCACATTTGTACACACAAATTTTTATGCTATTGTTATGCTACAGGTTTTCTAGGTCATCTTGGAGCTTTTGGAGATATTCTTGCATCTAGGGTTTGAAGATTTGGAGCATTGTTGGCATTCATCTTGGATCTTCATCAACACTCTATCTTCTTGTCTTCATTTTTGCATCATCATGGCTTTCTTGCTTCATAGTTAGATTTCATTTTCATGTATAGTATTTGCATTTTCATAGCTTCATTCTTAGCTTAGATTTCTTTTTATGCAATAGATTAACTTGCATTGTCATATAGATTTTCTTTGCATTGCATACATTTGGCTTCATTGGAGATATTGGCATTCTTTCCCTTGTCTTCATTAAATCTCCCATTGCATGGTTTACTAGCAAGGTTATAGGCTTAATAGCTCTAGCTGAGAGCATTCTTAAAAACCCTTGCACTCCATGCCTAGGGAGCTATGGATCGATTTGTGAGGGCTCATTCTTGAGTTTTCTTGCATGTAAGGATTCATAGAAGTGTGACAACATTTTAGCACACACATTCCACAAGATCCTTCTTAGCATCAATTTCTCACCATGTTCAGGTTCATTAGACATTTCCTCAACTTCTTCACAAGCCAAATTATTTCTACCATTACCTCCAGTCTTCTTTCTAGAGTTAATACATTCAAAAGCTCTATGTCCTTCTTCACCACATTTGTAACAAGTACCTCTAAACCAAGACTTCTCTTCTCTTTCTCCATTATTGTTATTCCTAGAGTAACTAGTATAGCTACCTCTAGAGTAATTACCTCTTCTACCAATAGGGTCATCTTCCCATTCTTTATCTTGTACTGCATTTTCAGATTTGCTACTTTCTCCATAAGATCTACCTCTACTTCTCTGAAATCTGCCACCTCTTCCTCATTGTCTTTGATCATGTTTCTTTGTCAATCTCTCTTCAGCCTTCAAAGAAAATCGATATGCTTCTTCCACACTATCTATTTTGACATAGCTAATCTCATCTTGAATAGATGTCCTCAGGCCATTCAAATATCTAGCCACCTTCTCAACTTCATCATCCACATGTCCAGATCTGATATCCAATTTGTAAAATTCCTTAGTATATTCTTTCACACTCATGTCCTTTTGTCTGAGATTTTGCATCTTTCTCATCAAACTAACTTGGTAGTCAGGTAGAAGAAACTTCTTCTTCATCTTTCTAAACATCTTCATCCATGACTTGATCTTTTCTTTTCCTCTCTTTTGTCTCTCAGTTTGCAAATGATCCCACCAAAGAGATGCATGCCCTTTCAACTTTGTGACCACTATCTTAACCTTCTTATTATTAGGAGTACCTTCATACTCAAAGTACTTATCCATCTCAGAGATCCAATCCAAAAGTGTATCGGTCTCAAGTCTTCCATCATAGCAAGAAACTTCAATTGTAGGTCTGGAGTTAGCCTTAGAAAAAACTCTCAAAAGTCTTTCCTCATCTTGTTCAACTTCAGATTTAGCATTAGGTGCTACTTCTTCTTCTTCATCACTAACATCTTCAAGATGTGCTCCTCTTATTTGGGCTATCTCTACAACTTCAAGCCTAGTTGCAATCTGCCTCAACATATCCATGATAGCATTATCATTTCCTCTACCACGAACCATCTTGACAATCAGGTTCCAGCAAGATCATAAACTTCTACAAGTTATAGGTCAGATCTAAAATCTTCCACCCTACAACCAATCCAATAAGGTTCTCCATGATCCAATCCATAAGAAAGAACTTGCTCTGCTACCACTTGACGTAGGGGCAAGGTAGATACAAGCAGAATCAAGCAGAATTGAGTCCACTTGAATCGACAAAAAAGCCCTGCTCAGAGTTACACAATGGAAGAAATATAGATACACATGAATGAAATGAAATGATAATGGATATAAGACAATCAATTTTCAGCAACAATAGAGAATTATATTATTTCTTTCAACATGCCTGACTGTGAGGCCTTCCGAGTTTCGGCCTTATATAATGAGAATTATGAAATCAGAATCACAACTTGCATCATATCTTTGTCTCCAATGATATATCTTGATAATCCTTCCTATATCTCACTCATGGTCTCCTCTTGATTCCCTACTATATCAATCTAGACTCCTTATATAGCAAGTTAAGCCACAGGTCAGCCAGTCAGGCATTTAATTACAATATAGGTCCAGTCTGGAAGATTTAAACCAAAACTAATGCTAGAATGAATATAAATTGATGCACCTTTGGATTTAGGTCCTTACATGACCCAATAACATTCATTTAAGTGTGCAAGGTCCAATTTTATCACATGGAACATCGCAAGAAGAAACACCACACATTTCACCTGAAAACTGGTAGAAAATAGGTCCTGAAGAAAAATGGGCATAACTTTTTACTCATAATGACTTGGGTCTTGCGCTCTTGGAAAATGATATTAGTTTAGGTCCTCTAATAATCCTTAATATTTAAAATGATAATTCCTTATGGATCAAGGTCACCAACATGAACAATCAGCACCAAAAATGCAGTAACGGCTCGGACCTAAAACTAGCAGAAAATAGGTCCCCTGCCAAAATGGCCATAACTTTTGACTCATAATGAATTAGGAGTTGTGCCTTTTGGGAATGATATTAAATTAGGTCCTTTTTAAGACCCTAATTGAGAAAGGTCTTCTTTTTTAAGGATCAAGGTCTCTATGGTGCACAATCAGCAACAAAACTATAGGGAAATACTGCTCCGACAGCAAGAAAACAACTCTAACTTTGAAATAGTCCATCCAAACTTTATGTGCTCATAGGAGAAGGCTCCCAAATATGTCCTCAGCATAATTTAAGCTTCAAACACCATGAAATCATCAAATTCAAATATTATAAAGAAAACAATAGCAATAGGTACAGAAATCAAGAAATGTTTTTGGTTGATGCAAGATTGCTCAAAGACCAAGATGCTCCTGCATCAATAGATGAGCCTGAGGATTTCTTAGTGAAGAGGAAATAAGTAGAATGGGGGAATAGGATAGAGGACATGTTTGTTGCACAACTAGAGTAGAGGTAACCTACCAATGATGTGCTATCATAGAGGGTTACTACACTAGAGAAAGAGTTACAATAAGCACATATTACTATAGCCGTCAGAGATTAGTAGAGCTTATTGATAGGGCCTAGATCTAGGAGAGAGAGAGAGAGAGAGAGAGAGAGAGAGAGAGTAGGTGTGATAGGAGGCAAAATAGAATAGGGCCAGAGTGACCTATTATTATATAGCCTACATAGTCATGGTACCTATGATTTAGAGAGTTCTAGACTACTCGGTGCATGGGTAGATTAGATGGTGCAATATAGGCACAAGATAGGGACTGGGCTCCTCCACTAGCTCCACCTTCTCTAGAGGGTGGAAGTGTTAGGAATGGGAACATTGAGGGGGGGGTGAATCAGTGTTCACTGTATTTTAACTTTTTACTTTAATATTTATGCAGAACATAAATGCTTAAGAACTAAATTAAACATTCACATAAACATGAAACATGAAATCACACATGACTCCAATATGGTTACAAGGAAACCCAAATAGGTAAAAACCTTAGTGGAACTTGATACCCACTAATAATCTGCACTGGTGTTTTTTGATCCTTGTTAGAAGATCCTTTACCCTGTTAGGAGTAGCTTTACAATGCTTTAAGTATAGTAGACCTTGTTAAGGGTTAGACCCTGTTAGGAGTCTTTTATAATGATCCCTATTAGGGGAGTGGACTCACTTTTCTAGAGCTCATTTCTCAAATGGTGAAGGCTACAACCTTTTGATTCAAATACACACTATATCTGCAGGTGAACTGTTCACTGTGACACTGCTTGTCAAATCAGTTCCTTTGGTGCGCTAATGATTTGACCTCTATAAAAGCTCTAATACATCTTATTCTAACTTCGCATACCTTTTCTCTACTTATCACATCTCTCTTTCTACTTCCATACCAAATACAATGGGCACACCTTATATTTATGTGCTTATACAAACAAAACAATTAGGTCAGCCCTATAACTAATTACAAACAATGCTTCCAAATAAATTGGCTTAAGCATGCTTAAAATTATACATGTACATATGTTGGCAACCTAAATACAATGGGTGCATATCCTTTACAACATTAAAACATAATCGCAAACCAAAATGCTAACTGTCGTCTCTATGCTCTATTCGATGTTGGCACACACTGGCTGTGCAACTTCAACTGACTGTAACTTTCACATCTTTGAATATCTACTTATGCACTCATAGACTAAGCATAAGTATAGTCTAACAACCTTAACTTCCAGGGTGCATACCATAGTTCATCCATACACACATGCACTGATGCTCTGAGCTGTTGGGACTCTGTATTTTGTCCAATCTTCAACACTTAACTGAATTCTAATCTTTACACTAAGTGCGCTAACTCCAAACAACTATATGAATTTGTTTCCATAATGAAAACACTATATCTAGTCATATACTTTAGTATAGACAACTTGCTAACAATCTCCCCCTTTTTCATTGATGGCAACAAAGGAATATGGCCAAGTTGCTAACTGTCCCTTAATACAAAAACTTTTGTGTTTTATACATCTTCTATACATAATATTATATCTCCTATACATATATATACTCCATATTCTATACTCAACTCCCCCTTTGACATTAATGACAAAGGTGCATCAAAAAACTATATATACACTTATTGAGGGAAAACATCCAAATATGCAATCTTGATGTTTTGGATCTCCTTCTTCCAAAAGGTTATTAGACAATTGACTATCTATAGATGGATGCATAATGCATATTGAAGCTTCTCCATCTTCTCCAATTCTATGCTTGGACCTTGATCATAGGTTATCATGGTCACATTAATCTCCTTTATGTTCTGACTAAGAATGTCTAGAGAGGGCGCAAGAGCATTCCTCAATTGAGTCTATCTAGACCTTATCTTCTCCATTTCTTTCTTTGCCTTCTCAATTATGTCCAACTAACCTTGATAGACATTGTTACACATGTTCATATCAGTGGATGTGTCTAGCACTAAAATCTTCACCTTCTCAATCATTGCCTCTGCATCTTTGATCTTCTTAAGATGGGCATCAGAGAGCTTATCTTGATCCACGAATTCTACAATGACTTTCCTTCCTTGATCTACAAATTCCTTCAAGGATGCCTGACCAGACCTAAGTGAACTTAAGTCAAGTGTGAAGTTTCTCATTATTTCATTGAGTCTCTTCTTCAAGTATTTCTCTTCTACCACTATGGATGCAGATTCTTCTAGGCTAGAAAAATTGCTTTTGAACTGTGAGAGAACTATACTCACATCATCAACCGAATGTACATTTTGCACTTTCTTATCTTTAGGAAACAAACTGTTCAAAATATTTAATGATTCTACAAGGAGAGGATTTCTCATGAATCGCTTCTCCTTTGCTTTCTCCATAGCCAGGACACTGAACTTAATCAGGTCTTCTTCTTTCTAGGAGTCCAAACTGCTTGTGTCAGGTGTCAAACTTGACAGCAATGTTGAGGAGGGAGTGATGGGAGTGCTTTCCATCATCTCTTGTTTCACTGTGACTAGTTCAACAATAGTTTCATCTTTTCTTTCTTTTTCTCCTTCTTTCTTCTCATCTTCTTTTTCATCAGACACATCTTCTATGAGTACTTCTTCTTATTCAATGGGAGGTGTACTACTGCATAGGTTTTTAGCTTTCTTAGTGCTAACAAATGCTTCCTCAAACTTGTCCAAATCCTTATCAGTAGCCGCCATGGCTATTTCCACATTATCTATGATAATAATGCTTTCTTTGTGTGATTCTATCATGCGCGCAGACTTGTCTAACTCTGATTGAGTTTCTGTTATGGGCACAGAGTCCTAAGGACCTATCATAGGTATGTTAGTGGGCTCTACCACTTTATCTTCCTTAATGGGTGCATAAGAGATGGGCGCAGTAGGTGGTTTTATTTGTTGTTGTAATAACACCTTCTCAAAAGCCTTTTCTATTTCCTTCGCAATCAACTCATAGTATTTATTCATGATGTGAAAAGTTCTCATCTTTGTCCTTAGGTGCGGCTTCACCAAATTCAATATCATTTTCACTTCTGCCTTAGAACATACTGGCAGAGTATCTTCTAATACTTTTTCTCTAATCCTTAGATCTTCTTCATTTGCTTGTCTCTTCAGATTTTCCAAAATATCCCATACTTTATCTAGAATTTCTATTTTCAACTCAAGGACTATCTTCTTAAACTTGATCATATGTTTGAAAATCATATTATGAATTTCTAATTTTTCAATCTCACTGTAAGACTCATAATACTTCTCTACTTGATCAATTCTGCCCTCATCAACAATTCTTGCATTCAAAACTTTAAGACTAGGCCTAAATCCTACCCGAGGAGGTGCTTGAGTGTTTTTCTTGCTCCTTAATGCTTGTGAGGATGGATGACTAGTGCTAGATTCTTTATTCCTTTTTAAAAAATGCTTATACTCCATAGGAGTATCTTTGGGCACATAAGGAGTACTATCTTCTTTACCCTTCTGACTGTCATCTGATTCAGTTTTTATCTTCTTTAGCTTAGGATCTTCATGTTCTTCCTTGGCTATTGCACCTTTCAATTCTAATGCAATCTTTTCATCCCTTGCTTTATCAAGGTCTTCTTGAGATACACCATGTATTCTCAAGATTTCAGATGTGACCTTTGCAACCTTTCTTTTTGTTGTAGCACTATTCAGCTTAGCATCAACTTCTCTAGTCTTTTCTTCATAGGTTCCCCACATAGGTTCATTATCATTTTTAGGGGCTGATAGCAATACCTATGCATATAATTCAAGAACTTGTTCTTTTACCTCATACCCAAGTGGATGAATCCACTTAGTCCTAGGCTCAATGGCTTCCATACATGTAGTGTCTGTCTCCACCATAAAGCATATTGTGTCTTTATACTTCTGCACAATATTCTCAGGAATTTTGTACCTCATCTGCATTCTTGCTCTGAAGGTCTTTAATTCCAAGGTTATATAATCTCTTAAGGTGCCTTCAGTGCATGCCTTGTTTGATATCTGAGGCATTGTAGGAATGGATTTGTCCAAGTACAAATCTGATATCTTCCCAACAATATGAAGGTACATGTAGATGATTAGGGACCCAAACCTTAATATCTTTTTTTTTCATGTTTGATGGCCTTGATGTTATCTATCAACTGTGCATGAAAGATCTCACACAAGTTTAACTCTCCATCTTCTTGCACAAGTTAGATGGCTACTAGAATAGTGTCCGCAGACACACTATTCACCCTGCTGGTGTGATGAAACTTGTAAACCCAGTATCATTGACATCAATTTGATGTCTACTTGCTCTATAGGCTCAATGGTCATACCGCACCTATCATTTCTAGATTTACATACTTGTTCAACCATCTTTTTGACATCCTTTCCCACTGGAAGGATGGCACCTATCTTAGAAAGGCCTATCATCTCATGAATTAGGTCATTTTTTATTCTAACTAGAACATCTCCAATCCAAAACAAATCATCATGGATTCTACTCAATAAGATCTTTATCCATTCTATATCATAGAATTCATATGTCATGGCATATTCAACAATGGGGTGATCATTCCATTTGGTTTATTCATCCATGAACAATTTGTCTGGTTTCAACATTGTGTCCATGTGTGCCCTTAACCTATCTAGTCCAACAGGTTCCTTCTTACAATAGATGTAAGCCCTTATGTCTTCTACATGAATGATGCCCATCGGCGTGTGGGAGAATGCTCCCTCTAAATCATTTAGGGTTGATTTAAATGGGTGCCTCTTGAAAATGTATCTCTTCTTTTGAGCAACATCAAAAACTATGGGAGTGGCCATAACTTACTTGATAATCACTTTCCAACTGAACTTAGAGATGATCTGATGGCTTTTGAATCGGCACAACGAGCTAGGGTTACTGCAACAGATCAAACACACTGATAATTGTAGCAAGTCTCTAAAATATTTGTAATACCCCAAAAATGGGGTATAAGTTCATTAACCTCCTACATTGACAATTTGAATGAAATCAACATCGAAGTCCTAACCTAAGGCACATCGGCACATTATCGAATCCTAATTGATTATCCTAAATTTTGCATCGGGGAATATTCCTTATTCCTATTTATCCTAATTATCTTTAGTTTAATGATTATTTGGCGATAAATCCTATTTATCCTAAAGTTTGATTAATTGAATATTCTAAATATTTAATTAATTAGATTTAATACTGCCACTTAATTATTTAATTGGATTTAATTATATTTATTCCTAAACTGTATTATTTCATTTTGACAATAAATCAAATATCCTATGACTAATTGATTAAATTCTTATTTAATTAATTAATGTCAATTGTCAAATTTAATAATATAGTTTTTGAATAAAAGTTTGATTTAATAATTGATTAACCCATAAATCAATTATTTTATTTTTAAAATCGGTTAAGTTGAGGATATATCACTTTATTTATCATATTAATTCATAATTAATTATGCACATCCCAAAAAATAGTTGAACTTTAAATTAGAAAATCAATTCAAGTTGTTTTAAAAATAAGCTCAACTCTCTTTTGAGTTGAAAGCTGATCTCAAGTTCTAATTTAAATCAAAAAGCTGATTTTGCATGATTTTGTGAGTTAATCTATCTCTAAATTCTTGATAACTCAAAAATCAACCTGAGTTTATCAAGAGTGATTTATGGCTTTTTCCATGCACCTCCAAAGTCCTGGATTCCTTTAAATTAAGGCCTTAGCTCTTCGTTTTGGATCAATCCATGAATTACATCCTCACGCTGGTGAATTCGTGATCGAAGAATCAATCTTTGCAAGTTAAAGTTGTTGTGATATTTTCATTGTTTTAAGCATTCATATCATTTAGCATATCATTGTTAGATTAATTGCATGGCATATTAGTTTTTCATATAGAATAGATTCATATCAGTTTATTTCATCTCATTGCATAGAAAATCCAAAAATATAGATTAATTTGCATTCATCTCATATCTAGATTCTAAATTCAAATCCTTCATTTAGGTGTTGTCAAGGTCACTGATCTCGATCCAATCTGAGAATATCATACTCACACCTACTAGAAGGTACTAAATCACTTGGTTAGATTAGTTTCCATTTCACTACATGATTTTGATTTTAACTAACCTCTAATGTTTTACTGAAGTGTTGTGTCTACAACTAGGTACAAAATTCACACACACATTTTTGGCGCCCACTGTGGGGCCCTAAAACGGGTTTCCATTCAATTTCTATCATCTTCTTGTCATTTTCTATTCCAAGCTGCAATTTTTAATTTTTGTCCATATAATTTTTGTACGAGTTTTGTCAGAGACTCATATCAGGAGGTACCCACTGTCGTACAATAGTTGATTTGATCGAGGATCATACCATCAGAAACATAGTATCATTTGGAATCTCTTTTGTCGTATGATCTGATACCCATTTTCATACGAGTTTCTAGATTGTTGTCTGGTATGTGACCCACTGTCATACAAGTTTCAGTGCCAGGTTTCAATTGTCATTTCACTTTTTCAAGCATTTTTCCAGATTTGTTTTCTAGATTTGGACTGACAGCTAACATTAACAATTGAAATTTGTTGTTTCTAATTGATTTCTATTGATTTTGATTGGAAAGCACAAGGAAAATTGCTAAAAATAGGTAAAAATCTATTAAGCGCATTGCGAGGAATTCAGGTAATCTTCTCAGCTGATAACATTTTGATTTGGACTAAAAAGAACTCTTGCATGTCAAGCTTGTGTGACCTTTATTGCTTTCATATCACAAATTTCATTTTGGGCTATAAAAATGAACATAGATTTGCTTTTCAGCATCTTTGTTACACATAGTAAATAGGCCCTATGAACACTATTTGTAGTTCTTGAGAGAGTGGGTTTCCAGCAAAAATCTTCTCAATGAAGGAACCCTTGTAGGTAGGGAGGTTACTGAGAGCGTCTCATGTTCTACTAGATTTGTGTGTCTTCAGCTTCTGATTGATACATTCTCTCTTCGGAGAGGTTGATAGATCATAAGTGGTTGACATCGTAGATCTTTGTGAGATAATCTTGGTCTTAGCATGTTAGATTAATGTCTACTTTGTTTGGGTTAAAAGTGAAAAGGCTAGAGGACTATGCTCTACTCCCTTTTTGGGTAGTATAAGAAACTCAAATCCTTGAATCTAGAACTAGTCTCCATGTGGTATCTTTTGCGAGTCACCTTTAGAGAGGGTTAACCATTGTGGACATTCCCTTAATTGGGTCAACCATGTTGATGGAACCTCAAGCGGTAATAGCCATTTTCATCGTGGTAGCAATAGCCACTATATAAATGTTCTTGTGGAGGAAATCGTCACAGGTGTGGTCTCTTGTTGGGCTATCAGATCTCCCTAGCAGCTCTTGATTGATTAATTTCTCAGACTGTGTCAAAACCCCAGTGTGCCTGGATTGGATTTTTCCCTCTTGAGATCACAAAAGTTGCAGAGTTAGACCATTACTACAAACCCTAGTGAGGCCAAATTTTCATTTTCTAGGAATATGTGCATTATTGCAAAACTTTTTGGAACATACACTATTAGCACTCCTAGGGATTAGCACATTCAATCACTTGGTTTTTCATGTGTATGGTTGCTTTGTCCCCTGTTCATTATTTTTAGATGTGCTTGAAATCACTTGCTTGTCATTTTGTGTGCTTGTTTATCTATCTGGTTACTAAGAACAAATCAATCCAATACTATCTTCAAATCTGGACAGACAATTTTGTGAACAATTTGAAACTAAAAACTTGAAAATTGCAAAATCTAATGTCAAACACCTTTCTGGAGTCAAAATTCATCCTGTAAGGTCAGAAAGTCATACAACTTTTGGCTATTGTTGTTTCAGAACCCCTAGATTTTTGTATGGTAGCTGGTATATTGTCATACAAGTTTTACTACTAGTCACTTCAAAAAAGTCAAAAAAAATCTTGCTATCAATTATCGTGTGAGTTTTACAACTATCGTACAAGTTTGTCAATTAATGTTTCATCGCCTACCCACTATCGTATGAGCCTGCAGAAAGTCATTTGAGAAATTTTGAAAAATTTCCAGAAAGTTGTCAGAACTGTCAAAGACCTAGCTTTTCCAGCCTATTTCCAGAGTTTGTTAGATAAATCACTGTGTTAGGAATAGAGCAACAACTACTGAGAATCTAATTATTTTCCTAAAGTGGCCTTTTGAATTTGATTTAGCCTTCTATTTAATGAATTTGATTCCTTTTCATCTTGTGTCAAAAACTTGTCATAACTATCAATTTTCAATCCATCTTCAAAATGGCTAAGTGTTGCGAACTCGTGTCTGCTATCTTTTGGGCATTTACCCATACATCCAGGGTACAGTATCCTTCATTTACATCTAATCTAAGCTTTAATCAATCAAACCTTGACAAGGTTGCATCATTTGATCTTCTTGAATTAGATATTTCTTCAGTTGTCTTCATCATATTCTTTTGCTTCACCCAAGGTTAATGGTGGAAACTAGAGCTTCCTCTCACAAGAAATCAGGGGAAACATCTCATACCTTTCCTTTGACTCATATCCAGGGTCCAACTCTTGAACAACTATACAATTTTGGTCTTTACGAAGATGACGGTCTTGGCAACTTTCGATTAAAAACTAGTTACATTCCTCCACCATCAACACATGAAGGTAATCAACAAACTCCTTGATCTATCTCAGGGAATCTTAAAACTCCTACCATGTCTCAAGTAGGGACAAACCATGGCTCTCAAAGAGCCCAATCTCAACATGGTGTAGATCAAGAACCCACACCTGAAGAAATTGCTCAGTATCAAAATGATGATGACTTCAAAAGAATGATGAAGCATTTCTTGAAAGAAGATAAAGAAACATACTTTTTACAATTAGCTCATCAAGGAGCTAAACTTCCTCCCAATTTTAATGTGGAAGATATCATTACACATGAGGAAGAAACTCCTATTTTGGCTATGATGAAACAAATTCATGCCATGCAAGTAAAAATTAACAAAATGGAAAAAGAAAAAGAACCTAAGGAGTTCTCCATGGAGGCCCTATGTCCTTTTCCATTCAATAAAGACTTGTATATGCCACCATTCCCTAAAAGGGTGGAAATGTCAAAATATGATAAGTATGATGGAAACTCTGATCCTCAAGATCATGTCAAAGAATTTTGTACTCAATCTATGGAGTTCATACATGAACCGACCTATCTAATGCATCTTTTCCCTCGATCTCTGGGAGGGGCAGTCATTCATTGGTTCTCTAGGATGCCTCCTACAATCAAAACCTTTGAGGAGTTGATCAAACTATTCTATTAGCAATACTCCTACAACATCCAACATCTTGTCACCATGATTGATATCTACAATCTCAAACAATATCCAGGAGAACCATTCCTGACATTTCTCAAAAGATGGAGAAAGAAATTCTCTCATATGCTAGGCCTATTCTAGAAATGGAGAAGCTGGAAATCTTCATCAACAATCTTGTTCCAAAAATCAAGTACCCTTTACAAATGCAAAATCATACATCTTTTGACAAGATGGTAGATAATGCAATCAAAATTGAAAAAGTACTTGTGAAAAAAGGAGACGTCACACTTCAAAAGGACAAGTATGAATCTAGTTCTAAGGACAAGAACAAAAATTGGAACAAGAATAAGGGCATCATCATAGATGGCATTATTGATAATCATGCCCCATCTAAGGCACCTACCTTCAATCTAACCATTGGTACTCAAGCCATCAAAGCTTCAAAAAAAAAGGTATCTAAATCATCTCAAAAGAAGCCAGAATACAAATCTTGGTCTGCTGATAATAAATGAAAGTTCACTCCTCTTGGAGAATCTTTGGAATCAGTTATGAGAACTCTGTTGGCTAATAACATCATCTCTTTGCCTAAGATCCAACAATCTGATCCTGATCCTAAGCTGAAATGGTGGAGAGAGAATGAATTCTATGATTTCCATCAGGGTAAAGGTCACAAAACTAATAACTGCTTGCACTTGAAGCATACCATTCAAGACAAGATTGATAGTGGAGAAATCACGACTGACAATCCTAAAATCAATAATGATCACACAGCATTCACTGAACCATTTCCAAAGCATAGCCAAGGAGATTCATCTTCTCAGCCTAATGTGGGTGCTAAGGTCAATTATGCCTATCTGGGAAATAATACTATTATCAATATGGTTGAACCAAGCCTATCTAAGCATTGTAATGTCATCACAATTATAAGAAGAGATAGAGAAAATCAATCAGCTAACGCAGTTACTCAATCACAAGCTCAGGCACACCTACAAGGACAAATCCCAAATCAATCAAATGTCCCTAAGGTGCCTTTCAATCTGTCTTCCACTTCTAAACAAAGGGCAACATCTAAATCTTCAAATCCTAAGGACACGAGGCCTACTTCATATAGTATCATTCAAAAACTCCAACATACTAATGCTAAAATCTCCATGTTTGGGTGGCTTCAGATATCTCCTACTCATAGAGCCATTCTAGACAAAGCTCTGCTTGGATCCAATGTTCCTGATAACCTTGATTTAGACAGATTCCAGGCTATGGTTGGTCATCTTACATCTCCATAGTATATCTCCTTTTCAGAGGATGATGATAACTCCTTGAGTCATCTGCATAACTAGCCCTTGCATATTGAAGTCTTGATCCAAAACCATCATGTCAAATGTGTGTTGATAGATGGGGGCACTAGTCTGAATATTTGTTCTTACAGCTTGATCACACAATTGGGATTTTCAAAAATAGCCATTGATCCTAGAAATAAAATAACTATCAAAGCATATGATGAAGAAGAAAGATCCTCCAAGGTAACAATTGTCTTGCCTATCAGAATAGGTCTTGTCATCAGAGATACTATATGTCAAGTTCTTGATATCCCTTTGGCTTACAACATCCTTCTTGGGAGACCCTGGATACATGAAATGAAAGCTATTCCTTCTACATACCATTAGTGCTTGAAATTTCCTTGTGAGAAAGTAGAGGTAACCATTCTAGCTGATGTGTCAACAACTTGCAATGCATTAAAGGAAAATGCGGATAAACTTGTTCCTAATAACAAAGAATCTTCCATTAAGAAAATAGATGTAGCATCCACCTCTAAGATGGAAGATATTGCAAAAGAGGTCAATATCAAAGAAAATGGTATGGGAGAATATACTATAGAGCCAGTCTTGTCTTTTACATCTCCCCCTATCTTGCCTAAGTCTTATGGGCAAGCTAAAAAATAGTTCAAACCAAAATCTAAGGAACCTCTTGAAGCATATAAAGGAAAATTTTTTGTAGATAAAGCCCCTAAGCAAGAATTTGAAGAAGATGAAGTAGTACTTGCATGGCTTTACAAAGATGAACCTAAATACCAAGTTGTTCCACCTAGTGACTCTAAAGTATCAAAGGTTCCTTCTAAGTCATATGGCCCAGGGGATAAACTGATAGCTAAGATGGGATATAAAGGAAAAGGACCTCTAGGACTACAGGGTAAAGGTCTTCTATCACCTCTTGAACATCATGGTCTAGCCAACAAAAATACGATAGGTCTAGGATACATGAAGAAGCCTTTCTATCTTAGCAAGAACTCCCCACATGTTCTAGAAAAAATTGAGCCTTCCGTAGAAAATCAACTAAAGGAGGAAATAACTGAACAATCTGATAGTGATAATTCAGACACCACTAATGAGCTCATTCCTTATGAGTGTTTGCCTAAATGAAAGATCTCCTTGATGTTGAAGATGATCCAATCAAAAGAATTAATGTAGTAGAAACACAAGAACCTACTGTAAAGCAAGAGATAGTTGCAACACAAGAACCAACTAATCTCAAAGACAATCAAATAGACAAAGAGGAAGGTGGTAGTTATTTTGAGACAAATTCTCATGAGTATGAATTCAAATCAGAATCTAAGGGTAAGCCTTCTTGGGGTATTCATCCTAACTTTACTCATGTTCTTAGATTTCCTAGAGGCATAGATGAAGAATCTAATGACTATGAATGGGGAGCCCTTCCAGAAGAAGATGAGCTTATTACAGAGAAACATGTTTATGTTATTTACCAATATGCGCCTAAACCCAATGTAAGTCTAGAGTAAAATGATGAATTTTATCGAGTTTGATCCACCAATGGCTGAAGTTGACTATCATAATGACATTGAACCTATTCATGAATTGAATGTCTTAAGTTGTAACATCACCTTTGAATTCAAGTGTCGGGTTAGGACCAATGATGATAGATCCATATCTGTAAACACTCTTTCCCAATCTTTCACCACTTTGACTATCCAACATCCTAAACTTCTTGATCAAACCTCCACAAACCTGAGCCATGGTATTTATACCTTCTCAAATGACTACGCCCTTGCTTGCTACCTCAATGTAGTTGAGCCTATGAGGACTTCCATCAGTGAACCAAACGTTAGCATGATGGAGTTAGACATCAAGTATCTTAGTCAGAAAAATAAGAATAAGAATAAAAAGAAAAGGAGTTCTGAGGGTGAAAACCACTTTGTGGCAGTCTCAAAACCTACAAAAGTAAAACTAAAAGACATATCTGAAGGTGAAAACCTCTCTAAGGTGCCTAAGGATGAGATATTTGATGTCCTACTGAGTCATTTATAGGACAGATCTCTAGTTCTAATTGAGCCCACTCAATCTATCAACTTGGGAATAGAAGAGGAACCATAGTTGATCCATGTAGCACAATCTTTATCAGAAGAAGAAAAGAAAACATTTACAACATTCCTAATAGAGAATAAGATCAACTTTGCATGGAAATATTCAAATATGCCAAGGTTGGATCCTAATCTTATAATGCACCATTTATCTATAGCTCCTGGAGTAAAACCAGTTAAACAAAAATTAAGAAAGATGCATCCTCATGTTGCACTCTTGGTAAAAGTTGAATTAGAGAAACTACTAAAAGTCAGATTCATCTAAGTTATTGATTATGCAGAATGGATCTCTAATATTGTACCTATTCGAAAACCAAATAAATCAATCAGAGTGTGCATAGACTTTGGAGATGTAAATAGAGCATGCCCTAAGGATGATTTTCCACTACCTAACATTGATATGATAGTGGACATGACTGCGGGCTTTGAAATGTATTCTTTAATGGATGGTTTTTCTAGATATAATCAAATAAAAATTGCTCCAGAGGATCAAGAGAAAATTGCATTTACATGTGCATGGGGTACCTTCTATTGGAATGTCATTCCATTTGGGCTTAAAAATGCTGGTGCTACATATCAAAGAGCCATGACATCTATTTTTCATGACATGATGCATAGGACTATGGAGGATTATGTTGATTATACTTTAGCAAAATCTATGATTAGAACTGAACATCTAAATGACTTGAGCAAGATACTAGATAGAATGGAAAAATTTAGTCTCAGACTAAATCCTAAGAAGTGTGCTTTTGGTGTCACTTCTGGAAAGCTCTTAGGATACATAGTTTCAAAGAAGGGCATTGAAGTTGATCTAGCTAAAGTAAAGGCTATAATGGAGATGCAACCTCCCAAAAACATCAGTCAAATGAGGACATTGCAAGGAAGAGTTCAATCTATCATACGCTTCATATCTCAGCTAGCAGACATATCACAACCTTTTACCAAAACATTACATAAAAGTATGACATTTTCCTGGAATGAAGAATGTGAGAACAACTTTAACCATATCAAGAAGTATCTATCAAATCCTCCTATCTTGATGCCTCCCATTCCAGGGAAGCCTTTGATCTTATATGTCTCTGCTACAGATACATCACTGGGGGCATTGCTTGCACAACATGATGAGAACAAAAAGGAAAGAGCTATAAAATATATCAGTAGGACATTGGTAGCATATGAAAAGAATTATTCTATGGTTGAGAACGCTTGTCTAGCTATGATCTTTGCATCACAGAAGCTGAGACATTACATGTTGGTACATACCACTCATTTGGTAGCTAAGATTGAACCACTAAAGTACCTACTAAGAAAAGTTGCCCTCACAGGTAGATTAGCTAAATGGGTCATGCTCTTAAGTGAATTTGACATTGAATATGTTGAAAGAAAAGCTATAAAAGGCTAGGTTATTTCTGATCAATTAGAAAATCCACCTATGATTGATGATACACCAATGCAAATGGAATTTCTAGATTCCTCTACCATGAATCTTTCTTCCAGAGAATGGCAGTTATTCTTTGATGGCTCCTATACATAGAATGGATCAGGAGAAGGCATATTATTTATAATTCCTCAAGGATACTCCATACCTAAAGCATTCAAATTAAATTTCCCTTGCACAAACAATATTGCAGAATATGAAGCCCTTCTTAATGGCATGAAACTAGCAATTGAGTGGAGAGTAACAAAGATACACATTCATGGAGACTCTCAACTTGTTATCCATCAAGTCAATGATGTGTACCAGACTAAAGATGAAAATCTTATTCCATACAAAAGAATGGTAGATGATTTAAACAAGTATTTCATATCTATCACATTTGAGAAAATACCTAGAATAGAGAATAAGGCTACCGATGCAATGGTAACACTATCTACTTTATTATAGTAGCCTAAACATGAGCTACGCTATGAGTTCCTGGTGGAAGCACTATCTTATCCTGCATATGATTCCCCTAAAACCAGCATGATATACACTGTTGTTGGTCATGATTCATCCAGTTATAAAAACCTATTCTCCTATCTCAAAGACCAAACCATTCCCAATACCTTCAACTGCCATGAAAAGAGATACCTTATCTATAATACCTCCCGATATGTCATCATTGGTCATGATCTATACAAATGAGTTCTAGATGGTATGCTAGTTAGATGTTTAGAATGGGAAGAGTCTCAACGTGCGTTAGAGGAAGGCCATGATGGTATTTGTGGGTCACACTCGAATGGTTTAACACTAGCTCAAAAACTTATTATGATTGGGTACTATTGGGCTGAAATGGAGAAAGAGTCTATCAAGTTTGCTAAGAATTGTCAAAAGTGCCAGGTGCATGGAAACTTAATTCATGCTCTAGGGAGAGATCTAATTCCCTTTACTACACAATGGCCTTTTCACCAATGGGCATTTGATCTTATAGGAGCTATACATCCTCTTTCTTCTAATGGACATACCCATATAATCACAGCTACAGATTATTTTACAAAATGGGTAGAAGCAGTCCATTTGACACAAGCCACTAGAAAACAAATATCTATGTTCATATTGAACTATATCATATGCAGATATGGGATACCTCATTCCATAATTATAGATAATGGTGGACAATTCAAGAACAAAGATCTAGATGATTTATGTGCTAAATTCAAAATTACACAACATTGGTCATCTATCTACTATCCTCAAGGGAATGGACAAGCAGAGGCTTCTAACAAGAATCTATTGAAAATCTTGCACCGTACAGTTAATAAAATAGGAAGAGACTGGCATCTCATGATCAATCCATCTCTTTGGGCCTACAAAACAAGTATTAGAACACCTCCTGGGGCTACACCTTTCACTTTAGTTTATGGGTCTGAAGTGGTACTGCCTATTAAGGTTGAAATCCCATACTAAGAATCAGAATGCATGGTCTAGTAACTGATGATGACTAAAAAGTGTCTAGGTTGCAAGAACTTGAACTACTAGATGAGCACAGACAAGCAGCATATGATCATCTCAGAGTATATTAGAAAAGAATGTCTAGAGGCTACAACAAGAAAGTCAGACATCAAGAATTTCAGGTTGGTGATCTAGTCTTGAGAGAGAATCCTAAATCACATCAAGAACGCAAGGTGAAGTTTGAACCCAACCGGTTGGGTTCCTTTGTTGTCACTGCTACTTTTGGCTCTAGTGCCTATAAACTCTCAATGACTGAAGGAGAACAGCTTTGAGAACCAATCAACATTCTCCATCTAAAGAAATTATATGCCTAAGGCATTTAGTCTATGGTAAAATGTCCTAAAAAAATCTTAAACATTGGAAAAAGTCCTAAAAAATGAACATCTTGGTGAAAACCTAGCAATAGGCACCTTGATGATTCACAAAAAAAAGTAAAAAATATCAAAAATACAAAAAATTGAAAAAATGAAAAGTACAAATTTTTTTTTTTGAAAAAATGAACAATACAAAAAAATGAGAAAAAGAAAAAGTGCCTTGGTGAAAACCCAGAAATAGGTGCCTTGGTAGCAAAAATAGAATCTCTACCAAGATGGTGAAATTCTAGTTAACGAGTGCCACTTGTTTCAAAATGCTCCATCTATCAGCACAATCTTGGTCTTTCCCAGCTTTTAGTCTTGCTTTAGTTTTTACATATCTCCCAATTTGTTTATGCATTCCTATTTTCAATAAGTTGGTCTATACACCAATCAACTCAAGCGTTTGTATCCTATCAATGCTTAACACTTGGGGACAATCAAAGTCATATCTTATGATCTCTAGTACATCTTTAGATTGTCATATCTAGTTAGAGTCCTTTGAAGCTTCATCTGAGTCAGTTAGTCAGTCCCCTCTCTAGAAAGGATTTTGCATCTACAACAATGCAATCAAACATCAAACTGAAAACAATATATGCTTTTCACATGCTTTTATCTCCTTAGATGCTTACTGATTCACATTGAGATTGTTGCATATTTTGTTCCCACAAGCTCTTCAATGATGTTCTTTACAAGATTTAGAGAGTGATGACTGGGGGCATAATCTTTTCTTTGTTTTCTTCTTGTATGTGAAAATCTAACAACTTTGGAAATTCTAGATTGAAATGGTGTCCGATTGTAAGAGCCTCTATCTTGAATTGGATGGCCATGTGTACCTCAACCATTGATACCCAGAAAATTCAAGGAAGTTTGATCTAACTATTGTCTTTTTTGAGTGAGTTCTTTCTCCTATTGTGAAATGTGATCTTACCTAAAGATGTGAATGATGAAGGGTCACTACGGGTAATTCACATTGGATTTAGAATGATCTCTTGACTGTTTGATGTGTTTGTACACAAGGCATATTCTAGTCATCATGATGTCTATGTTTTGATGCTTATACAAATTGCTATATCAAAATGGACATGATATTCAGGTCATCCTAGCATTTGTGCCTTGGTGCTTATATCTAATCCAACATTCCAAAAATAAAATCAATATTCATATTTCCATGGTTGCCTAACCAGTGGATGTTGTATTGATCCTTACGTATGAAAATTGATATTCATATTTCTATGGTTTCATAACTAGTGGGCATTGTTTTCATTTATCCGGTTACCTAAAAATTTAATGATGAAATCGACCGACACATGATCAGTGACTAGGTCCTAGGTCTTAGGTTGCATTTTATTTTACATGGTTCTTTGCATTTTGCATGTTTGCATGATCTCACAAATGGCTATGTAAACTTCAATGCTTAAATGATTCTTCTATCACCTCTTCAAATCTCACAAAGAGCTGACACTTAACTCGAAGGTCTCTTCATGGAATCGCAAGCATTTATCCTCCTGGGTTAAACATCCTTTTGACATAAGACTGAGTACTTGTCTTCATCAATTCCTGCAAAACATATCATGTGTATCATTACATTTACATTTCATATCATAACCATCTATTGCATTACAATACATCCATGTGCATAAGCATAAAATCATACATACATCTTTTCATAATCAAAACACATTTGCATTACATGCATACATATGAAAGAAATCATTGCATTGCATATATCCATACATAAATTCTACACTACTCATAGCATAAGCATCACATGATATCATCATAAATCAAAACATGACAAGTACAAATGAATTCATAACCAAAATATCGATCTCATATATATATCAAAATTCTCAAACTAGTCAGGGGTGCACTATTGGCACAATGTACAAAAGAATATGCTCATGTGAGCTATCAAAGTCAGATTAGTATATCAATGATCAAAAAGAGCACATTATATTAGAACATATCAAAATAGATTAGTTGTCAGCCTGATCCTCTGCATCTGGTGGAGGTGGAGGCGGTGCATCTAGTATTGCCTCTACTCTAGGTGCTCTGGCTCCCTCTGATGCCATCATGTACTGGGAGTATGTAGGGACTCTCTATGTAGCAAGAACAATAATGTAATCTATGGACACATAGTAAGCTATCCTTGTAGTCTGATGAATCACCTCTGCCTATAATCTCTGCACCTTGGCACGAAGCTCAGTGCATTGTCTATCTTCCTCTATATATCTCTCCTCCCACCACACACTACAAACCTTTAGATCCCTAACCTATAATTTGAGCCATCTGATAGTCTCCTATGGAGTAAGAGGAATAGTAGGATCAACATCGGCTGCTGGCATCTTAGTATCTGGGGTAGTCTACTCTGTGGTCTCTGCTCTCTACACCTTACAACATCTAACCTCTACACCTAGATTAAATCCTATATCAGATCAGTACCACCACCAACAACCTACTCTGCTACAAGTACCTCATCATCTATGCCAACACTCCCTAGAGTACCACCCTCTCCCCTAGTCTATCTATGAGAACCTATAGATTTTCCTATTGTGGAACTAGTGGGATGAGGGTTTCTCATCTGTCGTGATGGTCTTTGTAGGGGAGCCATCGCTTTAGGTCTCGAAGGTGTAGGATGCACAATAGGAACCTGTGTGGGTCTGGGACCTTGTCTCATCGGTGCTCTGGTCACATCCATAGCCTCCTCCATGGAGGGTATAAGCTCTGTAGGATCTGAGAACCTATGGATAGGATGGTCAGCAAACTAGGTAATGAATCCATCTATAACTCCAGCATCAAGTACATCTGGTCTGTACTCCCAATCTCTACCAATGATAGCACTATACTCCTATGAACAAAAATCATAAGAGAGCCTCATGGTCCATCTGAGTCCAAGCTCACAAGCTATCTAAGCATAAGTGGCATAATCTTCTAGTGCATCCTGCACTCATCCATACTGCCACCACACTTGGGTGATAATGAATCTCTCTAAACAGGAGGATGACCTCCCAATTAGCACATGGCTCTAAAAGAAGAAAATAAACTACTCTCGTGCAATAGGCCATGGCTCTATACCCACATATGGTCTCCATTGAAAAAAAGTCATATCATCGACGCATCACCTCTAGTACTCTACATGGCCCATCCCCCCCTGTATGACATATCCAGCATATATATATGTAACAAGCACCTGTGGCTACCTCTGTGAGGTACATACTAGTCTCAAAACTAGGATATGCTCCCACACCTAGATCTGTAAAACTAAAGCTGCAGATACAAAAGACTTGCTCTCTTGATACACTACCTCATGCATCTTAGAGAACATATGGGGCAACAAACACTGACCCCAAGCCAACTCAGAAGGTGTCACCATCAGCCATGCAACCATCAGGGCCCATCCCATCAATAAACTATTCTAATGATGGTCAAACATGATAATACCTTCTATCATCCTCGCAATAATACACTCTAGCCGGTGCGTCTATCCATAGCGCTGCACTAAGGTTTCCTAGGAAATGGAGGCAATCATCTGAGTATCATCTCCAAAGAGATGTCTAAATGCTAATAGACCTAAGTTCCCCAAACTCACATACTTTGGCTGCCAGCCTACATGGAAAGGAATGCACAATATACAATACACATCCTCAAGGGTAACAGTGATCTCCCCAGTTGCAAGGTGGAATGTCTAGGTCTCCAAATGAAATCTCTCAATCAGAGTAGTCAAAAGTCTATGATTTACCCTAATCTTGGGTAAATGAATGAGGTACTCAAATCCATAGGAAGCAAGGTGTACCCTCATAGGGTCTGGCAGTGACAGACATAATCTCTGAGTAGCTAGATGTGAAATTTGTACATGAACATCTGGATATATGACCTACACAGTATAGAAATAGGGAATCCTATCAGTAATATGGTCACAGAATGGGTTACAAGGGCAAGAATTGAGTAGTTCAATATTTCACAAGGTAGGTTAAAAGGTCAGCAATCGTGCTAAGAGATCAAGAAAATAAAAAATTTGACCTAGTAATGAGTTTTTGGCTCACTATTTTTCATATGACATTTTAGACTAGCAGGGAAATTCGTATGAGTTTCTACATCATACAATACGACAAAGCATAGTGATATGACAATGCATTCCTCCTCGTATGGTTTATCAAGGACCTGATGAAACATTGTACGACTCTTGGGTCCCTCTGATACAAGTTTTGTGGGTTAATGAAATGACAACCTATCTACAATTCAAAAGTTGTACGAGTCTCACTGGAGAGTCGTACAACTTTCCATGCATTCAAAAATTCAAAATTTAAAAAGCGTACGAAAAATGCTATAAATGCTATAAATCATGGAAAATTTGACTTTTCAGAGAAGCAAAGAGGTCCACCTACTGGATGTCCATACTACCGAGGTCTCTGGTGTCTCCAACTGCCCTCAAATAGATGTGAACTCATAGATACCTTTGGTTCTGCCATTTTCTCACTCATTTTCTCACTCAGAGGGATCCACAAGATTTCTAAAGTCAAAAGGTTGAAATGAATTGAAAATGACCCTTCCGGCCTTTATATAGCTTTTGACCTAATTTTCAAAAGTGCTCTATTTTTCATGAAAATTGCACCCCTGGCTAATTTTGACATTCTGAACCCATTTTTGGGATCAAAATCAAAATTTGAGATCATTTTCTGTCAAAATCATGATTTAAAATTTTCAGACCTAGGACAGTCTACTACTTGCATAATCGACCTTCAATCATCACATAAATCTAGTATTCAACTTAACTGACTATCTTACATCAAACTATCAAAATTTCAACTCGGTCAATTATGGTCAACTCATGGTTTAACCTAGTCAAACTTGGTCTTCTGGAACTCCAAACGATGCAGAATGTATACTCGAACATGTTTAACCACTTCTCCAATCAATTAACATGCTTCTGAATTATTCAACGCTGAATTTTCTTGTCAGATTTCAATTTTTATCCCGAAGGGGGCATGGTATTGCATCATCATTCAAAGTCTATAATCTAAATTTTAAATCATATCTTTCCTCGGTAATCAAGACAATGACCACGTCTAGTTGCTGATTCATCAAAAGACCTCATCACTTGGGGCAAATCAATCATCGCTTGGGCATATCAGATTCATCGAGATCCATATCAACCCGGTATTCTCTTAATCTTGTAAACTATATCAGTCTTTTGTAACCATTGGTTCATTAGTGTTATTTCCTTGGTTCTTCATAATTGAAGGGTTCAGATGTGATACCAATGTGATTCTTATCGACAATCAGGTCTGAAATCGGTCACTCACTTCTTCATAATCATAAGGTTCAAAATCAGGCATTTTGACACTTTTTTGCAATCATCGGTTCATTGTTGTTATAGTTAACATTATCTTTGGTCATTCGTGACCTAATATCTTTGAATCTTTGAATCAATTTCTGTTTCATATCAATTTCAATTATAAACATCAGTTTCAACATCATATACAGACTATCTTTGAACCACTGCGCTTCACACAACAATTCAAAGAGGGGCAAAATGTAATACCCCAAACATGGGCTATAAGTTCATTAACCTCCTACATCAACAATTTGAATGAAATCAACATCGAAGTCCTAACTTAAGGCACATCGGCACATTATCGAATCTTAATTGATTATCCTAAATTCCACATTAGGGCATATTCCTTATTCCTGTTTATCCTAATTATCTTTAATTTAATGATTATTTGGCGATAAATCCTATTTATCCTAAAGTTTGATTAATTGAATATTCTAAATATTTAATTAATTAGATTTAATACTGCCACTTAATTATTTAATTGGATTTAATTATATTTATTCCTAAATTGTATTATTTCATTTTGACAATAAATCAAATATCCTATGACTAATTGATTAAATTCTTATTTAATTAATTAATGTCAATTGTCAAATTTAATAATATAGTTTTTGAATAAAAGTTTGATTTAATAATTGATTAACCCATAAATCAATTATTTTATTTTTAAAATCCGTTAAGTTGAGGATAAATCACTTTATTTATTAAATTAATTCATAATTAATTATGCACATCCCAAGAAATAGTTGAACTTTAAATCAGAAAATCAATTCAAGTTGTTTTAAAAATAAACTCAACTCTCTTTTGAGTTGAAAGTTGATATCAAGTTCTGATTTAAATCAAAAAGCTGATTTTGCATGATTTTGTGAGTTAATCTATCTCTAAATTCTTGATAACTCAAAAATCAACCTGAGTTTATCAAGAGTGATTTATGGCTTTTTCCATGCACCTCCAAAGTCCTAGATTTCTATAAATTAAGGCCTCAGCTCTTCATTTTGGATCAATCCATGAATTGCATCCTCACGCTGGTGAATTGGTGATCGAAGAATTAATCTTTGCAAATCAAAGTTGTGAAATTTTCATTATTTTAAGAATTCATATCATTTAGCATATCATTGTTAGATTAATTGCATGTCATATCAGTTTATTTCATCTCATTGCATAGAAAATCCAAAAATATAGATTAATTTGCTTCATCTCATATCTAGATTTTGCATTCAAATCCTTCGTTTAGGTGTCATCAAGGTCACTGATCTTGGTCCAATCTAAGAATATCATACTTGCACCTACTAGAAGGCAGTAAATCACCTGGTTAGATTAGTTTCCATTTCACTGCATGATTTTGATTTTAACTAACCTCTAATGTTTTACTGAAGTGTTGTGTCTACAGCTAGGTACAAAATTCACACACACAAGATTCAATCTCCAAGACTTCACAACAACTTCCAAGGCTATTTCTACTCTCCTATGGCTCTAAATTTGAATGCAATGAGAAATCAAATGACTTATGTGTACTTTAAAGTGGAAAATCCACCATTAATGCACGTTGCGTAAACCAGGCTATCACTTCAAAATTTCAAACTCGAGCTTCGCTAATAGTCAGCATGTGTGCTCTTGCACGAAGGTTCCTATACACTCCAAAAGCTTAAGTCCAAAGGTGCATACTCTGAAGATGAGTATACTAGCCACACAGGGGTCTAGAGCTAAATTAGCTCCCCCCTATGACCCTGGGGGCCATTTATGCAGATGTAGAGGATGCGTCCACTTGGGATGCATCCAATACATTCTCAACAACATTGTACTTCTTTCCTTCTAACCAAATCATGCTTGCATCATCTAATGCTTTCACAAACTTTACTTCTACTTCAGGATCCAAAACTAGTTCTTTAGTCTTTTTAGGGCTTTCTTGACCTTGCGTCCTTGATCTACAGAACCTTGAGATATGTCTAGCCTTGTTACAAGAGTAACAAATGACTGGAGGTCTATTATTCCTTGGCGCATTGACATGAGTCACCATTCTGCATGTTCTAGCTAAGTGACCATTATAGTTACATATCTAACATGTAACATTCTAAGAACTTCTAACATTTATCTGATTTTGATTTCTTTGATCTTGTTGAGTTCTATTCTTCTTACTAGCCTTTCAATTCCTAGCTCTATGACCAAATCTATTACATGAATAACAATAGCCATTAAATTTTTTTACCTCTGTACAATTTCTTACAATGTGTCCATGCTTGTTACAAGCAAAACAAGTGTGTTCTACTTGCTTGCGCTCATTGTTAGGAGAACCACTATTGTCTTCGGTTTGATCTTTAGTCTTCTCATCATCAGTAGAGTTCTTTTTTGAATCCTTTCTTGCTCACATATTGTCAATCTAATTTTGTGCTTCATTATATCCAATATAGCTAGTGTCTCCTTTGGCTCTTCTTGCATACAACTGAGATTCTACCAAATCAGCACTGGTGTGTAATTTGTCAATATAATTCTTTGTTTCTTTTAACTCAGACTCCAATCTTTATTTGCAATTCCTTAGATCCAAGATTTCCAAATTGTCTTCCCATAATTCTTCATTGAGTTGAAGGTTCTCCTTGACTTGTTCATTGTAGACATCTTGATTGTTCATCATTTTTTCATCAAATTCTTCAAGCTGACTTAACAAGGATGCATTTTCTTCACTAACTTCTTGACTTTTTCTTCAAGTTCACTATTAGAGCGTCCTTTCAAATCCTTTCTTAGTCTTTTGATAACTAATTGAGCATCACTGACTTTTTCTCTTAGTTCTTCAATTTCTCTTTCTGAATTGTCCAAGTCTTCAAGAGCGGCTTCAAGATTTTTCTTTAGATGTTTCATATCTACTTTGCCCATGATCTCCCCAAGTGGTTAAACTTCTTTGCTGAGGAATAGAGCTCTAATACCAATTTTTAGGAATGAGAACACTGAGAGGGGGGGGTGAATCAATGTTCACTATATTTTAACTTTGTACTTTAATATTTATGCAGAACATAAATGCTTAAGAACTAAATTAAACATTCACATAAACATGAAACATGAAATCAACACATGACACCAATATGGTTATGGGGAAACCCAAATAGGTAAAAACCCTGGTGGGACTACCCACTAATAATCTGCACTAGTGTTTTGTGATCCTTGTTAGAAGATCATTTACCATGTTAGGATTAGCTTTACAATGCTTTAAGTAAATTAGACCTTGTTCAGGGTCGCACCCTGTTAGGAGTCTTTTACAATGATCCCTGTTAGGGGAGTAGACTCACTGTCCTAGAGCTCACTACTCAAATGGTGAAAGCTACAACCTTTTGATTTAGATACACATTATATCTGCAGATGAACTATTCACTGTGACACTGCTTGTCAGATCAGTTCCTTTGGTGTGTTGATGCTTTGACCTCTAGCAAAGCTCTAATACATCTTATGCTAACTTCACATACCTCTACTCTTCTTATCACATCTCTCTTTCTACTTCCATACCGAATACAATGGGCACACCTTATATTTATGCACTTATACAAACAAAACAATTAGGTCGGCCCTATAACTAATTACAAACAATGCTTCCAAATGAATTGGCTTAAGTATGCTTACAATTATACATGTACATATGTTAGAAACCTAAATACAATGGGCGCATAGCCTTTACAACATTAAAACATAATCGCAAACCAAAATGCTAATTATTGGCTCTATGCTCTATTTGTTGCTGGCACACACTGGCTGTGCAACTTCAACTGACTGTAACTTTCACATCTTTACATATCTACTTATGTGCTCATAGACTAAGCATAAGTATAGTCTAACAACCTTAACTTCCAGGGTGCATACCATAGTTCATCCGTACACATGTGTGATGATGCTCTAAGTTGTTGGAACTCTATATTATGTCTAGTCTTCAACACCTAACTGAATTTTGATCTTTACACTAAGTGTGCTGACTCCAAACTACTATATGAATTTGTTTCCATAATGACAACACTATATCTAGTCATATACTTTAGTATAGACAACTTGCCAATAGGAAGCCATACATCGATTGTATTAGGGCTCAGTCTGATATTTTTGACTTGAAATTTTTTATCTCCTTATTGTATGTATGTATGTATGTATGTATGTATGTATGTATCATCTTAAAATGGAAGAACTTCCATGTTAAGAGTGTTAAGCCCTCTGAGTGAGTGGTCTGGTGTCATGTTAAGTGCCTTGATTGGGTCTTTGCATGGATCTGGCTTTCCCCCTATTTTGCTATTCTTTGCTCCTATTTTCTGCATTTCCTAGCATTCTAGATTGAGGTCCTAGGTTTTTTGACTTCAAGGTCAAAGATGACCTTGAGGGTTAATGAAAACCTAGACCCTAACCTAGGTCAGGGATGACCTCAACCCTAACTTAGGGTGGGGTCTACCTTGTCTTTGACCCAGGGTTCAAATTCCAAGATCCCATGATTTTCGGATGTCAAGTTTTGAAAATATTTGTTTTCCCGCTTCCGGGTCGGCCATGTTGGGTTTCAAAATGTTAAATCCTTAAATTTCATTTAATATGGGTCCATTTCTAGGGGTTAAGGTTAATTGGGATTTAATTCCCCAATGTCGGCCTTCTCTAGAGGTTTGTGACCTAGTTCACTATAAAAGAAAGTCTTCCTCTCTCATTTTCACATCTCATCTCACAATCTCTCAAGCTCTTAAGTGCAATCAAGCAAGAAAGAAGGAGAAGGAAAGAAAGAAAGCATTCATTCATCCTCAAGCCTAATCATCCATTCAAGCATTCATCAAGGAGATCCATTGTTAGCCATTGAAGGATTCAATCTCTTTGGAGCCCCCTTGAAGATCCATCCTTCCACATTCATCCAAGTCTATTCCTATGCAAAGATCCATTCAAGATTGGTGTTGAAGATCAAATGCCATTGATTTGAGACATCCTACATACTTCTACATTCATTGGAGCATCCCTACTTGTGGATTCAAGGATTTGAATCCTCTACAAGGACTTCAACATAAGCAAGGTAAAAAGTTCCATTTTCTTTGTTTATGCATATTACAAATTCAATTCAATTTCAAGGTTGATTCCAAATTGGGGTTTGACCAAGGCAAACCCCTCCATTCAAACAAAAAAAAACACTCTTTTTCTTGTAGGTACAGGTGTGGAACTACGGATCTGAGCTTGGATTTGGATACCCTTTCCGGTGAACTTCTAAGATTTGCAAACAAAGTCAAAGTTGAACTTCAAAATCCCAAAGTAGTCTTTGACCTTTTATTGGGTCAAAAACTACCTGTTGTTAGAAAGATAAAATTTTCCTGGGTTTTCTTTGCCTTAGTATTTTCAGCCCAAAACAAGTTGCAGAATTGCCCAAAACTACACAAACACCAGAAATTGGCATTTTCTAGATCTACCCTACTTTGAGGTTAGTACTTGTCTTTCAATTATTTCAGATTTCAAGCATATACTCTTCATAGAAAAATATAAGATCTTCTTCTTCATTCATATTCTTCATAGATTGATTCAATTATGTATTAACCTTTTGGTTGATCAATCTAGATCTCTCCTTTGGGAATTTGGATTTAGTAATTGATCTCATATTTCCCACATATTTGAATAAGGTGAACACATTCCATATTTTAACATTATTCATTTTGGTGAACCCAACATACTTACTCTCCTTTATTTTGTAGAATTAGATGCTTTATTATGTTTTATGGTGTTAGATCTTGCATGTATTAGATTCCATTTATGTGTTTTCATCTCATATAAAATCAAAATATTTTGTGTTGGTTTAGTTATTTTCATTGCAATGGTTTATGAGCTTTACTACCTTTAGTCCTACTTAAAGCGTTCCAGTTAGACAAAGTCATAGAATCATGGGTGCCTTTGATCCTGAATCTTCTTCTCCTTTCCTTAGGATCCCGGATGATAATTTAATTCTTCATGATTCCAATCCTATGATGGAGCATAACTCTTCTCATTCATCTCATGATGAAGATGATGCTTTAAGAGTTCCTCCTGAACAAGTCCAAAAAATTTCCACTGAACTTGATAAAATGGGTAATTGGCTTCTTCAAGAAAACCATAATCAAGATTCTATTCAAGCTATAAAGGATCTTAAGAAATTCCTTTGTAATATTGATCAAAGTATTAACCTCTTGCGTGGTATTACTCACCTTGTGCATTCAAATGTTAAACCTTTAGCTGAAGAAGCTCAAGATTTAGGGTTGATTCCTCTTGTTACTAGTGTCAAACCTTCTTCTAATCCTAGTATTCCTACCTATACTCCTTCTTTGGTGACTATGACAGTTCCCTCTATTCCTATGAGTGTTCCTCTTGTGTCCCTTCCTACATCACAACCTTCTTATCATAATGTTCCTTTTACTTATTCCAATCTGCTTCCAACTGTTCTTCCTAGTGTTCCTTTAGTTGTGTCTTCTATTCCTATAGCTTCTTACAATTTACCTAGTGTTTCTAATGTTTCTACCCTGCCTATTTTCTCTAATGATTCAACAATCATCAGTTTGGCTCAAACTATTTCATCCTTATAGCAACAACTTGAATCCTTAACTCAAAGTAAGTTTAGTGTTCCTACATGTGACATGGGAATCCCTTAGTCCTTAGATATCATTCATACTCATGTTCCTCAACAAGTTGATATGCCTCATCTTGAAAATTACAATAGAAAAGGAGACCTTGTTCATTATGGTAAAACATTCCAAATCCTTTGTAGTGATTATGCTCATGACCATAGGATTTTAGCCAAACTGTTTGCTAGAACTTTTCATGACAAGGCCTTACAGTGGTATTGTTCCTTGCCTCCTTATTCTATTGATTCCTTTCCTAAACTTGCCAATGCCTTTATTCAACAATTTCAAAACAACATTGGCCCGCAAGTGTCTTTGACCGATTTGATGCATTGTAAACAAAGTGCTAAGGAAAAATTGACTGAATTTATTGGTAGATTTAAGCATTTCCATGCTCAAATTTTCTATCCTATTCCTGATATTGATATTCAACGCATGTTTATTTCAAATTTACAAAAGGATATTAGAGATAAGATTCTGCTTACTGAATTTACCTCTTTTCAACAACTTTGTGTAGTGCTTCATCATTATCAATTACAAGTGAGTCAATTTGAGAGAAACACTCCAATGGCTCCTATTCTAATTGATAAGAGTGATGCTACTCCTAATCCAAACAAATTTTGAAAGTTCAACAATTATGTCAAGATAAACAAATAAGCAAATGCAGTTGCTGATCAAGTTGTTGTTGCATCTCACAATGCCACTTCTGCATCCACTACTTTTCAATTAAATCATACATTTACTCCCCTCTCTGAATCTTTACATGGTATTATGAATAGGTTGTTAACTACTAATATGATTACTTTACCTCCTATTCAACCTCTTTTACCTGCAATAATTTCATCTAAAGCTTTTGATCCTAAATCTTTTTGTCAATATCACCATCAGAATGGTCATGATACTGATAAGTGTTATTCTTTAAAACATAAGGTTCAAGACTTAATTGATTCTAATGCCTTATCTGTAGATAATCTTGATGGTAGTGGGAACAAATCTATCTCTCCTCCTAATTAAAACCTTCAAATCTATATGAATCATTTACCTATGCATGCTACTAATACCATTGCTCAGCCATCTTCTATGGAAATTGTGTATGATTCAAAGATGGATGACCTTAATCATGTTGTTAATCAAGTGGAGCATGTTGGTCAATCTCTATCTCCACCTCAACCTCAACCTTAGATTCAACCTCAAGTTCAAACTCAACTTCAACCAAAACCTAAGCCTAAATTGAAAATTGAAACTAAACCTCTACAACAACCTAAGCATAAAAGACCTCAGGAACTTTCGATTACCTTTGATGATTTTGAGACTATTAAAGCTCTGGATGGTCCCCTTTACATTTATGCTAGGATTTCCTGGATACCTACTCTTGGTTGTCTTGTTGATCCTACATCTTTAGTCCATGTTATTACTGAAGAAAATCTTTTTATGAAAAATTTTCAACATGATTCTTATGATACATTAGATGTTTGGATTCAAACTTGTAATGGTTTTCTTTATCCATCATTTGGTTCTATTAACTTTCCCGTTGAACTTTGTGGAAAAATTGTGAACACTACCTTTGTTGTTGTTCCTACTTCTGATCATTTTCAAGTTAAGCTTGGTTTACCATGGTTAAAAGCCATGCATGTTGTTGCTTCACCTATCCATAAATGTCTTATATTTGTTCATGATGATGAAGTGAAGATGATTAATCATAGTTTACATCAACCTTCTAGGCCTAGAGATTGTGCTGCTCTTGATTTCTTTTGGCCTTCATTACCTAATTCATGTCCTCCTCGACCTGATAATCTTTTCCATTCATATCAAGCCTATAAGCATCATAAGATTCTCGAATTAAGTGCACCTCCTATGGATCTTAATCATGGTCTTTTGCCTACACCTTCCATACCTCCTTTAACTATGGCTTCTAATTCTATTAATCAAGTTCCTACTAAACCTGATAATCATATTAATTTTCCTAAAGAACCTGTGAAGGATCCTGTGGTTGTTCCTCCTAGTTCTCATCCTATTTCAAGTAAAGAAAAATGGAATTGATCTACTAATGAACATCGTAAGAAGCATTGTGCTCATGCTAAAGCTTGTAATTCTATTCTTCAAAGATTTTACCTTCTTCGGATAAGATTATGCATGATGTTGTTACTAATGATGATGTTAAGATGTATGATTATGATGATTCTATTTGTATCTTAGATCCTATTTTGATTAATTTGGATGAAGAAGATACTCTCAATGATATTGATGATGTTAATGATGAATATGAGACTATTGACATTGACATTGATTTACCTAATATGCTTTCATCACAATTTATTATTACATCTAGTATCGAACATGATGATTCTCAAGAGGATCCTTGTTTGGAACTGGCTATCATTCCTACTCTATTGGATGTAGTCCCTCTTTCAAGTTACCCACCTTCCCTAAATGATATACAAAAAAATGGGGAGAGTAGGTGGCATGCTTGATCAACTTCTCCTTTGTGGTAGCTTTGTTGTGTGTTTTCATGTTGTACTATGCTTCTCCCGTGATGTGTTTGCTAAATGTTGTTAGATTCTTTTATACGACCCTTGTTACTCTATTGGCGCAAGGTGATAAAGGAATCGAACCTATTGTACAATTCCTCTATATGTATCTCTATTAAAATATATGTTGTATCATGTTATGTTGTAATTGTGCTATTGTTGATGCATGTTTCCTTATGTAATCTACTTGGATTCGAGACGTGGTAGCATTGATTCTTTTTGGTCTCCATGTCATGATCTGAAAAGATTCTTCTTCATATTTCTTATGTGATATTTCATCTTTTGTGATTGTAGTTCTACTTTCTCTTGGGAATGATGTCAATTCATTACCAATAATATCATATATATTATCTTATGATCATACTGACCCTACAATAGGTAGATCACTTTTGTGTTCTCTGCATGTCTATGTGGTATTTCCATTGATTTGTCTTCATCTAGGGGAATCTCACAGTGGAAACATAATTAGTGGAGTTGTTTATGTTTCCGTTAAAGCCATTTCTCCTATTAAAGTGTTAGCAATGACTTTAACATGGGGGCATATTCTCTTCTCACTTGTTGCACACACACACTTCTCGATATGAATATATTGTTTTTCAAGATATTGTTCTCCCTTTTTGGATTAGTGACTAATCCTTAAAGCATGGATTTATATATTAGGATCTATTGATCCTGCCAGTTTCAAAATTTTGATCCCTTAAGGTCGAAAGTGTCCTTAAGCCTGGATCTCTTTTTTCTTTTGGTTATTCTCTTACAGGATAGAATATTCCTAAGGGTGAATCCTTGATGGGTTGACTAGTGAGTAGCCACATTCACTAGGCAGTTCAATTCCATCTTTCCAATATCACCATTTCCTTGTGTGGTTCACAATGGGACATAAGTTCTCATTGGGTGAGATAATCTCTCTCTCTCTCTCTCTCTCTAGAGATGTCTCTCTTATTGTGATCTTGGAGTTAATGAAGACTTGAGTCGCTGGGGGCTTGATATTTCTCTTTGTCCCTTTGATTACGCTAAGATTATCTTTTCATTATGATCTACTTTACCAAGAGTTTGCATCGAGTCTATACTCTTGCTAAAGTAAGGGCTTAATGTATCATCTTAAAATGGAAGCACTTCCATGTTAAGAGTATTTATCCCTCTGAGTGAGTGGTTTGGGGTCATGTTAACCACCTTGATTGGGTCTTTGCATGGATCTGGCTTTCCCCCCTATTCTACTATTCTCTACTCCTATTTTCACCTATTTTTTTGCATTTCCTAACATTCTGGATTGAGGTCCTGGGTTTTTTGACTTCAAGGTCAAAGATGACCTTGAACCTAACCTAGGTTAGGGATGACCTTGAACCTGACCTAGGGTGGGGTCTACCTCATCTTTGACCCAGGGTTCAAATTTCAAGATCTCGTGATTTCTGGATGTCAGGTTTTAGAAATATTTGTTTTCCCGCTTCTGGGTCAACCATTTCAGGTTTTGGAATGGTAAATCCTTAAATTGCATTTAATAAGGGTCCATTTCTAGGGGTTAAGGTTAATTGGGATTTAATTCCCCAATGTTAGCCTTCTCTAGAGATTTGTGCCCTAGTTCACTATAAAAGGAAGCCTTTCTCTCTCTTTTTCACATCTCATCTCACAATCTCTCAAGTGAAATCAAGAAAGCAAGAAGGAGAAGCAAAGAAAGAAAGCATTCATTCATCCTCAAGCCTAAGAATCCATTCAAGCATTCAATCATTCATCAAGGAGATCCATTGTTAGCCATTGAAGGATTCAATCTCTTTGGAGCCCCCTTGAAGATCCATCCTTCCACATTCATTCAAGTCTATTCCTATGAAAAGATCCATTCAAGATTGGTGTTGAAGATCAAGTGCCATTTATTTGAGACATCCTACATACTTCTACATTCATTGGAGCATCCCTACTTGTGGATTCAAGGATTCAAATCCTCTACAAGGACTTCAACATAAGCAAGGTGAAAAGTTCCATTTTCTTTGTTTATGCATATTAAAAATTCAATTCAATTTTAAGGTTGATTCCAAATCAGGGTTTGACCAAGGCAAACCCCCCCTTAAAAATAACAAAAAAACTCTTTTTCTTGCAAGTACAGGTGCAAAACTGTGGATCTGAACTTAGATTTGGATACCCTTTTTGGAGAACTTTTGAGATCTATGAACAAAGTCAAAGTCAACCTTCAAAATCTTGAAGTAGTCTTTGACCTTTTATCGAGGTCAAAGACTACTTGCTATCAGAAAGATAAAAGTTTTCTAGGTTTTCTTCTCCTCGGCATTGCGAGCCCTAAATAGGTTGCATAATTTCCTGAAACTACACAGAGACACTAGAAATCAGCATTTTCCAGATCTTCCCTACTTGGAGGTTAGTACTTGTCTTTCAGTTATTTCAGAATTAAATATATACTCTTCATAGAAAAATATAAGATCTTCTTCTTCATTCATATTCTTCATAGATTGATTCAATTGTGCATTAGCATTTTCCAGATCTTCCCTACTTGGAGGTTAGTACTTGTCTTTCAATTATTTTAGAATTAAATACATACTCTTCATAGAAAAATATAAGATCTTCTTCTTCATTCATATTCTTCATAGATTGATTCAATTGTGAATTTGGATTTAGTAATTAATCTCATATTTCCCACATATTTGAATAAGGTGAACACATTCCATATTTTAACATTATTCAATATGTGATACCTAATTTTGTTTATGTATTGTGTACTTGTCTCATTTCCTTTATGCTTGTGGATGTATCTTTACTTTCTACACATGTATCAAATGATATGGATTATGTACTCATGTCTTCTCCTTTATTACTTGTAATGTGATTCTCTCATAGTTGTAGATTCCTTATGCTCTGATATATATGTTATTCACTTTATGACTTGAAATGTGATCCTTTTAGTATATTAGATATGATGATATGACTAACCCCTTGAGATGACAAGGAAGGGTGAAAGAGTAAAAGATCAAGGAGATGATAAAGACATGATTGAGAGAGAAGAAAGGATATACATGATCGATCGCACTAGACCAACTGATCACAAATCATGAAGGAGACTCTCTCAAAAATTGAATGCAAACTAAGAATGCACCTAATAGATTCAAGCTACCATGAATATGCAACTTGCAATTTGCAAGGTTTAATAGGTCCTTATTTCTATCATCAAGCCTTATCAAGGGACATTGCAAGATCATACAACCATCACTAGTCTTAACACAACTATGAAGATATGAATATGATCTATATTAGATAGAATGTAGGAACACATGTAAGCATCAAGACATAAGTGTCGAGATGACCTGAACATGGTTTCCAAGTTAGTGTTTGAAGATTATACTATTATCAAAGCATAAGTGCCAAGATAACCATGAGTATGGTCTTACATGATTAATCACAATGTAATAGTAAAAATATAGCTCTAAATCTCATGAGTGTCCAAGGGATCAAAGGAATAGACACCTAGGATCATTAAATGATACCCACATGAAGAAATAAAAGAAAATATGCCCCATGCCCCAATTCCTCTAGTCGTAACATCATGGAAAGACTAAGGAGGGAACACTAAATGAAAATCATCAGTCAAATAACACACAAATAGAATAAGTCATAACATGTCTTAGTTATTTGACCCTTGTTTTCGACCAACATTTTTGACGAACATGCAAAATGGTTTTTCTTAGTCGAAATGTAGAAGGAAAATTTTGATTTTTTTAATCCATGTCCATGTTCATCTAAATTTATATGACCTAGATGGTTCATCAAAATCTAGATGAACACGGGCATAACTTTAAAAAAAAGGTTTCATTTCAATTTATTATGTTGTACGACAGAGCAGAGCAGCACCATTACGCACCAAAGAAGAGTTGAAGGAGGGCCACAAACACCTTGAATTAACCACTTGTAAGTGCTCCCTAACTAAAGACAATCCTTTATTTAATACATGGTGTATTCAATTTGCAAATAGATGCAATAGATGGTATATTCGAAATGGCTCATCATATAAGTGCATCGTTCATTTGAAGCATTTGTTTAGCTTGGAAAATGGAAGTAGGTGCAAATTCTCCTAATTTTTGGTTTATCATACCATTTTTTATAAACCCTCTCTTGGGGATCGAAATGATGAGAGAAATGGCTCTATAAATAAACTAACTCAAATAGCAGGTAGAGTGTTTCCAAGGAAAGGCTTGTCGAAGTGTTTTAGGGGCTCACTTTAGGAAGTGACTACTGAGATTTGGGGGTAGAATGGTATTGGAGTTGATGAATAAATAGTCCACAGCTCCGAAGAACACCTACATGCAAACACTTGTCACAAAAAGAGAGAGAACCAAATAGTGATGGAGACCTGAACATATGGATCCACGAGAGTGGAGAAATCCTTGATGTGCAAAAACAAAAGTTGCAATCAATAATGAAATGTTAGAAAGGGTTACAAAGTGTTATGAAATCAATCCTTATAAAAGGAGATCATAACACCTAAAAAGGTAAAACTCTAGGTTGCATAATAATAATTAATAAAGCAATTAATTATTATATGCCTAAAGTTTAGCTTAAGTCAAAAGAGGTAATAAGTGACTTAATAATTAAATCAATAGGATTCAATTAATAAGAAAACACTTTATTACTCTAACACCCCCCCCTTAAGATAAACTTTGAGAGAAGCTAAAAATCTAGAAAGAACAACTAAAAGAAAATGGGTCCTAACAACAAAAGGCCTGATCAGGTACCCAAGTACAAAACAAAGTCTTTGTAAAGTGGAGGAATAGAGAAAACCACATGGGAAAAAATCTACTCCAAAAAGAGACCAAGACTAGTCTAAAGGACTGAAGAAGCCTCCAAAACTAGGAATGTTCCAAAAATTAGGAACAAAGATGAACAATTACAACATCACTGAAGCAAGAAATTGCAAACTTTGTCAAGAAGTAACTGCTGATCTGAAGATCCTCCACTGAAATATGACTAGGTAGAGAAGACTATAATCTGCATGAGTGCCCTCAAATGACACTACTCGAATTAGGAGGCAAACAAAGGCAAACACCTAAACTCAAATATACAAATGGCATAAACACCAAAAGTCTGAAGAGCTGATCAATCAAAGCTAGAAGAGTGCATCCAAAAATAGGAAAGAAAAGAGTGTCCATATGGTAAATGATCCATCTCACCAGAATGCATAGGTACTTAGCCATTACAACCACCTAGTACATAGAATCAAATATTGACTACATATCTCACACTATCAAACCAAGGAAGTAGTAGAACCAATAGTAGAAACCCCCCATACTACTAACAAGGGAGTAATGACATGTACACTAAAAAGATCATCTAATATGAGCTGCATGACAAAGAAGAATCTGAAACATTGATTGTGCAGAGATAGTACAAACACATATAGAGATACTTGAGGCTAATGTCATTAGAGGAATGCTCGCATGAAAAAAGATGGAAAACAAAGGAAAACATCAAAACCCCCTAGTACTTTATAATGGAGTGTGAATACATAAAGCACAAACATGTGCAAGATCCCATACATATAATAGAATGATACTTTATCTCAGTGCGTGTGCATCAAAGAATGCTACAAAAGTGAATTATACACTACTCAAAGAAGAGAAAAGGCTGTTGAAACAAAATAACAGCCTAATACGAGTCATCCCTCAAAGGGAAGAGATCCCAGGACTTGAAACATCCAAGATATCCACCAGACTACAAAAATGCAAGAATTTGAATAAAATGAACCTAGAGCAAAATTTTGAAAATGACTCATAGCACTAGAAATATCTCTAAACAAGCTTTCCAATGATATATCATTTTCCAAAAAATAGAGTCTGGATGCGCAAGATAGAGCCCCCAGAGTGTAGAATTGAACATCTAGCTTTGACAGTGAAAAAAACCATCTCAAAAGAAAAAGAAAAAAAATTAAACCTACATATCTAGAAAGATCTTGAAATCATCTTTCTGATGATATCTCATTTTCCAAATTTTGACACCGTATGCTCAAGATATGAGCAAAAAACCAAAAGCTGCACTGGAGGGCCCAAAGAAGGTGTCTGGAAGGATTTGAAGATGGGTGACATCAAAAAAAGGGAAAAATCAAACATGAAATTATCATATCTGATAAAATCTCTAAAATATCTTTCTGACAATATCTTGTTTGCTGAAAACGGAGCCTGGATGCAAGAGAAACAGATCCCGGAATGCAGGAGGTGTGAAACACCAAGATCACAGAGAACATCTGACTTTGACAGAAAAAAATGACATCAAAATGGAAAAATCATGAAACCATACTAGAAAAAATGGATCAATCTTAGAACCAGGTTTTTGACAATATATCACATGCCCACTTTTGATCCCATATGCCCAAGATAGAAGCCGATAACCAATAGGCAGTGCTAGAGGGAAGGCAAAATAGAAGCCTTACATTTGAAAGGCCGATGTGAAAAATAGAGGAAAAAAATTCAAATTCTAAAATTTTAGAAAGATCCACCTCTGAACCAGCTTTCCAACAAATTTATTTTTCCAAAAAATGATACCTGGAGCTCTAGTTACGCCCAAAAAACCGACTCCCTGTCTGAATTGTGTTAAAAAAACCATGCAATAAGCAAAAAAAAATCTTTAACCCTGGCAGTTAGGGTAATTGTCAGTCACCTCAGTGGTTACCACCGGCAGTGACTATGATGGTAACCATGGGCCGTTGGCGATAACGCCGGTGGTGACCGCGGCTTAATTGCAGGCCGTCGGTGGTGGTCATGGCTTAACCGAGGGTTGTCAGTGGTTCCCACTGGTGAAGCCACCCGCGGTGGTGCCTAGGTGGACGCTCGGCAGCACTGCCATTGTAAAAAAATATTTTATATTTTTTTTAAAGATTCATACTTCTGCCTTAGTATGCGTGCCAAGACGTATGTCTAGGTACACAAAAAAAAATTCTTCTGAGGCTAATTTGTCCAAAATCAACAAGTTTTATATGGATTTTGGGTATCTTAGACCTTCTGGATGTAATTGTGATGTCCGTTTGGGCCGGAGGTACTCCAAAAAATAGTGATTGCCTCAAGATCCGTGCTAGGGCTGATTGCAAAAAAAAATTCTCACAGATTCTAACTTTGTCCAAATTGGACAAATTTTATATGGATCTTGGGGATGCTCTGAATGCAACTACACGGTCTGTTTGAAGCCAATATGACCAGAAAAATAGGTCCCCCCAAATCTAATAAGAAACTCTTTGAAAATGCAGATCTGACGAACATGACCAAATCTCTCAGGAAGAGGATAGGGGCAAGAAGATCTGAAGCTCTGACACCATATTAGAGTTGATGAAAAATAACCCACAACTCCCAAGAACACCTATAAGAAAACACCTATCATAGAAAGAGAGAGAAGCAAATAGCTATGGAGACCTAAACATATGGATCCATGAGACATGAGAAAAAAATTTCTAACATTTCATTATTGATTGCAACTTTTGTTTTTGCACATCAAGGTTTTCTCCTCTCTCATGGATCCACACGTTCAGGTCTCCATAGTTGTTTTCTTCTCTCTCTTTCTATGATAGATGTTTGTATGCTGGGTTGTTTTTCATCAACTCCAATAAATGATGCTAAAATAAGGAGGCTAGTCGCTACCATAGAATGTTAGGGGCCTGGAGGGAATCTTAGTTACAGAAGGGGAAATCATGAAGCCACCTTATTGAAGCCCCATCGGTAAATTAAAGTTTGGCTCTAGTGCCTGAATAAGTATCTAGTACCCGACGGCTGCTTCAATTCTATATAAAATGGGAGATTATTGGGTTTCATGATCAAATAAGTTGTGTGGCTCCACACCCATCATCATCAGGATCTCAATCTCAATATGGGTTTGGATCATCATTTCTCGGGGCTACAAAGTGGAATGATTCAAGATTGTTCATTCAGGGTCCTCAAGAAGAGTTAGATCTTCTCTCCATTCCACATGTTCATTATTCTCCATGGTCTATTTCATTTCTTCAGCTCTGTTTCATTGCTTTAGGCTGAGATAGGGGCGACAAAACATCTACAAGATGTAATACCCCAAAAATGGGCTATAGGTTCGTTAATCTCCTATATCGACACATCGAACGAAATCGACATCGAAGTCCTAACCTAAGGCACATCTAAACATCATCGAATCCTAATTGATTATCTCAAATTTTGCATCGAGAAATATTCCTAGTAATATTCCTATTTATCCTAATTATCTTTAATTTAATAATTATTTGGTGATAAATCTTATTTATCCTAAAGTTTGATTAATTGAATATCCTGAATATTTAATTAATTAGATTTAATACTACCACTTAATTATTTGATTGAATTTAATTATATTTATTCCTAATTATTATTATTTAAATTTGACAACAAATCAAGATTCCTATCATTAATTGATTAAATTCTTATTTAATTAATTAAAGCAAGTTGTCATATTTAATGTTATTATTTTTTAATAAAGTTTGATTTAATAATTGATTAACCCATAAATCAATTGTTTTATCTTTAAAATCAGTTAAGTTGAGGGTAAATCACTTTATTTATTTATTTAATACATGATTAATTATGCACATCTGAAAAAATATTTAAACTATAAATCAAAAAATCAATTCAAGTTGTTTTAAAAATAAACTCAACTCTCTTTTGAGTTAAAAGCTGATCTCAACTTCTGATTTAAATCAAAAAGTTGTTTTTGCATGATTTTTTGTGAGGTAACTATCTTTAATTCCTTGTTGACTCAAAAATCAACTAGAGTGATTTATGGCTTTTTCCATGCATACTCAAAGCCCTAGATTTCTATAAAATCAAGGCTTCAACTCTTCACAAATAATCTCACAAGTTTGCATACTTACTTTGCCAAAATCATCTCAAAATTTTGCAAACTTATGCTGGCGAATTAGTATCTGAAGAATCTTGCGAATCAACCACGTTTGTGAGATCAATTTTGTTTTTCATATCAATTCTTAGAATCATTGCACATCATTTTTTCATATAGATTAGATTTCATATCATTTTTCATCATAATTGCATAGAAAAACCAAAAATATAGATTAATTTGCATCTAATTCATATCTAGATTTTGCATTCAAATCCTTCGTTTAGGTGTTGTCAAGGTCACTGATCTCAGTCCAATCTGAGAATACATACTCGCATCTACTAGAAGGCAGTAAATCACCTGGTTAGACTAGTTTTCATTTCACTGCACAATTTTGATTTTAACTAACCTCTAATGTTTTACTGAAGTGTTGTGTCTACAACTAGGTACAAAATTCACACACACATTTTTGGCACCCACCGTGGGGCCCTGAAATGGGTTTCCATTCAATTTCTATCAATTTCTATCATATTCTTATCATTTTCTATTTCGAGCTACGATATTTAATTTTTGTCTGTACAATTTTCCTACAAATTTTGTCAGAAACTCATCAGAGGATACCCAATGTCGTATGATAGTTGATTTGATCGAGGATCATACCACCAGAATCAAAGTGTCATTTGGAAGCTCTGTTGTCGTATGATCCTATACCCAGTGTCGTACAAGTTTCTGGACTATCATCTGGGAGGTGACCCACTATCGTACGAGTTTTAGTGCTAGGTTTCAATTGTTGTTTCACTTTTTTAGGCAGTTTCCCAGATTTTTTTTCCTAATTTGGACTGACAGCTAACATTAACGATTGAAATTTGTTATTTCTGATTGATTTTTGCTGATTTTGATAGGGCAAAAGCATGAGAATTGCCAAAAATAGGTAAGAACCTACTAAGCGCGTTGCGAGGAATTTAGGTAATCTTCTTAGCTGATAAAATTTTGATTTGGATTAAAAAGAACTCTTGCATGTCAAGCTTGTGTGACCTTTATTGCTTTCATATCACAGATTTTATTTTGGGCTATAAAAATGAACATAGATTTTATTTTCAGCATCTTTTTTACACATAGTAAATAGGCCCTATGAACACTATTCATGGTTCTTGAGAGAGTGGGTCTCCAATGAAACTCTTCTCAACAAAGGAATCCTTGTAAGTAGGGACGTTACTGAGAGTGACTCATGTTCTACTAGATTTCCGCATCTTTAGCTTCTGATTGATACATTCTCTCTCTGGAGAGGTTGATAAATCATGATTGGTTGACATCATAGATCTTTGTGAGATAATCTTGGTCTTAGCATGTCAAATTAATCTATCTACTTTGTTTGGGTTAAAAGTGAAAAGGCTAAAGGACTATGCTCTACTTCTTTTTTGGGTAGTACCAGAAACTCAGATCCTTGAATCTGGAACCAGTCTCCATGTGGTATATTTTGTGAGTCACCTTTAGAGAGGGTTAACCATAGTGGACATTCCCTTAATTGGGTCAACCATGTTGATGGAACCTCAAGTGGTAATAGCCATTTTCATCATGGTAGCAGCAACCGCTATATAAATGTCCTTGTGGAGGAAATCTTCACAGATGTGGTCTCTTGTTGGGCTATCAGATCTCCCTAACAGCTCCTGATTGATTAATTTCTTAGATTGTGTCAAAACCCTAGTGCACCTGGATTGGAGTTCACCCTCTTGAGATCACAAAAGTTGTAGAGTCAGACCATTACTAAAAACCTTAGTGAGGACAAATTTTCATTTTCTAGGAATATGTGCATTATTGCAAAACTTTTTGGAACATACACTATTAGCACTCCTAGGGATTAGCACAATTCAGTCACTTGATAGTTCATGCATAGGGTTTCTTTATCCCCTATTCATTATTTTTAGACGTGCTTGAAATCACTTGCTTTTTGTGTGCTTGTTTATCTATCTGGTTACTAAGAATGAATCAATCTGGTACAATCTTCAAATCTAGATAGATAATTTTGTGAACAATCTGAAACTAAAAATCTTAAAAATTGCAAAATCTGATGTCAAACACCTTTTTGGAGTCAAAATTCATCCTGTAAAGTCAAAAAGTCATACGACTTTTGGCTATTATCATTTTAGAACCCCCAGATTGTCGTATGGTATATGGTACATTGTTGTAAGAGTTTTATTGCCAGTCAATTCCAAAAAGTCAAAAACCCTACTATTAACTGTCATGTGAGTTTTGCAATAGCCGTACAAGTTTGTCAATTTTCATTTCATGCTATACCCACTATCGTACGAGCCTGCAGAAAGTCATTTGAGAAATTTTGAAAAATTGCCAAAAAGTTGTTAGAACTGTGAGAGACCCAGCTTTTCCAGCCTATTTCTAGAGTCTCTCAAGAAAATCAGTATGTCATAAATAGAGTAGCAACTACTAAGAATCCAATCATTTTCATAAAGTGGTCATTTGAATCTTATTTAGCCTTCTGTTTAATCAATTTGAGTCTTTATCATCTCATGTCAAAACCTTGTCATAACTATCAATCTTCAATCCATCTTCAAAATAGCTAAGTGTTGTGAACTCATGTCCACTATCTTTTAGGCATCTACCCATACATCCAGGGCACAGTCTCCTTCATTTACGTCTAATCCAAACTTCAATCAACCAAACCTTGACAAGGTTGCATCATTTTATCTTCTTGAATCAGATCTTTCTTCAGTTGTCTTCATCATATTCTTTTGTTTCACCCAAGGTTAATGGTGGAAACTAGAGCTTCCTCTCACAAGAAATCTAGAGAAGTATCCCATCCCATACTTTAGAATACTCTCCAAGCTCCAACTCTTGAGCAACTCTACAATTCTAGTCTTTATGAAGACGATGGTCTTGGAAATTTTTGATTGAAATCTAGTTATATTCCTCCTTCATCAGCTCACGGAGGCAATCACCAAACTCCTCCTCAATCTATCCTAGGGAGAACTCCTACCATGTCTCAAGCAGGGACAAACTTTGGCTCTCAAAGAGCTCAATCTCAACATGGTGCAGATCAAGAACCTACACCTTCTGAAATTGCTCAATATCAAAATGATGATAACTTCAAAAGAATGATGAAACATTTCTTGAAAGAAGATAGAGAGGCATACTTTTTACAATTAGCTCATCAAGGAGCTAAACTTCCTCCCAAATTTAATATTGAAGATATCATTATGCATGAGGAAGAAACTCCACTCACATCTATGATGAAATAGATGTATGCCATGCAAGTCAAACTTAATAAACTTGAGAAAGAAAAGGAACCCAAGGAGTTCTCCATGGAGGCCCTATGTCCTTTTCCATTTGACAAAGACTTGTACATGCCACCATTCTTGAAAATGGTGGAGATGCCTAAACATGATAAGTATGATGGACACTCTGATCCTCAAGATCATGTCAAAGAATTCTATACACAATCTATGGAGTTCATGCATGAACCAACCTATCTGATGCATCTCTTTCCTTGATCTCTGGGCGAGCAGTCATTCATTGGTTCTCTAGATTTCCTTCTACTATCAAAACTTTTGAGGATTTGATCAAATTATTCTATCAGCAATACTCCTACAACATTCAACATCCAGTCACCATGATTGATATCTGCAATCTCAAGCAATATCCAGGAGAACCATTCCTGACATTTCTCAAGAGATGGAGGAAGAAATTCTCTCTATATGCTAGGCGTATTCTAGAAATTGAGAAGTTGGAAATCTTCATCAATAATCTTGTCCTAGATATCAACTACCCTTTACAAATGCAAGATCATACATCTCTTGATAAGATGGTAGACAATGAGATCAAAATTGAAAAGGTACTTGTGAAAAAAGGAGACATCACACTTCAAAAAGACAAGTATGAATCAAGGTCCAATTCTAGAGACAAGAACAAAAATTGGAACAAGAATAAAGGCATCATCACAGATGGCATTGTTGATACTATCCATGCCCCATCAAAGGCACCAGCTTTCAATCTAACTATTGGCACCCAAGCCATCAAAGTGTCAAAGCAAAAGGTTCCCGAACCATCTCAAAAGAAGCCAAAATACAAATCTTGGTCCGCTAATAATAAATGAAAGTTCACTCCTCTGGGAGAATCTTTAGAATCAGCTATGAGAACTCTGCTGGCTAATAACATCATCTCTTTTCCTGAGATCTGAAAATCTGATCTTGATCCTAAACCAAAATGGTGGAGAGAGAATGAATTCTATGATTTCCATCGGGGTAAAGGTCACAAAACTAATAACTACTTACGCTTGAAACATACTATTCAAGATCTGATTGATAAAGGAGACATCATGATTGACAATCATAAGAGCAATAATGATCATACATCATTCACAAAACCATTTCTGAAACATGGTCAAGAAGTTTCATCTTCTCAGCCTAATATGGGGGCAAAGGTCAATTATGCTTACCTTGGAAATAATGTTGTTATCAATATGGTTGAACCTTGTCTCTCTGAGCATTGCAATGTCATCACAATTATGTGAAGAGATAGAGATCATGCTTTAGCTAATGCAGTGACTCGATCATAGGCTTAGGCACATTTGAATGGACAAATCCCAAATTCATCAAATGTCCCTAAGATGCCCTTCAATCTTTCTTTCACTTCCAAATAGAAGGCTGCTTCTAAATCTTCCAATCCTAAAGATACAATGCCAACATCTTATAGCATTGTTCAACAACTCCAACACACTAATGCAAAAATCTCAATGTTTGAGTTACTTCAAATATCTCCAGCTCATAGAGCTATTCTAGATAAAGCTTTGCTTGGATCCAATGTTCCTGATGACCTTGATTTAGATAGGTTCTAGACTATGGTTGGACATCTTACATCTCTGCAATATATCTCCTTTTCAAAGGAAGATGACAACTCCTTGAGTCACCCACATAACTAGCCCTTGCATATAGAAGTCTTGATCCAGAACTATAGAGTCAAACACGTGTTGATAGATGGGGGCGCTGGCCTAAACATTTGTTCTTATAGCTTGGTCACACAATTGGGATTTTTAGAATTGGCTATTGATCCCAGAAAGAAAATAACTATAAAAGCCTGTGATGAACAATAAATATCTTCTAAAGGCACCATTGTCTTTCCTATCAGAGTAGGTCTGGTTATCAGAGATACTATATGTCAAGTTCTTGATCTACCTTTGGCTTACAACATTCTTCTAGGGAGACCATGGATACATGAGATGAAGGCTATTCCTTCTACATTCCACCAACGTTTGAAATTTCCTTATGAAGGAGTAGAGGTCACTATTCCAGCAGACATATCCACCACTTGCAATACATTGAAGGAGAGTGCGGATAAACTTGTGCCTAATAACAGAGAATCTTCCATTGAGCCAACAAAAGAAGCATCCACATCTACAATGGGAGACATTGCAAAAGAGGTCAATATCAAATAAAATGGTATGGGAGAATATACTATAGAGCCAGTCTTATCTTTGACATCTCTACCTATCTCACCTAAGTCTTATGGACAAACTTTAAAATAGTATTATAACACCTATTTCACATACTAGTAGGGCAAACAAAGATACTGTTGGCTTAGGCTTTAAAAATATACCCTTCCACCTCAAAGGTAATTGTTCTCATGTCATAGAGAAGATCACACCAGGAGAACCCCTTCTTAAAAAGGAAGAAACTGAACCATCAGATAGTGATTCAGATAGCTAAGAACTTATTCCCTATGAGCATTTTCCTAAAGAAATCAAGAACCTTCTTGATGCTAAAAATGATCCAATCAAAAGAGTTAATGTAGTAGAAACATAAGAACCTACTATCAACCAAGAGATAGTTGTAACTCAAGAACCAACTAATCTTGAAGACAATCAAACAAATAAAGAGGAAGGTGGTAGTTATTCTAAAACAGATTCTCATGAGTATGAATTCAAATCAGAATCCGAGGGTAACCCTTCTTGGGGTATTCATCCTGATTTTACTCGTGTTCTTAGATTTCCTAGAGGCATAGATGAAAAATCTAATGAATATGAATGGGGAGCCATTCCAGAAGAAGATGAGCTTATTACAGAGAAACATGTTGATGTTGTTCACCAATATGCACCTAAACCCAATGTATGTCTAGAGCGAAGTAGTGAACTTAACGAGTCCTGTCCACCTATGGCTGAATTGGACCCCCACAATGACATTGAGCCTATTCAAAAATTGAATATCTTAAGTTGTAATATCACCTTTGAACTCAAGCATCAGGTTAGGACCAATGATGATAGATCCATATCCGTAAACACTATCTCCCAATCTTTCCCCATTTTGACTATCCATTATCCTGAACTTCTTGATCAAACCTCCACAGATCCAAGCCATGGTATTTATACCTTCCTGAATGACTATTCCCTTTCTTGCTACCTCAATGCAGTTGATCCAATGAGGACTTCCATTAGTGAACCAAGCGTTAGCATGACAAAGTTGAACATCAAGTATCTTAGTCAGAAAAATAAGAATAAGAATAAAAAGAAAAGGAGTTCTGAGGGTGAAAATCACTTTGTGGCAGTCTCAAAACCTACAAAAGTAAAAATAAAAGACATATCCAAAGGTGAAAACCTCTCTAAGGTGCCTAAGGATGAGATATTTGATGTCCTTCTGAGTCATTTATAGGATAGATCTCCATTTCTAATTGAGCCCACTCAATCCATCAACTTGGGAATAGTGGAAGAACTACAGTTGATTCATGTAGCACAATCTTTATCAGAAGAAGAGAAGAAAAAATTTACTACATTCCTAACAAAAAAGAAGATCAAATTTAGATGGAAATATTCAGATATGCCAGGGTTGGATCCTAATCTTATAATTCATCAGCTATCTATAGCTCCAAATGTCAAACCTGTTAAGAAAAAATTGACAAAGATGCATCCTCATGTTGCACTCTTGGTAAAATTTGAATTAGAGAAGGTCCTAAAAGCTGGATTCATCCAAGTTATTGATTATGTAGAATGGATCTCTAATATTGTACCTATTTCTAAACTAGAAAAATCAATCAAAGTGTGCATAGACTTTAGAGATGTGAATAGAGCATGCCCTAAGGATGATTTTCCACTACCTAACATTGATATGATAGTGGACATGACTGTGGGTTTCGAGATTTATTCCTTGATGGATGGTTTTTCTGGATATAATCAAATAAAAATTGATCCAGAGGATCAAGAGAAAACTGCTTTTACATGTGCATGGGGCACCTTCTGTTGGAATGTCATGCCATTTGGGCTTAAGAATGCTAGTGCTACATATCAAAGAGCCATGACATCTATTTTTCATGACATGATGCATAGGACTATGGAGGATTATGTTGATGATACTTTAGCAAAATCTATGATTAGAGCTGAACATCTAAATGACTTGAGCAAGATACTAGACAGAATGGAAAAATTTAGTCTCGGACTAAATCCTAAGAAGTGTTATTTTGGTGTCACTTCTGGAAAGCTCTTAGGATACATAGTTTCAAAGAAGGGCATTGAAGTTGATCCAGCTAAAGTGAAGGCTATAATGGAAACACAACATCTAAAGAATATTAGTCAAATGAGGACATTGCAAGGGAGAGTTCAATCTATCAGAAGATTTATATCACAACTAGCAGACATATCACAACCTTTTACAAAAATATTACATAAAGGTGTGACCTTTGCATGGAATGAAGAATGTGATAATAACTTTAACCATATAAAGAAGTATCTATCAAATCCTCCTATCTTAATTCCTCCCATTCTAGGGAAGCCTTTAATCTTATATGTCTCCACTATAGATACATCACTGGGGGCATTGCTTGCACAACATGATGAGAACAAAAAGGAAAGATCTATATACTATATCAGTAGAACATTGGTTCCATATGAGAAGAACTATTCAATGATTGAGAAAGCTTGTCTAGCTATGATCTTTGCATCATAGAAACTGAGACATTACATGTTAGCTCATACCACACATTTGGTAGCTAAGATTGATCCACTCAAGTACCTTCTAAGAAAAGCTGCCCTCACAGGTAGATTAGCTAAATGGGTCATGCTCTTAAGTGAATTTGACATTGAATATGTTGAACAAAAAGCTATCAAAGGATAGGTTATTGCTTATCAATTAGCAGATGCACCTATGATTGATGATACACCAATGCAAATGGAATTTTCAGATTCCTCTATCATGACTCTTTCTTCTAGAGAATGGCAGTTATTCTTTGATGGCTCCTATACACAAAATGGATCAGGAGCAGGCATATTATTTATAACTCCTCAAGGATACTCAATCCCTAAAGCATTCAAATTAAAGTTCCCTTGCACAAACAATATTGCAGAATATGAAGCCCTTCTTAATGGCATGAAACTAGCAATTGAGTGGAGAGCGACAGAGCTACACATTCATGGAGACTCTCAACTTGTTATCCATCAAGTCAATGATGTGTACCAAACTAAAGATGAAAAACTCATTCCTTACAATAGAATGGAAGATGATCTGAAGAAGTATTTCATATCTATCACATTTGAGCAAATTCCTAGAATAGAGAACAAGGCTATCGACGCAATGGCAACGCTATCTACTTTATTACAACAGCCTGAACATGAGCTACACTATGAGTTCCTGGTGGAAGCACTATCTTATCTTGCATATGATTCCCTTGAAACCCCCATGATCTGCAATGTTGTTGGTCATGATTCATCCAAATACAAAATCCTATTCTCTTGTCTCCAAGACCAAATCATTCTTGATACCTTCAACCACCATGAAAAGAGATACCTTATCCGTAATGCATCCTGATATGTCATCATTGGTCATGATCTATACAAACGAGGTCTAGATGGTATGCTACTTAGATGTTTAGAACATGAATAGTCTCAACGTGCATTAGAGGAAGTCCATGAGGGTATTTGTGGGTCACACTTGAATGGTTTAACACTAGCTCAAAAACTTATTAGGGCTAGGTACTATTGGCCTGAAATGGAGAAAGAGTCTATCAAATTTGCTAAGAACTGTCAAAAGTGCCAAGTGCATGGAAACTTAATTCATGCTCCAGGGAGAGATCTAATCCCCTTCAGTACACAATGGCCTTTTCACCAATGGGCCTTTGATCTTATAGGAGCTATACATCCTCATTCTTCTAATGGACATACCCATATATAATCACAGCTACAGATTATTTTACAAAATGGGTAGAAGAAGTCCCTTTAACACAAGCAACTGGAAAGAAAATATCTATGTTCATATTGAACTATATCATATGCAGATATGGGATACCTCATTCCATAATCATAGATAATGGTGGACAATTCAAGAACAAAGATCTAGATGATCTATGTGCTAAATTCAAGATTACACAACATTGGTCATCTATCTACTATCCTCAAGGGAATAGACAAGCAGAGGCTTCTAACAAGAATCTAATGAAAATCTTGCACCGTACAGTTAATAAAATAGGAAGAGACTGGCATCGCATGATCAATCTAGCTCTCTAGGCCTACAGAAAAAGTATTAGAACACCCACTGGGGCTACTCCATTCACTTTAGTTTATGGTTCTGAAGCAGTACTACCTATTGAGGTTGAAATCCCATCACTAAGAATCAGAATGCATGGTCTAGTAACTAATGATGATTGTAGAGTGTCTAGGTTGCAAGAACTTGAACTACTAGATGGCTGTAGACAAGTAGCATATGATCATCTCAGAGTATATTAGAAGAGAATGTCTAGAGGCTACAACAAGAAAGTCAGACATAGAGAATTTTAGGTTGGCGATCTAGTTTTGAGAGAGAATCCTAAAAATCAATCACATAGAGAGCGCAAGGGGAAGTTTGAACCCAACTGGTTGGGTCCCTTTATTATCACTACTACTTTTGGCTCTGGTGCCTATCAACTCTCAACAACTGAAGGAGAACAACTCTAAGAACCAATCAATGTTCTCCATCTAAAGAAATTCTATGCCTAAGGAATTCAGTCTATGGTAAAATGTCCTGAAAAAATCTTTAAAATTGGAAAAAGTCTTGGAAAAATTGAACATCTTGGTGAAAACCTAGCAATAGGTGCCTTGATGATTCACAAAAAAAGTAAAAAAAAGAAAAAGTACAAAAAAATTGGAAAAATGAAAAATACAAAAAAATGAGAAAAAGAAAAGTGCCTTGGTGAAAACCTGGAAACACGCGCCTTGATAGCAAAAATAGAATCTCTGCCAAGATGGTGAAAACTTGGCAAACGGGTGCCACTTGTTTCAAAATGCCCCATCTATTAGCACAATCTTGGTCTTTCCTATTTTTTAGTCTTGCTTTAGTTTGTACACATCTCCCAGTTTTTTTTCAATAAGTCGGTCTATACACCAATCAACTCAAGCGTTGGTATCCTATCAATGTTAAAACTTGGGGGCAATCAATGTCATATCCTATGGCCTCCAATGTATCTAAGACATATCATATCTAGTCAGTCTGTCTCGTCTCCAGAAAGGATTTTGCATCTACAACAACACAATCAAACATGAATTGAAAACAATCTATGCTTTTTACATGCTTTTATCTCCTTGTATGCTTACTGATTCACATTGAGATTTTTGCATATTATGTCCTTTCAAGCTCTTCGATGGTGTCCTTTATAGGATTTAGAGAGTGATGACTGGGGGCATAATATTTTCTTTGTCTTCTATTTGTATGTGAAAATCTAACAACTTTGGAAATTCTAGATTGAAATGGTGTCCGACTGTAAGAGCCTCTATCTCGAATTGGATGGCCATGCATACCTCGACCATTGATACCTGGAAAATTCAAGGAAGTTTGATCTAACTATTATATTTTTGAGTGATTTCTTTCTCCTATTGTGAAACACGATCTTACCTAAGGATGTGAATGATAAAGGTTCACTACAAGTAATTCACATTGGATTTAGAATAATCTCTTGATTGCTTGATGTATTTTTAATGCAAGATGTATTCTGGTCATCACTACATTTATGTTTTGATGCTTATACAAATTGCTATATCAACATGGACATGATATTCAGGTCATCCTAGCACTTATGCTTTGATGCTTATATCTAATCTGACATTCCAAAAACAAAATCAATGTTCATATATCCATGGTTTCCTAATCAATGGGTGTTGTATTGATTCATACGCAAACAAATCAATTTTCATATGTCTATGGTTTCATAACTAGTGGTTATTGTATTAATTTAGCTAGTTACCTAAAAATTCAATGATGAGAATGACCGATGCATGATCAGTGAGTAGGTCCTAGGTCTTAGGTTGCATCTCATTCTACATGTTTCTTTACATTTCCCATGTTTGCATGATCTCACAAATGGCTAAGAGAACTTCAATGCTTAAACAATTCTTCAAATGTCTCTTCAAATCTAACAAGAGCTGAAACCTAACTCAAAGTTCTCTTCATAGACTCGCAAGCAGTTATCCTCCTGGGTTAAACATCATTTTGACATAGGACTGAGTACTTGTCTTCATCAATACCTGCAAAACATATCATGTGTATCATTGCATTTACATATCATAATCACCTATTGCATTACAATTCATCCATGTGCATAAGCATAAATCATACATACATCTTTCCATAATCAAAAAATTTGCATAACATCCATACATATGAAAAAAGGAATCATTGAAGTGCATATATCCATACATACATTCTAAACTACTCATAGCATAAACATCACATGATATCATCATAAATCGAAACATGACAAATACAAATGAAGTCACAACCAAAATATCAATCTCATATATATATCAAAAATCTTGAACTAGTCAGGGGTGCACTACTGGCACAGTGTACAAAAGAATATGCTCATGTGAGCTATCAAAGTCAGAATAGTATATCAATGATCAAAAAGAGTACAATATATCAATGTATCAAAACAAATCAGCTATCAGCATGATCATCTACATCTGGTGGAGGAGGAGGTGGTGCATTTGGTACTGCCTCTACTCTGGGTGCTCTAGCTCCCTCAGATGCCATCATGTACTGTGAATAAGAGGGAACTCTTTGTGCAATAGGAACAACTTTATAATATGTGGACACATAGTAAGCTTCCCATGAGGTTTGATGAATCACCTCTACCTGTAATCTTTGTACCTCCGCACGTAGCTTAGTCTACTATCTATCTGCCTCTATGTATCTCTCCTCCCATTGAGCACTGCACACCTTCAGGTCCCTGACCTATGCATTGAGCCATCTGATAGTCTCTTGTGGAGTAGGAGGAGCATTAGGATCAACATCTAGCATCTCAGTATCTAGGGCAGTCTGCTCTATGGTCTCTGCCCTCTATGCCTTACAGCATCTAATCTTAGCACCTAAATCAAATCTAGTATCATCTTGTAAGGGATTAGTGTCTCCACCTACCACCTACTTGGTTACTGGTACCTTATTAGCTGAACCAACTCCACCTAATGTACCATCCTCTCCCCTACTCCATCTATGAGAATCGGAAGATCTACCTATTGTAGAACTAGTGGGACATGTTAGAATAAATGAGAGGGGGGGGAATCATTTATCCAGTGTCCCAATTCAAAATGTATAATTCAAAACATCTTCTTTAATTTTTTCTCATCGGTAAGCAATAATAACTCTCACTATCTATGCTTAACCGATTACCAGTCTAATACTTATAACAATTTAATGATCAAATCTAACATGTAACATGTAAAGAATGATAACAAACAAATATCACAATCAACACATAACACAAGAGATTTAATGTGGAAACCCTGTAAAGGGAAAAACCACCTAGGACTGGCAACCCAAAATTGTTCACTCTTCTGAAGTGAGGTCGGTTAAGACCCAACCCTGTTAAAGATAACAAACACACTATCAGGTGTGACCTTGTTAGAGGATTTTAGACTAGAAGTTATCATCCAACCAGCATTCACTATGGGGTTGACAAGATAACAATGTTCATTCTATGAATGATACATCATAAGACTTTCAAAGTCCACTCGGTTAAAAGATTTAGACTGTATACAATGGTTAAATATGTAACAGTAAAATGACCTGCCTTAATACAACTTCAATTGCAGATTACAGATCAATATTTAGTCCATACAAATCCTTCTGATCAATATTTCACTTCAAATTCAATACTATATCAACTTACTGTTCATCGGTAATTACTCTTTGTAGCTCGATAACTATTCTGTAGCTCGGTAACTATTCTGCAGCTTGGTTCACGCGATACTCCTGCAGCCTCTTCTTCTTCCAGATCCTTTCATAAATAAATTATGTTCTCTTAAATAGATGAGTAAATCATTTTCTTCTCCACCATTAGATTTTTCTGCTTAATCACATTCATAGATTTTTCTGCTTAAAACTTTCTTGGTGCTTGTGTCAATAACATGTTTCAATTTGCTCCATTAGATCTTCCTTGAATTTTGTCAGTCGTTGATCTATGTAACAAACTTTATCTGTTACCTTGATGTTATACTCTTGCCAGCTCATCAATCTTATTGGCTAAACTAATCATTTAATTCATTCTATCCTCCTCGGTTAACAAAGAATGCATCGGTGAACACTGCTTGATTAATACTACGGTCGGTATACACTACACTCCGTCAGTGTATACTAGAAATGCTTCATTTACCGACAACACTACTTTGTGTCTTTCAGCTCTATACTTCATTATAGATGAATGTAACATAATAAAGTCAATATCATCAAGTCATAGACTCATGAAAAAGTTACTCAATGTGTTCCTTATCCTCATCTGTCATGTACATCTTTCCTCATGTAGATTTCTCTGTTCTTCATCTCTTTCACCTTTCTTCAGATGTCTCGGTATAGTAACTTACAAGATAAGTGTTTTCAAACTGGTTGACATCAATGAAAACATAATAATGATTTAATCATATTCCATATCTAATCAACAACTTCTCAGTGATCTTTCAATCATAGATCCTTCAATCAGATTCCAAATTAGTTGTAGTCCAACAATCTCTCCCTTTGGCATTGATGGCAACTCAAGTAATATGAAATGTACCATACACATACCAAATATACATTCTACAACTTTGTGAACAAATGTTGTAAGTCGAATAGACTTAATATGTTTAATCACTACATTACTGAACCAGCATTAAGTAATACAACTTTACCATTATGTAGTTGTAATCTTTTTAGTTCTTCTGTTCCATTCAGATTGTCTCTCCCTTAGATAGTTCTCGTCAGTGCTTGTTTCAAACCTTTCAACCTCTTTCATATTGTTCACCTCTCCCTTTCATTGTTGTACATTCCTTTCATATTGTTCATCTCTCCCTTTGACAACAATGCCAAAGAAACAAATAAACAATTAGCTCTGTAGTAGCCAAGCAACTCTCGGTGGTGTCCAGTACTTCCTTTGTATCTCTGTATACTGATATCTCATTGGTTCAAGTGCTCAAATTTAATCACAACCTTGAACATGATTCAAAGTGTGAACTATGTTGCATCAACATGAATGATCTTCTGATAAAAGTAGGCTGATGCAACATCCAGATCACCTTAGTGACCAATAGACAGGGGACAGACCCCAAGTCTAGTCCTCAAGTATTCAAATGTGTCCTTCGGTAAAGGCTTTGTAAAAATATCAGCAAGTTGTTCTTGATGGACATTGGGGTGATCACAAAGGTGTGGAGCCTATTGGTGGCATAATAAGTTTCTTTACACTCTAATAGGATATGGTGTGGATTGGATCCATGGAGATGATCCTTGAGAAGAATCTTGTTGGATGTTGTGAAAACACTAACCAACAAGCTTCTTCTCAAGGATCATCTCCATGGATCCAATCCACACCATATCTTATTAGAGTGCAAAGAAATTTCTTATGCCACCAATAGGGTCCAACTCTTTGTGATCACCCTAATGTACCTCAACCACATCAATGGTTTCACCCAATCAACTTAACCAAGCAACAATCCCTTATCTAGGTTCTCACTAGGCCTTAATCCCTAGTAGCCTTGCTCAACATGTTTCTCAAGGATTACTCAAATATCTCTCTCTTCAACCTCTTGCATATCCTTGCAATATAACATATATGGACACATATAGTATAGGAATAAGCTTCTCCCACAAGCCATAATAACCACTATAAGTGGGAGAGCCTACGTGCTCATTGAAACTTCAAAACTAATTGTTGATTGCACCAAGTCACTATTTAGGAAAAGTCAAAGTATAACTTGATTTTCTTTGTTTCAAACCTTAACAAAACAATACAAAATTTGCATGGAATGAATAAAACTTAAACCATAACCATTATAATACATTCCCAATCAAACTTGCATTGAATGAAGGGTTTAACAACAAAAAAATGAGGATTGTCCCCTTACGGACAGGACTATGCCATTTTGCAAGAAAATAATTTTATTTGATCAGAATTTCATTACAAAATGATTCCTCAACCCAAAAATTCACTATTGTCAAACTCCTAAACTCTTCTCTTACAATTATGAATAACCTCTTCCAATCAGTTTAATAGTTTGCAACTTCTCTATAACCGATAGTCAGTCAGTTATATGATTGTTGTTTTTAGTTTATATTGTTGTCAACTCAACAACTCTTCATCTTTAGGCATTCGTATTAACCTTTCAAAGGCTTTTAGGACTTCTATCCTACCACTTAAAACCTTAAACCCTTCCTTAATAGTAGTATTAGAAAGCGGAGATGGAAGCTCAAGATCATCTAAACCACCTTTATCCAACAATGGACTATAGGTAAAATTATGATTTTGTAACTACCATATTTAGAATATGTGGTGATATTACAGGCTTGTGAAAATACCTAAACTCAAATCAGTATACCACTCGTAACTACCAAATTTTTGGAGTAACATTAACTTATCAATTTTTTAGGTAGGTTCAATTTATCAATGCTATGTTTTTAATATTTAGAAATGTACATAGGTAGGTACAGTTTGGAAGCCACTCACAAATGTTGTATAAATAGCTAATTTCAATTTGGCTACAACTTTCCAAGAAAATTGTTTGTCCATGTTTCATTTTAACAAATGCAGTGATAATATAGATCTCATAATTACATACCAAAAAAATATATTAAAAAAATATACCATTGGCGTCAAAATTTCTACTCTCATTGGAAACTTTTGATGTTGTAGACGTCAAAATTTAGTTTTCCTGACTCTAACTTCTATGCAACTTTTGACGACAACATCATCGATGACATAGAATCCTCATCGAAAACCAAGCCTTTTGGTGCCACATTTTCAAACATTTGACCTCTTTTTTTGATGACCAAATGGGTCGAACATTTGACTCCACGTGGACATATTTGATGTTATTGTCATTGAAAATGAGTTTGGCTGACTCCAATAATCAACAAATATTTTGACCAAAACCTCTTTGTTGACATAGCATCCCCGTCGAACTATGATGTGACCCACTGTCAAAAATCATAGATTTCGATGCCACATTTTACAAGCATTTGACCTCTTTTTTGATGCTAAGAAGGATCAAAATTATGACCCTCAACTTGGTTATCGATTAATTGACCAAAATATTGTGAAAACCCATTTGGTCAAAATATAGAAGAATGATCATAGAAATATCAGCCAATGTGCATCGAAAAATTAAAACAATTTTAGTAGTGAAATATAAACACTGACTCACTAGGACTCATGCATGTAAGTGAGAAACATCACACAATCCTAGAATGTGAATAAATCAAAGGATTAAGATAGCATATCTGAGAAGTGTTAAGAAAAACTCAATGTCAAAGGTAGCATTGAGAAACACTGTTAAGGGTGAGTCACAAAGGAGAGATACAATTCATGCCCCTTAGCCTGAGACAAAGACCAATTTTAGACCAAGGAGATGGAAGATGGGAGTCGAGAAGGGTTCAAATTGAAAAGTGACAAGTTGATAGATATAGGTGCATGGGTATCAATTAGCACCTATTTCAAAGTTTTCACTACTAGAAATATTATTTATTTTTTCTACCGAGGTGCCTGTTTCTAGGTTTTCACCAAGGCAAGATTTTTCTTTTTTGTATTTTTTTTTGTATTTTTTGATATTTGATTTTTTTGGATACATCAAGTCACTTGTTTGCTAAGTTTTCACCAAGATGATCATTTTTTGGGGAAATTTATATACTTTTTAGGATTTTTTTAGGATTGTATATCAATTTTTAGGATTTTTTAGGATATTAAGATATGTGCAAAGCTCCAATAGCATCATGCGTAGAACTTCTTCAAATGAAGGATGTTGATAGGTTCAGGGATTTTTTCACCCTCAAGTGTAGAAAGATGATAAGCACCAAATCCAAAAGCATTCATAAATATGTAGGGACCCAGCCAGTTTGGTTCAAATTTTCCTTTCTATGTTCTATTTTGTTGATTCTTGGGATTCTCTCTTAAGACGAGATCTCCAACCTAAAACTCTCTAGAATGAACCTTCTTGCTATAACTCTATCACATCATTTTCTGATATACTCTCATATGATCAAACATATCTCTTCTATGCTCATCCAAAAGTTCTAACTCTTGTATACACATGATTCTATAGTCATCATCAATGATAAGGCCTCTCAATGAAACTCTTATGGAAGGTATCTCAACTTCAAGAGGTAAGAAAGCTCTAGATCTATAGACAAGTGCAAAGGACATAGCACCAATAGGTGTAAAAATGATAGTTTTGTAGGCCCACAATGTAGGTTTAATCTGTAGGTGCCAATCTCTTCATATCTTATTCACTGTCTTGTGTAATATTTTCAACAATGTTTTGTTGGAAGCTTCAGCCTGGCTGTTACCTTGAGGGTAGTAGATTAAGGACCAGTGTTGTTTGATCTTGAATTTCTTACATAACTATTTAAGATCCTTATTTTTAAGTTGTCCTCCATTATCAGTAACTTTGGAGGAAGGTATGCAGTAGTGACAGATGATTTGATTGAGTATGAACAAGGACACTTTTTTTTCCTGTAGCAACTGAAAGAGGAACAACCTCAACCAATTTTGTGAAGTATTATGTGGCAATAATAATGAATTATGTCCATTTGATGAGTCTGGATGTATTTGGCCTACCAAATCAAAATCCCACTGTTGAAAAGGGAAATGCATAATAGAAGGAATAAGTTCCCTTCTTGGAACATGAATCAAGCTCCCATGTAGCTAAAATTTCTTGAAGGACTTGGTATAGCACACGACATCTATCTGCATAGTAGGCCAATAATAACCATTTCTTACTAGTTTCTGAGCTAACATAAGATGATTAGAGTGAGACCCACATACGCCATTGTGGACTTTGGCTAATGCATGTTTGGACTCATATTTTTCTAAGAACCTAAGAAGTGTGCCATCTAAACCCTTCCTAAACAAGTCACTAGAGATGATGGTATCATGGGAAGGATTGTAAATGAGTTGTCATTTCTCATTGTGGATTAGGTTTTTAGGAATGATTTGGTCGCGTAGGTAGAAGTAGATTTTGGCATAGCAAGAAGAGTCATGACCAATTATAGTGCAAATCACATGGTTGTTAGGGGAGTCATAGGAAGGATAGTGTAGTTCTTCCACTAGGAATTGAAATCTGAATTCATATTCTTCTAGGTGTAAGATAGAAGCCAAGGTGGCCATAGCATCAACCACCCTATTTTCAGCCCTGGGAATGTATTGAAATGTGACAAAAGAGACGTATCTCCTAAGATCATCAACCATCTTCTTGTAAGGGATCAACTTCTTATCTTTTTTTTTATAGTCATTATTAGTTTGATTGATGAAAAGCTGGGAGTCTCCAAATATATGTAGCTCAGCAATCCTCCATTCAATAGCCAGCTTGATTCCATTTGTCAAAGCCTCATACTCTGCTATGTTGTTTATTCAAGGGAACAAAAATTTGTATGACTTTGGGATGGTATATCCATGAGGGGTGACAAATAGAATCCTAGCTCGATCATCATTCTATGTGTGAGATCCTTCAAAGAACATTTTCTAGGTGTGCTTAGTTACATACATGATGGATGCATCAGAAAATTTAATTTTCATAGGAGTATCATCTGGTAGAGGAAATTAAGCTAGTTGATTAGCAACAAATTGCCCTTTTATATCCTTACAATCACTGTACTCAATGTCAAACTTGGAAAGAATCATCATCCACTTAGCCAATCAACCAATAAGAGTAGCTTTATTTAGAAGATATTTTAGAGGATAAATTTTCACCATGAGATGTGTAGTATGTGCCAGTATGTAATGTCTAAGTTTATGAGATAAAAACACCACAACACGACAAGATTTCTCAATGTTATTGTAATGATCTCATAGGATACCAATATTCTGCTGATATAGTATATGGATCTTTCTTTCCCATGTTCATCTTGTTGTGCTAGTAATGCCCCTAAGGATATGGTTATGGCTGAGATATATAGAATAAGAGGTTTCCATGAGATAGGAGGCATTAATATTGGAGGTTCAACCAAGTATTATTTGATCTATTGAAGACTCTTTACACATTCTTCATTCCATGTACATGTAGATCCTTTGTGTAAATTCTTGTTAAAGGGTTGAGCTCTATTAGTAAGTTGAGATATGAACCTCTTGATAGACTGAAGGTGTCCTTACAGACTCCTTAGTTGATTTATGTTCCTAGGAGGTAGAATTTTCATTATACCTTGGACCTTCTCAGGGTCAACCTCAATTCCTTTTGCTAAAATAATATATCCAAGTATTTTTCCTGGGGTGATGCCAAAAGAACATTTCTTGGGATTCAATCTAAGTTGAAATTGTCCCATCCTATCTAATATCAAGCTCAAATCTTCAATGTGTTTATTTCTCTTTTTAGACTTAGCTAAGGAATCATCCACATAATCTTCCATGTTTTTATGCATCATGTCATGAAAGATTGTGTTCATAGCTCTTTGATAGGTAGCTCCTACATTTTTTAATCCAAATGGCATGACGTTCCAACAAAAGGTTCTCCATGCACATGTGAAGGTAGTCTTCTCCTAATCTTTAGGATCTATCTTGATCTAATTATATCCTGAGAAACCATCCATAAGAGAGTACATTTCATAACATGTAGTCATGTCCACTATCATGTCTATGTTTGGGAGTGGAAATTCATCCTTTGGGCATGCTTTATTAAGGTCTTAGAAGTCTATGCATACACAAATGGACTTTTCATGCTTAGAAATAAGTATAATTTTATATATCCATTCGGCATAGTCAATAGCCCTTATGAATCCAACATTTAGGAGTTTTTCTAGTTCTGCATTGACCATTAGAGCTATATGTGGATGTATTTTTTGCAACTTTTGTTTTACCAACTTGATACTAGGAGCTATAAATAGATGATGCATAATAAGATTATTGTCAAGCCCTATAATTTCTACATATGTCCAACCAAAATTTATATTCTGTTCTCTGAAGAATTTAGTGAGTTGTTGTTTTTCATCTGTTGACAAAGATTGAACTAGATGTATGAGCTTAGGTATTTCAGTTGTTCACATATTTATAGCCTGTGTTGGCTCTATCAAAGACTAAAGATCTTTCCTAAAAATAATTTGGCAAGCTACAAAGTACCTCATCTTTGGGCACCTCAAAGAGGTTTTCACCTTCAGATACATCTTTTGTTTTTACTTTTTTTGGTTTAGATACCTCCACAAAGTGCTTTTTGTCATCAGAACACCTATTATTTTTCATTCTCTTTTTATTTTGTGACTAAGGTAATTTATATCTATCTCAATCCTATTTTCTTTTGGTTCTTTGGTGGAAGAAACCACAGGTTTAATGGCATTAATGTAATACAAAATTTCATAGTCATTTTGAAAGGAAATTAATGTAGGTTATTGGTTTTGCTATGACCAATCAATAAGGTCATGGTACATGAGTCGGTGGGAAGGGATGGGTTCCAAGGCATTGATATGTGGGGAATCATCTCTAGGAAAAATATATTTAGAGCTTATAAGGTCTCCTTTGAGAGTACCTAGATCGATATGATTCCTATCGTGGTCAACTTGATCAATGAAATAAGTATGCAAGTTTGACTCATCAAGCCCTATAGGTGACTCGTATACCACTTAAGTTTGGTTGGCATAGGTATGAACCACATCTATCCCCAATTCCATTTACTCCTATAAGAGAGAATCCCATTTAGGTTCTTTTTATTCATCTTCTATATCTCTCTGTAGTAATCGGGTCATGTTTTTGTGAATACAATCCTGATTAGGATCTTCAACTTCTGACTACTCACTACATGTGGTGGGATGTAGAAGTTTCATCATTATGTTCAAGTGAGGATCCTTATTCATTCCAAAGGATAGTAGTGGAAGGAACAAATTTTTCCTTATTTTGATCAAAGACAGGAGTAGACAAAATTTCTTCTTCAGATTCACTATTTTTAGGAGATAGGTCAAAAGCAGGTTACACATTAGAAAATACTAGTCCAATTTTATCCCTATATTTTCTTCCATTGGTATGACTCATAGGCTCAAAAATAGCATGTATTTTATCACTTAAAGGACCATGACTAGGATAACCCATTTGAGCTAGGAATACATAACATTTTCCCTATTTTTCAAGAGATACTGTAACAGTAAGCACAACTTCTCTAGGCTCTTTTCCTTTTTAGATCCACTCTCTAACACCCTGGTCTTCTCTTTCATCTTCTAAAGGTACTAAAGATTGGAAAAAGGTACCATACCATGTCAAGGTAGAAGATGAGGGTTTTTAATCTTTTGAAGGTTTTTCATAAGAGCGGGGGGAAACTAATAGTGTAGCAATAGAGTCAAGTTGATATTCTCCCATCCCCATATTCAACATTTTCATTTTTTTCTCACAATCGGTGAGAGTAGTCCTATTCTCATCGGCATCTCTATTATGTGATACCAAAGACTCAGTTGTAAGTGTATTAATAAACATGGAATTATCTCCTAGATTAGAGATCTCAGTCCCATTAAAGGGGAACTTTATGCACTGATGGTAAGTAAAGGGGATTTCTTGCATATCATGAATCCAAGGTCTCCCTAGTAGTATGTTATAGGCAATAGGGATATCAAGGACTTGAAAGACCACCTCTTTTTCAACTAGACCAATCAAATGGGTAACACAATCAATCCCTTAGAAGATCTCTCAACTTTTTCATAAGCCTTAATAGTGATTCTTTTCCTTGAATCAATAGTAAACTCTGACAATCTCAGTTGCTTAGTTACATTGAAAGAACATATATTCAATAGAGTGCCATTATCTATCAGCACACATTTGACTCGGGTTTGATAGATTTGAATCTCAATGTGGAAGGCAAGGTTGTACGGGTGTCTTAAGGATTTTTCATCAGTTTACAAGTTCTTTTTGGTAGAGCCAACATGATAGGTGATATCTATTCTTTGGTTGAGGTTAGCATGAAGATATGATTATTGTTTTTCTTGAGGTTCTACATGTTTCATGTTTTGTTACTAGAGATGACAAGTTAACTTATTATACTTTTTGATTGGATATATAAGATAAAGTGTTGGTGATGATTAGGAGAAGTGATGGTGAAGATATTATGAAAAAATTAGAGATGATATATTGATATTCTACATATGTGAAGAACATAATATATGAGGTTAGGTTGATGCATATGTGTTGTACCTAAATGGAACTCTATAGGCATATTTGATGATATCTCTTAGTTCATAATTTTGGATTGTAGTCCAAATATTTTGTATGGAAATGAATCTCTATATGTTTTGTAATTTGAGAAATGAGCTCTAGGAAGTGGGTCTAAATGCAAAGTGCATTCTATTTTGTACTATTTCCCTTAACCAAGTCTTTACTATTTCTGAATAGATAATTGTGAGTTCCATCCCCACCATAGTTTTTACCTTAACCAATTTTCCATGCAAAAATCATGGTCTTATGAGTTTTTGGATGTTTTCCTTGTGTTTCAATTGTTTACTTTTTATAGCTTCCATTTTATGGCTAAAGAATCAGATCGATAGAGCTAAAAAATTTAGAACATTGATTCACCCCCCTCTCAACATTTCTTCAAACCAATATCATCCTATTATACACATGTATTATGGATGAAACAAAATTTTAGGATAATGGAATATCATTTGATGAGTCTATTTCTATCCTTTGTGAAAACACTAGTGCAATAAATATTTCAAACAATCCAATACAGCATTCAAGGACAAAACTCATTTTAATCTAATGTCACTTTTAGAGAAATGAGGTGAAACTTGAGTACATACCTACAAAAAAACAAATTGTTGAAATATTTAGCATGACTATTTCTAAGGATAATTTTGAATATCTCCAAGAGAGATTGGGGGTTTTTGCCCCTCCTTTTCAAAACTAGATGTATATAGTGAGCTTCATGTACAATCTTAATCTAGACTGATGATGGAGGATTCCTCTCAAAGGGAGCTAAGTACATATGTGTGTTGGCGTGTATTCTTAAGGGGACCTAAGCATAATGAGAAAGTATTTTTTATTTTGGCCTTTGTCATTGATGTCAAAGGGGAGGAGAATCAGGCATGAGATGGTTGTTTTTGGGAGAGAATCAAGTGTGAGAATATTGTTGTTGATGTGTTGTCATCAATGACAAAGGGGGAGATTTTCTCAAGTCTGAGAAAAATAAGAGTTTGGATGAGTTATTAGTGTTTTCATTAATGTCAAAATGTTTTTTTTATCATTAATGTCAACATGTTTTGGTTGTCATTATTGATTGGCCATTGCAAATGTTCTTGAGTTTTTATGTAGCGGTACTAATATTTTTGCTCTGCATTTTTTCTATGTTGCAAATCTATTTATGTGGTTTGGTTATGTTATTAAGCAGTGTTTGAAGTATGAGATTCATTTTTTTGTTCTTTGGATCATAATTTAGAGGAATTAGAATTCACTAGTGCATAACTATCTTCGATAGAGTTTCTTGTGAGATTTGGATGCTCCACATTTCTCTGTTGATTGATTTCTAATGATGTGGATTTGAAATTATGCTAATAATGTTCTTAGCTTCATTCAATTTGGTTAGTGTGATTTTTTGTGCTTCAGAGGTGTGTGATCAAATTATGATGGTATTCCTACTCTAGGTTTGGCTAACCTTGGGTGTTTACACTTTCACATTAAATTATCAAATGAATGTAATGTGAAGAATAATATGCATGTAGTTTTTTTGGTCTGAATCAAGATGTGGTGTGGTCCATTTTTTCATTCCTTTCCACTACATGAATGTTTAAGTGCCAACCTCATTTGAATTGTATTTGGTTAAGATGCTAAGTTGACCTTGGGAGATTATGCTAGAATGAGGATGGTATAAATAAATGATGAATTGTTGATGGAGTGTGTGTGTGTGATGACTATTTTTAAAAGATGATCTATGTCCCTTATGTGTGGATGTGAGTAAATGTGAAGTGTTGAGATATGCAGTGTGGATATTTATGTGTTAGCTACCAAAAGTAGTGAGTAGAGTTCTAAGGTATCTTGATTGAGTTGCAAAAACTAGTTGTTGATTTTTTTCTCTTTTATTCTTCTTCATATTGATAGTGAGCCTTCTTCTAGGCAATGAGCCCTTTGACAGTGAGACTTTCTTGTAGTGAGAATTTATATATTTGAGAATTTATCTTATATGTGGTTTTTCCCTAACATGGTTTTCCACATAAATACGGTGTATCAATGTGTATGTTGTGTTGTAGTTCTTGGTCTGCATATGTTTCTTTCATATTTACATTATTATGTGATTGAGATATTTTTGTGGAACTAATTCAAGAGAAAATATATAATTTATATAGACAATGGATTCACCCTCCTTCTCATTTGTCCTATAAATTTAATATAGCCTATTTTAAAACCCAATTTTGGAATTAAGAATGAAATTGAGTTGTAATTGTACGTATTGAATTGGAAGCTTTGAAGTAGAATGTTGAATCTTATACATCAAGCTTGTTGGTGCAATTCTCTTTGAATTTGATCACAAGTGTTGATGCAATAACATGATATGATAAGACAAAGGATATCAATCACAAAAATACACTTGCATGAAGATTGTTGTAACTTGTTAGTTTGCAATGCTTATATTTGAAGAAGACTTGAAGAATTTGGTGGGACTAAATGTCACCTTTATATGAGTATATGTTTGATGTATCTTAGATGTTAATGATGAGATGAGATGTGAAAATTAATTGAAAGAATACTCTTATATAAGGTTATCAAGGTATTTTATGAATTAAGCCAACCTCTAATAGTCATATTTTGACACTCATATGAAAAAACTACTGTCAAGCTGATAAAGGTCCAAAAATAGGTGTTCAAATTTTGTTTTGATGTATGTGATGATATTGAGTCAGTATGTGGCATTTCTAGAAAGTGACAGTATGGGAAGTTAGAATATGTAGGAAAGAGTATTTTAATTCTGTATAGGATAATTATTTGCATTCCTCTACATAATAAATTTTGGTTCAAGATGCAATACCTATGGTTTATGACTGTTGCACTATCATATTTTCAAATCCCCAATAATTCATAGATTGAGCTTGTGATTTTCTATTTGCTAATAGTGAGGCTAGCTATTAGGTCTCATTTAGAGAATATTCTACTCTGGTGTTTCTAGGTGTACAACTTGGTGGACATGTTCAAAAAGTTTGAACGGTGCTATAGTTCATAAATTTGTGTTAGTTTTCTCTGTAAGTGAAGATATGTTGTTTTGATGTTTGGCATTTTTGTTTATGTTGGTCTTTGGCCAACTCAATAGATTAACTTAATTGAATTATGATATTTGGTCTAGATATGCATGGGCGGATGAGTTAAGAGGATGCTATGGGTTTTACCATTTTGTATTTAGATCTACATTAAGTTAATTTCACTAAAGGATGTTTTGGGGCTTTCTATTTAACATGTTTTAATATTTTAATACATTTTGCAATCAATGTCATTAATGGAGGATGTAGCATTTCCTGCACTTTATTTAAATCAATTTTTGGAGGTGTTTTATGATGTATTTAGATCCTATTTATCTCCTAGAGAGGACCACATTGATTGAAGTGTTCATGGTGGTTGACTTTGTGTAAATATTGTGTACTCTATTGTGGTTGACCTATTTAAGGTTTTTAGTGATCAAGTTGATATATATACATGTGTGGATGTTAGAGTTGAGCATGGATTAACTGTAGATTGATTGTAAGTTATGTGTTATACAAATGTGGAAGAGAAAAAATTTAAATGTCAAGAGATCCTACTTCATTTCAACTCATCAATTCCCTATGTCTACTAGAATACAATGAGTCCTTTTAGAAAATTGTGCAATCTTGTATCTTTTCTTGGGATCATGTGTCTAAGTCTTGAAAGTACCTTGTATCTTACTCTAAGGTTGTGCACCTTAGTCTCCAAGTCCAAATCGGGAGTACTAAGATTTCTTCACCTTTGGTCTAAAGTATTGCATTCAATTTATTCATATATTGAGTTTGATTATCAACACAATTTATCTCAAATTGGATTATCTATATAAAAAATTGGTGTTAATGTATTTGTGGTGATTTCATTATCTTTCATTAATCGTTAGTTAGATAAAGATAATTGATGTGTTTATGATAGAAAAGGTTTAAGGTTTTTTCAAGACTGATTCACCCATATCTCAGTGTTGTGGTGTGTTCAACAATTTGTATCATAGTTGAGCTCCACTTGGAGAAGCTTAACCACTTTTGGAAGATCCATTATGGTAGATGACAATGGTCAAAAAGTAAAATTTTGATGTATCAAATTGTACCTTCTGGAATGTATTGATGGAATCATAGTTGGACTCCATGCCATTTGGAATTTGGGACATTGTGAAGAAAGGATACAATCCTCTCTTTGGTACTCCTTATACTCGAAATGGAGTCAAGTTGGATGTGAATAATGCAAAGGATAGAATGTTATCATCAATGGCTTAAATGATTTAGAGTTGTTGAAGTTCATGAGATGCATAATTATCAAACAAGTTTGGAAAAAATGAGTAGTATCTATGGAGACGAGACGATCAAGCAAGTCAAGATGCAAAATATAAAGAAAAAATTTGAAACCCTAAGGTTGTCAAAAGGTGAGAACATGAAAAGTTACATGCACTGAGTGAATGAACTTGCAAATACATTCGAAAGTATTGCAAAAACTACATAAGATAACAAAGTTGCGAGAAACATAATGAGAAGCATGATCAGAGCCTACAAACCTTAGTTACATGATATTGAATAAAATCATGACATGGACCTATGTACCTTGGATCAGCTCTGTGGGTCAATCTCTACTTCTAAGATGAGAAATGATCTAGATGATGGAAAAGAAAACTCTGTAAGACTGAAGAAAGTATAATGGTAAGTTTTCCTTCAAATGTTTTAAATGTGGAAGCATAGGTCAATACGTTGGCAGATGTCATTTTAATGAATATAACTTTAAGAAGTCTGATGGTGATAAGAGAAAGGATAGTTATAGAGGAGATGACAAAAATACAAATATAGATAACATAGATATGGGTAAAAATTATATGTTTAGTAGAGACCAATTCATTAGAAGATGAAGATTCAAATGATGAAGTACTATTTTGGCTATTAAGGAAAAGGGTAGTGATAGGTCTGTAAGTTAGAATGTTGGTGAAAAAAGTTGAAAGATCAACAATTGTAAGGACTACCAACATGCAAGAGAAGAACCAAGACCCTAGATAATTGATTCAAGATATTCAAATATATAATAAGAGATAAATGAACAATTCTTGAATTTGAAAATTTTGATGCTGGACAAGTTAAGTTTTCTAGTTTAGAGGTTGCACCTATGTATGGTAAGGGAGTCATATCCATTGATGGTAAGCAAAAGACTAATGGTTTCTATTATGCTAAAGGTTCAAAACATAATCTTTTGAGTGCAAGTCAAATGTACAATAAAGGTTATGATGCAGGAGCATCCTAGGTGTAAGAGAAATCTTGCATCACCCAAAAATATTTTTGTTTACTTTTCAATAAGGGCTATCTTGTGCAGAGCTGCTATTTTTAGTAAGTTGGTCATATGATCTTAGAATATTTTGATTTCATAGTTGGAGGTTCATCCTAGTCATTTCAGCCTACCAGTTGAGTTTCATTGCCACATCACCAATATTAGTGAAGTTATTGAGATTTTTGGGTACAAAATCTTTCAGGTCAATTTTGAAGGCCTTAGAGGCTCCGAATCGCGATCGACCCCCAATTGACTGGCGCTAGCGCATGTCAGGCATTATAGATCTTGTCATGGCATTTCTGAAAAGTGGTTACAATAGAAAAATGGAGTTACGATTAAAAAGTTATGGCCTCCGGAAGTTGGGTTACCTAAAATCATATTTTGTATTTCTTTTGAGCCGACCCTATTGTAATAATTGTGAAAAATAAATAATTCAATGTCTAGTCAGCCTAAAGGGCTAAATTTTTGGAACCTTCTCGGGCAGTGGAAATTGCCTATATAAGAAAGGTCTATAGTGTTGTCTTAGGTAGTTTAGGACTGTTTTGGATGGTAGATCTGGGTAATAATTCGAGGCTTTGTCCTATAGAATATTGTAAGGGAATGCCCATGTGGCTTTGCATATTGTAATTCTGAAAGTTTGTAATTCCACATTTGTGGAGATAATAAGAAGCCAATTTTCTATTCTTGCATATTGTTATTGTTTCTCTGTTTCTGTTATGTGTTTGTGGCATTAAGGGGAGCACCCTTCATCAAGTGGTATCAAAGTAGGAGTTCCTGAGTGTGTAAACAGATCATCGATTGTGAGGCAGTTTGCACCAGGACCATGGGTTAGGGTTTCTATGTAAACAGATCACCAATTGTGAGGTAGTTTGCACCATGACCGTGGTTAGGGTTTCAGCGAGAAGTGAGAAAATGCCTCCATGAAGGGAACATGGTGGAAGAGTTGGTGTTGTAACACCTGAGGTTAGGGAACTGCAGAGACAAGTGCAAGCATTGCAAGAGGAGATTCTCAGAGGAATGAATCTTAATGTCAGAGACAAAAGAGAGGATGAAGTCAAAGAAGAGGATCAAGAAGGAGAAGTTGAAGTTTTGAATCAAGAGGAAGAAAGGCTTTTCCGGGCCATTTCCAAGATTGAGAAAAGACCTAAGATCAAGGTTCCTACATTTTCAAAGAATCTTAACCTAGAGGAATTAATCAACTAGATCAATGAATGTGAAGAATATTTTGAGTATGAAGATATTAAGGATCCTGATTGGGTCAAGTTTGTGAAAGCCAGACTGAAAGGTCATGCGAAGATCTAGTGGCAAGAGATTCAATTGGAGTGAAATAGAAGAGGGAAAGATAAAATCACAAGATGGGATCGGATGGTGGATAAATTGAAGCGACAGTTCATTCTTGTTGATTATGAGCTTGACCTTCTGAAGAAGATAAAAAGTTTGAAGCAAGCAGGAAGATCTGTTCAGGAGTATACAGAGGAGTTCTATCGAATCCTCATCAGAACAGGCCATGCGGAAGCTGATAAGGAGAAAGTTGCCCGTTACCTTAATGGGTTGAGGCCAAGCATTCAAGAGGAGTTGAATTTGGTTTGAATGAACAATATTGAAGAGGCATACCGATTTTTCCTAAAAGTAGAGGAAAAGTTGAACAAGAAGTTCGAAAGTAGACAAAATGGAAGAGGTCGTGGGGGATGATTTAGTGGACGGTCATATGAAGGCTAAAATGAAAATCTGAAAAAAAATGATGAGGCCAGTAGTAATCAAAATTAGAGAGGAAACAATTCCAATCATTTCCAAGATCAGAACAATAGAGATCAAAGAGGAAGAGGAAGAGGACAAGGTTCAGGAAGAGGAGGCTTCTGTGGAACATGTTTTCTCTGTGGAGAAGAAGGTCACAGGGCATTTGAATGTCCTCAATGCCAAGGAAGGACATATAGGAGGAATAAAGTCTAGGCCAAAGTGGCACATGTAGATGAAGATGCCAGATCCTCAAATTATGAAGATGTTGAAAGAGGAGAAATGTTGATTAACAAAAGAGTTCGGTTGAGTGGTGAGAATGAACCTGAACAAAGGAGGAGCTTGGTTCACACTAGATGCAAGTGTGAGGGTAAATGTTGTGATGTGATTATTGATAGTGGAAGCACTAAAAATTTGGTGTCAGAAGAGATGGTGACAAAGTTGAAGCTCAAGAGACAGAAATGCCCACATCCATATCGGATTGCCTGGGTGCAGGATGACCACAAGGTCATGGTCAATGAACAGTGCCTAGTAAAGTTCAAGATCGGTGGGTACCAAGATGAGGTACTATGTGATATCATATCTATGGATGCATGTCATATGTTGTTGGGTAGACTATGGCAGTTTGACAGATGTTCTGTACATGATGGTCATGCGAATACCTATTCCTTGACAAAGGATGGAGTGTGACATAAGCTAAAGCCATTAAAGGAGACTGAAGAAAAGGTGGTAATGCAAGAATAACATTTGTTGATGGAATAAAATTCTTAGATGGTATGAGGCATGAGCATGTGTGTTTTGCTTTAATTCCAAAAGCTGGTAAGGAGGAAGTAGAGGATGTTCTTGTAGAGGTTGCAGATTTGTTGAATGAGTTTCAAGATATTGTATCTAATAATGTACCTGATAGATTACCACCGGTAAGGAAGATCAGTCATCAAATGGATTTGATTTTAGGAGCTAGTTTTCCAAACAAGGTAGCACACAGATTGACACCAGTAAAAAGTGAAGAGTTGAATAGACAAGTACATGAGTTATTGCAAAAGGGGTTGATTCGAGAGAATCTGAGTCCCTGTGCTATACTAGTGGTATTAGCACTAAAGAAGAATGGAGAATGGAGGATGTGTATAAATTCTAGAGCAATAAACAAGATCACAATCAAGTACTAGTTTCTATTGCCATGAATGGATGATATTATAGACTGTTTGAGTGGGGTTGTGTATTTCTCAAAGATAGATCTGAAGAGTGGATATCACCGGATTCGGATTAGAGAAGGAGATGAAAGGAAGACTACCTTCAAGACAAAGGAAAGATTGTATGAGTGGTTAGTCATGCCTTTTGGGCTAACCAATGCACCAAGCACTTTCATACGGCTCATGAATGAGGTTCTAAAAGAGTTTCTAGGTAAGTTTGTCATTGTTTACCTAGATGATATTTTGATATTTAGTAAGACATTGAAAGAGCATATGATGCATATTCGTATGGTGTTTGAGAAGCTGAGAGAAGAGAAATTGTTGATTAATTTGAAGAAGTGCAGTTTTATGAAGAAAGAGTTAGTGTATTTGGGGTTTGTAGTTTCAGCAGAAGGTCTAAAAATGGACCCAGAGAAGGTACAGGCTATCTTTGAATGGCCTACTCCAAGGAGTGCTACTGAGGTAAGATCTTTTCATGGTTTGGCTAGTTTTTACAGAAAGTTTATCAAAAATTTTAGCAGTATTTTTGGACCCTTGACTGAAACAATGAGGGGATAGAAAAGAGTTCAAGTGGACTAATGGGGCAGATAAGAGTTTTAAACTATTGAAACAAAAGGTTACAGAACAACCTATTTTAGCACTTCCTGATTTTAATAAGGTGTTCCAAGTAGATTGTGATGCTAGTGGTACTACAATAGGAGCTGTTATGAGCCAAGAAGGTAAACCTATTGCTTATTTCAGTGAGAAGCTAAATGATGCCAAGAGAAAATATTATGTTTATGATCAAGAATTTTATGCTATAGTTTAGGCATTGAAGAAGTGGAGACATTATCTGCTTCCTAAGGAGTTTTTTTTGTATACTGATCATCAAGCTTTGCAATAGTTGAATAGTCAAGGAAAGTTGAATTAAAGGCATTTGAAATGGGTTGAGTTTTTGTAGATTTATACATTTGTTTTGAAACACAGAAGTGGAAAGTCTAACAGGGTTGCAGATGCGCTTAGAAGAAGGAAACTATTGCTGACAGAGATGCAGATTGAGGTGGTTGGGTTCAAGGAACTCAAGAATTTGTATCTAGAGGATCCTAATTTTGGTGAAGCTTGGAAAGCTTGTAAAGAACCTATTACTAGACAGAATGAAGTGGCTGATTTTCATCATTCAAGATGATATGCTATTCAGAGGGAGTCAGTTGTGCATTCCAAGAAGTTCTATGAGGGAGAATCTCATCAAAGAGAAGCATAGTGGAGGATTGGCTGGACATTTTGGTCATGATAAAACCCTTGCTTTAGTTAGTGAGAATTATTATTGGCCACAGTTGCAGCAAGATGTCAAGAAGTTTGTACAGAGTTGCAGAGTATGTCAGATGGTGAAAGGAGTGAAGCAGAATACAGGGTTGTATAAGCCATTACCTATATAGAGAAGCCATGGGAGGATATCAGTATGGACTTTGTTCTTGGTTTACCAAGGACACATCGGGGACATGATTCAATTTTTGTTGTAGTTGACAGATTTTCAAAGATGGCACATTTTGTTCCCTACAAGAAGACCAATGATGTTGTTCATGTAGCAGAGTTATTTTTCAGAGAAGTGGTGAGACTACATGGTTTTCCAAAGAGTATAGTTTCAGATAGGGACACTAAGTTCGTTGGATATTTTTGGCATACATTGTAGAAGAAGTTGAAGACAGATTTGAAGTTCAGTTCATCACATCATCCACAGACTAATGGATAGACAGAGGTGGTGAATAGGAGTTTGGAAAATTTGCTAAGATGTTTGGTTGGAGATAAGCCAATGGGATGGGATTTGATTTTACCACAGGTAGAATTTGCATACAATAATTTTATCAATAGGAGCACTGGTAAATCACCATTCCAGATTGTATATGGGAATAGTCCAAGAAATGCATCTGAGCTGAGAAAGATAGATAAGGGAGAAATAAGTAGTGCTGAAGCTAAGGATTTTGCAGAACATTTGAAGAACATCCATGAGGAGGTGAGGATGCACATTACCAAGATGAATGCGCAGTATAAGGCTAAGGCAAATGAGAAAAGGAGGCATAAGGAATTTCAGGTTGGAGATGAAGTCATGGTTCATTTGCGGAAGGAAAGATTTCCAGTTGGTACATATAACAAGTTGAAAATGAAGAAGTTTGGGCCATGTAAGATACTGAAGAAGCATGATTCAGGAAATGCATATGAGGTCGAGTTGCCTACTGAGCTGAATATTTCACTAGTATTTAATGTTTTAGATCTGACAGAGTATCATGAAGGAGGTGTTGAAGATGAGGTTACAGCAGCACAGTGGAGTATTCCAGCAACCAGTTCAGATATCAAGGAGATTGAAGACATACTGGATAGTCGTGTTGGCAGAAGCACAAGGAACAAGACATATTAAGAGTATTTGGTCAAATGGAAAGGATGACTTGTTGAAGATTCATCATGGCTAGCAAAGGAGGAGGTTAACCATCTTGGTTTTCCTCTGCACACTTGAGTCGTGACAGGGTCACTTCTCAAATTACCTCAGGTGTCTGATGCAGGAGCATCCTGGGTGTAAGAGCAATCTTGCATCACCCAAAAATATTTCTGTTTGCTTTTCAATAAGGGCTATTTTGTGCAGAGCTGCTATTTTTAGTAAGTTGGTCATATGATCTCAGAATGTTTTGATTTCACAGTTGGAGGTTCATCCTAGTCATTTCAGCCTACCAGTTGAGTTCCATTGCCACATCATCAGTATTAGTGAAGTTATTGAGACTTTTGGGTACAAAATCTTTCAGGTCAATTTTGAAGGCCTTAGAGGCTCTGGATTGCGATCAACCCCTAGCTGATTGGTGCTAGCACATGTTAGGTGTTGTAGATCTTGTCATGGCATTTCCGAAAAGTGGTTACAATAGAAAAATGGAGTTACAGTTAAAAAGTTATGGCCTCCAGAAGTTGGGTTACCTAAAATCATATTTTGTATTTCTTTTGAGATGACCCTATTGTAATCATTGTGAAAAATAAATAATTCTATGTCTAGTCGGCCTAAAGGGCTAAATTTTTGGAACCTTCTCAGGCGGTGGAAATTGCCTATATAAGAAAGGTCTGTAGTGTTGTCTTAGGCAGTTCAGGACAGTTTTGGGTGGTTGATCTGGGTAATAATTCAAGGCTTTTTCCTATAGAATATTGTAAGGGAATGCCCATGTGGCTTTGCATATTGTAATTCTGAAAGTTTGTAATTCCACATTTGTGGAGATAATAAGAAGCCAATTTTCTATTCTTGCATATTGTTGTTGTTTCTCTATTTCTGTTATGTGTTTGTGGTATTAAGGGGAGCACCCTTCATCAAGTTACAAACTTATCTTTCATGGGTTCGGATGTGAGATTAGAAAGAGTCCTAAAAGGTTTATTATAGAAGGCATATTTATAGATGTCAATGTCTACTACATAAAAGAAAACATAAGAAGCAATTTGTTGTTGGCATAGAGTAGTGAATGCTAGTTAGTACACAAGAGAGTGAACATGTTGAAGATTAGATCTTCCAAAACTAAGATACATTTACCAACTATTCCCAACCTTACTAACACAGTGTGCAAAGAGTTTCAAATGAGAAAGAAGGAAAGGAACAAGTTCAAGAACAAGGAGTATTCTACCTCAAAACCTTTGGAGCTAATTCATATAGATATATGTGGACCTACAAGGATAAGTAGACTAAATGGTGAAAGGTGTTTTATATTTCTCATTGATGATTATTCTACAATAACATGGGGCACTTTCTTAAGAGAAAAATCAAAATCTTTAGACATTTTTAAGATATTAAAAAATTTGGTTGAGAATCAATTAGATGCTAAGATCAAGTGTGTAAGGTTTGATTGAGGTGATGAGTTTACATCAAATGATTTTGACATATTTTGTGAAGAACAGTGAATTGGAAGAAAATTATCTACCCCTAAAACTCCACAACAAAATGGATTTGTTGAAAGGAAGAATAAGATTGTTATTGAGATGGCTAGAGATATGTTGAAAGATGCTAACATACCTAATGTGTACTGGATAGATATTGTACATATTTTTGTCTATATTTTTAACATGGTACAAGTGAAAGTGAATCAAATAAGGACACCTTATGAGGTTTGGTTCAAAAAGGAACCTACTATCAAGTATTTCAAAATCTATGGAAGAAAGTGCTACATCAAAATAGATAAGGAAAATTTAGGAAATTTTGATGCAAGATCAGATGAAAGAATATTTTGATACTCCTAAGAGTTAATTTTGTTGTCATTAGTTATGAGGAATTTATTATGTTTTTCAAAATCATTCGGTAAGGAAGAAAAGATAAATTGGTAAGGTAGAGAAAGCATTTGGTAAAAGAAATTAGTAAACAAGGAATTTTAGTAAAAAGAAAGCAAGTATAGGCACCAAGCAAGGCAGAACCAAGCACCGAGAACCAAGTTCTACCAAGTACCTAACCGAGAAGTGAAATCAGTTACTGAGTTAAAGAAAATGTGTTACCAAGAAGAACAGGCTAACACCAGATGAATTCTAAGTACACACTGATTAGAAAATGGTTTACCAATCTTGAGGAGATCATATAATAGAATATTAGAGATTAAAATTTAATGATTACACATGATTACAAGGTTTGATTAGCCAATGAGTTAAGGATGAAATATGAATTGGAAGTGTACCCAATGCTAGCATCGCTTGAAGATGAATATTCTAGAACATCTAGCACCACTTCAAAATTGTATATAGGAAGATCGGAGTATGAAGATCAAAGAAGGTGGCATATACATTTGTGAAGAGAAAGTGGAGATTGCATGCATGAAGTAGATTAGAGAAGAAGGTGAATAAACAATGAAGCTACCGAGTAACAAAGTATTGAGGAACATATTTAGAATTGAGCTACTGAGTACTGAATTGGTTAGTATGATGGATACACAGTATGAGGTAATGAATTGATGAGCACATAGAGTCTGAATAGCATTAGTTGATGCAAGTTTGACAGACATTTTGTTATTACTAATTAAGGAGTAATCATAATTGCATAAGTCTCTTAACCGAGCAGATCCTAATAGATCTTAATTGTAAATCCTTTAACCAGGTACAATTCTTAGATTAGAGTTATGAAATCTCTTAATAGAGTAGACTTAGCACTCTTTAGAACTCTTTATCGGGTTAATACCTTTAACATGGTAAGCTATTAGAAATATCTAAATATTGTATCTCTAATTGATAAATTTTATTCTACAGTAGTGAAGTGTTGTGGGTGTCATCCCCACTATATTTTTTATCGTCTAACAAGGATTTTTGTGATACCAAAATAATTGTGTTGTGTTGATTATCATATGTTTTATTTATTTTGATGTGATGCATGAAAATGATAAGGAATCGGTAAATGAATATGGAGATAGTTAAAATAAGTTTAAAAGTATTTTAGAGCATTGATTCACCCATCCCCTCTTAGTACTTACCTTTCCACACCCAAATCCAACAATTGGTATCAGAGCTCAGTCTCTTATTAAGGAGTTTAGTCACTCGAGAGGAAAGATTTGGAGAGATGGAAAGCTACAAGTACAAAAGAATAATTGATAGTATGGAAACAAAACTAAAAATGGATAATGAGAAAATTGAAGAATTGAGTAGGAAACTACAACATTCAATCAGCAAAAGGAAAGAACTTGCACTACAATTGAAAGATAGCCAAGATCAAGTTGAGGAACTTGAAGAAAAATTAGAGGGTAGCATGTCTCATGAATTTGATGTACTAATATCAGAGCAATCTGAAAAGAAAAATAACCTTGATGATCAGGTAAAAATACCAAAAATAGAACAAGAAGCATAGTCAGTAAGGATGTGTGAGATCATGGAACAAAAAGGAAAAGTTGAGGATGACAAAAGAACTGTTGAAGAAGACAGAAGACAAATGAATACAAGAATAGATGAGAAACACAGGGAAATCATGAGGTTGACACAAACTCACTACAACTTAATAGATCAACTTGTTATGGAAAATCAGGATGTTGCTAGGAAAGTCTATGAAATTGGAGAATTGAGATCTAAGAATGTACACTTGAAGAATTATCTGAAAGTTGAGAAATATGCTAATGAAATCTTGAAAAGAAATGAAGAATCATGGAATATTCTCAAAAACTAAATGACACCTTTGGACTTAGTTACAATGCAAATAGTACTATCGAGAAGGGTGATTCCTCCAAACAAGAAACCAACCAAGACAATTTTGCTACCCCACCAAAGTCTAAGAAGCCTACATGTTATCATTGTGGGAAACCAGGACACACAATTAACCTCTATAGAAGTAAGAGAGGTAATCTACCAAATTCTCCTAAATTTAAAGGCTACTATTATAACTGTAATAAGTATGGGCATAAGGCATTTGATTGTAGATCAAGAATTGTGAACACTCTGAGGAAACCTAGATTTTACGATTACTGTAGCAACTGCAAGAAATATGGTCACAAATCTAGAGAATGTAGGTCACAAAGGAAAAGTGAGAAATGGGTCCCTAACTGACAGAATGTTGACAAAAAATGACAAGGACCTACTATATAATGGGATTATAATACAAGGATTACTTGTACTGCATGTGGAAGATTTGATCAAATTGTTGTAAATTTCTTTAGGATGCATGGAATGAACAGTAATGTATTGGAGAAACACTACAATGGCTTTCTTTTATTGCCATAGAGTCGGTCACCTAGCTAAGGATTGTAGGTACTAAAATGAGGATTCAATCGAGGAGCAACCGAGTGAAAAGACTCTAGTAAACATTGATGAAATACAAGAACAAATGAATAAGGCTTGGAAAAGAAAGACACAAGGTAATGGAACATAATTAGGAACTAGTGATGGAACCACATCCTCCAGATCGGGTGCACCTATCTTCACTTAATCGATCAAGGCATGAGTAGGAGTTGATAATCTAAAGTTTATCTTAAATCAGTTGCTAGACTTACTGCAAAGATCCATATTAGCATATCTAGATGCATTTGGATAAGAGTTGTGAAGGTATGATCTCATATGTTGATCAATGAAGTATTTGAGTTATTTTGTTTCATGCGGTGAAGTAAAGTATAGTCTGGTTAAATAGTAAAATAAAATTGGGTGAAGATTATTAAATGCATTTATAGCCATTGGAAGCCCTAATCTAAAAGGAAAAACTATAGAGGGTTAGTCACATCATTTTTACTTTACATTCTTGCGAGCACATTTGAGCACTAACATAGATGAGATCAAAGAGAAATTTTGAGCATTCAGTCAAGCATTCTGAACATCTACAAGATCATTTGAGGTATTTCTAGAGTTTACCAAGATGAATTAAGAGATTCTATTTGCAATTCTATTTGAACCCTAGAATTTGTCAAGGTATTTTCGAGATCAATGGCACCTAAGTTGCAAAAGCTAGTAGTAGTTGAGGAGATTAAACCAGTCAATCCTAAGTATAAGCTTCATCTTGCCATTTTTGTGAAAGTTGATAAAATTGGAGCCCTATCCTTGATCCCTCCAAGAGTCATTTTTATTGAAGATATTCATGCCTTCATTAATTGCAAGATCAAAGATATTTTCCAAGGAGAAATTGATGAATTGTACATGAAATTTTGTGTTAATGGTAATCTTAAAAGTGATCACACACACTTGCAGACCAAGGGTTTGGTTCATGCAATGCATGTACCAATAGTCTTTAAAAATGAGTGGATGAGAATCATACTGAGTAGAGTAGAGTTCATGATAGGTTTATATGGCTTGATGGGCCGGTAAAGATAATGAAGGATGTTTCACATTTTGTAACTAGATTTCTATTTGGTGATAGACCGAGGGCCTATAAGAAGATAGATAAGAAAAAAATTTGTGAGCTAAAAAAGGCTAAGTGGGATGGAAGAGGCTTGAAACTTTCTACTGGTGAAGACCTTGAACTAAAATTTGCATCGAACATCATATCGTATAGGATATTTCAATCATCTCAAGTAGATAGTGTACCTTGTGGAGCTATGGACATTGCTTACAAATTTGTGAAGAAGGACATGAAAATTGACTTGTGTGAAATCCTGTTGAAACAACTAGATGAAAATATGAATACCATTTGGAAGCCAAAGTCAAACACTTTGAAGTTTGGACCGTTGTTGGTATGTTTACTCTTTTACTTTCAAAACTCATTTCCAACAATCGGTGAAGTCACATGAAGTGTAGATAAACCCATAGTTTATAAAATTAGTAATTTTATTCAAAGTATGGGTGACAATTTTAATGTTATAATGGATGACTATTACAATAAATTTCAAGCTAGAATGCATAATAGTTATAGGATTCCACCTCAGTTAGTGGAAGAGTATAAATATGAATTTTTTTTTGAAGTGGACACTGATGTGTGTATCATAAGGGTAGTAGAACCTAGAACACAGTGGCTACCCCTAATGGGCTATGAGATGAATATTGATGCAGCCACTGTACAAATAAAAGTCCTAGGAGAAAATTGAAAATACAAAAGGAGAGTGATAATGGATCAGATGACTTGTCACAATTCAAGGTAGCACCAAGAAAAAATAGAAGTCTTGATGCACTGCTGAAGACATTTGAGAAATATGGAGCATATTCAGTCATGGAGAAATTAGAGTCGGACATAAGGACTAATGAGGAGAAAGAAAAAATAGAAGAAATAGTAATTGACACACTATACAAATTTAGAATTATACCAATTGAGGTAGTACAACATCTTGACAAGGAACTATACAAGAGAATAGATGTAAGATGGAAATATGTTATCATTGTAGAGAAATAAATGAGGGAAAGATCCCTTACAATCATAGTACTAGATTTAACAAAAAGAGGAATAAGGGATACTTTAAATGAGTATTCCAAAAGATTCACAGTGAATGGAAGAGCATTAAGTATTATGATCGTTCAATTGCAATAAGTACAAAAGGATACCGATGATCTTTGGAGAAAGACCTTTTCCATTGACCAATTGACAATTGAAGGTCTAATAGTTGAAGAGGATAAATCCAAGCTAGTTGGATTGATTACAAAAAAAGAAGAAGTAATCATAGAAGATATTACCAAACAAGACCCTGATGAAACAGTGAAAGAAGATGAAAATGTAATGGCAACTTAGGCCATAGAATCAAAATCCATGGATATAGATGATTTGGATACAACAAGATTGTTGAAAAAAGAGCCAATAATTATACAAGTAATGAATTTTCTAGAGATAAAGGTGATTGATGTTGCACCTATAGATGTTGAGACTCCTACCAAGTTAGCAAAGGAAAATGAACCAAAAGAGACCAAAGAGAAGACTACAGAGACAGAAACAACTCAAGGTCAGAATACAGAATCGGTGAACCCCATTGAGACTACAGTTTAGTAGGAGCCAAAAAAAGAGAAGGAAAAGGTAGCATATGAGAAAAAGGAAACATAACAAGAGAAGGAAAAAGAGAAGAAAGAAGAAAGGAAAGAGGAAACACAACAAGAAAAGAAAGCATCAAGCTCAAAGGGAAAGTCCAAGAAGAGAAAATTAGAGAAAGAGGTTGATATAAATTAGGTTATAGTTATACCAAAGGTTGACTATACAACCATGAGCTTGAAGGAACTCTCTGAGTTTGGTGACTTATTAAAGAGGAAAGCTGCACAAGATAAGCTTATAGCCAAAAAGAAAAAAACTTATGTATTGGAGAAAATAAAGAGCATTTTGAGTGAAATTGTTCTTGAGGTAAAAATAAATGAAAGGGAAGATATATACATACAATTGAAAGAACTTGTCAGCCAAATCAATCATCTTGGAACTGACACAGCTGAATACATGATGAAGGTTCACAAGAGAGATATGGAGAACAAGGTGATTGAATAAGTTCTTCAATCGATAGTATTAGACAAGGTAACTCTCTCCAAATGTATTTCAAAATAAAGTAGCATTGGACAAGGTGATACAATCCATTCTTTATATATTTCAAAATATTTTTTTTCTTTCAAATTTTACAAAGGAAATAAAGGAAAAGGACAATAATGTGGAAAAAGAGCTCACCGAGCTACTATCAAAGATTTCCACCGAGCCAAAAATAATAACTAAATATTATGAGAAGCTAAAGCACTTGATGGGAGTGCAATTTGAATTAAGAAAGGAGGAGAACCGTATCAGGATGGATCTCTTAGAACTCCAAAAAAATTTCCTACCAAACAATAAATCGTTGTAGAGGCAAATTCAGAAAGCTAAAGACTTAGTGAGCACACCAGATGTAAGTGTTATGGATAGCATGGTTAGTCTTACTACTAATATTAGTGAGTAGATAATAGTTTTGCAGACACTATAGTACACCTATAATGCATCATCAAAGGATGCACAAGAGAAGTATAAAGACATTTTTGACAAGATCCCCACACCGGATAAACAATAAGTACATATTTTGGCATTTTTGTTAAAAAAAGAGGAATACACATATAAGTAGAAAAGGGAGAATATAAATATAAGTAGAAAAGGGAGAATACCTATAAGATTTTATGGAATATGATTAATAGATATACAAGGGGAATATATAGAAGATTATGTATATAGTATGGAGATGTACGAGATTATTACTTCAGGGGGAGTAATAAGTCTTACCAAGGAAGAGAAATAGACCAAGACATAATTTTGATATATGAATTTGAAGATTTTCAAGGTTTTTAACAAACATACCAAACTAATGCCAAAGGGGGAGATTGATACTCCTAAGAGTTAATTTTTTTGTCATTAGTTATGAGAAATTTATTATGTTTGTCAAAGTCATTCGGTGATGAAGAAAAGATAATTCGGTAAGGTAGAGAAAGCATTAAGTAAAAGGAATTAGTAAACAAGGAATTTCGGTAAAAAGAAAACAAGTATAGGCACCAAGCAAGGTAGAACCAAGCACCGAGAACCAAGTTCTACCAAACACCTAACTGAGAAGGGAAATCAGTTACCGAGTTAAAGAAAATATGTTACCGGGAAGAACAGGCCAACACCAGATGAATTCTAAGTACATTAAACTTGGACACCAATTAGAAAATGGTTCACCAATCTTGAGGAGATCGTATAATAGAAAATTAGAGATTGAAATATAATGATTGCACATGATTACAAGGTGTAATTAGCTAATGATAATTAAGGATGAAATATGCATTATAATTATACCCAATGCTAGCACCGCTTGAAGATGAATATTCTAGAACATTTAGCACCACTTCAAAATCGTATATAAGAAGATTAGAGTATGAAGATCACAGAAGAAGGTGGCATATGCATGTGTGAAGAGAAATTGGAGATTGAATGCATGAAGTAGATCAAAGAATAAGGCGAATAAATAGTGAAGCTACCAAGTAATAGAGTATTGAGGAACAGATATAGAATTGAGCTACCAATTACTAAATTGGTTAGTATGATGGATACACAATATGAGGTAATGAATTAATGAGCACATAGAATCTAAATGCCATTAGTTGATGCAATTTTGATAGAAATTTTTTATTATTGATTAAGGAGTAATCAAAATTGTATAAGTCTCTTAACCGAGCATATCCTAACAGATCTTAATCATAAATACTTTAACCAGGTCCAATTCCTAGATTAGAGTTGTGAAATATCTTAACCGAGTAGACTTAGCATTCTTTATAACTCTTAACTAGGTTAATGCCTTTAACACGGTAAGCTATCATAAATTGCTAAACATTGTAGCTCTAATTGAGCAACTTTATTTTGTAGTAGTGAAGTGTTTTGGGTGTCATCCCCACTACAATTTTTATCATCTAAAAAGGATTTTTGTGATACCAAAATAATTGTGTTATGTGTTTATTATCATATGTTTTATTAATTTTCATATGATGCATGCAAATGATAAGGAATCGGTAAAAGAATATGGAGATAGTTAAAACAAGTTTAAAAGTGTTTTAGAGTATTGATTCACCCCTCCCCTCTCAGTACTTACCTTTCCACACCTAAATCCAACATATTTATGGGATGATCTATAAAGATCAAGGCATACGAGTGCTACAAAAAAAGACTAAAGAAGATTGTGGAAATAAAAAATGTCAGAGTAAGTGAAGAGCGGGATTAGGCTGCTCCAAAACCTAAGATTGAGTTTGAAATTGTTCCTATAGCTATTGTAGAAAAAAAAAATTCTCCAAAAGACAAAGAAGTATCAGATGAAGAGGCATTACACTTAATTTTTACTGGTGTTAAGTATTTTTGTGCATCACTTTCTAAATAGCATCTTTGGTATTTTGAATTTTCATTTTGAAAATTCCAAGTTCAAAGTCCCGTGTTCAATCTCATCTTGTGTGTCTTACATTTTCATGACTTCACTTTGGCTAGGATTTATCCTTTAGGTGATGTTCCTTGTTTTGAACTTTCATTTTGAACTTTAAAAGTTCAAATTGTACAAGTGCAAGCAAAAAGTGAGTTCATTTCTTCAAGCTAAGAATCCATCGCGTCTTTTTTCAAGTTTGTATCTCTCATTTTGAACTTTTGTTTTGAACTTTCAAGTTCAAAGTTAAAAGTTCAAAATTAAAAATTTCTAGATCCAAGGCTATAATTAAATACCCAAAAGGAGAGAAATGCTGGTACAAATGGAGAATATTCTAGAATATTTTAAATTTATTTAAAATATTTCACTTTGGGAGAGCTAATGATTAATATGTGAGTTCATAGGGTGTAAAATGATGGTTAATCAATGTTATGTCAAACAAAGGTCATTTCATTATTAATTTGCATAGGGATAATGAAGATATGAGCATGTCGCGAATTCAGGAAGATCTTTTCTTGTATAAGTAAAGATTGTATTTCTTTTTCTTTAGCGTCAAGTTTTCTCATTTTCATGGAGCATGAAAATGATGGAGATAATTTTAGGTGCAGCAACTAACATTTTTATGAATTTTGGTGAGTCATTGAAACTCTAACCTTTCTAGCTTAAATAATATGTTGAAGAATAGCGAGTTTCAAATTTTATGCACAGATTCCTTTTTTTTGTTGCTCTGGAATTTTATTGGTTAAGAAAAATGAATTATAATAGATTGTCATTACCGAAGTTAGAGTCTTCTACTAGTCTTGTTAGATCACTTCTAAATTTAGGAGACATGACTCTTCTTAATGTAACTATAGAAGAGATTTTAGAAAGACTGAAAACCCTAAAGAAGGCTTGGTAGTAGATAAAACTAGGCAGAATGGTTTAGTAGAAGCCACAGCTTTCCCAACTATCACTCCATGTCCAGAACTTGTTTTAGAATGTATGAACCATTATGACAAGAATGAAAGATGCATTTGCACTAACTCTTGTGAAGTATTGGTGAGAATTGATAGAGAAATGGTGATATCCACCATGGGAATTACAAACAAAGAAACATATGAGGCATGGACCATAGGAACAACCTTTACATTATTTTTAGAAAATAAGCAGTATAGGAATGTGATTGCTAAGTATTGGCTATTGAATACAAAGAGAGGTGGTTCTTGACTCCCAAAACCCCTTACCCATGAGCATCTTATCCCAAAGATAAGAGATTTAGTGATTTTGTTGAACAGGGTCAAAGGGAATCAACACACATTCCATTGGGAGGACTGGATTTTTTCTATATCCATGTTTTGACAAATAGAGAGAAATTTTTAGATTGGAGTGAGCTCATTGCAAAAATATTGCATGAGGGGTTAGCTAATTTTGTTGGAATGTGTGGCTTCTACATGTCCTCCTTGTTTTATATACTAGCATGTTCTAGAGAGTGGCCTGGTTTTCCCCATGAACCCTTGACACTGGGAATGAACATTTATGACTATTATCCCCTCTTGTAATTATAGAGATGCGCAGACAATTTCACTAGAGTAAGTGATGTGTCCCTGGGGTGCTTAGATTTTGAACTATGAGGAAATCTGCACAAAAGGTTGTCTGATGAGGCAATATAGTTAATCAAGACCAATTGAATCTTCTTCAATCAATTCTCCAAATTTACTTACATAAGGATTGGCGGATTTAAGGGTGAGTCATTGAGGTTTCCTAGATATGTATCAGATCACTTGGTTCTCACTAAAGTCTACAGACAATTGGCTATTATTGATAAAAGTTTGAAAGGGAAGCAACCTTCAGTAATAATCTTTCCAATAGAGCTTGGACATTACTGCTACAAGTCTAGCTTGGATGCCCTCAATTTGGAAAAGGAGGTTAAAGTTTTGAACTTCAAAATTTACATTTCTCATCCTAAGTTTGAAATAAATGACTTCACAAGATCTTACCTGGGAGTGACAAAAGGTTTTACCCATTTTCCTCAGTTAGAAGATTATTGGGAAGATTGCAAACATGAATTTGAAGTGCGCAAAAGATTATGGTCCCATTTCACCTTGAGGCAGATTGTAGGATTGAAAATTCATCTTAATATTAAAGTTCTTAAAGAAGAAGAATATGAGGAGGTGTTGGATTCAGAATTCAAGTACATAGTACAGAATGAGCCTATTCGAGAATTAGATTGGACCACAAGTGAATATGATAGTATCCAATTTAGAACATTTAATGTAATAAGAAGGATGGAAAAATGGCTAAGAGAGAAGAGACTAGGAAGATCAAAGCCTTCTAAACCTGAGATTTATGTAGAGCCTTAGGATGCCATGTTTCCCAAAAATGAATATCCTTCCCCTAACATCCATGTCAAACTTGATTTTGTAGGTGTAGTTGACCTTAAAAAGATCCCACCAAAGAAAGTCACCTCAGGAGATAAATCGCTTATCCCTACAAGAAGTACATGTTCCATAAGTAGGAGGTTGAAGAAAGCTTCAGTCAGACAAGAGGTCATGGAACTAGACCCTATCAAAAAAGGATCAACAATTATGGAGGATCAGACTCTAAATGTTTTGAACTCGGAAAATTTTGAAGGATGAGAAGAAATGAGTAAAGAGCACGCTACTAATGATGCATTGTCAGTCAATTTGAATATACTACAAAATCCTTAGGCTAAGAAGGTGATCGATACACCAGCATGGCTCCAATATTTTATTAGGAGAAAGAGGAGCATAGTGCCTATCTCACTACCCAATAATAATATGGTAAGTCTTTGGGAAAAGAGTTTAAAATTAAGAAGCCCAAGACCAAAGAAATGATATACATAGATTCTGAGACTAGGTGATGGTATGCAGAGATAGCCATTCCCAAGAATGAGAAGAACTCAGATGAAGTGATAGCAGAATATTTTAAGGTAGAAAAGATCAATCTGGGAGTAGCTACCTGGGCAGCAGATGTTAAACACTTGGAATCCTCAACCAAGAAAATAATTATAAGGAAATGAAAAGATGAAAGAGATAAAAGAGAAATTAAGTTATCCCTATCCCAGATGGCTGAATATATTCACTCCATTCATCACCTAGATCTCTTTCTCACTTCACAGTCCTCATCAATGTTTGATCCAAAGTTTCCAGATAACCAGCAAATGAGGGAATAGATTCAACACAATAGTTCAATGGTTAAAGCTTATGTTAGCTGGTTAGATTTAGTAATTGATACAGATAGTAGATACATTGATGATTTGAGTCAGACTTATGAGGAGGCCATTATTGCAAAAGATAGCCTAAACACATAAGTCGTAAAGTGGGATAAGGAGAAGACTCAATGGATGGTCGTGATGGCCCAAATGTTTGAAGTAAAAAGGTATGGCCTAATGAAGTTACTTTCTGAATGACCAATTGTAGGGTTTGATGATGAAGTCTTGTTTGTATCACAAGAACACTTGGAATGGAGAAACTTTGTTCTAAATAGGGAATTGAGCAATCTGCTAAACTATTAAAAGATCTTATTGCCTTGACTGGTGTAATGAATAATGATCTTGGGTTCATTAAAGTATAATTGTTCAAAGAAGATGGAAAGACTTTGCAAAAGCTAGAGGAAATGAACCAAACCTTCCAAGATAGAATCCATACAATCAAAGAGACCATAACAGTCATGGCTGATGAATTCTCCTAGGTGGTTGAAATTGAATCCATGCTTATTATCTATCGTGATCACCTGAATATGCACAAATAAAAAGTTACACTAGTTTGAAGAGAAAATAAAGTGTGGAAATAGAGGATCGCACATATTGGCATTCCTAGTCATTAGCTAGTAGTGAAATTATCGGCCCAACATTTGGAGTGGAGGAAGAAACAATCCAAGTCTTCATCAGCTATGGCCCCATCACAAACTTGAGTACCTTACATGACGATTGTGTTGGGATGATCATTTATGGTCATTTCTTTTCTTTTCTTTATTTTACTATCAAAATCTAGTTACTTTTACTTTTTCACTCCTAGGTGGAGTTAGTTTTTAAAACTTATTAAGATAGTTATACTCTCCGGCTATATATTGGCTTATTATGATCTGAGAAAGAGTCGACAAAAATTTGTGTTTTAGTTAATCAAGAAGTTATCTTTTTCTTTCAGTAATACTAAGATACTTGAAATATTTTACAGTTAAAAGAATGTTTTAATCTGTTGATGAAATCAAAATATATATATCACAACTTTCATGCATTCTTTTGAGTTCATGGATGTGACTGCAGTTGGAGTTTGTTTGTGATCATGGTATATTTCTATATTTCTTTGAATTGTGGGAGAATTTCATGTTGTCTTTAAGCTTATTCTTTATACATTGTGTGGATCAGTCTTTTGGCTTGATCCTTATGATTTCTTTTCAATGGTATTTATCTAATTCATATCATGGTTATGTACAAATGCTCAAACCTTTGATACTTTAGGGTTAAAAGTATTATTTGTTTGTAATTTCTCTTTATCATTGAAGAGTATATTCAAAATCTTTGTAGAGGGAGTTGTACCTTCCAATTCAGAGGAAGATTATTAACTTAATAATAATCTATCCAACTGTTAGTTCTCTTTTGTCTTTCAGTTCTGGGCATTTGGAGTTAACTTGTATATTCAATTTTTGAAGGACAAATATGTTAACTAACAGACTTTTGGCAACTCTATTGGGGATACTGACATTAAGTCGATCAATGTTCAAGATTTTCTATGTGAATAAATAGTAATGGTTTTTCCTTCTATCGTAATACCTGGTCAAGAGGAAATTCCCCTAGTCTTGCAGTCTGATTTGCATTTCTCAGATACCCAGGAAGATATTATTGTAGATCTTAATGTTGTAGCTTGGAAATCAAGAACTAGCAATCAACAGGACCAGCAGGTTCGGTTAGTGATAGAAGAAGAAGAGGATATTGGTGAATGGTGGAGGGGACTTCCTATACCTTAAGAAGTTGTAGTAGTAGATAGAGAATCCCAAAGGCCTTAAAGTCAAAATTATGGATTTCAGACATTTCACTAGGTCCCAAGTGAAACAGGGTTTAATAGATCAAGATTAGAATGTGTGAGGTCCTACCCCAGCCCATCTTAGCTTGACTGATTTTTTCAATCATGGACAATCTAGATGATACATTGTTTTGAGATATTAGACCTATTTTGATTATGACTTCTTATTATTAGACATTATGTGATGGTTTTACATGTTTATATGGATGATGATGTTAGACGTACCTTTATATTCTTATGTTAGATTCATCCTGACTTTATGATATAAATAGATAATTGAATTCTAAATTTTTCATTTTGATTTATGTTATCTTATGGAATAGGAAATTGAGATAGTGATGATGTCTATTTCCTAATGAATTAGTTCTGCATTTGACTTAGGGTTACTTGTTTAAGTAAAACTAAACTTACATGTGATGCTTATAGAAATAGGATTCAATATGGTTTATGTATATGTTGAAAACATGAAATGCATTTTGTCAATATATTCGTATTTGAATGTTATTATGGATCTTGTTTCTCTTTTGATATGATTATATATGTGATGATTTCATGTGGTACTGATATTTGAATTGAGTGTGCGGGATTATGACCATGGTTTTAAATGCAGGGAAACAAGGATGGATCAATGTGAAAAATAGTAAAGGCCAAGGTCGACTCTATGAGGAGAATGACCTCATTGTTATGTGTTTTAAATTCATAAATGTGATGTATGAGTGAATGTTATTTGTAAGTGTTTTTAGGTGCATAATTGGATGCAAATTATGTGTGTAAATGTAAATATATTTATCCATTTGGCATGCCATGTGTAAAATTAAGTGGTGTGATGTGTACTTTCTTTTGTTGTGTCACTTGACACTAGTGCTATGTGTTGGCATGCCTAAGTGGAATGTTTGACCTTTCTCTACCCTTAGGTCACCTTGTGAGTCCCTACATGTAGTTAATTGGTTAGGTAACCAAGGCATGAGTCACATCACTTCCCATTTTCATGAGTTAACTTCACATGGGTTTTAGAGAGGTTAAATTGAGCTCTAGGGAGTTTTTAAGGTTATTTTTAGGTACCCCAATGCATATACATAGGTATGGGGGTCAAGTTTCACCTTTTTCATCATCCAAAGCTTTCAAATGGCCTCTTAAAGAGAGTCTTCTTTGAGAGTGACGAAATTGGGTATGCTTTCAAGGTCTTTCCCCCGTGTCTTGAATGTCCTCTCATTCCTTAATTAGGGACATGTGGTAAGAAAACAAGAACCAAGAAATCTACTTCACCTTGGGATGGGAGTAGAGAAGAAGGAATGTTTTTGCTAATAGGAAAATGAGACAAGAGGGAGAAACACTTCTATTGCTTGCATTTTTTCATTTTAGGGGAATTCATCTTGGTAGAAAGTAGAGGATTAGATCAAAGGGAAGGATAAGGAGGCTTGGAATTGGGAGAAGGAAAATATTGGAAGGGAATTTGATCTCATCATCACACTTATCTTGCCTTAGTTTCTTGGAGGAAAGGTTGGTGCACCTATCATGAAAGGAAAACTTTGTCTTGTGATTTTGTTTTAGTTGTGTAATTCATGTTTTAAGTGTAATGTGTTGAATGAAGTTTCTTTTATTTCTTTTCTTTCTTTTCTTTGGGTTTGTTTATGAATGTTTTGGGAGTGCAAGACTACACTCATCCTTGGGAGGATTTGAGAGTCTTGGGGTGAAGGGGTTAGTTGGAAAAATATCTTGTGTAGATCATGGATGTATGGGCATCCATGTAGCCTACTTGTGTTTGCAATTGAGGGCCATAAGGGAATTTAATTTGTGCTCTATGAGATGAGCAAGTTTGTTTGAGTTGAGCCTTGTGAAGGCATGTTTTGTAAGAGAAGAAAAGACTTGTTGTTTGTTTGATTATGGCCTCTCCAAAAGATTGTTTCCACCTTTATCCATTGATGGATCAAATGTGATCCTTTGTGCAAACCTTGGGAATGGGAGTTTATGTGTAAAAATTCATGTTGTTCAAGTTTAGCCTTGTGTGTATGAGTATGTTTGTTTCCTATCCTACCTTGTTTCCCCTAGCTCGAGGGTGGCCATGTAATGGCCTTGGCTAGGAGGTGAGCCTCCATGGTCATGTATGAATTACTTTGTCACGGGTTTGCAAGAAGATTGAGTTGAAGATTTCTTGAAGTTTGGGAGATAATAATATTATTCAAGGAGGAACTTGTATAGTTTGATCAAGATAGATTTTTGTGTAATACTTTATCTTTGTAAGCATTCTTATGTATAATCTTGTTTAAGGGCTATGTAATTGCTTTAGGCTTGAGATGTACTTGTTTTAATTGTTCTCTTCCATTCTATTATCATCTCTTGTATTTCAAGTAAGAAAGACTAAGATATTGCAATCTCTCTACGCTGCAAATGGAAATATACTGTTATTGTTTAGTACTCTATACATGTTAGAAATGTAGGAAATAATTAGATTCTTCTAAGTGTGAGAATTTCATTAATGTGACCATTCTTCTCAAAACTTTAGTATATATATAGTTTTGTTATTTGTAAAGTAGAAAAGCTTATCTACCATTATGTATGTTTGTATTTCAAAAATTGTATTTGGCAATGTACCACAACTAAAGATTACTGATGTTTTTTTTGTTGTTTCTGAATTGTTTCTAGAAATATTTTCACCTCTTGTTTATACATGGCTGAAAATAGTAGTTAGAGTATAGTTCCTTTTGTTTATTGAAAGGGGTAAAAAAAGGATTATAATAGATTAAATTTCCATAATCCCTATGTTATAAAATTGAAAACTTCTTTAAAGTTTATAAAAATCCAAGAAATTTTATTCTCACATGTACAAATGTAAATGTAAATATGAATGTACATGAATTCTCTAAATCATTTTTAAAATATATATAGATATAGATATATATAATATAATAAATGCATATGCTTAAATGAAGTCATATATATACATTTGATATTCTCATATTAATAAACTAAACATATGATTTCCTATAATTTTTTGGTATATACTACTTATGTATTTGAATAAAATAATATTATATATATATGTAACTATATATATATATATAGAGAGAGAGAGAGATATAGATATAGATATAGATATAGATATAGATATAGATATAGATATAGATAGATATATATAGATATATATATATATATAGATATATATATATATATAGATAGATATATAGATATATAGATATATAGATATATATATATAATTTTATTTAATATATATTATTGAATACATAATAAAATTAACCATTGTCCAATCAAAACAAAAAAAAAACAATAAGGGGACTGTCATTTTCCCTTACTCCCGCGCTCTATGTTTGCAGGAGGCCGAAGCCTCTACAATGGAAGGCTATTGTGCCCACTGCACCCTCTGTGGTGTGGTGGAACTACCTACCACCATCCCCTTGGTGGTGGTGAATAGGGGTGCCCCCACACCATAGTGGGGGTGCAATGGCACAGCCACCAGCCCCCCCCCCCCCCACCTCCCCTTTAAGCAGTGGTGTGTGGTGCGTGGGAGCCAAATTGCACCAGCAGCCGATGGCCCACCTCCACAGTATTTTTAAAATAATAATAATAATAATAAAAGAATCAAAAAGAAAATAAAATGCATGTCGAGTGTTGTAGGGTTTCGGTAGACCCAAAAAAAAAGAGAAATATTAAAAGATTTCTATTTTATATAAAATTTATTCTATCTATAAACAACATTGCAGTTCTTTAAATAAAATAAATAGATAGAAGATCTCTGAGGAAATCAACTCTTATTGGCTGCAATTTCATTAAAGGAAAATAACTTTCGCTGAATCCCAAAATGAAAAGTTAAAAAATAAAGCAAAGCCAGTGAAGCTTAGGGAGGTATTTTTACTAGATTTACAAAGGCAACCGAGATCAACACTCTCTGTTATTTTTTTAACAAGATGGGTTAAATCTAAAAACAAAAAAAAAATGTAAGAATGAGATATTCTGGTACAAACTATAAACACAATTGATGAAATTCTTCCACCTGGTTTGAGAGCCAAATCCTCAACTTAATAGTTTAATATATACACACAAGTGTATATGTGTGTATATACACACCCATGGTGTGTATATGTGTGTATATACACACCCATGGTGTGTATATGCACACATCTACACGTGTGTACAAAAAAAAACTTGATCTTTCCTTACCCCATGCCCCTGGCCCTTCCATGCACACACAAATGACAAAATTAGGGTTTTGGGGAAACTTTAAAGTTAGGCCTAACCCTAAATCTGAAATTAGGGTTAGGGATTCCCACTTTGAAATCCTCGCCCTTTTATTTCTTTTATTCTTTTATTTCCCTTTATTAAATCTTTTTCTCTACTTAGGTTTCTTTTTATTATTTTTATGTTAAGTCACTTTTAAAAAGAAAATCACTTTTATTTCTAAATAATTTTTTTAATGATAATTTTTAAATATATATATTCTATTAAGAGAATTGTGTTTTAGGAAATTAAATAATTGTGGGTTCTTTGACCAAGTACATAATAATTCTATTAAATATTTTAAAGGACTTTATTAAACTTTTACCTAAGATACTATTATTAAATTAATTATCTAAATTACTTCTACACATTAATTTTGCATTAGTTGAAGCTAGTGGGATTTAACACAATATATATATATATATATATATATATATATATATATATATATATATATATATATATTACGTCATTATGGAGTTGGAGTATTCATTAATTATTATTAATGGAATGATCTTATTACTGGATTTTTTATTAATAATCTAAAGTGGATTAGACTTTTCATCAATATTCCTAGGAGGGACCTAGGAGATATTATAAACTGCCCCAAAATTATATTTTATTATTATTTGTTTTGTAACTATAACATTGTGAACTTAATCTCTAGGAGGAAACAATTTATTGGTTGATGTATTTTTAAACAGATTTTATATTTTGGAACAAGGGAAACTTTCTTTATATTTTAAATCTAACTTCCATTAACATCCTTCTTTCCCTAATAGTTCTCTAACCCTAGTAATGGCATAGGGTGATTCCTTGTATAGTTATATAGGTGGTTTTGAACCTAGATGTATTAGACTATTTTATGCCAACCTAGTTAGGGTTATTCCATTGACTAGTGCCAACTGGTGAATATGGGATGTTGGCATGCCAGTGCATGCCATGATTCCCCATATGAGTCATTTGTGTTAGTCAATATGTCTTGATTTTCGCATCAAGTAAGCTTTGTGTGCAACTTAGATGTTGTTTAGTGATTTTTATTAAAAAATTGTTGGTGTGTTTTGTCCTAGTTTTTGGGCATTACAAAAGCCCTTAAATATTTGACAAGTTATCTTGATCTAACCCTGCCTCATAAATCCATGCATAAGCCTAAGCCAACTCAAAAATATTTAGCCTCACCATCATTCCATGCCCTAGTCCTTTCAAGGACACCTACCCCTCTGAATATTAATCTTCAACCCATCTTAAATGAAATGAATGCTAATCCTTTGGATGTTGTTGTAGAACCCCTGAACCTTGCAGCACATCATTCTTTACCAAAGGGTTCCAGAGATGTATTACCAAGATTCACTGGAGATGGAAAGGTCTCAGTTAAAGAACATTTGAACACCTTTAATGTGGAAAGCGGTGTTTATTGGAAACTACAATTGAAACAATTGTTATATTTTCATTGATGTCAAACCTTAACTGGTAAGATAGTTTTTGATGAAGGGTGCTCCCCTTAATACCAAAAACACATAACAAAAATAGAAAAATAACAACAATATGCAAGAACAGAAAATGGGCTTCTTATTATCTCCACAAATGTGGAATTAAAAATTTTAGAATTACAATATGCAAAGCCACATGGGCATTCCCTTTACAATATTATGTAGGACAAAGCCTCGACTCATTACCTAGATCTACCTAGAACTATTCTGAACTGCTCTGAACTACCTAAGACAACACTACAGCCTTTCTTATATAGGCAATTTTCCACCGCCTGGGAAGGTTCCAGAATTTTAGCCAATAAGGCCGACCAAACTTAGAATTATTTTATTTTACAATTCATTACATCAGAGTCGGCTCAAAACAACTTTTGAAACCCAAACATAAATTTTGAAGGAAAATCATTTTTTGCCATTTCAGGTGACCCAACTTTAAGAGACCATAAGTCATCACCCGTTGACCCAATTGACTATTATAACCCCATTTCAGAAAGGGCATGAAGCACTCTACAATGCTTGAATCAAGAAAGCTTTATTCATCTGAAGTTTTGACCTCATCCAGGGCCTCTAAAGCCTTCAAAACTGAGTTCAAAGTTTCTGTACCCTGCTGCCAATACCAAAAATTTTCAATATCTTCAAAAGTAGACTTGATCTAGCAATGAAACTTTACTGGCAGGCTAATATAACCAAAATGAACCTCCAAGGAAGAAAATAGACCATTCTCATCATGAACAAAAAACTTACTAAAAATAGTAAATTTCCAAAAATAGAAGCTCTACACAAGATAGCCCTTATTGAAAAGAAACCAAAAATATTTTTGGGTGATGCAAGATTGCTCTTACACCCAAGATGCTCCTGCATCAGACACTCGGGGTAATTTGAGAAGTGACCCTGTTATGACTCAAGTGTGTAGAGGAAAACCAAGATGGTTAACCTCCTCCTTTGTCAGCCATGATGAATCTTCAACAGGTCATCCTTTCCACTTCACCAAATACTCTTCATATGTCCTGTTCCTTGTGCTTCTACCAACACGACTATCCAATATGTCTTCAATCTCCTTGATATTTGAATTGGTTGTTGGAATACTCCACTATGCTGATATAACCTCATCTTCAACACCTCCTTCATGATACTTTGTCAGATCTAAAACATTAAATACTAGTGGAATATTTAGCTCAGTAGGCAACTCTACCTCATATGCAATTCCTAAATCATGCTTCTTCAGTATCTTACATGGCCCAAATTTCTTCATTTTCAGCTTGTTATATGTACTAACTAGAAATCGCTCCTTCTACAAATGAATCATGACTTCATCTCCAAACTGAAATTCCTTATGCCTCCTTTTCTCATATGTCTTAGCCTTATACTACGAATTCATCTTGGTAATATGCTTCCTCACCTCCTCATGAATGTTCTTCAAATGTTCCACAAAATCCTTAGCTTTAGCACTACTTATTTCTCCTTTATCTATCTTTCTCAACTTAGATGCATTTCTTGGACTACTTCCATATACAATCTATGGATGATGTGATGAACTAAACTTCAAATCTGTCTTCAACTCTTCACTTTCTGCTAGTGTCATTTTGTGTGTTGTCTTATTTGGCAAACTGGCTCTTGGAATCAAGTCCATCTGATTACTGATCTTCCTTATTGGTGGTAATCCATCAAGCACATTATCAGATACAATATCCTGACACTCATTCAATAATTTTGCAACTTCTATAGGTACATCTTCTACTTCCTCTTTCCTAGCCTTTGGAATTAAGGTAAAACACATATGCTCATGCCACATACCATCTAAGAAATTTCCTCTATCAACAAAATTTATTCTTGCATTACCACATACCTTTTCTTTTTTTTCATTCAATGGTTTTAGCTTATGTCGCACTCCATCCTTTATCAAGGAATAGGTATTTGCATGACCATCATGTATAGCACACCTATCAAACTGCCAAGGTCTACCCAAAAACATGTGATATGCATCCATAGGTATGATATCACATAGTACCTCATCATGGTACTCGCCAATCTTAAACTTTGAACTTTACTAGGAACTGTTCACTGACCATGACCTTGTGGTCATCCTGCACCTAGGCAACCCGATATGGATGTGGATGTTTCTGCCTCTTGAGCTTCAACTTTGTCACCATCTCTTCTGACACCAAATTATTAGTACTACCACTATCAATAATCACATCACAACACTTACCCTCACACTTGCACTTGGTGCAAAATAGGCTCTTCCTTTGTTCAGGTTCATTCTCACCACTCAGCAGGACTCCTCTGTTAATCGATGTTTCTCCTCTTTCAACATCTTTAGAATGTGATGATCTAGTATCTTCATCTACATGTGCAACTCTAGCCTGGCCTTCATTTCTCTTGTCTGTCCTTCCTTGGCATGGAGGACATTCAAATGCCCTATGACCTTCTTCCCCATAGTGAAAACATGTTCCATGGAAGCCTCCTCTTCTAGATCCTTGTCCTCTTCCTCTTCCTCTCTAATCTCTATTATTCTAATCATGGAAATGATTGAAATTATCTCCTCTCTGATTCTGACTGTTACCGGTCTCATCCTACTTTTTCAAATCTTCATTTAGATCTCCATATGACCATCCACTAGATCTTCCATCATGACCTCTTCCACTTTGTCTTCTCTCAAACTTCTTGTTCAACTTTTCCTCTACTTTTAGGGCAAATTGGTATGCCTCTTCAATACTGGTCATTTAAACCATATTCAATTCTTCCTGAATGCTTGGCCTTAACCCATTAAGGTAATAGGAAACTTTCTCCTTATCAGCTTTTGTATGGTCTTTTCTGATGAGGATTCGATAGAGCTCGTTTGTATACTCCTGAATAGATCTTCCTTCTTGCTTCAAACTTTGCATCTTCTTTAGTAGGTCAAGCTCATAATCAATAGGAATGAACTGTTGCTTCAATTTATCCACCATCTGATCCCATCTTGTGATTTTATCCTTTCCTCTTTGATTTCACTCTAACTAAATCTCTTGCCACCAAATCTTCACATGGCCCTTTAGTCTGGCCTTTGCAAACTTGACCCGATCAGGATCCTCAATATCTTCATACTCAAAATATTCTTCACATTCATTGATTCAGTTGATCAATTCTTCTAGGTTAAGATTTCCAGAAAATATTGGGACCTCAATCTTAGGTCTCTTCCCCATCTTGGAAATGGCCCAAAAAAGTCTTTCTTCATCCTAGTTCAAAATTTCACCTTCTTCTTGATTAGAATTTCCTTCTCCCTCGGCTTCATCCTCACTTTCATCTCTGACATTAAGATTCATTCCTCTACAAATCTCCTCTTGTAATGCTTGCACTTGTCTCTACAGCTCCCTAACCTTAGGTGTTACAACACCAGCTCTTCCACCATGTTCCCTTTGTGGAGGCATTTTCACACTTCTCATTGAAACCCTAACTATGGTCCTAGTGAAAACTACCTCACAGTCGGTGATCTGTTTACACAAAAACCCTAACCCACGGTCCTAGTGCAACTGCCTCACAATCAGTGATTTGTTTACACACTCAGGAACTCTTGCTTTAATACCACTTGATGAAGGGTACTCCCCTTAATACCACAAACACATAACAGAAACAGAGAAATAACAACAATATGCAAGAACATAAAATGGGCTTCTTATTATCTCCATAAATGTGGAATTACAAATTTCAAATTTCAGAATTACAATATGCAAAGCCACATGGGCATTCCCTTTACAATATTATGTATGAAAAAGCCTTGAATCATTACCCAAAACTACCCAGAACTATTCTAAACTACTCCGAACTACCTAAGACAACACTACAACCTTCCTTATATAGGCAATTTTCCACCGCCTAGGAAGGTTCCAGAATTTTAGCCAATAAGGCCGACCAGACTTAAAATTATTTTATTTTACAATTCATTACATGAGAGTCAGCTCAAAACAATTTTTGAAACCCAAACATAAATTTTGAAGGAAACTCATTTTTCACCATTTCAGGTGACCCAACTTTCGGAGACCATAAGTCATCACCCGTTGACCCGATTAACTATTATGACCCCATTTCAGAAAGGGCATGAAGCACTCTAAAATGCCTAAATCAAGAAAGCTTCATTAAGCTGAATTTTAGACCTCATCCAGGGCCTCTAAAGCCTTCAAAACCGAGTTCAAAGTTTCTGTACCCTATTGCCAATACCAAAAATTTTCAATATCTTCAAAAATAGACTTGATCTAGCAATGAAACTTTACTGGCAGGCTGATATAACCAAAATGAACCTCCAAGGAAGAAAATAGACCATTCTGAGCATGAATGGAAAACTTACTAAAAATAGTAAATTTCCAAAAATAGAAGCTCTGCACAAGATAGCCCTTATTGAAAAGAAACCAGAAATATTTTTGGGTGATGCAAGATTGCTCTTACACCCAAGATGCTCTTGCATCAGTTGCTATCTAGGGTAGTACCATATCTTTTTATTGATGAATAGGATTTGAAAATAGGAGATAACAAGAGGACCTAAAGAAAGGTTGAGTTATGTGATACTTCAATGGGTACTTGATTAGTTGGCATGTTGACAAGGTAATGTGTTGTTTATCTAAGTAAGAAGAAAGACTAGAAACATTTTCTTAACTAAGAAAAAGTGAAGAAATCTAGTTTAACCCGAGTGATGTTAGTGTCGACCGAGCGCTAGTATATGCCGAGTAAATCTAGTGTTGACTGAACATCAGTAATTGTTGAGCAATAGGAAATTAATGAGAAAAGATAGTAATTGTCAAGGAAGACAATTTGTAGTGATGATCGAGATGATGAACATAGTAGTGACTGAGTGTCAGTAATTTACGTTTGAAGAAAGAATTGAGAATCCTAGCTCACATAGTTGAATTCTTGGGATATGTAAATCATGTTGACATTATTAATGAATTGTATGGAGCATTTAATGCTTGGTAAATCTTTTTCTTATGGATTCAAAGAGAAGTTTGGAGATGTATCTAGAAGGAAAAGATGAAGAACATAATGATGGAATTATTTGATGAATCTAACCTAAACCTAAGATCTATGGAGGAGATTAAGCAGTAAAAGATTGATCTACCTGATCAAAGAGGTATAAAGGAAAACCTAATTGTGAGGTTACAGATATGGAGAAGAGGTTGATGTTATTGATTGATAAGTCTAAGTAGAAGGTTGAAGGTGAGGTAGTGAAGGAGCTTAACAGAGTTGTGATTTCTTGAAGAGAACTATGAGCAAATCAGAGATGGAGATGAAATGAAGGTTAATCAGTAAATCAACATATGTAAAAAGTGGATTTGTATTTCCAAATTGAGTTGTATTTTTTTTAGATCAGAAACTATTGTTACTTTCTAACCATTGTATCAGTGTAAATCCTTTAATCAGGGTTGACCTAACAGTCATCGTATAAATCCTTTAATCAATGTGACATTCTAATGGAATGTTCTTAAGTCCTCTAACCAAGCCACTTCTGACAAAGTTTTTTAAGTCCTTTAATAGGGTCACACCTAATAGTGTGTATGTAAGCCTTTAATAGGGTTGGCTTTTCATAGAGGTCACTTCAGAAGAGTGAAAATCAGTAGCATGTTACAAAGTGGTTTTTCCCAAATTGGGTTTCCACTATAAATCCTAGTGTTATACTTGTGTGAATGATTTGTATGTGGATATTGTTGAAAGTTTTATATTCTGCAAGTTAACTACTTATGCACAGTTGACTGCATGTTATATATTTTTGATATATGATATAGAGACTGAGTTGAATTGTTGATTAGATCTAAGTTTGTTGAAGTGCTAGAAAGCTCAATTGCTACATCTAGACCTAAGAACAATTGATTCATCCCCCTTCTCCATTGAATCATTCTAATAATTGGTATCAGAGCAATTGATGCTTACATAGAAAGTTTAAAGGTACTTGAAGCTAATGATCAAGATGTACAAAAAGGAGGTACCAAAGTTGAATAAAGAGAACTTCTAGGCTGCATGGCAGAGTCTAATGAAATTGCATCTAGCTGGTATTGGTGATTCGGTGAAATACTATGTTGAAAATGAGTGTGTTCTACCTATTGCAACTTTGACTACCGAGGAGATGAAAGAAAAACAAGAGCACAATCAAGAAATGTTGGAGATTGTATCTACCCTAAGCTATCCTAAATTTGAATATATCAAGGACTGCACTAATGCAAAGCAAATGTGGGACACTCTTGCAACTATCTATGGTGGAGATACAAATGTACTAAGAGCCAAATATGAAAGCCTAAGAGGTAAGTTTGATAAAATGAAAATGCAAGAAGGTGAAAATATTGCTCAATATTGTGGTAGAATTAAGGAGGTAGTGAATGCTATTAGAGGAGCTCATAAAATCATTGATGATGAAAATGTTATTGGTGAAGTATTGAGAACTTTTATTCCTATGAATGCTATCAGAATTTTTGTAATACAAGAATCAAGATATAACCCTAGTAATGTTCTAACTCTAGAAAGTCTTCTTGGTAAGCTTACTACTTTTGAGCTGTCTAACTATGATAACTACATTGTTCCTAATGTTGAATTTTCATTCAAGTCACAAATAGCTCTGTATAAGTCTAAAAGGGAAAAAGAAAAGTGTGTGAAAAGTGATAGTGACAGTGATAGTGATAGTGACACTTCTGATGAATAATAAGATGATCTTGAGGTACTTATGGCTAGAAGGCTAAAAAGAGGAAAAGGGAAATATAAAGGTAAACTTCCTATAATCTATTTTTCATACAAAAAAGTTGGCCATATTGAAACAAGATGCCCTAACATGACTAACAAGGATGAGAGAAGGGAAAGAAAGTACAAAGAAAAGAAAAATGACAGAGATCACCAAAGGTATAGAGACTATAAAGACAAAGGTAATAAATCTTGTTATATTGTTGAAGAGGAACTAACAGTGACAATAGTGAATCTGATGAATGTGATATAGTTGTTTATGTTTCTATGAAAGATATTCTAATGAAGATGAGAAAACTACACTTATTTCTTATGTGAGTAAAGGTGATAAATGGATTATTGATAGTGGTTTCTCACATCACATGACTAGTGATAAAAGTAAGTATGAGACCCTAGATCATTACAAAGGTAGAAGTGTTAAGTTTGGTAATGATACACCATGTCCTATGAGAGGAAAAGGATCAATTAGATTGATTGACAAGATTACATGTGAAAATTCTTATTGGGTTGAAGGTCTTAACTATAACTTGTTGAGTGTTGCACAGTTGAAAAACACTGGTTACTAAGTGGAATTTCATCACAGAAAGGCTAAAATATTTGATACCACTGGTGAACTAATTGGAAGTGGAGAACAAACAAGAGGTAACTTGTTCTATCTAGACCTATCTGAAGAAACATGTTTGTTTGCACAATTTGATGATGTATGGTTATGGCATAAGAGGTTGTGTCGTGTGAATTTTGACAATCTGGTTTACATATTAGTAAAACTAAGAAAGTTGGAGTTTTGTTGAGATTGAAGAAACCTGATAATGTGATGTGCAAATAGTGTCAGTAGGGAAAAATGAAAAAGTCTAGTTTTAAGACCAAGACATATATTTTTGAAAATATTTTGGAATTGGTTCATAATAACCTTTGTGGACCTATGGGTGTACAAAGTTATTATGGTGATAATTATTTCATTCTATTTGTTGATGACTATTCTAGGATGATGACTGTAATGTTTTTAAAGGAGAAATTTGATGCATTTCAGTTGTTTAAGTGGTATTTGGCAAAATTTGAAAAAAAAACAGGTAGAAGCTTGAAATGCTTGAGATCTGACAGAGGTGGAGAGTTCATATAAAATGAGTTCAATCTATTTTGCAATGATAGAGGAATAAAAAGATAGATGTCTACACCAAGAACACCTCCATAGAATGGTATAGTGGAAAAAAGAAATGGGTCAATTATAGATTATGCTAGAACACTGATGATAGAAAAGAATGTTGCACAAAAGTTCTGGAGAGAAGTTGTAGTATAGTTATTCATACCTTAAAATGAGTACAAATCAAAAAAAGGTACAAATGCTACACCTTTTGAGTTATGGCATGGATATACACCTAATGTGAAGTATTTTAGAGTCTTTGGGAGTAAATGCTATATACTGAAAGACAATAGGAATGGAAATTTTGATACAAAAAGTGATGAAGGCGTATTCCTAGGATATTCCACTAAGAGAAAAGCTTACAAGTGTTTGAATTCTAACACTAACAAAGTTGTGGAAAGTGCAAATGTTAGAGTTCATGAATATGCAAAAAAAAATGAATTGGAGTGCAAGAAAGAACCTAAAGATTACAAATCTTTTGTATACATGGAAGAAGGAGAGGCAAGCAATACACCTGAACTAGATGCAGAGTCACAAATAGGTGATGTTGTCAAACATCATAAGGATGTTGTCAAGCATCAAGAGGATGTTACTGAGTATCATGAAGATGTTGTGAAGAAAGAAGAAGAAGCAAATAATTTTCATAATGAAACTAAAGATCCAAAACAAGGAGAAAGGAAATATGAACCTAAATTGGCATAGTTTGTAAGAAGACATCACAAGCCTGAACAAATCATTGGAGATAAAGAATCTGGAATCAAGACAAGAAGTAAATTAAAATATCATACATGCTTACTATGTGAGTTTCAGTCTAAAATAGTAAAAGATGCTTTAGAGAATGATGATTGGATACAAGCCATGAATGAAGAAATAGAGAAGATAGAAAAGAATAATACTTGGACTCTAGTGCTGAGACCAGAAGATAAGAATGTTATTGGAACAAAATGGGTATTCATAAACAAGCTAAATGAACATGGAGAAATCACAAGAAACAAGTCCAAATTGGTATGTAAGGGGTATGCACAAGAAGAAGGAATTTACTGTGGGGAGACATTTTCCCCTATTGCAAAATTAGGAGGAAGGACTCTACTTGCATATGCAGCTTATAAAGGATTCGAAGTATATCGGATGGATGTAAAATCTGCATTTCTGAATGGGATATTAGAAGAAGTATACATTGAATAGCTAGAAGAATTTAATAACCCAAGAAAGAAGAATATGGTTTGCAAGTTTCACAAGGAGTTGTATGGATTGAAACAATCCCCCAGAGCATGGTATGAGGTACTGCATAATTATTTGATAAAGATTATATTTTCAAAGACAAATTACAATAGTAATCTGTGTATGAAGATTGAGAAAGGTAAAGGGATTTTGTTAGCTGAAATCTTTGTTGATGATATCATATTTGGAGGACAAGATGCCTTATGTGAGAAATTTTCAAATGAGATGCAAATTGAATTTGAAATGTCTAAGTTTGGTGAGATCAAATTCTTTGTTGGTTTGCAAGTTTATCAAATGAAGAAATTTATCTATATTACTCAATCTAAATATGTCAAGGAGATACTGAAAAATTTTGGTATGGAAGATTCCACACCAATAAGTACACCTATGGCTACTAGACAAAAACTATCTAAAACTGATGATACTGCTAAAGTGAATCAAACCTTCTATAGATCTATGATTGGAAAGCTACAATATGTTGTTCATAGTAGAGTGGATATTTCCCTAGTAGTTGGGATTGTTGAAAGATATTTTGCTAGTCCTAAGGAAAATCATATGATGGAAGTGAAAAGAAAATTGAGATATCTAAAAGGAATGGAGGATTATGGATTATATTACAAGAAAAATGACAAGTTTAAACTAAGAGTTTACACTGATACAAATTGGGTTGGAAATGTTGATGATAGAAAAAGTACAAGTGGTGGAGAATTCTTGCTAGGAAAGAGATTAGTCTCATGGACAAGTAAGAAACAAAACTACATTTCCCAATCTATAGCAGAAGTTGAGTATGTAGCAGTTGCAGTAAATTGTTCAAAGTTAGTGTGGATCAAGCAATTGTTAAAAGGTATGAAGGAGGAAATTACTGAGCTAGTTGTTATTTTCTATGATAACACAAGTGATATTAACATATCAAAGAATCTATTTATGCACACTGAGACTAACCATATTGCTATCAAGTATCATTACTTGAGAGAGCTAGTTCAAGACAAAGAAGTGAGATTGGAGTATGTGAATACAAATGAACAATTAGCAGATATATTCACAAAAGCTTTACCTAAGGATGCTCATGAATATTTGAGAGGTAAACTAGGGTTGATCCCCCTAAAAGAGGCTACCTAGTAAATAGGAGCACTGCGTCAAATGTGTTGAACACAATATTTGACAAATTGATGCAAAAAGGTCACACTTTAGGAGTTTCCTAGAGTTGTAAGAAGTAAGGTAGAGATATTAATCATTCATAAGAAAAATGATAGAGGGAGTATACATCATACACAACTGACATGAAGGCATCTACATAGAGGAGATGTAAGTGATAGATACAAGCTTTGGCATTGTTGTCAAAGAGGGACAAGCTTTAATGAAAATAATGGAGTGATACAACACTGAGGGAGAAGATTCAATGACACCTGAGGGAGAGATACTAAAAATATTCAAAGGGATTAATTGAGAAAGTATCCAAGAAAGGAAAAAGTTGTGAATTAGAATAAAGATAAGGATATTAATAAAAATTTGATGCACAAATATTTTGGATTGTTTGGTAAATCATGTGTTATTCATATGGTGTTTCCATCAATGCCAAAGAGGGAGATTATTGGAAACTACAATTGAAACAATTGTTATATTGTCATTGATGTCAAACCTTAGCTGGTAAGACATATTCTATCTAGGATAGTACCATATCTTTTGATTGATGAAGAGGATTTGAAAAGAGGAGATAACAAGAGGACCTAAGGAAAGATTGAGTTATGTGATACTTCAATGGGTACTTGATTAGTTGGCACATTGACAAGGTAATGTGTTGTTTATCTAAGTAAGAAGAAAGACTGGAAACATAGGCTTAACCAAGAAAAAGTGAAGAAATCTAGTTTAAGCCAAGTGATGTTAGTGTTGACCGAGCGCTAGTATATGCCAAGTAAATCTAGTGTTGACCGAACATCAATAATTGTTGAGTGACATGAAATTATCGAGCAAAGACAATTTTTGTTGAGGAAGATAGTTTGAAATGATGATTGAGATACATAGTGATGACCAAGATGATGAACACAGTATTGATTGAGTGTTAGTAATTTACATTTGAAGAAAGAATTGAGAATCCAAGTTGACATAGTTGAATTATTGGGATATGGAAATTGTGTTGACATTATTAATGAATTCTATGGAGCATTTAATGTATGGTAAATCATTTTCTTATGGATTCAAAGAGAAGTTTGGAGATGTATCTAGAAGGAAGAGATGAAGAACATAATGATGGAAGGATTTGATGAATCTGACCTAAACCTAAGATCTACATAGGAGATTAAGAAGCAAAATATTGATCTACCGGATCAAAGAGGTATAAAGGAAAACCTAATTATGAGGTTATAGATATGGAGAAGAGGTTGATGTTATTGACTGATAAGTCTAAGAAAAATTTTGAAGGTGAAATAGTGAAGGAGGTGAACAGAGTTGTGATTGCTTGAAGCGAATTCCAAGAAAATCAAAGATGGAGATCAAATGAAGGTTAGTCAATAAATCAGCATATGTGCAAAGTGGATTTGTATTTGCAAAGTGAGTTGTATGTTTTTTAGATCAGAAACTATTGTTACTTTCTAACCATTGTATCAGTCTAAATCCTTTAATCAAGGTTGACCTAATAGTCATTGTATAAAGCCTTTAATCAAGGTGACATTATAATGGAATGTTCTTAAGTCCTCTAACCAGGTCACTTTTGACATAGTGTTTTAAATCCTTTAATAGGTTCACACCTAACAGTGTGTATGTAAACCTTTAACAAGGTTGGATTTTCATAGAGATCACTTCAAAAGAGTGAAAATCAGTGGCATGTTACAAAGTGGTTTTTCCCAAATTGGGTTTCCACTATAAATCTTGGTGTTATACTTGTGTGAATGATTTTGATGTGGATATTGTTGAAAGTTTTATATTCTGCAAGTTAACTACTTTTGGCAAGTGGACTACATGTTATATATTTCTAATATATGCTATAGAGACCGATTTGAATTGTTGATTAGATCTGAGTTTGTTGAAGTGCTAGAAAGGTCAATTGGTACATTTGGACCTGAGAACAACTGATTCACCCCCCCCCTTTCTATTGTTCTAAAATCATTCTAACAGTGCCCTGGTTGTGCAACATGAGGATGTCCTCATGAGATATTTGTACAAACTTTGTCTAAAAGTGTTACAGAGTGGTTTAGCCATCTTCCAGCAACCTCAATAATAGGATGGAATGATATGAAGATAGCTTTTGAAAATAGGTTTAAGAGTTTCAATGATGAGAATTCTCTGCTGGCTCAATTGACTCAAATGAAAAAAGAAATACATGATCCAATGCAAGATTATGTATCTAAATACAATAAACTTGTACATAAGATCCCTATGGGGAAGAGACCCACTTTGGAGAATCAACAATGTTTTTTTGTAAATTCTATGCCTCCAAAAATTGGATTTCATCTTTGAAGAAGTAGACTAGAAGATTTGGGTGCCACTCAGACACAGGTGATAGACTTGGAAGATTATCTGATCACTACAGGGAAGTGGAGAAAAGAAGTTCAAACTCACCATTTTTAAGAATCATCTTCATCTGACCCTCTGGTCCAAATATTTGTGAATGATATGATCACCTTAAAAAATAAATTTTGAAAGGTAATGCCCCTTATCAATACATCCCAAGAGGTTTCAAAATTAATCCCATGTAACCTCTAGAAGGCAATTAACATTGTCATTTTCTCATCGTAGATTGGCTATAGAAGGCTCCCTGAGTGTCAAGGATAATATGTGTGTGTTTCACCTAATAGATGATCATGATGGAAATACTTTCTTAGAAATGGTGAGGTATTTTCAAATGTATAATCAGAGAGAAACATTGGAAGAGTATCATGAAGAAGACGCAAGTCCAAAATTACCTAGCGACTCTAAATTTTTTTACCTCGAGTATGAATTAGATTCAAATAGAGGAGGTGGTATTTTGGTGACTTTGGAGGATCCCTCATGTTTAGTGTTAACGAGGAACCAAAGAGGATACAAACCATCTCCTATAGTTTCATATCCAGAATCTACCAATAAGGCAAGTGAATCCACAAATTGAACATCAAGCATTCAAAAGATCAAAATTTAAAATTCCTCAAAAGTTCCAATTTTCAAAAGATCTGATGCTAACCCCTCTTTTGATATTCTTGAATTTTGTAAATCCTCTAAAATTCAAATTTCCCCCATTGAATATCTCATATTAAATCCTAGGGAATTGGATAAACTTATTGATCATGTTAGAGGAAATGAGTCATCAAAGACAATTGAAAACCTAGTGAATGTACAATCAAATCAACCATCTTCTTCCACCTCACCAGTTCAGCCTAAAATTGTTGAACAACAACCTCAAAGGGAAATTATAACTGAAACTGCTCAATCATTTTCAAATCCACAACCCTTCTATGTGTCCTTGCTCATTCACAATCACAAGCTCAGTAATTGTATTATTGACTCTGGTGCTTTTGATAACATAATGCCCTCCTCTAGCTAAAGCGTTGGACTTGCCCCTCACTAAAACCTTTGGATGTTGTTATTCCATAGACTCAAAATAGGTGTCTTTGCTAGGTCAAATTAAGGACGCCCAAGTAGCTCTAGTAGCCCATCCTATAAAAAGGCCCAAGCTAACAATTTTGGTTGTCGATATTCCTGTGAGTTATGGTACGTTGCTAAGTCACACTTTCTATAAAGACCTTGGAGGGATATTAAATTGCATTGGTCACAAGATATAATTGCAGTAGGTAAGGAAAAGGTTATCCTTCAACCTGAGCCAAAATCAAAATATACTATCCTTCCCTCTAATGACTCGAGGTCCCATATTTTATATGAAGAATTTGAATTTGGTAATTATGTGATTCTTCCTAAAACTAACATAGTTGAAGAGGTGCAAGTAGAAAATAAATCATTATGGACCATGGATTTCTATGGGATTTACCATACTTTCTAAGGTGTGAGTGTGGTATTAATATCTCCAAAAGGAAAGAAGATTCCTTCCACTTTCAAGTTAGAGTTTAGTAACACTAACAATACTGTGGAATATGAAGCTTTGTTACTAGGGATCGAGGAAGAAAAGAAAAGGGTAATTAATATGTTGAAAGCTAAGGGGGATGCATAATTAATTTTGAGACAAATGTAAAACATCTTCACAGTGAAGAATGACAAACTCAAAAACTATCGCAATTAAGTATGGGATGAGAAAGAGATTTTTGAATCCTTTTCTATCAAGGAAATCCAAAGGGATTTTAATTCTAGGGCTAATGCTTTGGCAGGGTCAGCTTCTCTCCTTATATCGCATCTTGATTTTGATGATGATATATATAGCATAGAATTGGTCCATCGGCTCAGTGTTCCAAATAACTCAAACTCTTGGCAGGTCTTCCATGATGATAAACAAATTAATCTTTTTCTACAATGTCTCGATATGCTCTCCACAACATACGTTGAAGGATCTGAGTCCTATTGTTATGAATTTTCCCCTGACAAAGAATGTGACTCAAAGGCTAAGGTAATTCAATTAAAAGGTAATAGGATTCCAAAGGGACTGGTCTCTCTTGAGAAATTATTTGATAGGTGAGATTGTTACACTAGTAACCATCAAGTGCACGAGAGCTCAGAGCCAAGAGCCTATGAGAAAGTAAACATTGGAGAAGAGTTTGATCCCAAAATGGTCAATTTAGGAGTTTGTTGTATACCAAAGGAAAATGATGCAGTCAAGGTTGGTGGATCCAATTAAGGACTGACCGACCTTGTAGCCAAACCAATATGCAGTGGAAATACACAATAACAACAATAGATCTGAAATAAAATAGAAGTCTTTATTCATCAAATTACCGATTACATGCAATGTGTTAGGCTATAAGGCCTTCCCAGTTATGGTCAAATACAAGGCAAATAACAGTCTACAAGATCTCACAGGATCCAAATATTTTCCACAACAATAGCATTCAGCTAGCCTAGGTCTGCAACAGGAAACACTCTGGTAGTCACCCAGGAAAGATCTAAACTTGTATTCAAACTTCCAAGCAATCTTCTTGTTCCTAAGCTCATAGGCTACTAACCTTCCTTCCAACTATCTCTCCCTAAATGACTACCCAAGCATCCTATAAATATTGATTTCCAACCACAAGTTAGCTGATGAAACAATAAACCCTTACAAACAAATATTAAATGCTAAAACATCAGTCGGCTCTCACATAGCCTCGCAAAATAAATAAACTCTCAAAGATGGCCCCAATGGTCATCAGATCCACATAGTAGAATGCAACACACTAGATCTAGGTCCCCACACATCCAATGGTCAATCCATAACATGAGGAGCATGACCCAAATCAATGAAACCAGTCGGCCAAGTTGATCCAACAAAAAAATCTAGTCGGTAAGTAAGAACACTGAGCAAAAAAGGAAATAACCGAGCAACAGTTGACCAAACACACCAAGCATGACCAAGAAACATATTTATCGATGAGCACCAGTGAACCAACACCTTCAGTTACCAAGCATTCTTCAAAGACCGAGCACCCCGGTAACCACATAAATTGAGCAACCAATCTCCCAAACTAAGCAAGAACTCCACCAAACCAAGATCAAAACTAAAAATATACCTTCAAGGACAAACATATTTTTGGTTGGTACAAGATTTCCAAGAATCCTAGGATGCTCCTGCATCAGACACCCCAAGTAAGAGATATTTTCTCATAAGGAAATCAGGAACACCTCAAGGGAATCAGAACAAGTATGCCGAATATGTTCTTCACCCACATCTCTTCTTGTCCTTCATTCCAAGTAGTCTTCACTTCAATCATTGTCTCATGTAGAAAGTCCTTCTACTTTTCATTGTGCTTATCCCTTCAGTCGACAACTGATAGCAACTGACTCTGGCCACTACTGATCACATCAGTACCTTGGTAAAGTTCATCCTCTCTAGACTTCTCAATCAACTCAATATCATCTACATCTCTCTAAGTCACAAATGTCACCATCTGATGTACCATCTCTATCAACAAGACCATATGTTTCCTAATCTCAACAAATTCTTCAGAGATATCATTATACTTCTCCTTCAAACTAGACTTCGTAGGGATAGGTTCATCAACCCTCTTCTCCTAAGGTTTTTCATAAGGACAACACCTGATAACTCCACATCCCTTAACCCCTATTTCTTGTAAAGGTATCAGCTTATGCCAAGCTCCTTCATGCCTAACCACATAAGTGTTAGCATGACCATCAAACAAAACATTCCTATCAAACTACCAGGGTCTACCGAGCAACAGATGACAAGAATCCATAGGTAGTACATCACACAATATCTCATCTTGGTAAGATCCAATCTGAAACTTAACCCAGCATAGTTCTTCAATCCTAACCTTAGAAACATCTTGTATCTAACTAATCTGATAAGGATTAGGATGTTTCCTTCTTTCCAAATTCAACTTACTAACCATTTCATCTGAAACAAAGTTCTCATAATTTCCACCATCAACTATGATATTACATACCTTATCCTTCCACTTACATTTGGTTCTGAACAAATTCCTTCTTTGCACTGGTTCATGAACACATGCAGCTAACCTTCTAGTGAAAAGTGTCTCACCTTTTTTTGCAACATTTGCAATATCTTCTTTAGCAGTCAGTGCAACTCTTTTCTTATGACAATAAAAACTTCTATGACCAGCTTCACCATAGTTATAACAAGTACCGGTGAACTCATTCTTCCACCTTCCTCTCTATCCAGCACTCTTAGTAACTTGACCATTGCTAGATCCCACATCAGACTTAGGATTCTCTGTCACATTACTCTCTGCAACTGCCTCACCAGTTTTACCACCTTGATTCCTATTGTTTTGCTTACCTTCATACTTCTTATTCATCTTCTCTTCAATCTTCAATGCCATCTGATAAGAATCGCCAATTATTTTCATCCATACAGTAAGTAACTCTTCCTGAATACTAGGTCTTAACCCATAGACATACCTAGCAACCTTCTCTTTATCAGCTTTAGAATGACCAGTCCTAATCAGGATTCTGTAAAACTCCTTGGTATACTCCTGTACCAATTTTTTAGTCTCCTTCAAATCTTGCATCTTCTTAAACATGTCCAATTCATAATCTACCAGAATAAATTGCTTCTTCAACTTATCAACCATTCAGTTCCACTTAGTGATCTTTTATTTTCCTCTTCTACCTCTTTCCAACTAAACTTCTCTCCACTAGATATTTGCATGACCTTTCAACTTAGTCTTTGCAAATCTAACCCTATCAGGATCTTCTATTTCTTCATACTCAAAGTATTCATCAATCTCATTGATCCAATCAATCAATTCTTCTAGCCTAAGGCTTCCAGCAAATGCAGAAAATTCAAACTTAGGTCTTTTCCAAAGCTTAGACATAGCTTTCAGAATTTGATTCTCCTTAGAATCTCTAGATTCTTCTACAGCTTCTTCAAATTGATCTTCCTCAGATTCATCATCACTATCCTCTTTCAAGGTAGGCTTCTTCTTTCTCAATTCCTCTTGTAAGTCTTGCACTTGTTTCTACAAGGCCCTAATATCATCAAGAATGAATTCTCTAGTAGTTTCTTCTTCCTCTAAGATCTCACGATTTCTCCTCGAAGGCATCTTCAAATCAAGATCCAAGTGCAAACACACAAGATCCACTCGGCTCCAACAGGAATAGACTTTTCTCAAATAGGGACAAACTTCACTCTGATACCACCTAATGTAGTCAAGGCTGGTGGATCCAATTAAGGACTAACTGACCTTATAGCCAAACTAATATGCAGCAGAAATACACAATAAAAACAATAGATCTAAAACAAAATAGAAGTCTTTATTCATCAAATTACTGATTACATGCAATGTGTTAGGCTGTAAGGCCTTCCTGATTATGGCCAGATATAAGGAAAATAATAGTCTACAAGATCTTGTAGGATCCAAATCTTTTCCACAACATTAGCATTCAGCTAACCCAGGTATTCAACAGGCAGCACTCTAGTAGGCACCTAGGAAAGGTCTGAACTTGTACTCAAACTTCCAAACAATCTTCCTACTCCTAAGTTGTAGGCTACTAACCTTCCTTCCAACTATCTCTCCCTAAAAAAATACCCAAGCATCCTATAAATATTGATTCCCAACCACAAGTCGGCTGATGAAACAATAAACCCTTACAAACAAATATTAAATGCTAAAACATCAGTCGGCTCTCACATCGCCTCAGAAAATAAATAAACTCTCAAAGATAGCCCCAACAGTCATCAAATCTGCATAGAAGAATGCAACACACCAAATCTAGGTCCCCACACATCTAATTGTCAATCCATAACATGAGGAGCATGACCCAAATCAATGGAACTAGTCTTCCAAGCTGATCCAACAAAAAAAATCCAGTCGGTAAGCAAGAACACCGAGCAATAGAGGAAACTAATCGAGCACCAGTCGACCAAGCATGACCGAGCAATGTAGTTATCACCAAGCACCAGTGAACTGATGCCTTCAGTTACTGAGCATTCTTCAGAGACTAACTACCCTAGTAACCACATAAACCGAGCAACTAGTCTCCCAAACTGAGAAAGAACTCCACCAAACCAAGATCAAAACTAACAATCTACCTTCAAAGACAAACATATTTTTGGTTGATAGAGGATTTCCAAGAATCCTTGGATGCTCCTACATCAAAAAAAAAAATATTTTTTCACTTATTAAAATCTTAAAAGGATGTCTTTTCTTGGTCATATGAAGACCTAAAGGATTTTAATCTAGGTCAAGCGTAGCACTATATTCCTCTCAAACCAAGAATGAGCCCTTTTACACAAAAGTTGAGGAACTACAATCACAAGGTAGATGATACTATTTTCAGAGAAGTAGACAAGATGTTGCAGGCCCATATCATCTATCCAATTCACCATTCTACCTAGGTGGAAAACATTGTACCAGTTCACAAAAAGAATGGGGAGATATGCATATGTGTGGACTTTCATAAATTAAATCAAGGGAATCTAAAAGATAATTACCCCCTCCTAGTGATGGATGACATATTACAGACTATGGTGGGATCAGAGATGACACCTTGGGGCACATTCACCTACAGGCATATGCCATTTGGCTTGATTAATACCAACACTACATTCCAATGAGAAATGAATGCCACTTTTAGTCATCTAAGAAATAAAATCATAGTCATTTATCTAGATGACTTAACAGTATTTTCAAAGAGGAGAAAGAATCATATTAAAGACTTATAGCATGTGTTGCAGAAGTGTCAAGAACATGGAATTTCCTTAAACCCCAAGAAGTTAGTTTTTGTTGTGATCAAAGGTAAAATCTTTGGTCACATCATGCTGAAGGAACAGATAAGAGTGGATCTAGAATGCATAAGGGAAATCCAACAGCTAGCTTTACCATCCAATAGAACGAGAGTAAAATATTTCTTCGATCAAGTCAATTTCCTAAGAAAATTTGTTCTAGACTTTGGAGAAACCATGAAGCCTCTTATAAATATGATGAGAGAAAAATAGACTTTTGGGTGGAATAATGAAGCTATGACTGCTTTTGGAGAAGTCAAAGAAGCAATTGCTAAAGCCTTGACCTTGGTTCATCCTGATTTTAAGAAAGATTTTATCATCTATTGTAATGATTCTGATCATTCATTGTCAAGGATTCTAATGCTGAAAAATGAGCAAGGGATAGAGACTCCAATATCCTTCATGAGAATCCCTTTTTAAAAATATGAATTGAACTACTCACTGGTAGAGAAATAGACCTTTTCAGTAGTGAAATTAGTAAAACAATTTAGGTACTATATACTGCATTCTCATTCCAAGGTATATGTTTCAAACACCACTTTGAAGAGCATTATCATGAAATAGGAGGTTGGTGTTAACAATAGAGTTTCTTGGGTAGCCAAAATCCAAGAATTTGACCTGGATATTGTGCCTACTAAGCTATTCTGAGGACAAGGATTCTATAAGCTGTTGGTAGAAAATTAAGGTGAGAAAGAAGAACTTCCCCTAACACTATTAGTCAGCCTAACTGATCATTGATTTTTTGATGTAGCACATTACTTGACTTATGGAGATTTCCTAGAACATCTGAGCAAGAAAGAGAAGTGGAACCTAAAACTTAAGGCCTCCAAGTATGTGATTTTTGATGACATTCTCTACAAAAAGGACTTGGATGGTATGTTCCTCATATGAGTGGACAACGAGAAATAGGAGAAGTTGCTAAGGGTTTTTCATAATGAAGCATGTGGGCAACATTTTTCTTCAATGGTTATCGCTTTCAAAATCCTGAGAAATCGCTACTACTGGTCGAGTATGTTCAAAGACATGTACCAGTGGGTTTCCAAATGTGAAAAATTCAAATTGTTTGTTGGGAAACCATAATTAGTAGCTCTGTCTCTGAGACCAGTGATCATTGAAGAGGCATTCCATCAGTGGGCCTTGATTTCATAGGTCCTTTGAATCCTCCTTCCTCCACTAGCCACACTCATATCTTGACTACCACATACCACTTTACAAAATGGGTAGAGGTTATCCCAGAGAAGAAAACTACTTCAACAATAGTTTGTGGCTTTCTAAAAATATTCATCCTGGTAAGATTTGGCATTCCACACAAGCTAGTAATGGATAATGCCACAAATTTCTCCTCATAGGAGCTACAGATGTTCTTCTATGACCATAGTATTACCCTCTCTCATTCCTCAGACTATTATCCCCAAGGTAATGGTTAGGCAAAATCAAGCAACAAGAACTTGATCAACATCATGAGGAAATGGGTGAGCGAGAATGCTAGAGATTGGCATAAAAATCTTTATGAGGTGTTGTCGGTAGATAGGACTTCTCCTAAGAGGGAAATAGGGATGTCTCCTTTCAAGCTAGTGTATGGAATAGAAGCCCAATTTTCCCTCCCCTTGGAATTATCTACTACTAGATTGCAAAAGGTGATTAAAGATAGTAATTTCCAAAATGCAATTGAAAAAAGAATCATGTAGCTATCTAGAATATAAGAAGAAAGGGAAAGGCTCATTGTTCATATAATGGAGCATCAATTCAAGGTGAAGCGGATATTTGATAGAAAGGCTAGACCAAGTAATTTTATGCAAGAGGACCAAGTGTTGCTCTGGAATAGGCGTAGAGAACCAAAGGGTGCTCATAGTAAGTTTGAATCTCTATGGAAGGGTCTCTTTGTTATCAGTGAATTAATCAAGCCTAATTCATTCAAGTTACAATATCTCGATGGGACTCCATTACCCCTTCCCTTCAATGGGAAGGACTTAAAGTTATATCAAATTTAGACCTTCTGCTTCCCCATGTATATATGTTTTTGTTGTGCTTAGCTCTTAGTTTATTTTTGTTGTTTAAAGTTTGGCCTTTCTAACTTCGTTGCCCAATTTGGGAAACTAGAGATTTTAGAGTTGATCACTTGTCCTTAGATAGTCAAGGTCCCTAGTCGGAGCCAATGTTACACTCAATTTTTGTTGGTGTTAAGTATTTTTGTGCATCACTTTCTAAATAGCATCTTTGGTATTTGAATTTTCATTTTCAACCTTCCAAGTTCAAAGTATCATGTTCAATCTCATCTTGTGTGTCTTACATTGTCGCAGCTTCACTTTGGCTAGGATTTATCCTTAAGGTAGTGTTCCTTGTTTTGAACTTTCATTTTGAACTTTAAAAGATCAAATTGTACAAGTGCAAGTGAAAAGTGAGTTCATTTCATCAAGTTAAGAAGTTGTTGCATCTTTGGCTAGGTTTGTATCTCTCATTTTAAACTTTTGTTTTGAACTTCCAAGTTCAAAATTAAAAAAATTTGGATCCAAGGCTATAATTAAATACCCAAAAGAAGCACAGTAATGCTAGTACGAATGGAGAATATTTTGGACAATTTCAAATTTGTTTAAAATATATCACTTTAGGAGAGCTAAGCATTAATCTATGAGTTCAAAGGGTTTGAAATGGTGGTTAATCAATGGTATGTCAGATGGAGGTCATTTCATTATTAATTTGTATGGGGATAATGAAGGCTTGACTGTGCCACGAATTCAGACAGATCTTTTCTTTTATAAGTAAAGATTGTGTTTCTTTTTATTCAACGTCAAGTTTTCTCATCACCGTGGAGAAGGAAAATGAAGGAGGTAATTTCAGGTGTTGCAACTAACATTTTGATGAATTCTGGTGAGTCATTAAAACTCTGACCTTTCTATCTTAAACAATTTGTTGAAGAATAGCGAGTTTCAAATTTTTTGCTCAGATACCTTTGTTTTGTTGTTATGGAATTTTATTGGTTAAGAAGAAAAAAAGTATAACAGACTATCATTACCCAAGTTAGAGTTTGCTACTAGTCTTGTTCACTTCCAAATTTAGGAGACACAACTATTCTTAACGTAACTCTAGAAGAAATTTTAGAAAGATTGAAAAAACCCTAAAAAGGCTTGATAGCAGATAAAATTAGGTAGAGTGGTTTAGTAGAAGTTGCAGCTTTTTCAACTATCACTCCATGTCCAGAACTTGTTTTAGAATGTATGAACCATTATGATTGGAATGAAAGATGCATTCACACTAACTCTAGCAAAGTATTGGTGAGAACTGATAGAGAAATAGTGATGTCTGCCATGGGAATTCCAGACAAAGAAATATATGAGGCATGGACCATAGGAACAACCTATTCATTCTTTTTAGGAAAGAAGAAGCAATACAGGAACGTGATTGCTAGGTATTGGCTATTGAATACAAAGAGAGGGGGTTCTCAACTCCCAAAACCCCTTACCTGTGAGCATCGTATCCCAGAGATAAGAGATTTAGTGATTTTGTTGAACAAGTTCAAAGGGAATCAACACACATTCCATTGGGAGGACTGGATGTTTTTTTGTATCCAAGTTTTGACAAATGGAGAGAAATATTTAGATTTGATTGTTCTCATTGTAGAAATATTACATGAGGGGTTAGCTAATTTTTTTGGAATGTGTGGCTTCTATATGTCCTTCTTGTTTTACATACTAGCATGTTCTAGATAGTGGCCTAGTTTTCCCATGAACCTTTGACATTGGGAATGAAGATTTATGACTATTATACCCTCTTGCAATTACAGAGATGCACAAAGAGTTTTATTAGAGTGATTAATGTGTTCCTAGGCCACTTAGTTTTTGAACTATGAGTAAATTTGCACAAAAGGTTGTCTAATGAGGAAATATAGTTAATCAAGACCTACAATGGCTTCTTCATTCAATTCTCTAGATTTACATACATAAGGATTAGAGGATTTAAGGGTGATCCATTGAGGTTTCCCAAATATGTATTAGATCACTTGGTTCTTACTGAAGTCTATAGACAGTTGGCTATTATTGACAAAAGTTTGAAAAGGAAGTATCCTTCAGGAATAACCTTTCCAATAGAGCTTGGACATTAATGTTGCAAGTCTAGCTCAGATGCCCTCAATTTGGCAACAGGGGTTAAATTTTTGAACTTCAAAACTTACATTTCTCATCCTAAGTTTGACAACAAGGGCTTCACAAGATCTTACCTAGGAGTGACAGAAGGTTTTACCCATTTTCCTCTGTTAGAAGATTATTGGGAAGACTGAGAAGATGAATTTGAAGTGCACAAAAGATTATGGTCCCATTTCACCTTGAGGTAGATTGTAGGATTGAAGATTCCTCTTAATATTAAAGGAGTTGAAGAAGAAGATGAGGATGTTTTGGATTATGAATACAAGTACAGAGTACAAAACAAGCCTATTCCAAAATTATATTGGACCACAAGTGAATATGATAGCATCTAATTTAGAACATTTAATGTAAGAAGAAGGATGAAAAAATGGCTAAGAGAGAAGAGATTGAGAAGATCAAAGCCTTCTGAACCTGATATTTATGTAGAGCCTCAGGATGCCATGTTTCCCAAAAATGAAAATCCTTCCCCTAACATCCCAAAAAAACTTGATTTTGTAGGTGCAGTTGATCTTAAAAAGAGTCCACCAACGAAAGTCCCCTCAGGAGATAAATCTCTTACCCCTACAATAATTACATGTTCCATAAGTAGGAGGTTGAAGAAAGCTTCAATCAGCCAAGAGGTCATGGAAATAGACCCTATCGAACAAGGATTAACAATTATGGAGGATCAGACTCTAGATGTTATGAACTCAGAAATTTTTGGAGGAGAAGAAATGAGTAAAGAGCATGCTACTAATGATGCATTGTCAGTCCATTTAACTATACTACAAACTCCTAAGGCTAAGAAGGTGATTGATACACCATCATGGCTCCAATCTTTAATTAGGAGAAAGAGGAGCATAGTGCCTATCTCGCTGCCCCATAATAATATGGTAAGTGTTTGGGAAAAGAGTTTAAAATTAAGAAGTCCAAGACCAAAGCAATGATATACATAGATTCACAGATCGAGCGATGGTATGCAGAGATAGCCAATCCCAAGAATGAGAAGAACTCAGATGAAGTGACAATAGAATATTTTAAGATAGAAAAGATCAATCTAGGAGTAGCTACCTGGGCAACAGATGTTAAACACTTGGAATCCTCAACCAAGAAAATAATTACAAGGACATGGAAAGATGAAATATATAAAAGATAAATTAAGTTAACCATGTCCCAGATGGATGAATATATTCACTCCATTCATCACCCAGATCTCCTACCCACCGCATAGTCCTCACTGGTGTTTGATCCAAATTCCCCAAATAACCAGAAAATGAGGGAAAAGAGTCAACACAATAGGTCAATTGTTGAAGCTTATGTTATCTGGTTAGATTTAGTAATTGATACAGGTAGAAAATACATTGATTATTTGAGTCATACTTATGATGAGGCCATTGCTGCAAAAGATATCCTAGACACATAAGTGGTAAAGTGGGATAAGGAGAAAACTCAATGGATGGGCATGATAGCCCAAATATCTGAAGTAAAAAGGTTTGGCCTAATGAAGTTCCTTTTTGAATGACCAATCATAGGGTTTGATGATGAGGTCATGTTTGTATCACAAGAACACTTGGAATGGAGAAACTATGTTATTACAGGGAATTGAAGAATCCGCTAAACTGTTAAAAGAGCTAATTTCCCTAACTGATGTAATGAATAATGATCTCGGGTTCATTAAAGTACAATTGTACAAAGAAGATGGAAAGACTTTGTAGAAGCCAGAGGAAATGAACCAAACCTTCAAAGATAGAATCCATGAAATTTAAGAGACTAGAACAGTCACGACTGATGAATTCTCCCAAGTGGCTAAAAGTGAATTCATGCTTATTGTCTATCGTGATCACCTAAAGATGCACAAAGAAAAAGTTGCACTAGTTTGAAGATAAAATAAAGTGTGGAAATAGAGGATCGCACATATTGGCGTTCCTAGTCATGATCTAGTAGTGAAATTATTAGCTGAACATTTGGAGTGGAGGAAGAAAAAATCCAACTCTTCATTAGCTATGACCCCATCACAGACTTGAGTACCTTACATGATGATCATGTTGGGATGACCATTTATGGTCATTTCTTTGCTTTTCTTTATTTTACTATCAAACTCTAGTTACTTTTAGTTTTTCACTCCTAGGTGGAGTTAGTTTTAAAAACTTATTGAGACAGTTATACTCTCAGGCTATATATTCGCTTATTATGATCTGAGAAAGGGTCGGCCAAATTTTGTGTTTTAGTTAATCAAGAAGTTATCTTTTTCTTACAGTAATATTGAGATACTTGAAAGATTTTACAGTCGAAAGAATTTTTTGATTTGCTGATTAAATTTGAATATATATCACAACTTTGATGTGGTCATTTGAGTTAATGGATGTGACTTCAGTTGGAGTTTTTTTGTGATCGTGGTATATTTATGTATTTCTTTGAGTTGTGGGAGAATTTCAAGTTATCTTTTAGCTTATTCTTTATACATTGTGTGGATCGGTCTTTTGGCTTGATTCTTTCTATTTATTTTCAATGGTATTTATTGGATTCATGTCGTGGTTATGTACAAATGCTCAAACCTTTGATACTTTAGGGTTAAAAGTATTATTTGTTTATAATTTCTCTTTAGCATTGAAGAGTAAATTCAAAATATTTGTAGAGGGAGATGTACCTTCCAATTCAGAGGAATATTATTAACTTAATATTAATATATCCAACTATTAGTGCTGTTTTGTCTTTCACTTCTGGGCATTTGGAGTTAACTTGTATATTCAATTTTTTAAGGACAAATCTGTTAACTAACAAGAGGATAATGAACCTAAGCAAGCCCCTCAAACCCTTGCAAATTATGTGTATAGAAATCATTCAAAACATTAGATCATTGAAGACAAAGACAAAGGAGTTCAGATAAGGAGAAGACTTGTTAAGGAAAGTGGAAAAGAAGCAAGAAAAGCTAATGGATGGATGAAAGCAATGAATAAAGAATTGGATCAAACAGAAAGAAAAAAAAGGCATGGAATTTGTTACCTAAACCAACATGCAAGAATGCAATTGGAACAAAGAGAGTCTTCTGAAACAAGCTAAATGAAGATGGAGAAGTAACAAGGAACAAGGCAAGACTGGTATATAAAAGATATACACAAGTTGAAGGTATAGAATTTTAGAAGACATTTTCTTTGGTGGATAACATGGATGCAATAAGGATGTTTCTTGCATTTGTTGCATATAAGAACTTCAAGATATATTCGACGAATTTCAAGTCTACATTCTTGAATTGAGAACAAGAAGAAAAAGTTTACATTAAAAAATTGATGTTTTTTTATATTCTAATGATCCAGATCTGATCTATAAACAAATCGATGTAAGAAGTTGGGTCCTGATTCAAGGGACATTTTCCTGACATTTGGTATCCTGGTTGAATGGGTAACCATTTTTTAACAAATGGGTACTTGTTTAGGTGTGGGTGCCTGATTCAAAAAAGTTAAAATAGGTGTGTTTCTAAAAATGGGTACCCATTATTGTTTGGGTTCCCAATCCAAAATGGGAACTATGTTTTATAAAATGGGTACATGTATTTCTAGAAGTATTTATTTAAAAAAAACCATAACAAGATCATTTTCATTTGATCTCAGCAAGAGTGACCCAAATGTAGAGGATCCCATGACAAATTGTTGTATGTTCAAAGACTACTAAACCCCCTCCAAGTACAAATTTCCCCATCCCAAGTATGCCTTCTCCATTGTTTGTTATGTTTTGTCAAAAAATTTACAAAAAATAATGAAATGTTGTAGCGTTAATAGGAAAAAAAAAATTGTTACAAAATAAATCTATTAATTTGTATTACATGTTGATTTTCCATTTAGCATTCATGATTTGAATCCCTATAATAGTAGAAACAAAAAACACTAAAATAGTTGTACAAAAGAAACCCAAAAACATGATAAAATGTGATAAAACAATAATTGTAAAAAAAAAAAACCCTAAAATTAACTGTAACCATGATAGGCCCTCCAATCAACATATCTATCAACACATATATTATCCTATTAATAAATATTCTAAATTATAGTGTGAATGAATTTCTAAAACTAGTTTGGCATAACTAATAAAATTATTAATGGTTTAAGGTGGAGAGGAAATATTTTTTAGACTCTTGATTAAATGATGAGTGAATTATTTCCATAATAATGTGAGTAATGTTTAGCTCCAATACCACTTAAATATCTTAGATATTTTACATAGCATTCACATAGTATTTTTTCTAGGTACCAATTAGGCCTACATAACTAGCCATTATACACACATTGCTCTATTTAATCACTCCTCCATCCCTTTTTTTGCATGGATTATCTTTAGATTTCCAATTAGAATTTATTTTAAACAAACAAGAGTATAGTTTTGGCCATTTCACATGACTTCCAGTAGAAACTACCTAGGTCTAAGAATCTTTTTCAGTAAACCTTAGGGCCCATTTATATCTAATAAAATAATTTAATAATGAGGAAACAAAAGGTTGATTATTAAAAGACCAAAGGAAGTTTTCTTTAGTTGTAGAAATAATTTTAATGCCTACACTAACCAAAATTATTTTTTTCTTTTTGAAAAGTATTACTATTTCTTTTCTTTCAAACACTCATAGGATACTCGGAAGGGTGAACCTCAAAAGATTCTTTTAAGGAGAAGTTGATAAGGAAATACATCATTAATAAATTAAATAAAAAATGATAGAATGAATATAATCAGTTGTATCCAAACAATCCAGCTAATCTTTCTTAATGATTAGTGGAGTGAATCTCATATTGTTGCTAAGGCAATAGCTAGTGGAACAAATCTCTAGATTAGTAAAATCCAACTTAAGCATCTCATATTATGTAATCTATCATTATTTAGGTGTTCCATTAAATTACCATAGAAATTAATCTAATTTCTCATAAATGTGGAATTACAATATTATGAAAAGATAACCCCCAATAAAAGTGTATTTCATTTAGATTATTATTCTTAATGATGAAAGGTGTCTCCTAGAACCTAAAATTGATGGTTTACTAAGTTCCTTTTAAAAACTTCTTTTTGTGATGGTTATTGCTTATAAGTTGTCTTTCAATTTGAAGATATGATCTTTTAAAAGTTCATGTCAATTTTTTAAAATATTGTTAATATAAAATTATATTTAAAGTTGTGTGTGTGTGTGTGTGTCTATGTGTCTGTGTGTTAGAAACTACAATTGAAAAAATTGTTATCTTGTCATTGATGTCAAACCTTAACTGATAAGACAGTTTCTATCTAGGAGAGTACCATATCTTTTAATTGATGAAGAGAATTTGAAAAGAGGAGATAACAAGAGGACCTAAGGAAAGGTTGAGTTATGTGATACTTCAATGGGTACTTCATTAATTGGCACATTGACAAGGTAATGTGTTGTTTAACAAGTGAAGAAGAAAGATTGGAAACGTAGGCTTAACAAAGAAAAGGTGAAGAAATCTAGTTTAATTCAAGTGATGTTAGTGTTGACTAAGTGCCAGTATATGCCGAGAAAATCTAGTGTTGACCAAACATCAGTAATTGTCGAGTGACAGATAATTGCTAAGAAGGAAAGTGTTAGCGATGACTGAGATACACAGTAATGACCAAGGAGATAAATACAGTATTGACCGAGTGTCAGTAATTTACATTTTGAGAAAGAGTTGAGAATCCCAGTCAACATAGTTAAATTCTTGGGATATGTAAAATGTGTTGACATTATTAATGAATGGTATGAAGTATTTAATGCATGGTAAATTGTTTTCTTATGATTTTAAAGAGAAGTTTGAAGATGTATCTAGAAGGAAAATAAGGAGAACATAATGATGGAAGGATTTGATGAATCTGACCTAAACCTAAGATCTATGGAAAATATTAAGTGGCAAAAGATTAATCTACCTAATCAAGGAGGTACAAGGATAACCTAATTGTGAGGTTATAGTATAGAGGAAAGGTTGATGTTATTGATTGATGAGTCTAAGCAGAAGGCTGAAGGTGAAGCTGTGAAGAGCTAAATAGATTTGTGGTGATTGCTCGAAGAGAATTCTGAGAATTTCAGAGATGGAGATGGAAATGAAGGTCAGTTAGTAAATCAACATATGTGCAAAGTGGATCTGTATTTGCAAAGTGAGTTGTATATTTTCATATCAAAACCTACTATTACTTTCTAACCATTGTATCAGTCTAAATCATTTAATCAAGATTGACCTAACAGTCATTGTATAAATCCTTTAATCATGGTGACATTCTGATGGAATGTTCTTAAGCCCTCTAACCAGGCCACTCTTAACAGGGTGATTAAATCCTTTAACTAGGTCATATCTAACAGTGTGTATTGTAAACCTTTAACTGGGTTGGCTTCTCACTGAGCTCAATTCATAAGAGTGAAAATCAATAGAATGTTACAAGTGGTTTTTCCCAAATTTTGTTTCCACTATAAATCCTAGTGTTATACTTGTGTGAATGTTGTTTGATGTGAATGATGTTGAAAGTTTTATATTCTACAAGTTAATGACTTTAGGATAGTGTACTACAAGTTTTATGTTGTTGGTATATGCTATAGAGATCAAGTTAAAAGATGATTAGATCTGAGATTGTTGAAGAGCTAGAAAGTTGATTTGGTACATCTAGACCTGAGGATAATTGATTCACCCCCCCTCTCAGTTATTCTAAAATCATTCTAACAATTGGTATCAAAGCTTTTGGTGCTTTTAGAGAAAAAAATTTAAGGTACTTGAAGCTAATGATCAAGATGTACAAAAAGGAGGTACTGAAGTTGAACAAGGAGAACTTCCCTGAATGGTAGAGTTTGTTGAAATTGCATCTAGTTGGTATTGGTGATTCAGCGAAATACCATATGGAAAATTATTATGTAATACATGTTGCACCTTTGAATACTGAGGCGATGAAAGAAAAACAAGAACACAATCAGGCAATGTTGGAGATCACATGTGCCATAAGCTATCCTGAATTTTAGGACATAAAGGACTGCCCTAATGCAAAGAAAATGTGGGACACTCTAGAAGCTATCTATGGTAGGGACACAAATGTACTAAGAGCCAAATTTGAAATCTTGAGAGGTAAGTTTGATGAAATTAAAATGCAAGAAGGTGAAAATATTGCTCAGTATTGTGGTAGAATTAAGGAGGTAGTAAATTCTATTAGAGGATCTAATGGAAACATTGATGATGAGACTGTTATCAGTAAAGTATTGAGAACCTTTCTTCCTATATATGCTAAGATAATTTTGAATAGGATGAAATAGTATCCACCCTAAAATGTATGGGGTAAATATGAGATCTACCTCTAAATCCAAATTAATCAACCAAAAGGTTAATACATAATTGAATCAATCTCTAGATAATATGAAAGAGGAAGAAAACCTTATATTTCCCTATGATGGACTTGTGCTTGAAATTTGAAATAATTGAAAAGGAAATACTAAACTCAAAATAGGACAGATCTGGAAAAGGTTGATTTATGATGTCTGTGTGTAGTTTCAGGTAATTCTGCAACCTATTTCGGACTAGAAATGTGGAGACAAAGAAAACCTAGAAAACTTTTATCTTTCTGATAGCAAGTAGTCTTTGACCCCGATAAAAGGTCAAAGGCTACATTTTTATTCTGAAGGTCAAATTTGACTTTGTTCATAGATCTCGGAAGTTCGGCAAAAAGGGTATCCAAATCTAAGCTCAGATCCGCAGTTTTGCACCTGTACCTACAAGAAAAATGGTTTTGTTTGTTTGTTTGGGGGGTTTGCCTTGGTCAAACCCCAGTTTGGAATCAACCTTGATATTGAAATTGAAATGGAGAATGCTAGAAAGTAGTAGAAGTAGATCTAACAATGAAGCTATGACATTCAATAGATATGCAAATTGTATTTGAAATGTAATCAACTATGTTAATATGAAAGCTTGAACATAACATCAATAAATGTAAATCAAACCTCCATGATTGTATGCTTGGAATCCACTTTGAGGGAAAAATGAATGGATCTTGAAGATGAATTGAAGGATCTTGAAGGAAGATCACACCATCATGATGGCTAGATCTAGGGTTAGAATGATGAATCTTCCATGCTTGAACCAAATCCCTTCAATGGCTTGAATGCTTGAATCATTGATCTTTAATGGAGAACTTGGATGGAGAAGAGGACATGAATGCTTGAATGTATGCTTGCTTGATCACCTTGAGAGCTTGAGAGAGGAGATTGCAAAACTTGATCACCAATGTCTCCTTGAGAGTGCTTGATGCATGAAGGAATGAGATGGAGAAAATGAGAGAGGAAGGCCTCCTTTTATAGTGATCTAGGGCACAATCCTCTAGAGGGGCCACCTTGGAGAATTAAATCCCAATTAGGTCCTAATCTTAAGAAATATACCTATATTAAATGAAATTAAGATTTACTATCTTGAAACTTGAAATGGCCAACCCAAAGGTAGGAAAAATAAACCTTTTCAAAGCCTGACATCTTAAAACTTTAGGAATTTGAAAATTGGACCCAAGGTCAAAGTCGAGGTCAACTCTGCCCTAGGTCAGGGGTGAGGTCGACTCTACCCTAGGTCGGGGGTGAGGTCAACTCTGCCCTAGGTCAGGGGTGAGGTCAACTCCACCCTAGGGTAGGGGTGAGGTCGACTTTGACCCAGGAGGTCAACTTTGACACTAAAGTGATAGATTTCAAATTCTCAGGACCAAGTGCCAGAAAAAGGTTGGAAATGGGTGGAGAGACAATCAGAATAGGGGGAAAAATCTAGATCCATGCAAAGACCAATTCAAGGTGTTTGACATGACCCCAAACCACTTACTTGGAGGGCTAAATGCTCTTAACATGGAAGTGCTTCCATTTTAAGATGATACATTAAGCCCCCACTTTAGTAAGAGTATGGACTCGATGCAAACTCTTGGTAAAGGAGAAGAAAGAGGAGATCCAATTGGATTCTCAAAGAGATAAAATAACACTTAGCTAAGGACACAAGCCCCCAGACTAAGGATTCTAACTCAACATACATGCATGAGGGTGTCAAAAGAACAAGGGTTAGTACAAACAACCCAAATCAATTAGCATAAGAAACCTTGGTAAGAAATATTTCTCATACTAATATCATATTTGGAAATCTATCATAAAAGCATAAATGATTACATAAGAAAGACAAGAACAACACTATAAATAACATAGCTTCATGATCCAGTCCTACTAGCATGAAAGCAAAAAGAGAGAAAGGGAAGAGTGTGATTACCTAGCCTAGTAAGATGCCCACCTTACCATGAATCACCCTGGAGGGAGAGCCCAATAGGTTCACCCATAAATTGTGCTTGCAATTGTAATGTGTCTTCTGATGGCTTCTGAAATACCCATAGATCCACCTTCTTGTATCACTATGAATATGAAATGTGTGTCTCCTCGGGATTTAGCAACTTATGTGCATTACCTTCAAAAGATTTAGCATATTTTGAAATTGAAAATGCATTTCCATTCAAGATTTAGCAACTTATGTGTATTACCATCCAGGATTTAGCATATTGGAAATGTGTGTCTCCACAGGATTTAGCAACTTATGTGCGTTACCTTCGGAAGATTAATCATATTGAAAAATTTGAAAAATGTTTGTCTCCTCAAGATTTAGCAACTTATGCGGGTTACCTTTGGAAGATTTAGCATATAGATGCATGTCTTTTCAAGATTTAGCAACATATGTGTGTTACCTTCCAAGATTTAGCATGTTTTAAATTGAAAATGTGTGTCTCTTCAGGATTTAGCAACTTATGTGTGTTACCTTCCGAGATTTAGCATATAAATAAATAAAAATCTATAGTACAAGGGAGACCCTATATATGCCCCCCTCCTTAATATGGCAAAGACATACTATTTTGACATGTTAAGGAAAGGAAAGAACAAGGATAAAGCCTTCTTCAACATCAAGACAATATCCACAAACAACACCCAGTCCAAGCCAAGAAGGTCAAAGCTCCTATGAGGCCATGGAAGGGATGAATGTAAAGAGATACCATGCAAGAAGTGAAAAAAAAGTAACCCTTGTGAGGGATAGCACACTATTCAATTTCCAAGGTGAGAGATATATCAACCATGGAAACCCAAAGTCAAACAACAAAAGAGGTTTCCATCAAGGACATAGATCTTCAATGTAAACCAAAATTTTCATGTATGATTGGATATCACATAATACATAGATACTACTTAACCAAGGAAAGAGGTGAATCCCAGAAAGATAGAAAAGAAGGAGATGGCATCCTTGCCCCTCAAGTGTAGGAACAAAGATGGAAGAGGATACCTACTTCACAATGCAAGGAGATATCCTACTTACAACAATGTAAACCATATCCTTAGTGAGGGATATTGACCCCTACATCCAATAATATAGATAATCGTGAAAAGAATATGTCACTCATGGAAAAAGGATCCTCAAAGAAAGAGATCTTATCAACAAGACCCCCACCAAAGAGGAGTGCTTTAAATAAAATATCATCTATCAAAGGTGGGAACAAAGATTCAATCATCAAGCCCCTTGCAAAGAAGAGGAAGAGGAATCTTTGGAATGATGGAAATAACTCTAACACCAAAGCAAGGGTAAAAGTTTATAAAGAACATAATTTGCAACATAGAGAAGAAGTGATGACTTAGGACAACAACTTCTCATATAAGAAGGTTATCCATAATCAAAACATCTGTCAATATGATGAAATAATATTGCAATATAAATAAATACCACTAAGCTAAGGAAAGCAGTTCCCTAGACAAAGAGAGAGAAAAAAGAACCTTGCCCCCCACGGATGAAAGGCAAGGGATATATTTGCAAAACACATGTCTTAGAAAAGATATCTTGAATAATAGAAAAGAGCAATAGATGAAAAACCATCATAATACAAACCATCGAGATAAATGAAAGAATAACCAATTAAGCTCAAAGCAGGAATATAATGGATTCTAAAAGATAGGAAGAAATATACCTTTTACCCCCAGTCTAGAGGAGAAAAGATCTATGTTATATCAGAGTGAGGGGTGAAATTATGAATAAATCTCAAAGGAGAAGTTTCTTTTCTCTTATCTTTATGGATCAGATAATAAGGAGAAGGTACTTTCAAGAATCTTTGCACATCTACATCATGAACCATAGTTTGAACCTCAACATAAGTGTGGGAAAAACTAGGAATAGAAGATGGAGAATTAGGAATCAGATTAGAAAAGATAGGATTAGGATTAGGAAGATTAGGAAAATTGGTAAAAGTGTAGGAAGTGATATGAATGGAAAACACCACTAGAGGAACACTTGGAACCATAGTTGGAAAAGGGTTTGAATAGATGTAAGTAATATTATGGTAAAAATGTTGTGAGGTAGGATCATGATTTCCCATTAGATCACCACTAAGATGAAGAGCATTAAGGGAATTCATATATTTCTCTGCTAATGCCTCATCACAAGAAGAAATCCTAAATAAGTCATCCTTTTGTATCAAAAAATTTTCACGAGGAGATAAATCAATGTATTTATCCAAGGGTTCATCCCAAAAAGTAGAATTATCCACAATGGCTTCATGAGGAAGAGAGTAATCAACATCCAAATCCAAAGGTTCATCCCAAATAGGAGGATTATCATCCCTATCCATTAAGCGCATTGTAGGAGTGTCATAAGTCATTAAAGCTTGATCCCTAGAGGGAGAAGAAGGACATCTATTAGGAGAAGAATTAACATCAATCCTCAACTCATCTCCACAAAGAGAAATATGATGGAGATATAGATCAAGGTCATCATCTTTCTCTAATATATCCTTATAAGGTAATTCAAAAAAGGACAAAGCAACATCATATGCACTAGATGAAGTCTTGCTAGGTGTAACGCCATGCAATGGTAAGGTAAGAGGAGGATGTTGTGTAATCCCAAAAATTTTGGAAAATGTTTGAAACAACCTGTGCAACATGATAACAAATAGATCTAGACATATCCAAATGTATTCAAATGAGATTTATAACATAAAAAGGAAATCAAACACAATAGAGTATCTAATTCCACAAAGCAATGTAAATGTTTTTGTATTTTTGAAGAAATTTTGCAATTTTTTTATATTTTTAAAATATAAATGCAAGAGCATAAAAAATCTACTCTTATTGTAAGATCAAACACAAAATGCAAATCTAACACAATAGGGCATCTAAATACACAAAAGAAAAGGGGTAAGTACATCGGGTTCACCAAAATGAATAGGATGAAATAGAATCCACCCTAAAATGTATGGGGGAAATATGAGATCTACTTCTAAATCCAAATTTCCAAAGGAGAGATCCAAATTGATCAACCAAAAGGTTAATACACAATTGAATCAATCTATGGAGAATATGAAAGAGGAAGAAAATCTTATATTTCCCTATAATGGACTTGTGCTTGAAATTTGAAATAATTGAAAAGGAAATACTAACCTCAAAATAGGGCAGATTTGGAAAAGTTTGATTTCTGATGTCTGTGTGTAGTTTCAGGAAATTCTACAACTTGTTTCAAACTGAAAATGTCGAGATGAAGAAAACCCATAAAACTTTTATCTTTCTGACAACAGGTAGTCTTTGACCCCGATAAAAGGTCAAAGGCTACATTTTTATTCTTAAGGTTGACTTTGACTTTTTTCATAGATCTCAGAAGTTTGGCGAAAAGGGTATCCAAATTTAAGCTCAGATCTCCAATTCCACACCTGTACCTATAAGAAAAATGGTTTTGTTTGTTTGTTTGGGGGTTTTCTTTGGTCAAACCCCAATTTGGAATCAACCTTAATATTGAAATTAAAATGGAGAATGCTAGCAAGTAGTAGAAGTAGATCTAACAATGAAGCTATGACATTCAATAGATATGTAAATTGTATTTGAAATGTAATCAAGTATGTTAATATGAAAGCTTGAACATAACATCAATAAATGTAAATCAAACCTCCATGATTGTATGCTTGGAATCCACTTTGAGGGAAGAATGAATGGATTTTGAAGATGAATTCAAGGATCTTGAAGGAAGATCACACCATCATGATGGCTAGATCTAGGGTTAGAATGATGAATCTTGCATGCTTGAACCAAATCCCTTCAATGGCTTAAATGCTTGAATCCTTGATCTTCAATGGAGAACTTGGATGGAGAAGAGGACTTGAATTCTTGAATGGATGCTTGATTGAATGGATGCTTGCTTGATCACCTTGAGAGCTTAAGAGAGGAGATTACAAAACTCGATCACCAATGTCTCCTTGAGAGTGCTTGATGCATGAAGGAATGAGATGGAGAAAATGAGAGAGGAAGGCCTCCTTTTATAGTGATCTAGGGCAGAATCCTCTAGAGGGGCCATGGCCACCTTGGAGAATTAAATTCTAATTAGGTCCTAACCTTTAGAAATATACCAAGATTAAATGCAATTAAGGATTTACCATCCCAAAACTTGAAATGGCCAACCCAGAGGCAGGAAAAATAAACCTTTCTGAAGCCTGACATCCTGAAACCTCTGAAATTTGAAAATTGGACCCAAGGTCAAAGTCGAGGTTGACTCTACCCTAGGTCAAGGGTGAGGTTAACTCTACCCTAGGTTAGAGGTGAGGTAGACTCCACCCTAGGTTGGGGGTGAGGTCGACTCCGCTCTAGGTCAGGGGTGAGGTCGACTTTGACCTTGAAGTGATAGATTTCAAATTCTCAGGTTTAGGTGCCAGAAATAAGTTGGAAATGGGTGGAGAGAGAAGTAGAATAGGGGAAAAATCTAGATCCATACAAAGACCAATTCAAGGCATTCGACATGACCCCAAACCACTTACTTGGAGGGCTAAACACTCTTAACATGTAAGTGCTTCCATTTTAAGATGATACAAATTTCTACAATACAAGAATCAAGATGTAACCCTAGTAATGTCCTAACTTTGGAAAGTCTTGTTGGCAAGCTTACTACTTTTGACTTGTCTTATTATGATAATTTCACTATTCATAATATTGAATTTTCATTCAAGTCTCAAATGGTTCTTCATAAGCCTAAAAGGAGAAAAGAAAGATGTGAGAGAAGTGACAGCAAAAACAATAGTGATAGTGACACTTCTGATGATGATCTAGATGATCTTTAGGCACTTATGGCTAGAAGGCTAAAGAGAGGAAAAGGGAAATATAAAGGTAAACTTCCTATTATCTATTTTTCATGTAACAAAGTTGGCCATATTGCAAGAAGATGCCCTGACAGGAATGACAAAGATGAGAGAAGTGAAAACATGTACAAAGACAAGAGAAATGATAGAGATCACCGAAGGTACAAAGACAAAGGTAATAAATCTTGCTATATTGTTGAAGAGGAAACTAACAGTGAAACTAGTGAATCTAATGAATGTGATATAGAAGTTGTTTTTGTTTCTATGAAAGATGATTCTGATGAAGATAATAAAATTGCACTTATTTCTTATATAAGTAAAGGTGATAAATAGGTTATTGATAGTGGTTGTTCACATCACATGACTGGTGATAAAAGTAAGTTTGAAATCCTTAATCATTAGAAAGGTAGAAGTGTTAAGTTTGATATTAATACATCATGTCCTGTGAAAGGAAAAGGATCAATAAGATTGATTGATAAGATTAGATGTGATAATGTTTATTGGGTTGAAGGTCTTAACTATAATTTGTTGAGTGTTGCACAGCTAAACAATATTGGTTATTAAGTTGAATTTCATCATAGAAAGGCTAAAATATTTGATGCCACTGGTGAACTAATTAGAAGTGGAGAACAAACAAGAGGTAACTTGTTCTATCTAGACCTATCTGAAGAAACATGTTTTTTTGCACAATTTGATGAGGTGTGGTTATGGCATAAGAGGTTGTGTCATGTGAACTTTGACAATTTGGTAAATGTTAGTAAGTTGAAGAAAGTTAGAGGTTTACCAAGATTGAAGAAACTTGATAATGTGATGTGTAAATAGTGTTAATTGGGAAAAATGACAAAGTCTAGTTTTAAGAGCAAAACATATACTTCTGACAATATTTTGGAATTAGTTCATACTGAACTTTGTGGAACTATGGGTGTACAAAGTTATTGTGGTAATAAATATTTTATTTTTTTTGTTGATGACTATAATATTTTTAAAAGAAAAATCTGATTCATTTCAGTTGTTTAAGTGGTATTTGGAAAAAGTTGAAAAAGAAACTGGTTAAAAATTGAAATGTTTGAGATCTGACAGAAGAGGAGAGTTTATATAAAATGAGTTCAATCTATTCTACAATGATAGAGGAATAAAGAGATGGATGTCTACACCTAGGATACCGCCACAGGATGGTATAGCAGAAAGAAGAAATAGATCAATTATGGATTGTGCTAGAACATTGATGATTGAAAATAATGTTGCAGAAAAATACTAGAGAGAAGTTGTAAGTACAACTATTTATACCTTGAACCGAGTACAAATCAAGAAAGGTACAAATGCTACACCTTTTGAGTTATGGCATGGACATGCACCTAATGTGAAGTATTTTAGAGTCTTTGGGAGTAAATGTTATATATTGAAAGATAATAGAAATGGAAAAATTGATGCTAAAAGTGATGAAGGCACATTCCTAGGATATTCCACTAAGAGAAAAGCTTACAAGTGTTTGAATTATAACACTACCAAAATTGTGGAAAGTGCAAATGTTAGAGTTGATGAATATGCAGAAAAGAATGAAGTTGAGTGCAAGAAAGAGTCTGAAGATTATAGATCTTTTGTATACATGTAAGAAGGAGAGGCTAGTAATGCACCTAAACTAGATGCCAAGGAACTGGATGAGTCTATTGAGCCATAGCAAAATATTTTCTAGCATTAGGAGGATGTTTTTGAGCATTAGGAGGATGTTGTCAAGCATCAGGAGGATGCTATCGAGCAATTAGAAGAAGAGGCGGAGAATTTACAAGATGAACCTAAAGAACAAGACCGAGAAGAAAGGAAATCTAAACCTACATTGGCACAATATGTAAGAAGACATCATAAGTCTGAACAAATCATTGGAGATAAGGAATTTGGAGTCATGATAAGAAGTAAGTTAAAAGATCATACATGCTTACTATGTGATTTTAAGCCTAAAATAGTGAAAGATTATTTAGAGAATGAAGACTGGATACAAGCCATGAATGAAGAAATAGAGCAGATAGAAAAAAAAAACATGGACACTAGTGCCGAGACTAGAAGACAAGAATGTAATTGGAACAAAATGGGTATTCAAAAATAAGCTTAATAAACATGTAGAAGTCACTAGAAACAAAGCCATATTGGTATGTAAGGGGTATATACAAGAGGAAGGCATTGACTATGGGGAGATATTTTCCCTAGTTGCAAGATTGGAAGGAGTGAGGACTCTACTTGCATATGCATCTTATAAAGGATTCAAAGTATATCAAATGGATGTCAAATCTACATTTCTGAATGGAATATTGGAAGAAGAAGTATACATTGAATAACTAGAAGAATTTTTTGACCCAAGCAAGAACAATATGGTTGCAAGATACACAAGGCACTGTATGGATTGAAATAAGCCCCCAGATCATGGTATGAAAGACTGCATAACTATCTGATAAAGATTTGATTTGTAAGGAAAAATGACAACAACAATTTTTATATGAAGACTGAAAATGGTAAAGGGATTTTGTTAGCTGAAATATTTTTTGATGATATCATATTTGGAAGACAAGATGCCCTATGTCAAAACTTTTCAAATGAGATGCAAACTAAATTTGGAATGTCTATGTTTGTTGAGATTAGATTCTGTGTTGGTTTGTAAGTCTATCAGATGAAGAAACGCATCTATATTACTCAACCTAAATATGTTGAGGAGATACTGAAAACTTTTGGTACGGAAGGTTCCATACTAGTAAGTACACCTATGGCTATTGGACAAAAGTTATCTAAAACTGATGATACAACTGAAGTGATTCAAACCCTCTATAGATCCATGATTGGAAAGATACAATATGTTGTCCATAGCAAACCAGATATTTCCCTAGCAGTTGGGATTGTTGCAAGATTTTTTGCAAATCTTAAAGAGAGCCACATGATGGCAGTCAAAAGGATATTCTAAAAGGAACAGAGGACTATGGATTGTATTACAAGAAGAATGATAAGTTTGAACTGAAAGTTTACATTGATCCAGATTGGGCTGGAAATATTGATGATAGAAAGAGTACAAGTGGTGGTGCATTCTTTCTAGGAAAGAGATTAGTCTCTTGGACAAGCAAGAAACAGAATTGCATTTCCCAATCTACAGTAGAAGTTGAGTATGTAGTAGTTGCAGTGAATTGTTCAAATTTAGTGTGGATCAAGAAATTGTTAAAAGGTATGAAGAAGGAAATCACTGAGCCGGTTGTTATTTTCTATGATAACACAAGTTCTATTAACATATCAAATAATCTTGTTATGGACACTAAGACTAAGCATATTGCTATCAAGTATCATTACTTGAGAGATTTGGTTCAAGACAAAGAAGTGAGATTGGAATATGTGAATACAAAGGAATAATTAGTAGATATATTCACAAAATCATTACCTAAAGATGCTCATGAATACCTTAGAGGTAAATTAGGGGTGATTCCCCTAACTGAGGCTACCTAAAAAAATATAGGAGCACTACATAAAATGTGCTAATTAGGTTATCTAGAAAATTGATGCAGAAGAAGTCACACTTTAGGAGTTTCCTAGAGTTGTAAGTAAAGCAAAGATGATAATTAGTCATAAGCAAGATGACAGAGGGAGTATACAACATACAGAACTGACATGAAGACATCTACATGGTAAAGATGTAAGTGACAGATACAAGTTTCTTTGACATTGTTGTCAAAGAGGGATAGATTCAATGAGCCAGAGATACATCATGGAGAAATTTAATAAACCTGAGGGAGAGATACAACATGGAAATAAGAAAGAGATCCAGTGAACAGACAAAGCTAAATTTATCCAAGAGGGATTTGGTACTTGGATGTGTTAGATGTGAATTAGAATGAAGCTAAGGATATTAATGAAGATCTATTGCACATATATTTTGGATTGTTTGGTGAATCATATGATGTTCATGTGGTGTTTCCATCAATGCCAAAGAGGGAAATTGTTGCAAACTACAATTGAAACAATTGTTATATTTTCATTGATGTCAAACCTTAACTAGTAAGATAGTTGTTATCTAGGAAAGTACCATATCTTTTGATTGATGAAGAGGATTTGAAAAGAGGAGATAACAAGAGGACCTAAGGAAAGGTTGAGTTATGTGATACTTCAATGGGTACTTGATTAGTTGGCACATTGACAAGGTAATGTGTTGTTTACCAAGTGAAGAAGAAAGACTGGAAATGTACGCTTAATCGACCAAAAGTGAAGAAATCTAGTTTAAGTCGAGTGATGTTAGTGTCGACCAAACACTAGTATATGCTGAGAAAATCTAGTGTTGATCGAACATCAGTAATTATCGAGTGACATGTTGGTTGGTTTCCTAGTTTTTAGTGTTGTTTTTTGAAATTTTGATTTTTGAAGTATATCTCCAAGTTTCATGATTTTATCTCCAAGCATTTCCACTCCTAGAGCTCCAAAATTGTTTAAAATTTGAAAACCCTAGGTGTTAGGTCTAATTATCTTTGAAAATCCAAAAAGCCCTAAAATTTTCTCACCCACATCTATTCGGCTATTACTTTTTCAAATCACTTAGCAACCTTTTTGGAGCATGTGCAATTTATATTTCCTGGTTAGTCGCTTAGTCTCCTAATTAGTTTAGTATATTCCTTTTTAACTAGTGATAACCCAAATCCCTTTGTCACGTAGTCTCCTTAGGTTGGAAGAATATTCTTTTTCTTCAAATGACTCAGTAGTTGCCTTCAGTCATCGAATCTCTGGATGATTATTATGAGATCTGGTGACTACTATGATAACTTTTTACAAGACAACTATGGTCGCTTTATCTCCAGATCAAAATACCTTCAGTCAGGTGATCTCTAAAAGAAAAAAAGAATTGATATAGTATTCAATGATTTTGAGGTTCGCAATTGGTCGCTGAGTCTCCAAATGCAAGGTGGTGATCTATTTTACGGGTTGCCAGATCTCCAAGTTTTTTAGCGGTTAGTTCTTTTATCCTGTGACCTGGTGATTTCAATGGTCGTGTCTTCTCATGGTTTTGATGGTTATGTCTTGAGTGGTTAGCAATTCAGTGACACGGTTATCTCTAAGTCTCCCAATGAATCGATTAAGTTATGAAAGGTATCACGACTTAGCGGAAACCATTGGATGAAGATTTGATTGATGGTTAGTGTTTAATCTTGTTACTTGACTGAGGTTAGGTAAATCTTCACATGACTTGAAGAATGAAGGTTTCTCCATGATCTCAAGTCTTAACCATAGTTAAAGGATATATCTGGCGATGAGGAGATGTCCTCAGTCGCATGGTCACCAAACGAGGGTGAGTTAAGAGAGGTTTTCAGATAGTTATTGTCAACTGTTGATTTAATTTTGATTGGGTCGTGGTCGTGTAGTCTCAGAATAAAACCATGGGTTAGAAAATCTTCCAGCGACCTTGAGATTTGCCTTGTCCCCCAATCTCTAGGTCAAACTCAAGTTAAGAAAGTTGCTCAGCGATTGGGAGACTATCTTCAGTCAAGTAATTGCCAAGTGATACAGGGTTAAGTGTTGATCGAAATTAAAAGGTTGAAAAATATGAGTATCCATTTGTCAGATTTTGTGACGTGACTCTTCCTAATTGGTTGACAAAATAAGAAGAATATAAACAAGTAAGCGGACTTTACTATAGTCGCTGAGTCTCTAGAAAAATTAATCAGATTTTTCCTATCTTCAGTCGCTGAATCTCTGAATAGGTGAGTTGGGAGGTCTCAAGAAAAAGTTTGAAAAGTCAACAGGCTTCAACGACTGGGAGATTCATTGTGGTCGCTAGATCTATTAATGGCCTTTTGTCACCAGGTCTCGAGATAAAATTAAAAAGAAACAATTTTACAGTGACTAAAATATTGACTATAGTCGCCAAGTCTCAGAATGGAAAATTTAAGAAAACACAAGGTCGCCCAGTCTCCAAATAAATTTAACAAGGTTCAAACTATTCAGTGACTATGATTCCTCACTATAGTAGCTAGGTCTCCAGAAGAAATAAAGTCATTAAATGACTAAAGTTTTCTTTAGTCGCAAGATCTTTGAGAATGTAAAGGAGGTGCCCAATCTTTCAGCGATCATGAGAATGTGTTGTATTTTCTAGGTCGCCAGAAGTTAAAACTTGATTACCTGTCATTTTCTCATCTTACGGCTAGTGAATTGAGTTCTGAACATGCCAAGTAATGGTGGAAGTGACATAATTTTTAGATTTTCGATCTCTAACAGGTTGTTGCATTCAATTTTGCTAAATAAATATAGTTGTTCATCACTCATTTTGAATTACCAAGCATTCAAAAGAGCCAAAGGTGATAGAATTTCCTATGATTTTTCAGAGCAATTTCAAAGTTCAGAACGTCCAGAATTTGCAAAAGAGTTTGATTTCTTAGAAAAAATGAGCCAATTATCAATCAGTGGGGCCTCTACTAGCAAAGGTGCTAAGGAGAAGGTTAAGGAAAGCTATTCAGATGAATTCATCATCTTACTGATAGCGTCATCACAGAACAAGAAGGTTAGTGATGAATGTTTTGTTGATGAACTTGCATACTGTAGAGATGCTAGAACACCAAATGTCATAGGAATGTGTTTGTTCAAGTACTTTTATAATAATTTTGATAGTCTGGTCCCTATCTCAAACCCTTGGATGTCAGGGTTAGCAAAATTAATAGTTCCAGAGGTTTTCTTAGATGTAGATGTCTTAATTGTTCTATCCCATAGCTATGATCCCCTATCCAAAAAAATTAGGAAGGGTGATGGTTCTCCTCTGGTCACCCTTGACAAGAATTCATTCGTGAGAGCTTTTGGTATCTAGGTCCCAATGGCAACAGAGATTAATCTACAGGCCCTGGCCAATAGATATGTTAGGGAGGTTGTTGTGGTGGTGAAAGAAATTCAAAACCATGTTCTTTGGGAGAATAGGAATTACATTGCACCAATGGCTAGGACAATCCCGTATGCATACAAGGATCTCTAAATTTATATAAAGTACATTGCATATGGATTATGCAAATTCCTAGGGGTTGATGGTGGGGAGAGGATCACCTCGGATCTCCTGATGATGGTTTTGGACTCCCAGAGTCTTCATGTGATGAGAGGATATGATTACATAGGATATGTAATAGAAAAGATGCATGAGGGTTTATAGGCATTGAAGAACCACATGTCTGGTTCTACACCTAGGTTTATGCACTATTCTTTGTTGATGCATCTCATTTTATATTTCAATTATGATATCATGAACATGGAGGGCCTTGAGCCACAAATGATGTATAAGGGACAGCCAAATCTAGTATAGTTTTGGATAAGGGCTTGGAGTCCTTCCTCAAGAAGTGATTTCTATGTATTTGAAAATTGGATAGTTTAGCCCATCCTTCTCAGTTTGGGACTTAATCTTTCAAGGTTGTCAACCAAGGTTTTGCAGTTGATAAGGCCCTGGTAATTTGTTGATAAATGGACCAAGGGTCACAATTGGGGGGATTTTTAATATGAGAAAGGCTACACAATGATCAGGGTTTATGGGTGCCCTCAACCACCCCACATTTTACCATTCTTTGTTCCACCTAGGGTGGCATTTTTAGAGTTTATCTAGAAGCTTATGCTGACTGATAAGGAACACCTGGCTTCTCATAGAAAAGGAACTTTTACTCCAAGGCACTTTAGAGTGCATAGTCTCAGGACAGGCAAGAATGTCTTCAGTAAGGTGAATGATTGGTTAGGATAGTTTAGAATGTACATTGCTTCCTACAGATATGTTGATACAGAGGGATTTATGGTTGCTACCAGAAAGTATTATATCCCTAGCATCCCTTTCAACAAGAGGCATGAGGAGTATCCTGAGGAGGATGTATTAAGAAATATAATAGAAGAAGAAGAACTGGTAAGAAGATCTGACCAGATACATGAGTTATATGCTATGGAAAAGCAATTGAAGCAAAAGGGATTGGCATTCAGTGGTTTCTTTCCCACATTGCCTTATCTCCAAAGGCTAGAAAAAATGATGGTCCAATTCAATACCCTAATGAGGACTTCTGAGGATCAAATTGATGAGAAAGAAGGAAGGAAGGATGTCCACTCGGAGTCTAAATGTGATGAAGATAGTGATGGTGGCTACTTGGTGCATATCATCCCTCCTCTAGAGTAGATAATGACTGAAAAACATCAAGCTGATGATAATGTTGTTGACTTGACAGAACTACATTTTTCTCAAGATACAAATGAGCCTCCTGCAAAGAAGAAGAGATTGTTAATCAGAGAATCTTCACAAATAAGGACTATAGAAAGGAGAAGGGATAGAGTAGGGACCCTCTTCACTGTAAAAGGTGTTCATGACCACCAGTTGAGGAACAAGATAAGAGAGGAGAAAAGAAAAGAAAAACTTGAGACAAAAATTGTTGAGTTGCCCTTGGCCTTGTGCCAAGATGAAATAATGATAGAACAAGATGCATTCTTGAAGGATGATAGTTTTATTCAGTCAGATGAATTCAAGAGCTTCTTAATATGGCATAAGCAACAATAGGTTGCATTAAGTGTTCAGATCACTAAAGAAGGTCAACTACCTAATGAAGTAGTACAAACACTAAGGGAATGTGACCCTGAGAGTGAAAAAATCACCCCAGAGGAAGCCAGACAACTTGTCAGGGCTAGCAATATGCTACTTGTGCCTAGGTGGAATTTATATTCAGATTTTATTATTGATCAGATCAAGAGACTGGAGGATATAACATTATCCTTAGAGACCCAAGTAGGAGAGATTATCAGAGGGTTTGGGTATAGCCCAAGAAATCAATAATTGGCTCTATGGAGCCTATATCCTAAAGATAAAAAGCCATGAATTTTGAATGTAAAAGAATAAATGGATGGTGACAAAATTGTATGGTCAATCCATAACACAAGAGACCTTGAGATATCTCAAGTATTGACTCATTTTTCTAGGCTTAATGAGGATAAAACAAAGAAACTATCAGAGAGGTATGGTTCCCTGTTGGAGGATTACAATGCACTTCTGAAGGACAGGGATGTCTAGATAATGAAAGAAAAGGCATTAGAAAAATCTTGAGCAGATTTAGAGTAGCAAATAATAAATACTCCTATAGCTACCCCTACACCACCTGAACAGCTAGCACTTCTTGACAATAAGAGTGCAAGTGAAGAGGAGATTGTTGCAGATATTGAGAAGATAAGGTTAGAAAAGAATGAGGCTATCCTACAAGCCTTAATGAAGATCTTGCAACACAAGATTGATATATTAAAAAAGAAATCTAATTTGGTTTTCAATACTTACAATAAGCTACCTAAGTTGCAAGTGGAGGTAAATAATTATGTCTCAATTTTGAATTTTTATTATGCAACTTGGTCAGCCAGAGCACCACTTTTTGAAAGATTGGTAGTTGTTCAATCTTTAAGAACTTATATTCCAGAAGTTGTTCTACAAGTAGGTGAGGAAATAAATAGAGTAAAAGCCATATTACCACTTTTTAAAGGCAAATAAAATCAAAATGAGGCTAAGATAGCCATGCTCAGTGCAGATTTCAACAGGTTTATCCCTCCCGTTAAAGATAGGGATGGTGTAATGAAGAGTCTCGACAAGTGGAAATCAAATTTTGATCCTTTATTGCCTAGAAAAGAGTCATTTCTAGATGAAAGTAATGAAGTAGATGTGGAAATATTTAATAACACTTTGGATGCCATAAAGGCAAAGATGGAACTTACCAGATTTGTGGCAGATGTCAAAGCAATAACAGATGCTAGATGGGAGAGGCAAAAAGCACAACTGCAACATATCCAGAGTTATAAATGGTTGATAGAGGAAGAAGTAACTACGTGGGATGAGCTTACAAAGCCCAAGAAAATAAAATCTACTGCAGTTGACTTCGATATTTTGGATGATGAGTAAAGAGGACACTTGGAGTACCTAACACCTGACCTCAGAGCACAAGAATGATAAGCTATCAATAAGAATGGTGTAAGTTAGCCAAAATGGTGGTCACCATATCTTGCAACAACTCAAGAATCTATCATGAATATCTACAGACAAAGGTGTCAGTGATCAACAAGCCAGGAAGCAGAACAGTCCAAAATATTTTTGTCTTTCCACCACCTGAGGGCTTATTGTAATTTGTTTTATATGCTTTTTAGGGTTAGGGCTCCAACCATTCGAAGCTTGTTGCATTCTCATTGATGATAAAATTTCAAGATGGTTGAGCTGTATATATAAGTTGTATCCTCATTTTGTAAAGGGTAAGAAAAAGATAATAGAAAATTGAGTACAATTGCTGCAGAGCAGACCTCTAAATTTTTTTGTTTGAGCTTTTGAGCACGAGTCTTTATATGTAATTTACAAGTTCATTTTAATACAAAAATGCACTGTAATTTATGTCTCTTATTATTGTTGTCTCTTTACTTGTATGTTTTCTCTCGTGTATTTTATTTGTAATGCATTTAAAATATACTAGTTGTTAAGAAACTTCTTCAATTGATTATGAGCTTCTCTCAAGGAGAGAATTAAAATCCTTTTTATCAATGCCAGAGAGTAAACTTATGTGTAGAGATTTTGATGATAATAGTATTAGATTAATAGAATAGTTTGTAAGGCATTCTATTCAGACTACAAATTGTTTGCAAGGCATACTGTTGTATTTCTTTTAAAATAACCTTGTGGATTTGCATTTAAACTCTTTTTCCCATTGGATTAGGCATTGGTTTAGTGTTTGTTTCTTACAAGTTATCTTTCATAATTTTTAAAAGCAATAAATTTTATCTCATTCCCAATACTTTTACTTTTCAAGAATTATCTACATGTTTTTGCAGAAATTGTATCCAAGTGATATGACTTACATTTGTTGATTCCTTAAAGAGAGAATCAAAAGGGTTACCCTTCCTTGAGTTGAACTCAGAAAAAGAAGTAGGATGAATGTCCTTATACCACTAGTCTATGCTATCACATTTAGGATTTCTATTGCTATCATCTGTATCAGGATTGTCTGGGTTGTTTGAAGAGTAGTGATGTTTTATTGAGATAATTTGAAAGATAAATAGCATAGCAATGAAGAACACAATCCACCATTCAAAGTTTACTTGCAATATAGTGATTCATATAGGCAACACCCATCTGAGTCCTGTGGAGCTCAAAGTAGAAGGAGGATCTTATCCAATCCTCATCAATTAGACTATTTCTTGCAAACTTGTGAGTCTTTAGAACTGAGAATCAAGCCTATATGTTTACCAAGTTTGATCCCACAAGAAAAATATCTAACATGATAGATAATTTTTGAAAAGGAAAGTGTTAGTGATGATCAAGATACATAGTAATGACCGAGGAGATGAACACAGTATTGATCAAGTGTCAGTAATTTACATTTTGAGAAAGACTTGAGAATCCCAGTCGACATAATTGAATTCTTGGGATATGTAAAATGTGTTGACATTATTGAATGGTATGAAGCATTTAATGCATGCTAAATCATTTTCTTATGATTTCAAAGAGAATTTTGAATATGTATCTAGAAGGAAAAGAAGGAGAACATAATGATGGAAGGATTCAATGAATCTGACCTAAACCTAAGATATACTGAAGAGATTAAGAGACAAAAGATTAATCTACCTAATGAAGGAGTTATAAGGATAACCTAATTATGAGGTTACAGTACAAAGGAGAGGTTGATGTTATTGATTGATGAGTATAAGAAAAAGGTTGAAGGTGAAGTTGTGAAGAGCTGAACAGAGTTGTGGTGATTGCTTGAAGAGAATTTTGAGCAGATCAAAGATGGAGATGGAAATGAAGGTCAGTCAGTAAATCAACATATGTGCAAAGTGGATCTATATTTGCAAAGTGAGTTGTATATTTTTAGATCAGAACCTACTATTACTTTCTAACCATTGTATCAGTCTAAATCCTTTGATCAAGGTTGAACTAATAGTCATTGTATAAATCCTTTAATCAAGGTGACATTCCGATGGAATGCTCTTAAGCCCTCTAACCAAGCCAATCTTAACAGGGTGATTAAATCCTTTAACCAGGTCACACCTAATAGTGTGTATAGTAAACCTTTAATTGGGTTGACTACTCACAGAGCTCACTTTAGAAGAGTCAAAATCAATAGCATGTTACAAGTGGTTTTTCCCAAATTGTGTTTCTACTATAAATCCTAGTTTTATACTTGTGTGAATTTTATTTGATGTGAATGATGTTGAAAGTTTTATATTCTGCAAGTTAATGACTTTAGGACTATTAGGATTAGGTAATACTGATTGGGGGGTGAATTAGTATTACAACACTTTAATTTAAACTTCAACCAATTGAAAATAAACCATAAGAATGCTGAAATGAAAAGAACATAAAAAAACAACACATAACTCATGACACCATGATTTGTTCTCGAGGAAACCCTGGCCAAGGGAAAACCCTGATGGGGATGGTACCCATAACTATACACTAAAATACTGTATCCATGTCAGGAGATCTAGCCATGTTACAAGATGATTATTACATAGTACATTTCCTTGTTAGAGGAATACAAAACCCTATTAGGGGATACAAACACCTAGTTAAAGGTTGTGAGCATACAAATCTTACAATCAAAATATTGTCTCAAAGAGTTCTCCAAAAATGAACAATACAAGCACTTTCTATGCTTAGATAGTTCCAATTATAGCTCTATCACATACTGATCTTGCATCTGCTTCTTTTCTCTTAGATTCACATCCATCACCTCATCATTACAATCATACAAATTGCTTCCTCAAACCATTCTATACTTGTACAAACTTTGCAATCCAGTTGGCTCTCCAAAATGCATTACAAAACATAATAAATACTTATGCAAATAATCAACATAGAGTCAGTGATCATATATTACCAAAGTGTCAGAAATATACAACATCCAACTAACTTAGCATGTTTCCATATCAGCTAACCTTGCCCCAATCATCGCAACTTCTTATGTGCCCTATTACACTGATTCTATGTCTTCGCATACCTTCACAACACTGTATCTCATTGATCTGATCACCAAAAATCATGCGACCTTAACTGAAGGTCCTATATATCCCAAAAAAATTTCTACTAATTTCATGAGCCATAATACATCATACATTATCATCGCTAACCAAAACTGTAACATAGTATATTGTTATCCTAATTATGTACTTAGTCATTTTCATGAATGTGACTCCAATACCAAAACTCTCTACATGTGATCACTCTAGCATAAGTGTTTCCATAAATGACAACCCTAAAGTGATCCCTAGTGCTCCAAAACATCACTTTCCAACAATCTCTCCCTTTGGCATTGATGGCAACACTTAGTGAAAAATGACTAAACATTTAAGCACTAACTTCCTTCTACTATATACATAAACTCCTATTTTCTTTTCTTTTATCTTTTTCTCTTATCTTCTTTTTTCCTCTTCTCTTCTTCTTCTCTTCTCTTTTTCTCTTCTCTTCTTCTATCTTCATTTTTCTCTTCTCTTCCTCTCCCTTTGACATCAATTGCAAAGGTACTTACAAAATTTCAAAACTTCTAAGCACAAAAAGACTTAGTGCTTACTCACCAAATTTATGATATCTTGGAAGGATTCTTCCAAGTTCTTCACTTCCTCTGCCCATGACTCAATCAAAAGCTCACTGACATGGATCAGTCCATTCAGTGCATAGGATGTTGTTTCTTCTACCTTTAGCTCTGTGGGTATAGACATAGATCCTTCTATCTTATCCATTTCTAAGAGATGAGCTTCAAGCATAGATAGCTTAGGAGTTATTAGACTCTTCAGCAAACTGAATCTATCTACCACTCTTGCTTTATCCACATTCAGAACACTTATTTTATCCAAAATATTGGATGTCTTCTTATCTATTCCTACCATAGTTTGTGAAGATGTTTCACAACTGTCCATCAAGCTGTCAAGGGTAGCCCTATCCTTGGCTATGATATCTTCAATGTTCTTCACATGTCTACAAGGGTTTATGTAGTGACTGTATATGTTTCTACCTTTTTCTACACATCTCTTAGCCTTAAGTGTAGTTTCTTTAAGAATGTCCAAGTCCCATGAGATGGACTAACAAACTTCTTTCAGCTTCTCCAAAAATCTCTTCTCTTCCTTATTCTCTGCGGTCTTTAGTAGTGACTCAAAGTGACTATCAAAGATGTCCAATTCCATGCCTAGGTGTTCTGCCTCATCCTTACGTTGAAAATTAATAGGTGTAGGGAGTAATTTATTTATTGTCTCCACTATCCTAGCTATTACCTTCACTCTTTTATCTCCTTTTTGTACTGATCTTTCCTTAGCCTTAGAAAAATCCATGAAAGATAGCCTCATGAGCTCATCCTCATCCATGCTCTCTACATATGTGCTCACTAGTTTGGCCATACTTGTCAACAATAGAGTAGAGGAGGTGTTAGATTCTTGATTTTGCTCCATTCTAACCTCAACTACTTTCTCTACTCTAGTCTCCTCTACCTTCCTTTCTTCTCACTCTATTTCCTTCTCTTGTACATTTTCTTCATGTTTGTCCTTTTTTTTCTCTTTCTCTATCTATCATTATTCTTCAACTGTCATCACACTGTCTAAATTTTCCAAAAATGGATCATTTACATCATGCGAAGTGTCAAGGGTCATAGGCACACCAGAGATAAAGAAGTCTGGTTGCATGATAGCCTCACCTTCTTGTTCACTTACTTCTGCTATCTTGGAACTTTCTCCCAATCCCAAAGCTATAGGCTTGGTGACCTTGGGAGGTGAGGTCTTCTTCGACATATTACTCATAAGGATTTGATCCAGTGCCTTTTGAGTGTCCTCTATTACTTCATCATATTTCCTTGTCATGATTTTCACCAATCTAGTCTTGGTCCTCAACAAGGGTTTCAATTCTTTTATTATCCTCTCCCTTTCTTGTATTGAGACAATAGGTAACATGTCCTCAATAGCCTTGTTCCTAATATTATCATCCTCTAATTGTGCCAACTATTTTCTAATCTCTAACTTACTATACAGTTCCTTAGGGATACTCCCTTCTATCTCTAACAATTTTTTCTTAAAAACCAATAAATACTCAATTATAGTACTTCAATGATTGTTTGATTCTCATAACCATATCTTTCATAATACATGCTTACTCTTTTTAGATTTCCATCTTTTATCACTCTTTTCTACAACATCTGAAGGTCTACCTTCCATAGAGTTTGTGGCTTATTTTGTACTTCTACTTCTTCCACCTTCTCTACCATTGTTTCTTCTTTCCTCTTCATTTCCACTTCTACCTCTTTTTCCTTAGGGTTGCTTTGCTTGGTTCATCTTGTAGGTCTCCTAGGAGTGTTTGTAGGTACAATTTCTTTTGCAGTCTTCCCATGTGTAGGAGATAAGTCAATTATGTCTGGTGTAGGACTAATTATCTTCTCAACTTCAGAAGGATTAGGTGCATCAATATCCATACTAGAAGATGTTTCTTTCATCTTAGTCCTTATGTTCTTCAGCTGCTCCCTAGTAATTCCTACCTTTGCAGTGATATCCTCAATAATTTTACTAATCTCACTTTTTCTTGTTCTTCTCTAACCTTTTCTGACTTTTCCCTATATGTTCCCCATCTTTCTTTAGTACGGTCTATTTATGCTACTAGTACATGTTCTAATTGTATGGTTAGAATCTTAGAAATGACTTCATATCACATAGGGTAACACCATTTCTTCCTAGGTTCCATTGCCTCAAAACATACGCAATCAGTTTCAACCATGAAAAAGATAGTGTCCTTATACTTCTCAACTAGATCTTCAGGTATCCTATACCTTTCCTTCATCTTCCTTTGTATAATTTTGGTCATACCAAATAATTCTCCATCTACCCAATTCTTATCATGTCTTTGGTATCTCTCAGAGATCTGAATTCCGGTAGGATATTATCCTTGCATGCCCTAGGGTGCATGCCAGGGAATTTGTGAATAATATGAATATAAATATGAACCAATAATGATCCAAACCCGAATGCCTTAGTCTTGTCTTTCTTAATAACCTTTACATTCTCTAGAAACAGTTGTGCAAGAACTTCGCAAAGGTTGTATTTCTTGTTTTCCTTGACCATTCTATATGCCATCATGATAACTCTAGTTGATACTAAGTTGGGCCTGTTGCTATAGATAATTTGTAACCTAAAATCATTTCCACCAATCTTACATCTTGCTGAAAGATGTCATTAACTGTCATAGCTCTCTTATCCCACTTCGAATGGGTAAGGGTTTCCACCTATTTCTTATATTCTTCTCTGTTACTAGGAGGGCTCCATCATTGTCTAATCCAGTTATATCATGAATCATTTAAGCACATATTTTAACTAGTTGTTGTCCAATTCATATAAATTGATCATGAATTCTACTAAGGATTATCTTAAACCATTTAGTTTCAGTGAATTCCACTAGTAGGGTTAGCTTGATGATAGATTGATCCTCTAGGTGCTTAAACTCTTCTACCATTGATCCATCTACTTCTATCATTACATCCAATTCACTATAGATGTTTACATCTCCTATGATTTCAAACTTAGAGTGTATATATGCCCTAATGTCCTCTATGTGCCACACACTGATAGGGATTTGTGAAAACGCTCCTTCTGGATCATCCTCGCAAGATTTGAATGGGTGTTTCTTAAACTTATACCTAGGTCTATCCAAACATCAAAGATTACTAGTGCATCCATAACATCTCAAAGGGTATAAGTCTAAATACCTTTAACATGCAAAAATCTAGAACTTTGCTTCATGTGATCACACAATCTCTTTGCTAGATGACTGAAATGCTTCACAACTCTATTCTCCTTAGTCAATGATTATCAAACAGTGCAGAAATGAGATGTTTCAAGCCTTTTTATCCATTTCAAGTTGATTAAGTGCATTAATCACAGGTAGCTCAACTTCACATGTTGTCCGGTTAATATAAATCTCGCGAACATAGAAAATGAATCTTCAAGTGTTGTGCTCTCAACCAAACACTCTATAGCATCTGTACATACCATACCTAAGCTTGCATGAGCTTAGTCCACATACACAGGGGCTGGATATATTATGTTATCTTCATCCAATGCTCCCCCTAATGCCATGTAGCCTTCTAGGTCGATGTCTCAAAGAATTCATGCGAAGACACGGTATCATCTACTATCTCTCACTAAACCAATGCCTTATTGAATTCTGTTACCTTCCATATCTTTTCATCCTCTTTACTTTCTGATTTCTTGAAATGATTCTCAAACTCATTCATATACTCATTAAGACTTTTGCTACTATCACCAATATTCTTCCTTATAACTGTTATACACTGAATTTGCACCTCTGATCTCAAGCTCTCTTGGTCCTGATAATCCAGTATAACAAGGGAATCATCTCAAGGTTGTGGGACCTTTATTAACCGAGATGAGACCTCCAGATTCTAGGCTGGTTCTTCTTGGATAATCACCTTGATTTTCTTTTAATAGGAAAGGAAACTCTTGAGGGAAAGGGATACAAGGAATGCATGGAAGGGGAAATTACTGAAAGCAAATCTATCCTACTAGGTGATGCACCAAAAATTGGGGTATGAATTGGAGTATGAGGAATGAAACTAGTGAAAGGCTTAGGTCTAGGAGATCATAGCTTACTGAATAGGCTGGCATAAGTATTTCATAAGAGGGCCTAAAAATTAGACAACAATCTATGACTTGCAAGTAGATATTCTCTTCAGTAAAAGGGGGCACAGGAATGAGATAGAATGACAGGGGCTGAAGAATACCCACACACTCACTCAGATCAGATCAGACACAGTAGTGCACATTCAAACTGAAAGTAAGAGGAATCAGGGAAACTAAGAATCACTGAAAGCATTCATAAACTTCAATCCAATAAGAGATAATGTAAATAGGGAAACACAAGGACATGAAAGACTTTCACAAAATGTCTCTGTAATGCTTGTATTATCAATGGGAATTTTACAACCGTAGAAAGCCAAAGGGGCAAAAATGCCACAAATTGCTCTCTAAGAAAGAAAACTCTCCCCTTTTACAATTGGCAAAAAATCTCTCCCACTACAGGCTCCAAAAAATGAATATATACATCCCCTGCATGCAGGCAGGAATCAAAAATATCTCCTTAGGGTTACATAAATCTGCAATAGAATAATCAACCCTAAAACTAGTCACTTTTGATCATAAATGTGCTTTGTAAATATCCATGCCAAATCAGATATATCTCCCTGCATGCCCATCCCTGTACTGATCCTGCCTACAGGAAAACATTCATCTTGATCCATATACCTCCCTATAAGCCCACTGAGTCATGAATGCTCAAAATCTGATCTTCGCGATGAATTTGAATTTAAAATATAGATGGTGCCAGCTCTTTAATGTTCATCGGCGTAAGAACACCGCACTGCACAACCTCCTATTGGCACGGCTTAACAGTTTGTCACATGTTTGCATAGCCTAAAAAGGGGCTATGCGATCATGTGATAGACCATTAGCATTCGTCAAAACAACCACTAAGCCCACTGATGCCACCGTCGTCCATTGAAATAGCAATGGTCGCATGATCGTATGAGCCTGAAAAGCTTCATGCGATCATGCGACTGCCCTTTGAATCCACCACCGCTTTGAAAAAGACAATGGTCGCGTGATCGCATGAGCCTGAAAAGCTTCATGCAATCATGTGACTACCCTTTTAAAACTATCTCCGTTGCCACGCAAGACACCTCAGCCCGCAAGACCGCACTGCAAGATTAACCCTGGCTTACCTCGAGTTCAATTCTCCTTCAGTCGCTGAAACACTTGATCTTTTCGTTAACCCTGGGTCTATCTGGCAACTACGAGAAATTCTTTAACTGCACAACCACGCAAAGCTTTACCAACCCCAAACCTAGAACCGCCACATGTCATCCCTCTATTCATTTCGGCCACTACATCAGCAAAACACCTCGGCACTTCCTGACACAGACCCACTCAAATTTTTAGATTCCCATCTAATGGTAGGCGCAAGATCGCATGGCCCCTGAATATTTTTTGAGATCTTGCGCTAGCCGCTCATCCTATTAAGCTGTAGCTCCACTGACAAGCGGGCCCACCAAAAACCTTACCGACAGTTGATGGTTTGTCGCATGATTGCATGCAGTTAGGAAGCCGCATGCGATCATGCGACAAACTTGAAATTGTTACGCCGACCGCCTGCAAATTTAACCCGGGTTCACCCTGGGTTTATTTTCCCTTTGGTCACCAAGTCGTGTTCACTTTTTACCAACCTTGGGTTTATCTAGCGACAAGCATGATCCTTGCTTTATCTAGCGGCAGTCACTGAGTCTCATAATACCTTTGGCATATTCCTTTCTGTCAGGAGATTACCCAACTAAAGGAAGTCTCATAATCACCAGATAGAAAGGAATATGCCTCTTTTCATTGTGAGATTACCCAATCAAATTAGAACTGGGCCCACCACCAAACTACAACCCACCGTCGGAGTCAAAGCCCTCCCGCTGGCCGCTTGTCGCATGGTCGCATGCAGTCAAGAGGCCGCATGCGATCATGTGACCAACTGCATGATGCTACCACTGATTGCTAGACGTTGTTTCTTGACTGCTTACCGCATCAACGGTTGTCGTATGATCTCATGGGATTGGAAGATCCCATGTGATCATGCGACAACCATTGGATCTTTCACTACATTGGCATGAGCTTGAGGAACTGGGACCCGCCTGTCGGAGTTGCGCACTTAGGGTCGAAAACATAGAAGGTGTCAAAAACATAGAGGATTTTTTAGCGAAGGTCAAAAACACACTAAGCTTTCAGGGCGGAGGTTGAAAATACACTGATATTTCATACCAAGAGGCAGAAACATCTTGAGCCTTCGGAGAGGAGGTCGAAAACACATTGGGTTTTTGACACTTGAGCATTTTTTTGGAAAATAGGACCGTGGCCAAAAAATGAAAGACAGGGAATTTTGGGCAACATTTTGGTGACCTCTGCGGGATGTTAGCCTGCTAGACATTGACCAATTATCTTGACATATCCATTGGGCATGGGGTCATTTCTTAGCACAAAAACTTGATAGGGACAAAATTGAACTGGGAAGACAAACCTGTGCGCGCGCACTTCTTGGGAAACAGGAACTAACCTAGAAAGTACAGAAAGAAAACAAGAAACATATTTACAAGAATTTACAAGAAGGACCTACAGAGAGGGATTAACCTCAAAGCAAGGCTTCAAGTGGAAACCATTCACTGAGATTGGTAGGGTAGCTCCTTCAAGGGTTGAAAGCTAAAAAGCATTAGATCCTCTGCATTCTGTTATAACAAATGGTCCACCCTAAAAGGAATCAAACTTTGTGTGCTTGCCAGGTTTTGACCTGAATTCATCCCATTTGAGAACTACATCTCCAACCTTGAAGTTTCTAACCCTGGCTCTTTTATCAAAGCTTCTTTTTGTTTGATTCTGATGGAATGCCATATCTTGCATTGATTTATCTCTGATCTCTTCTAGCTCCATCAACTAGGCAAATCGGATTTGCATAGGATCACTTTCTTCAAACAAGGCATACTGAGTGGCCAAGTCCAAAGCTGGTAATTCAGTTGAAATAGATAACTTAGCCTCTCTACCATACACCAACATGTATGGGGAATTACCAATGATTTTATTTGGAGTAATTCTATCTAGCCACAAGGCAGATCTCAATTTGGTATGCCAGTCCCTCTGACTGTCTTGCAGGGTCTTTTTGATTATTCTAATCAGATTCTTATTTGTTGATTCTACCAAACCATTCCCCTGAGGATAGTAATTGGAACTTGTATTCAGATAGATGCCCTTCTTGACTGCCCACTCTAAGACTTTGAGGCCTATAAATGCTAATGCATTGTCTGAAACTATAGAATCTGGAATGCCAAATCTATGAATGATGTCATCATAAAAAATTAATACAACACTCTCATTAGCTTCTTTTAAAGCAACTGCCTCTGTCCATCTAGTGAAATAATCAGTTGTAGTGATTATCCACTTGTGTCCTATAGTAGATGGAGGGTTAATCATGCCAATGAAATCTATACCCCACTTCATGAAGGGCTGCTATGTTTTGACTGGCTGTAGGGGCAGAGTTGCAAATCTTTCTTTCCCTACAAAAATAGCACATTTGACGCATCTTCTAACATAATCATGACTATCTTTGAAGATGGATGGTCAATAGTATCCAGCCCTCATGATCTTAAAAGTCATAGTCCTAGGAGAGAAATGGCCACCAGAAGCTCCATCATGAAACTCAAATAAGACATCTGCAACCCTTTCTGAGTCTATGCATCTTAGAAGGACACCATTGTGATCCTTTCTAAAAAGAATTTCATCTATCAGCATAAAAGGAATAGATTGTAGCCTGTAATACCTCCTTTTTGCTGAATCTAGGCCTACAGGATATTGTCATGTCTTCAAATAATTGATCATATTAGGCAACCAGCTAGTTGCCCTGACTTGATCTCCTATAGAATGTGCCACCATAGATGCATCTATGTATTCCAATTTCTTTGAACTTCCATCCTCTGCCAGATGATCACAAAGACCTCTTCCTCTAACCAACTTGGTAGTTTGAATATCTATGTCATATTCCATCACCTTGGTGATCCAACCAGCTCTTTTTTCATTTAGGTCCTTAGAAAGAAAAAATTCTTTGACACTTGGATGAATAACCATCAAATGCACCTTGCTATGGGTCAACAAATGTTTGAATTTTTTGAGGCTTTTTACCATAGCAAGAACATGCTTTTCTACAAAAGAGTATCTTTGTTCATACTCTTCTAAACCTTTGCTAAAGAAAGCAATAGGCTACTCCAATCCTTCAGCATTTTCTTGAGTCAACATTGCAGATATAGCATCATGACCCCCATAAGCATAAAAGATAAAAGCCTTACTGAAATTCGGGTTTAGGAGAGTAGGAGCTTCTATTAAGGCTTCTTTAATAGCTTGGAAGTTAACTTTTCCTTCTTTGGTCCAACTAAAGGCTGAACCTTTCCTCAACATGGTTGTCAAAGGCTTGAGTAACTCTACAATGTTAGGCAAGAATCTCCTAACAAAGTTAATCTTTCCTATGAAAGATTGGAGTCCTTTCTTGTGATGTGGTAATGGTAGTTCTAAGATGGCTGCAATTCTCTCAGGGTCCACTATAATTCCCTCTTTGGATACTACATATCCCAATAGTTTTCCTTTATGAACTACAAACACACATTTCTTGGGATTAAGGGATATCCCAAATTCTCTGCATCTTTCAAAAATCTGCCTCAAATGTCTGATGTGGTCTACTGCATGCTTTGAGTAGATAGTTATGTCATCTAGGTAGACTAGCACAAACTTGTACATGAGGCCCTTAAAGGCCATATCCATTGCTTTTTGAAATGTAGCACCTGCATTTGACAAACCAAAGGGCATCTTCTGATATGCCATAGTTCCCCACTTGGTTGTAAATGTAGTCTTGTATTGATCCTCTTCTTTCACTAAGATTTGATTATATCCTGAATAGCCATCCAACAATGAGAATCTCTCAGATCCAGAGACACATTGTAGAATTTGTTCCATAGAGGGTAGTAAATGGCAGTCTTTTAATGAGGCTCTGTTCAAATCCCTGAAATCAACACATAACCTCAGCTCCCCATTCTTCTTCCTGATAGGAACAAGCTTGAAAATCCAACTAGTATGTTTGATGGGGTAGATGATGCCACTTTCTATCAATTTGAGCACTTCCTTATGCATAAGTGGTTCAAGCTTGGGATTAACATGCCTTTGCTTTTGCCTTACTGGTTTAGCATTAGGCTTCAATTCAATAGTGTGTTGAGCAAGGGTAGGATCAAAACCCTTGAGGTCTCCATACCCCCATGCAAAAACATCACTGAATTCTCTGAATAATTTAGTGTAAGCTTGCTTTTCTGAATTAGTGTTTACTTTCCCAAATTGTAGGCTCTTACCTGGCTCCAACTCTAATTCAGCACAATGTTCTTGTTGGACTACCAAGCCAGCTTTATTTTTCTTGACTTCATCATCCTTGTTGAAGATAGTCTCTAAGGTGACAAGACCTTTAGGCATCTTATTAGATCTAAGTTGTTTCACTTGATCACCATAGCTCTGTGATAATCTCTTTTGATTGTGCCTTGAAAAGACATCTTCTTCCAAGAAGAACTGTAGAATTTGTTCATCATTGTCAAACACTTGCCAACTAATATTATTATCTAGAATTGAAGGTCTAACAATAATCTTGATGTGTTGCTAATCTATGTCTTTTGAAATGCTATTGGGGATGTCAAACTGAGATCCAATAGCAGCTAACCTATCAGCATTTTGATTTAATTTTCTAGGGATAGCAACGATATTGAAAGCATGGAAACCTTCAATTGCATCCCAAACTCTATGCTTGTATGCTTTCATGACATCATTTTTGGTTGCACTCATCCCTCTTACTTGGCTGACAACAAGTTCACTATCACCATATACTTTTAACACTTTAAGCCCTCTTTTTCTAGCCCATTCTAGTCCATTAACCAGACTTTCATACTCTGCAGTGTTGCTGGTGCAGGAAAAACCGAATCTAAAGGTAGTGTAATACCTTTCTCCTTTTGGAGACACTAGCATAGCACCTCCACCAAAACCATGTCTACTTCTTGCTCCATCAAAAAATAGTTCCTAGACCTAACTATCCCGATCATCTGAATCAGTGTGTTCTTTGAGAAGGCTTGGTTCTATGGCTCCACTTTCTTGAATCAAATAACTCCCCAAACCAAAATCCCAAACAAGACTCTCTTGGATCTCTGAGGTTCTTTCATCTAAGAGAATATCAGGGATATTCTCTATTTTGGTGCTTGCTTCACTAATGGTTGGGAAATCATTGTCATCAAATATAGGCCAATTAGTATTGATGGAATTAGGCACATATGGCTCTATATGATGTATTGCTAAGGCTTCTGATTTAATGGTGACTTTGGTACCATACCTTGTATGAAAGAGCATGTGAGACTAGTCAAAAGAAAGATAACCTCCTATCTTGGCTGTGAACTCTCTTGAGAGACATATGGCAAACAATGCAGGAAGATCTATGACATATATGTCAAGGAGAATGGAAAAATTAGGACTAGCATGGAGAATTAGACTGGTATCCTTGGCCACACCTATAGTACTAACTGAGGATCCATCAAGTTGTGTAACCTTCTTTTGGAAGGGTTCATATTTAAGTCCTAATTGATCAGCCACTTTCTTAGGCATTACAGTGCTAGTAGCTCCACTATCTACCATACAATTATGCACTAAAGATTTCCCAATAATTAAAGATACGTAAAAGGGAGGTGGCTTTAAATTCCTACCTTGCATGGTATTGGCCTTGGAGTTGCTAGTCAGAGTCTCCTTTTCTTGATTAGTGTTGAATAACACTGATTTTGCAGTTTCTTTTGCAGGTTGAGGATTTGCTGCCTCTCTCATGGCCTTCTCCAAAATTTGAGGTTGTCCTGGAATAGACAAAGAGTCCCACATAGACATGGTGACATTCACCTTCTTCATGTTGTCTACAATATTATAAGGTGCCACAGTGTGTACTCTTTGTTGTGCTTTTACTATGATGGGTTCTACCTGCTTTGGAACTTGGCCTTCTTTGCTTGTGACGACAGGGGGCTCCTTAGATGTGATAGGGGCAACTTGCTACAGTGGTTCTATAGATGTAGTGGCCTTAGTACCAGAATCTGCTCTCTCCATGTCTTGGGCCCCTCTCTTTGCTCTTGTGTAGGCAACAAAAGTAGCTTCATCATTAACTCCATTGAAATATGGTTGCTCCCAATTGAAAAGAGCAGTCTCGTTCTCTTGTGTTTTTTGTTGAGGAGCTGTCCCACTAGAAGGAGCTTCTGCTTGAGCTTGTGATGCATTTTGAACCATTAGCGCTTGGTTCATCCATCCATTAGAACACATAGCCTGATTGTGGGGCTGATTGCAAGGGAAACACCATTCATTATCCATGGCCATATTGTTTTGACTAGGAACCATATCCCTGAATGGATTTATAGAATTAAGAGGTGCAGGGTTATATGGTTGGAATGGTCTTTGATTAAAATTTTGTCTTTGCCCTTGATAGCCTCCTTGGTATGGTGGCCTATTTTGTTGATAAGGCTATCCTTGATTTTGGTATTGCTGATTAGGACTTTGGCCTTGTGATTGGAAGGGTTGCCTGATGCCTTGGTTTTGTTTCTTCAATTTTGTGACCTCTTTGGTTAGAGTCTGCAGCAAGTTTGTCATTTCTTCTATACTAGTATGCTAACTACTCTTCACCTCTTGCAACTCTTAGAAGAAATTTGTTGCAGCATGTTCCTGACCACTGGTACTAGCTTGAGGTGTTGATATTGTGGGAATAGGGGTAAATGGGGGTACTTGTGCAGGTGCAATGGGCTGAAGCCTAGGGAAGATAGGCATGGGAGGTCTTCTCTGTATCATGCCTGCCTGGATCAAATAATTTTCAGCCTTGACAATAGTGTCAAAGGCTTGGGGTAAAGTGGTACCACCCATAGACTAGATCATGATAGAGATTTATTTATTTAGACTTTGCAAGTAGTGCGGGAAGGCATGGTCATATGATGGCCTTATAGAGGCTGGGATTCTGTTCCATGTTTTAAGGAATCTACTATTATAATCTATCATTTTCTCTTGAGGGTCTCTCTTTATAGTTGTTAATTTCTCAACTAGAGACAAATTATTTGATTTATCCTCAAAATGCTTGCTTAATGCATCCCCTAATTCATCCCATGAAGTAATAGAACCAACAGTTAAAGTTCTAAACCACTCTAGAGCCTTACCTTTCAGGGATGCTGCTAATAATTTGGTGGCCACATCCTCTTGAGTAATGTTGTGTATGCTGCAAATGGTGGTCACATCTCTTATGTGCTCAAAGGTTGTTGTCTGTCCCTCCCCTGTGAAATCAGGTATACTCTTTAATGCCACCAAGGGCACATCATGCTGCACTGCAAAATCTAATGGGCTCCCCTGATTGAAAGGTGAAAAGGCAAAATTTATAGCCATTGTAGGAGGTGTAACCTGAAGATTAACAACTATATGAGCTGTACTTGCTAGATTTGGATCTTCTTCTTCTAGATCTCTGGTCAGAGATCTACCTCTTCTTCTGAAATGAAAAAGGAAAGGTCTCCTCTCTGAAGTATCAGGAGGTGTAGATTGGACTCTTCTTGCAGGAGATTCTCTCTGAGTTGACCTACCTTTGTAGCTTCTTTTCAAGGGCAACTCTAAAAATTCAGTAGGCTTTGAGCTTCTAGTCTCGATCTTTCTCATAAACCTTAAACCAGGTTGGCCTGAATATTTGAAACTAGTGGAGTCACTAGATATACTTGATAGAACAACCTCTAAAGGTCTGTATTATACAATCTATATATTAGAGATGACACAATCTTCAACAGATGAACTTCTTTACTATCCCATTGGGCATGTTAGAAATGTTATACACTAAATTTGCACCTCTGATCTCAAGCTCTCTTGGTCTTAATAATCCAGTATAACAAGGGAATCATCTCAAGGTTGAGGGACCTTTGCTAACCAAGATGAGACCTCCAGATTCTAGGCTGGTTCCTCTTGGATAATCACCTTGATTTTCTTTTCATAGGAAAGTAAACTCTTGAGGGAAAGGGATAAAAGGAATGCATGGAAGGGGAAATTACTAAAAGAAAATCTATCCTACTAGGTGATGCACTGAAAACTAGGGTATGAACTGCAGTATGAGGAATGAAACTAGTGAAAGGCTTAGGTCTAGGAGATCATAGCTTACTGAATAGGCTAGCATAAGTATTTCATAAGAGGGCCTCAAAATTAGACAATAATCTATGACCTGCAAGCAGACATTCTCTTCAGCAAAAGGGGGCACAGGAATGAGACAGAATGATAGGGGCTAAAGAATACCCACAAACTCACTCAGATCAGATCAGACATAGTAGTGCACATTCAAATTGAAAGTAAGAGGAATCAAGGAAACTAAGAATCACTAAAAGCATTCATAAACTTCAATCCAATAAGAGATAATGTAAACAGGGAAACACAAGGACATGAAAGACTGTCACAAAATGCCTCTGCAATGCTTGTATTATCAATGGGAATTTTACAACCGTAGAAAGCCAAAGGGGCAAAAATGCCACAAATTGCTCTCTGAGAAAGAAAACTCTTCCCTTTTACAATTGGCAAAAAATCTCTCCCACTATAGGCTCCAAAAAATGAATATATACATCCCCTACATGCAGGCAGGAATCAAAAATATCTCCTTAGGGTTACATAAATCTGCAATAGAATAATCAACCCTAAAACTAGTCACTTCTGATCATAAATGTGCTCTATAAATAGCCATGCCAAATCAGATATATCTCCCTGCATGCCCATCCCTGTACTGATCCTGCCTGCAGGCAAACATTCATCTTGATCCATCTACCTCCCTACAAGCCCACTGAGTCATGAATGCTCAAAATATGATCTTCGCAATGAATTTGAATTTTAAATAAAGATGGTGCCAGCTCTTTAATGTTCATCAGCATAAGAACACCACACTGTACAACCTCCTATCAGCGTGGCTTAACGGTTTGTCCCATGTTTGCATAGCCTAAAAAGGGGCTATGCGATCATGCGACAGGCTGCTAGCGTTCATCAAAACAACCACTAAGCCCACCGATGTCACTACCGTCTGTTGAAATAGCAATGGTCGCATGATCGCATGAGCCTGAAAAGCTTCATGCGATCATGCGACTGCCCTTTGAATCCACCACTGCTTTGAAAAAGACAACGGTCACGTGATTGCATGAGCCCGAAAAGCTTCATGCGATCATGCGACTGCCCTTTTAAAATTGTCTCCATTGCCACGCAAGACACCTCGGCCCGCAAGATCGCACTGCAAGATTAACCCTGGCTTACCTCGAGTTCAATTCTCCTTCAGTCGCTGAAACACTTGATCTTCTCCTTAACCTCGAGTCTATCTGGTGACTGCAAGAAATCCTTTAACCACGCAACTGTGCAAAGCTTTACCAACCCCAAGCCCAAAACCACCACATGTCATCCCTCTATTCATTCCATCCACTACATTAGCAAAACACCTCAACACTTCCTGACATGGACCCACTCAAATTTTTAGATTCCCATCTAACGGCAGGCGCAAGATCGCATGGCCCCCGAATATTCTTTGAGATCTTGCGCCAACCACTCATCCTATTAAGCCGTAGCTCCACTGACAATCGGACCCACCAAAAACCTTGCCGAAATTTGATGGTTTGTCACATGATCGCATGCAGTTAGGAAGCCGCATGCAATCATGCGACTAGCCTGAAACTGTTATGCCGACCGCCTGCAAATTTAACCCGGGTTCACCCTGGGTTTATTTTCCCTTTGGTCGCCAAGTCGTGCTCACTTTTTACCAACCCTGGGTTTATCTAGCGACTACGCGACAAGCATGATCCTTGCTTTATCTGGCGGCAGTCGCTGAGTCTCATAATACCTTTGGCATATTCCTTTCCATTAGGAGATTACCCGACTAAAGGAAGTCTCATAATCACCAAATAGAAAGGAATATACCTCTTTTCATTACGAGATTACCCAACCGAATTAGAACTGGGCCCACCACCAAACTGCAACCCACCACCGGAGTCAAAGCCCCCCACTGGCCACTTGTCACATGGTCGCATGCGGTCAAGAGGCCGCATGCGATCATGCAACCAACTGCATGATGCTACCACTGACCACCAGACATTGGTTCTTGACTGCTTATCACATCAACGGTTGTCATATGATCTCATGGGATCAGAAGATCCCATGTGATCATGCGACAGCGTCAGATCTTTCACTACATTGGCATGACCTTGAGGAATTGGGACCCGCCTGTCAAAGTTGCGCACTTAGGGTCAAAAACATAGAAGGTGTCGAAAATACAGAGGATTTTCGAGCAAAGGTCGAAAACACACTAAGCTTTCAGGGTGGAGGTCGAAAACACACTGAGATTTTGAACCAAAAGGTAGAAACATCTTGAGCCTTCGGAGAGGAGGTCGATAACACACTGGGTTTTCAACACTTGAGTATTTTTCTGGAAAATAGGACCGTGGCCAAAAAATGAAAGATAGGAAATTTTGGGCAACAATAACCATAGGAGGTGGTCCTCTTGGTTCTATTTTTTTATCCTCTCCATTGTATCTACAAAACTTCACTATGTGTCCAAGGTTGTTGCATTTGTAACATGTAGGTGGTCTCATTCTACCTTCTTGTATCCATAATCATAACAATTATAGTAATAACCAGAAAAGGGTTTGAAAGGGCCTTTACCTCTGCAATCTCTTTTTATGTGTCCAACTTTGTTGCATCCAAAGCATCTACCTCTAAAAAGTCTGATATGTTCCTCAAGTTCTTCATGAGTACATATTTCTTCAGTCTTCACCTCATTTTCTTCTTCATTAGTCTTAGAACATTCTGCTTCATTGAATTCAACTCAAGTCATGTCTCCTTTAGGTTTCTATCTCTCTCTTTGCTCATCAATTTTATCACTGCTCATGTGTAACTTCTCAATGTTTAATTTGGCTTGAGTGAGTTCTCCTTTTATGATTTGATTGTACTTCTCCAATTCTTGGCACTTATCATTTTAGTGATCAAGTTTAGTCTTCATTTGTCCTATTTTCTCATTTTCTTCTTTTAGTGACTCTTCAACTTTATTTCTTGCATCCTTTTCATGTTAAAATTTTTTAATCATCAGAAGATTGATTTTCTCTTTCTCTTGCTCCAGCTTCTTTACTTGATCTGATGTATCATTGTCTGAATCTTCTTTGATCTCGTCCATAAGGTCTTGTTTCTAACTTCTTGAAGTTTCAAGATGTTCCTTTAGTTTCTTAATGAAACCTTCTGCTCTTCTCAATTTGAATTTCAATACACCACTCTCAGCTTTCTCTTTGTCCAGGTCATCAAGTGCTGCTTTAAAGTTCTCTTGAAAACTTTCCAAATCCATTCTGATCTCCCTTAAGTTGTTAGGATTTCTCTCCAAGGGCCAATAACTCTGATACCAATTGTTAGGATTAGGTAATACTAAGAGGGGGGGTGAATCAGTATTATAGCACTTTAATTTAAACTTAAACCAATTGAAAATAAACCATAACAATGTTGAAATGAAAAGAACATAAAAAAATAACACATAACTCATGACACCATGATTTATTCTCGAGGAAACCCTAGCCAAGGGAAAACCCCAATGGGGATGGTACCCACAACTATGCACTAAAATATTATATCACTATTAGGAGATCTAGCCCGGTTAGGAGCTGATTATTACGTAGTAAATTTCCTTATTAGAGGAATACAAAACCCTGTTAGGGGATACAAACACCTAGTTAAAGGTGGTGAGCATACACCTCTTACAATCAAAATACTGTCTCAAAGAGTTCTCCAAAAATGAACAATACAAGCACTTTATATGCTTAGATAGTTCCAGTTATAGCTTTGTCACATACTGATCTCGTGTCTGCTTCTTTTCTCTCAAATTCGCATCCATTATCTCATCATTACAATCATACAAATCACTTCCTCAAACCATTATATACTTTTACAAACTTTGCCATCCATTCGGCTCTCCAAAATACATTACAAAACATAATAAATACTTATGCAAATAATCAACATAGAGTCGGTGATCATATATTACCAAAGTGTCAGCAATATACAGCATCCAACTAACTTAGCACATCTCCATATCAACTAACCTTTCCCCAATCATCACAACTGCTTATGTGCCCTATTACACTGATTCTTTGTCTTCGCATATCTTCACAACACTTTATCTCACTAATATGATCACCAAAACTCATGCGACCTTAACTGAAGGTCCTATATATCCCAAAGTGTTTTTTACTAACTTCGCAAGGCATAGTACCAAAACTCTCTGCATGTGATCACTCCAGCATAAGTGTTGCCATAAATAACAACCCTTAAATGATCCCTAGTGCTTCAAAACATCACTTTCCAACAAGGACAGTGGACTTCAAGTTTTATGTTGTTGGTATATGCTATAGAGACCGAGTTGAAAGTTGATTAGATCTGAGATTGTTGAAGAGTTAGAAAGTTGAATTGGTACATCTGGACCAAAGGATAATCGGTTCCCCCCCTCTCAGTTATTCTAAAATTATTCTAACAATATATATATATTCCTTAACCTAATCCTAGTATGTTTTTATTCAATATCTCCTTATTTGATCCATTTTCTATCAAGTTTATGAAAATTTTCACGTCTCCAATCCCCACTAGGACGAATTATAATGAAACTCCAATTCCAATCTCGTGTCTACAATATTCCATTGACTTTCACCTAAAAAAATTTGTGTGTATTCCCAATCTCAATCAACACTTTCCATTTCAAAGTTCTTTTAAAAAAAAGCTTATTCATCCTCTTCAACTTGCAAAAAGTATCTCTATCTTTTGAACTCCATGTCTTGATGGGTTTTTATATCAAACCTCTCTACTTTGTTTGTACTATTTATTCAATTTGGGATGGAGTTGGTGGAGCAATGGTGCTTCAAGCACCCTTAACCTACCAAAACAAGGAAATTAGTGAGAATAACATGCACAAAGTTTGAGATAATTATTCAAATCACCATGGGAACATATGACATTAGAGAACTGTAGTATATTGGCCAAAATAAGGCTTGGATGAAGCTTGGAATAGGACACGCTAAGGCAAGGGCACAAAAAGTGGTGTAAATTGTACAAGGTTGCAATTTAGGATGTTACACCACTAAACATGTGTTTGTGTTTATAGAGTCAAATTCGCACAAATACAATCAAGTGGTAAAGTAAAATTGTGTGAATACAATACATTGACCTCTCATTTAATATTGGGTACAAAGCTTTCACTTTACTAAATATCTTTCCTCAATATTAAATAATCATACCAATGTGACCTCAACATTTAATATATTTGCCAATGTTACAATACAATAAATAAAATGGTCCCAAGAATGTTAACTTCTAGTGATACACATCCATCTAGGTTACCCTAGGTGCACCACACACACTATAGTAAATAATACATTATAAATATTATGCATAGTGTACAACACCTTATCCCAACAAATGTTGTGTGGTTCTTGCAAATAAATATTTGCACATATCTAGCATCATTAACCATTGCTTTGATCCAATCAATTTTTACCATGTCCTTGAGTGCATCATGCATGGCATACACACAAGGTGCCCACCAAATATGTATGTAAGTTGCGTCAAGCAATTTCCCTACAACTTTACACGCATGGATTGTAGTGCCCACTCATAGCTTGGTTTTTCAATTTTATATTGTCAAACTCTTTTAGGCCACTTTCATGTGTGTATTGATTATTTCAACTTTATTATGAGGTTATGGATGTATGACATTACATGGTGATTTGATATTGGATAGTCATAAGATATCATATATTTACAATTAGATGATGTTAGTTACTTTGATGATGATTATTTATATATGTTTAAAATTTTATTTATATTCATGATTTTACTTACCCCATACATGCATGTGTATGGCTATCATGTATGTTTTACCTTTCTATTTGACATGTTTAATGTGGTTGAGGGACAGAGTCATAGTTACCTACTTGCAAGATCCACGTGATGTCTTGATCCCTGCCATGTGTGTGTGTGTGTGTATTTATTTTATGAAGGTTTGCAAGTACCAAGCATCGACTATCCTAAATTGTCAGGATGAACGTGCCCTGTCGCAATATTTCAATAATAAGAGAGGGGAGATAACATTCAAGTATGAATCCAAACCTAAGCCATTTTATTGTTGTGAAATAGTGGACAAATCTCTAATATATTACCTCTCCAAATTAGTCTAGGTGACTTGAATTCATGAGCCTTTTTCATTGAGCATGATTGTCATTTTATTAGGTTCATTTAGTTTTTCTGTCCTTTGGCTGGTTATGTGGTTGGTGTGATTGTTGTGAAATGGTTAAGTAATTTACTGAGATTTATTATGTGGTTTGATAATTAAATCTTATTAAATTAAAAAAAATTAAATGTGAGGGTATTTAATTAATCCAAATTAATTAAATACATTTATTAATTAAACGACTTAATTAAAAGTCTAATTGTATAATTTAAGGATTTAATAAATTATTAAATTTAAAATTATAATTAAAAATAAATCTATTAATTGATGATAAATTATCAATTAGATTAATAATTAAAATAATATTCTTTTAGTTATAATTGATATGCAATTAGGTTGCACAATCCATTAAAAATAAATAAAAGAATAAAGTAATTTTTAATACTTAAGTGAATTAATAAAAATAAGAAAAATTAATTTAATTTGAAATTGAGTGAAAATGCATTAAGTTATTAATTATTAAATTAAAAATCATGCAAAAGGAATTTAGATATTAACAAAGTTTAAGGAGTTAAGTTGAATTCAGCATTTGCATGGTTGAGTTTGAGTTCTAGGTTCTTTTTCTTTATTACGAGGGTTTTACCATTATTCTAGACACAAATTTGCAGGTTTTGGCTCTGAGGATTGAATTGGAGGAAATTGTGAAAGTTTTGGAAATTTTTAAAGTTTTGATTATTTTTTGTAGTTTCTATCAATTGGTGGTTTGAGGTATAGGGTTTGAAACCCTTGTAGATTAAATTTTTTTTTTTTAAGTTTGTTTTCTTTGTGTCTGTGAGATCTTGTTTTGGAAATCTTCTCTTAGATTTTTATTTTGAAGCTTTTGGTGAAAGAAATCTTGTATTGTGAATACATGGTAATTTATGTTTGAAAGTCTTTGAAGAAAGATCTTGTTTTGAATCGATTAGGGTTATTTGAAATTATTATTGAAATCTTAGGAATTAAATCTAAATAAAATATTTATTTAATTTTAGCACATGGATATATTACTTTATAGATCTAAGGAAAATTTATGCTTCTTGGTAAAAATCAGTCATTAGATTACTCGTTGATTAATCCTAGACAGCTATGAGGAGGGCTGCCCCCCCCCCCCCCCCCTCCCCCCACCCCGCTCGACCCCCTAACTTATAATATTTTTTTTTTAATAAAATAAATAAATAAACTAAATTTAAAATGAAGTTTTTATTATAGTTATTTAATATAAATTTTAATATTTATATTTATTTGATAATTAATAGATATTAATAAAAATTAATATTTATTAAGGGTTAAAACGTATTGTTGAATTCTACTTTTATATTTATTTTGAAATTCATAATCTTTCTACATGGGGGAGGAATATTCTTATAGGATACTTTTATTCGAGAAACACTTAAGTGGTTGTTTATATACTTAGTATATATGCATGTAAATTATATTGTTTAGGTAATTATTAATTTTGGAGTCAATTTATTTTTTAAGACATTATAAATTGATTTTCTTATTAATGAAATTTATTTTGGAGATGTAATTATAATTGTATTAGTGATTATTTTAATAAATTAATTTTTGTAATGGTGTTTTACAAATTATTTTATTAATAATAAATTCTTATGAATGTTTTCCTTCTGTGATTGTGGGTTAAGAGGGAATATTTTTACGTCATTATTTTTAGGATTATTACCAAAGGCAGGGTTAAGGAAATTGTGTTATGTTTGTTTGTCTTGTATACTTGTATGACATTCAATTTTGTTATAACGCAACTTTATGGAAGCTCTTGTTTATGTTATGATGTATATGTGATGCAAGTTGGTTATGTGTGTTCCTGTGACATTCTAAAACTAAGTCTTGACTTTTGTGATTCACGATGACCTATGAGATGTGTTTGAGACTTATGAGCTTAAGGTAGATTATCTAGGTGTTAAAGGGGAAGTGACTTGCTTTTGAGGCGTTGGAGCCCAGAAGTGGCTACCTGGGTATCTTTAGTAAGTTACTTAATAAGTGATAATATAATACATTAAATCAGGTTTTAAAATAAATTAATAAGATAATGGATTCATTGCCCATGCCTTGAATGCTAGTATAGGCTAAGGATGGGAGTGGGAGAAATGTTTGCCCGTCTAGTAGTGACAGTGATTTTTGGCATTATCCGTTATCCTCGTCTACATGAGAGGATTTCAGGTTCCACATATGATCACACTTAGGAGTCAGAGTCCAGTGAGATCGTTCCAAGGGGTTGACATATGTGTTGAGACTTCCTTGATTTTATCTTAAGTTTCCTACGTGTGTTGGTTGCCTCCGAATTAGTATGTCTAACTTTGTATTTTGAGTTGTACCTTTGAGATAGAGTTCTTTGAGGATCCCTTGCTAAGTACTACTTGGTGATTGGTTTTGGTATTGTTATCTGAGTGGGATCTGATGTTATCTCTTCAGCACGGTGAGAGTGGAACTATAGGTTTTCATGAGGTCAGGACGTAGTGATTCTCTTACCATTTGAGACTCTGACATTCTTGTACCAGTGTTGGATGATCCTTGTTGTGGTTGCTTCTTATTCTTTCATCCTTGGAGATTTGTTCATATTCTTCCTTTTTTTTGTATTTGATTTTTATACTTAGAGTTATATTTACATACCCTGCAACTTGTGTAGTGGATGTGGGTTATCATGTATACCTTATGGTTCAAATGTATTTGTTTATTTCTTATGAGATGATGTGTTTTAATTTCATTAGGTGGAAGATTTATATGATTATTGTACTTAATAGATTAATTGTATTTACGTTATTCTACGTCAAGGAACCCTTGAGATTTGTAATCTATAATTGAGATTGTGTTTATGAGTATGTATTGACTTTATGTTATTGCTTCTACTTTTTTATTCATTATTATTTGTAAACTCTTAAGAAAAAAATATTATGTAAATTTAGTAACATTTTTTAGGTTAATCTCTCCTGGGTTCCCGGGCAGAGCATTACACTCGGTATTAGAGTCCATGTTTCTACACTAGGAACTTTGGAAATTTTTGTAAGCCCATTAGATGTCTAATAGTTAAAACTTGAAAATAAAAGTTTAGACATATAACACTCTTGTATTTCAAACTATTCTTTGTGATTATATCACATTTTATTATTTCTGACTTATTTAAGATTTTATTTTTCGTGCTTGGATGTTGTAGGAAAGATGGTCACTAAGATTAGATCTATTGCTAGAGGTTGTAGTGGAGGTCGTAATAGAAGATGTGGAAGGAGCAGGCTTCATAGCCCTCACGTGAGTCAAAGAGTTAAGGAGAGCAGGGAAGAGAATAGTGGTAAGCATCACGGTGATTCAGAACTTAATGCTATGAAGATACTCCAAACTATTTTGGAACATCTACATATTCATAACAAGGCTAAGAAGGAAGCATCACACCATTCTGATAATGAGGAGAGACAGAGATCCAGGAATCCCAGAACAAGGGACACTACCCTTGATCAAGGGACCACAAAGGCCAATTAGATGAGAGACCTTCGAAGATCATGACCTCTTCCTTTTAATGGTCTTGGTACTTTTTTTGAGGCAGAGACATGGCTCATTGCATTGGATTGATGTTTTTCTATGCAGCAATTTGATACCAATGTTAGGGTAAGGTGTGTTGTCATGCACCTTGAAGGTTTTGTAGCTTCTCGGTGGGGAGACTTGCACTTGGGAGCTATTTCTTGAGAACTTATGGGAATGCTTCTTATCTGATCAATGGCAACAAGAATGCGCGGATGAGTTCCACAATCTATAGCAATTATCTTTTACTGTCCAGGACTATGAGAATTGTTTCTTCGAACTCAAACCTTATGCAATATTTAGTAATAAGTCACCACTGATGGTGCAACATTTCATTAGGGGGCTTAATGGTCGCATCATTGGGGGAGTAAAGGTTTTCAAACCTAAAACCCTCAAGGAGGCAGTTATTAAGGCTACCTTGGTGGAGACAAATTTGACTTTGGGTCATAGTGGACAAGCGAGAGTTCAAACTGGTGTTCCTACACCTTTAGGTTATAAAGGTAATCAGTTCCAAGGGGCTAGGAACTTCAAGAAACCTCCTCCCTATTTACAGAATCAATAGCATAAGGGGTCGAACCCTCCAACACAGAGTGGTGATTCTCAGTCTAAGAACTTTTGTAACTTTTCACACAACAGACGCAACCAGCCCAACCAACCTACACAAAGCACATATTCAGTTGCTAGAAGATGCATCTATTAGCAGTCTAGTGCACCCTCCACTGAGAGAGGTCATGATAGAGGTAGCGGTTGTTTCTCATGTGGACAGTGTAATGCCCCTGCCAGGGAACCCAGGAGATATTAACCTAAAACATGTTACTAAGTTTGCTGAAAAAAATTTCTTAAATATTTAAAAACAATGATGAATAAAGAAGTGAAAGTAAAACATAAATTCCATAAGAACATAAACATAAATCATAAATTTAATCTCCAAAGCTGGATTACACATCTCAGAGGTTCCTTGACGTAGAAACTATTAATACAATTACAACCATGAATTACATATTACATCATAAATTACATCTAAATAATAAAATGTGCATGCTCATCAAACATCCACTGCACATGTTGCAGGGTATGTGATTACAACAAATTAAAAAGTACAAAAGAGAAGTATAAGATCAAAAATATAACTCCAAGAAGATATGAAAGGAAGTAGTTGCAACCAAGATCATCCAGCACTAGAATAAGGACGTCAGAGTCTCAAATGGTAAAAGAATCACTACCACCCACCCTTGTGGAAACCTGTGGTTCCACTCCCACCATGTTGAGGAGATAACATCAAATCTCAAATAGATAGCAATACCATGCAAACAGGTAGACTAAGAAAGGATCCTAGAAGCTCCTATATCAAGATAAAACTCATAAGTCAAAAGTACACATAATAATCCCAGATGAAACCAACACATGTAGGAAACTTAGAATGAAATCAAGTGTCATCACATGAGTCAACTCTAAGGTCATCTAGTAGCCTCTCTAGACTCCGGCCCCTAGTGACTCTATGCGGATCAGTAGTCATCTCATGTAGAAAAGGAACAACTAACTATTCCAAACTCACCATCACTATTGGGCGAGCAAGCATCTTCTCCCACTCTCATCCTTAGCCTATACTAGCACTCAAGGCATGGGTAAGGAATCATTAGGCATGGGTAAGGAATCATTATCTTATTATTTCATTTTAATCTTCATTTCATTTAATATTATCACATGCTTAAATAACCTAGAAAGGATACTCAGTAGCCACTTCCGAGCTTCGGTGCCTCCAAATTAAGCCACTTCTCTTCTAACACCTAGATAACCTAGCCTAGGTTTATCAATCTCAAATCATGACTCGAATTCAACATAGTCTCATAATGCTCAAAAGTTGGTTCCAAGAAGTGATAAGAACACATAATACAAAATCTATCATAAAATCAATTTCCATAAAGGTTGGGTCTCATTTGATCAATTTCATTCAAGTATACAAAGCAAACAAATATAATTAGTAATTTCTAATCCTGCCTCTGGTAACAGTCCTACTAGGCTAACATACTAAATCCCTCTACACCCCAATCACATAAGGCAATTAAAAGATAAATAATAGAATTTAATTTAATAAACTAATTTGTAAAATTCATCATGAAATTAATATATCCAACAATTACTAATAGACTATAATTACATTTAAAAATAATTAAATTCTAACCCTACAAATCAATTTATAACATCCACGAAATAAATTGATCCTAGGCATTAAAATTACTAACCCATTATAATTGTAGTCTAAAAATACACCAAAATGATTTAAACTTATAAGTAGCAACCCAATATTAAATTACTAAAATTCAGTCAATAGGTTCAAATAAACAATAAATAATTTTGCATGAAATGTCAAATTAAAATATCCATACAAAAGAAAACATAATTTCACATTTAAAAATGTATATATAACTATATAAAAATTATTCGTCATTTAGATATTAACACAAAAAAAAAAATCACAATAAAATACTTAACTAAATCCAATATAAGACCATATATATTGCATTCCAATGTGTGTGTGTGTGTGTGTGTGTGTGTGTGTGTGTTTTCAAAATTTAAACAAAACTACAAATTAAAAACATGAAATAAAAATCTTTCTTTTTTAAAATAAAATTAAAATAAAACATAAAAATGTAATGTTGTAAGGGGGGGCACTATTCCACCCCCTGGTGCTGCGCACAACAGCTCAAGGGCTTGTCATGGTAGTACCATATGGTATAATGCGCATGACATTCCCTAGGGGCTCTATGCGACAGTCCTTAGACTGCACATGACAATCCCCACTGGGGCTATGTGCAGCAGCCTCGAGCTGCCCACTACAGTCCCCATGGGGGTTGTGTGCATCAACCTAGGCATTGTGCATGACAGACCCTATGGTGTCATGTGGCAGCCTCGAGCTACGCACGACATTCCCAATGGGGGTTGTGTGTGTTGGCCTAGGGGTTGTGCACGACAGACCCTAGGGTGTCGTGCAACAGCCTTGAGCTGCGCACAACAGCCCTTGGGGTTGCCCCCTATTTTTTTTAAAAAAAAATTATTATTTTTTTTAACAATTTTTTTAAAAGGAAATATATTTTTTTAACATATATATTTTTGTATTTTATTTAAAATTACACCAACAATTAAATGTTGTACCAAAATAGCAAGGAGGTTTTTTTTTTTTAATTAATATTAAAATGAAACTAATAGAACACATCAAATTTACAATTCTTCCAAAGGTAAACATTTTTTTCTTAAAACCAGGTAAGAAATAATTCCACATGCAAAATTGAAAGCCCTAATAGCAAATTAACTAGATATTTCCAAAACATCCTCAAGGGTTTAATTTTGGATTTTCTTTTCAATTTCAAATACCAGATCTAATTTCTATCAATTGTATCCATCGTTTATCTGAGCCTCAGCAAAAACTTTAGTGGTGATTATTCTCCATTTGGCAAATGTCGCATGTCGGCAACCCGTAATTTGGCGAATATATTGCACATATGGGATTGACCCTATCGTTTGGAATTTATTAAAATTGGGTCCAATGTCTGGCCCCATCGCCCATCAGTTTATTTAATTTTGTCCATTTCTTTCATATTATCATCAATGGAATATAATTTTTGGGCATGACAAATTTTAAACATTCACCTATAATTTCAAAGCGGCCCAAATGGACGGCCTATATTCGCCAATAGTTTTATACATATATATTTATAGGTTGCTCCAAATTCACCTAGCATTTTACGGACGTGTCTCAAACCGATGCATTTTCACAAACTTTATTAATCATACCAAGGTATTGGATGATCCATAATCGCCTCAAAAATAATACAAGACGTGTTATAATTACGCGGGCTTCGCCAAATATTTGTAGACCTAATACCTCTAACCGAATTCGCCAAAAAAGGATTAGTATAAATACATTCATAGGTCAGTGTTATTGTACACAATTTGGTTCGGTTCAATTTGATCAATAGCAAAGTTTAGACTATTGAGTCTTGACTGCATTGGCAAGTCATGACTACAATTGAATTTAAGGCAAAGGTATTAGGTAAGTGATTGTTATTTCTTTTACTAACTGCAACTATGATACATTATCAACCATCCACACAATCGACTAGTACTAATCAATTGTAAGAATTGATACGTGCAATAATTAGATCGTGGTTATACGTGCACTAATTAAGGCATTATTCTCTTGACATGATGTTGCAGTAATTAGATCATGTTTATAGTGCAGACTAATTTGATACAAGTCAACATTCCGGTGAGTTCCTAGAGAACTATGTTTCCTTCAAGAAATTGGGCCCAAAATAAAACTTCGGCCATTGATCTTGGATCATCACACAATGTCAAATTATAAATTTAAAATTATAAAATAATGGATGTTAGGTTACGTGTCGATGTGACTAGTTATGCTTATTGATACCAACACGTTGAGTCTGCAAACAAGCTGACAATCCTAATTTGATACGTGTCAACATTCCGGTGACTTCCTAGAGAACTCTGTTTCTTTCAATAAATTGGGCCCGAAATTAAACTTTAGCCATTGATCTTGGATCATTAGACAGTCTCAAATTATAGATTTAACATTATAAAATAATGGATGTTATTATTAGGTTACGTGTCGATATGACTATCTGTGTTATGTCCCACCTTTTGAAAATCGCCAATAAAATATTTTTTTTCCCATATTTAACGAATGATTAGCCAATAAAATAAATAAATTTTCAAATGGTAAATAAAATTTTCCAATACAATTATTTTTTTCTCTTCAAAAGAAAATCATTCGCCTCAGATTATAATTTTGACTTCAAAAGAAAAAAATTCACCTAATTCAATATATATTTTCCCCCACATGACTGTATAATTCACTAGAAATTTATGAAAATTTCATTTGGTAGGGGAAAAATCATCAATACAAACTATAAAAATTCACGAATTTGAAAAAAAATAATCGCCTTCATTAAGAAAAATTTATCCCTAAAATAATGTAGGATTCGCCAAGATTATACAGTTTTTCCTAGGAGGGGGTTTCTTAAAGCTATCCCTGTTGAGCCTAGGGTTTCCAAACAAAATCAATTTTCACAGAATTTCTAATAACATGAATTTCTACCAGTATTCATAAATTTAAATCCTAAATTGAAATTCAAACAAGGATCAGAAAACAAGGATTGCATGCCAACTAAAGTTTCCTTTAACCAAAATTCTAAAATTTCACTAAGAGAGGAAACACAAGAAATAATTCCAAACATCCAGATTTGACAAGCACAAGGAATACAATCTTTTCAAAATTGCAGAAATATAATCACAAAGATAATCAAATTCTACCTCTAACACCAAAGATGAATTCGAAGATGACCAAAACAAAGATAAATCCAAGCTTTCAAAAAAAATTGCACCAAATTGAAAACCTTCATCCAAAAATTTTCCAAAACCTGTGTGTTGAGAATAATGGTCAAACCTTCACCATATACGAAATTCAATTCCACATGCAAGGGTTGGAACTCAACTCCATAGAGAGTCTTGTTTACATCAATTCCTAATTTTATTTCTAAACTCAAGTCTAATTTTCTAATTACTCTTGTTGAAAACACTTAACTCAAAATTGACTAATTCTTTTAATTTAATTTATTCAATTTTGATTATGCAACTTAATGCATTCTAATCAATTTAAATAATGACATTTAATCTACTTTAATTTCCACATGCTAATTTAATTTCTCAATTAATAAATACCTTTTATTTAAAAAAGTTAAATTTATAATTAAATAAATCTAAAGTAAATGTATTTAATTAATTATCATTAATTAAATAATTTTATTTTTACAATAAGCCTTTTAAATAAAACATTAAATTTAATAATTATATTTAATTAATTTTTAATTAATTAAATACTCTCACATTTAAATAGCTAAAAATAGCAAAAAATATATTTATTTAAATTACACAATTAATATAAATAAATTATCTAATTATAACAATCACATCAATAACCAAAATCAACTGAACTTAAAGAACCACAACCATGCTCAAGGAAAGGGCTATAAAACTCATGTCACTTGGACGAGTTTGGAAATGGTAAAATATCATAATCTTGTTCACTATTTCAAGACAATAGTATGGCTTAGGTTAAGATTTGGATTTGAATATTATCTCCCCTCTTTTACCATTGATACTAGTGATAGGGCACGTTCATCCTGACAATTCAGGGAAGTCGATGCTTGGTACCTGCATACAAGACCCGCATGTATATATATATGTGTGTGTGTGTGTGTGTGTGTGTGTGTGTGTGTGTGTGTGAAATAAACAATGGTGGGGATTGGGACATCGTGTGGATCCCGCAAGAAAATACTCGTCCCTCAACCATATCAAACACATCAGACAGGAAAATAAAAGCATACATGATCACCATACACATGCAAGTATGGGGTAAGTATAATAATAATAATCATAAGCATCATTTTAAAACATGTAAATCATCATCATAACTAACATCATCTAATTGCATCAATACAACAACCATAATCATCTATTTATTAAAATCACCATGTAGTGTCATACATCCAAAACCATAATATAACTGAAATATCAACGCACACATAAAAGTGGCCTAAAAGAGTTTGGCAATATAAAACTGAAAAATAAACTATGGGTGGGCACTACAGACAGTATGGTCACATTGCAGTGAATTACCCCGAGCGTGCATCACAATTTTCAGGATAGAGGCTAGCAAATCTCATAGAGTATTTGCGACAGTAGATCATCATCAGGCAGAGCACCAGGGCACTTTGGTAGAGACTTCAGGTGCAACTAGAGGTATTTCTCTTTCTATCTTATTTGATTCAGGAGCTACATATTCTTTTATATCTCCTTTTGTAGTAGAGAAATGTGGGCTAGTAGCAGTAAAGCAAGACATAGGTTGGCAAGTAGAGTTAGCCTCTGGGGAAAGGGTATCAACAGACTCTCTAGTGCATAAATGTGAGTTGAACTTGGGTAAATTTATTACCTCAGTTGATCTTCGTGTGATTCCTTTGGGATCATATGATATTGTCCTTAGGATGGATTGGCTAAGTTCTCATGGAGCCAACATTGATTATATACAAAAGATAATCAAATGCAAGGATGATGTTGGCAAGGATTTTGAGATTCTTGAGAGGATAGGACCAGTTGCTTATTGTTCTTCATTTTCACCTAGCCTATCTCGTGTTTATGATATTTTTCATGTTTCAGTACTTAGATAGTATATTCCATACGTTACGCATGTTCGTGACTAGAATGCATTACAAGTAGATGATAGACAATTGGCTTTGGAGCTCGTTCACATACTTCAGCAGTGGGAGTTGACCCTCATGAATTGCACCATCGAGTAGGTAAGGGTCCAATGGGACCCTATTGATGAGTCATCAGCAACTTGGGAGGACAAAGTGAGATTATGGGATTTATATCCCTATTTATTTGTAGGCTTCCAGGAGTAAGCCTAATTCTAAGGCAGGTGGATGTAGTGCCCACCCATAGTTTGTTTTTTCAATTTTATATTGTCAAACTCTTTTAGGCCACTTTCATGTGTGCATTGATTATTTCAGCTTTATTATGAGGTTATGGATGTATGGTATTACATGGTGATTCGATATTGAATAGTCATGAGATATCATATGTTTATAATTAGATGATGTTAGTTACTTTGATGATGATAATTTATATGTTTAAAATATCATTTGTATTCATGATTTTACTTACCCCATACTTGCATGTGTATGACTATCACGTATGTTTTACCTTTCTATTTGACGTGTTTGATGTGGCTGAAAGACGAAGTCGTAGTTACCTGCTTGCAAGGTCCACATGATGTCCTAATCCATGACGTTGCTTGTTGTGTGTGTGTGTGTGTGTGTGTGTGTGTGCATGTTTGCTTGTCTTTTATGTAGGTTTGCAAATATCGGGCATCGACTTTCCTGAATCGTCAGGATGAGTGTGCCTTATCGTAATGTCTCAATGTTAAGAGAGGGGAGATAGCATTCAGGTCTAAATCCCAGCCTAAACCATTTTATTGTCCTGAAATAGTGGACAAGTTTACGATATATTACCTCTCTGAATTTGTTCAGGTGACTTGAATTCATGAGTCTTTTTTATTGAGCATAATTGTCATTTTATTAGATTTAGTTGGTTTTTCTATTCTTTGGTTGGTTATGTAGTTGGTGTGATTATTGTGAAAAGGTTAAGTAATTTATTGAGATTTATTATGTGGTTTGATAATTAAATCTTATTAAATTAAAAAAAAATGTGAGGGTATTTAATTAATGCAAATTAATTAAATATATTTATTAATTAAAACTCCAATTGTGAAATTTAAGAATTTAATTAATTATTAAATTTTAAATTTTAAATTAAAAATAAATCTATCCATTGATGATAAATTATCAATTGGATTAATAATTAAAATAATATTCTTTTAGTTATAATTAATATGCAATTAAGTTGCACAATCAATTAAAAATAAATAAAAGAATAAAGTAATTTTTAATAGTTAAGTAAATTGATAAAAACAAGAAAGATTAATTTAATTTGAAATTGAGTGAAAGTGCATTAAGTTATCAATTATTAAATTAAAAATAATGCAAAAGGAATATTGATATTAACAAAGTTTAAAGAATTAAGTTGAGTTTTGGGTTTGCATGGTTGAGTTCGAGTTTTATGTTCTTTTTCTTTATTAGGAGGATTCGGTCATTATACTAGACACACATATTTGTAGATTTTGGCTCTAAGGATTGAATTGGAGGAAATTGTGAAAGCTTTAAAAAATTTCAAGGTTTTGATTATTTTTCATGGTTTCTGTCAATTGGTGGTTTGAGATAGGGTTTGAAACCCTCGTAGATTAGTTTTTTTATATAAAAAATTTGTTTGCTTTGTGCCTATTAGATCTTGTTTTGAAATTATTCTCTTGCTTAGATTTTTGTTTTGAAGCTTTTGGTGAAAGAAATCTTGTATTGTGAATACCTAGTAATTTATGTTTCAAAGTCTTTGAAGAAAGAACTTGTTTTGAATCGATTAGGGTTATTTGAAATTATTATTAAAATCCTAGGAATTAAATCTAATTAAAATATTTATTTAATTTTTGCACATGGATATATTACTTTACAGATCTAAGGAAAATTTATGCTTCCTGGTATAAATCAGCCATTAGATTACTCGTTGATTAATCCTATAGAAATTTTTTAGATATTTAGATATGTGTGTGTGTGGGGGGGGGAGGGGGGGGTTGGATGTTCTTTATTTAAAAAAATAAATAAAATTCTTTCTTTTTTTGTGTCAAAAAAATTATGGCAGGTTTTTAAAAAAATTAAAAAAAGATATATAATTTTATATGTTTTGGGGCGGGGGTTTAATTTCCCCCACCCCATGGCAGCTGGTCGTTATGGCAACAATTATCATAGGTAGCCATAGCTACTATAGCAGCCGCTGCTATTAGTAGTCATGGCTATTACGCCAGTGATTATCATTAGCAATGGTGGTTGCTACGGCATTTGTTGCCACGACAAGGCTTCTTATTCTTCCATCCTCGAAATTTTTTTTCTATTCTTCCTGTTACCCAAAATTTCCTATCATTCAATTTTGGCCACAATCCTATTTTCCAAAAATGTTCAAAGTCTGAAAACCCTCTGTGTTTTCTACCGGTTGGTCTGCAAAAGCCTTGGTTGTTTTGATCTTCATGCTAAGTGTCAAAACCCTCTGTGTTTTCTGTCTTTTAGTGTCGAAAACTCCAGTGTGTTTTCTGCCTTTTGGCCTGAAAACCCAGTGTGTTTTTGACCTTCGCCTGAAAGCTCAGGATGTTTTCGACTTTCGCCCTAAAAATCCTTTGTGTTTTCGACCTTTTCACATCTTCGCACCAGTTCTTCCTGGCGACAGCATTCTTTTATGTGCACAACTCCAACAAGTGGGGCCCAATTGGTTTTCGGCAGGCTGTTATGCGGGTTGTCGCATGATCGCATAAGTTCTTTTCCCCTTATGCGACCATGTGACTAACCATTGACGGTCCTGTTAAAGAACGCTAGCGATCTGTTGCGTGATCGCATAGCCCCTTTTTAGGCTATGCGAACATGCGACAAACCGTTAGCCACGCTAATAGGAGCTTGCAGTTTGGCAGTGGGCCCTTGGCTGGTGATATGTCCGCTTCTCAGTGGCTGGCTAGGTGATGACAGGGGCTTCGGTGGATCATCGGGTGGTGACATGTCCAATCTGCAGTGGGCCCGGTAGCATGTGGCCCCGTAGATTCAAGATCTACGGTGGTCGCATGTTCACATGGGATCTTCCGATCCCATGCGATCATGCGACTACCGTTGGATCCTTCTGGTGTTTCGGGCATTCTGTCGTGGGTCCATCCGATGCAGCGGTCTGTGGGTCCGGGTTGCAGTTTGGTGGCGGTGGAAAGAGATCTACGGTGGTTGTAAGATCTCATGGGATCTTTCGACCCCATGAGATCTTGCGCCCGCCGTCTGATTGGAATCTCAGTTTGCGGATGCGCGGTTAAGAGTTTTCGCGTGGTCGCTGAAAGGAGCCTGGGGTTAAGAAAAGTTAAGCGACTCTGCGACTAAGGGGAAGGTGAACCCAGGGTTAACTTAATGTTAAGTTTGCGGTAAGGCTCGAGATGGTTCCATGGATGCTGACATGTCGGTATGCTCGCTTCCAATTGGCTCTTGATTGGCGATGTGGACTTTGACCTTTCATAGGGGCTTGCGATTGTTTTGGGGATGATCCAGATCGTCCGATTTGCCGGGGAAAATGTGATCAACAGCCGAGTTTTAAATAAAGAACTGGTAACCATTGGGGCCCAAATTTGAAGTCTTCTGCAGGGGTTTTCACCAGTGTTGGATCTGGTTGACGTGTGTGAAGTAGAGACAGGTTCTAAGAGGCTTGTCACATGATCGCATGAGGCTTTTTGAGTTCATGCGATCATGCGACCAGTACTATTTCAAGGTAGTGTGACTATTTTTTGCGGGCTTTCTTCTAGCGAGATGTTTGCAGTGGCACGGTAGCTCAAAGAATTTGTCGCTAGGACATGCGCGGTTAAGGGAAGATGATGAGGAGGTCTGGGCGGCCGTCAGGGGTCATTTCTTGTCCTAGCAAGGTACCAGTGTGCATTCATGGCGTGACTTTGTGCAGAAAAGAATGATGAATCCAGGTTGTTTATTTGCAGGTTGATTGTAGTACAGGAATGGGCATGCAAGGAGAAATATCTGATCGGTTGAGCTATTTGCAGAATTTTATTTATGATCAAATTTTGACTGCTAGGGATGATTATTATATTATAAAATCTGTAACCCTGGTTAATTTTGAAACTCCTGCCTACGTGCAGTTGAGTGATGTATATAATGTCTTTTTTTGGAGCCTTAGTGTTGAGAATTCGCATTTTGTAAAAAAGAAAGACTCTTTCTTGGGAAGCTATCTGTGGCATTTCTTCTTGCCCTCTAGTTTTCCACATTCTGTAAATTCCCATTGATAATACAAGTATTGTAGAGGCAGTTTGTGACAATCCTTCATGTCCTTGTGTTTCCCTGTTTGCATTATCTCTTATTGGATTGAGGTTTATGAATGTTGTTAATGGAAATTGGGGTTCCTAGTCCCTCTCACTTTCTGTGATTTTGTGTGTTACTGTGTCTGATCTGATTTAGATATTTTGTGGGTATACTACAGCCCCTAGCAGTCTTGTCTCATTCCTACACCTAGTTGCAGAGGAGGATGTTTGTTTGCAGGTCATAGGTTGAGTCTTCTGTTCAGACCTTCCTATGAAATACTTATGCAAGCCTATCTAGTGAGTGGTGACCTATTAGACTTGATTCCTCCATTGGTCTCATTCCTCTATACTGAGATCCAAACCCTAGTTTTGGTGCATCACCTATTAGGTAGATTTGCTTTCAATCATTTCCATTTCATGCACTTCTTCTAATCCCTTTCCTACAAAAGAATTTACATTTCCTGTCTAAGAGCAAATCAGGGTGATTATCCAAGAGGAACCAGCCCAGAATCTGGAAGTCTCATCTCGGTTACCAAAAGGTCTCACAACCTTGAGATGATTCCCATGTTATACTGGATTATCAAGACTACGAGAGCTTGAGATCAGAGGTGCAAATTCAGTGTATAACACTTCCTTTTTGTTGTATTTGATCTTTGTACTTAGAATTATATTTACATACCCTACGACTTGTGCAGTGGATGTGAGTTATCATGTATATCTTATGGTTCAGATGTATTTGTTTATTCCTTATGAAATAATGTACTTTAATTTCATTAGGTGGAAGATTTATATGATTATTGTACTTAATAGATTAAATTGTATTTATGTAATTCTACGTCAAGGAACCCTTGAGATTTGTTATCTGTAATTGAGATTGTGTTTATGAGTATGTATTTACTTTATGTTATTGATTCCGCTTTATTTTTCTTTATTGTTTGTAAACTCTTAAGAAGAAATTTATTATGTAAACTTAGTAACATTTTTTAGGTTAATCTCTCCTAGGTTCCCTGGCAGGGCATTACATGGACCACATTTGTCACTACCTGGACTATATTGTGTGGTCCAACCTCCTCAATAGCATCCTTGAGAATATGAAACTGAAATTTAACGTTTTTGTGGTGCCCTAAATAATCAATTGCCTTGAGAAAGTATAGGTCCTTTGTATATGTAAACAAGATATTGATGAGTATATGATGCCTAATGTTTGTCGATCCGTGTATGACTAGATTATATCCACTGGCCACCCAACATTCCTTCATTTTCTCCACTAACACAATTATCTTGGAATAATTCTTATCCAATATCATGGTCTTCAATGTTGCCTCCCCTTCCTACCATCACCATTACCTCCTTATAATTATGGAGTAGAGCCACATGGAATAGAATGTCATTAGCAAAGAAGAATTTTCTAATGGATTCATCTATATCATCTTTCAACCACACATTGAATAACTCAGTTAATGGGTTGCCAACATCGCTCGTCAACTTATACTTCCCTCTAGCCTCTACTGTTGGGGCCCCTAAAGAAGAAACTAGCATCTATGCAACTTGCCTTTGAAGGTAAAAGTAGAATCATGTGGCTTGACGTGATGACCTTGTCGCCTAAGAGGCAAAGTAGAAAATATCGATGTAGATGCATTGTCTTTATTGAAACCTCGTAGCTTATATATCTTACCTCTATTTTTTAGGCTTTCCAATTTCCACCAAAACTTACATGCTTCTGTGTCATTTCCTCAATATGGAGGTGAAAATCTCTAGTAATGTTGCAAAAAATTCAAGTGCACAAAAGTGGCACTTTCACAACCTTCTGGCCCAAAATGTCCTAGGCCTAATTGGTGATTTTGTTGCAAATTGTTTCAAATGAGACTTACAATCAAAAGGACCTTTAGCATGTTGACATATTTAAGTCGTCATTGGTTAAGTAAAAATCAAACATCAATCCCACTGGAGCACCAGTAGACTAATCATGCTCTGTAGTATGCACCGATAGACCAAACAAAGTGTTTTCAATCAGTCTTACAAGACATACAGGGAATGTATGACCAACCGGGTATAAGTTTAATACCAATCGACTGCATGATAATCCGAACTGGATTATGCGGAGCTGTCTCAATTAAAACCGGATTATACGGAGCATTCACAGTTGAAACAAAAGTTAGCTTTTTAACTCGAGTTAGCTTTATTTCTACGCGAATGTTTCAAGGTAAACTCAAGATCATTTTGCAAGCTTTTTGCATGCATGATTTATGGGTGAGTTTACAGCTTGGCGAAACTATGAGAAAGTATTTTTAATAAGAATAATGTCTTATAAATACAGGTCATGGTATACGCAAGAAGTGTTGTTGAATGTTGAGAGCGTACAGAGCAGAGGAAGGAGAGTCTTCTAAGAAGTGAAAGATAGAGAAGGATTCAATAGCCAAGCAGAGCAAAAGAATAACAGGTATGATCTGATTAGACAAAAGGTGGCATTATAGATCATTGCTTTGAATTGTAAGAGCAAATTCAAATCCCTCAATCAGGGTGAACCCTAGCAGGGTCTTGTATAAATCCTTTCACTGAGTGACATCTTAATTGGTGTTAAAAGTCCTTTCACTAGGTGACTCCTAACGGGGTCAAGATCTTAACAGGTCTTCTACCTTATCCTTTTACCAGGTAGCACTCTTACTAGTGCTTTGTAAGCCTCTAAAAGGGCATCTTTATTACTGCAGTAGTAAAATTGTGGGTTCTGTCCCACCGTGGTTTTCTCCTTCTAACTGATGGTTTTCACGTATATATGGTGTTGACTTGTGTATTTCTATTTTTGTTTATGAGTGATTAATTATATTCTATTAATTCTACAAGAATATATATATATATATATATATATATATATATATATATATATATATATATATATATATATATATATATATATATATATATATAAGGTTTAATTGGAATAGAAACTATATTTACTGATTCTCCCCCCCCCCTCAATAACCGGTTAGGATTTACAATTCGTATCAGAGCCTTAGGTTCTCAAAGTAATAAGGCTTAACCGCTTGAGGGAAGATCATGGAGGGTTACAGGCATCAGAAGAATCTTGAAGAAACCAATGACATCATTGCCTCTCTTGAGAATAGGCTAAGAAAGTCCCTTGCAAAAAGAAAGGAGCTAGCTCTACAACTAAGTGAGAGCAATGAAACAATTGAAGAGCTCTCTGGACAAAGTGGATCTGATGAAGTAGAGGAGGCGGTCTCTAATCTCATGGAGAAGAATTAGATTCTAACCGATCAGATCTCCAATTTGAAAAGGGAACAGGAAGGCAATGTTGTAAGAATGACTAAAATCATTGAGGAAAAGAGGAAAGCTGAGGATGGAAGGAACGGTGCCATGAAATCACTGGTAGCCTCTGAAAGAGAAAGAAATCAAGTAGAAGATGCAATAAGGGAAAGTGATCTTGTTGTTCTACAACTTCAAGAAGACATGCAAATAATTACACAAGAAAATGCAAACATGTAAAAGAATTGGCATGATAAAGATGATGCATGCAAAAGGTTGGCTATTGAGTTGTATCAACTAAAGGAACAGATGAAAGTTCTTGAAGAAAGAAATGAGACACTAAGAAGATACAATGAGAGCTCATAAAATCTTGATGAGCAACTAAGGGCTCAAAGAAAACACAAGGATCCCACAAGACTTGGGTTCACTAGTCAAAGAAACAAGGAAACCAGTGAGTCCTCTGGAGTCAAGAAAGACAAGAAGGAAAAGAGGGAGAAATCAATGGAAGTCAAAGGTAAAAAGACCTTCAAAACATCTTGCCATCGCTATGGTAAACCGGGTCATAAAACAAATGACTGCAAAAATGCACCGATAAAACCAATTACTTCTAACAGTCACTGTAGGAACTGTTGCAAGTATGGCCACAAGACTTTTGAGTGTAGGTCTCGATCCAATAGTGTGTCCAATAGAAGAAAGGGAAGCTTCAAAGGAAACTAATATGCATGCAACAAGTTTGGACACAAGGATGATGAATGCAGATCCAAAACTATGGCATTCAAATCCCCACCAAGACTGATATTTCCTAAGATGAATGAGAATCGGAGCACAATCAATTGTGCTAACTGTGGCATACATAGTCATAATGAATCCCGATGTCATTCACCTAAGAATAGTAGGGTAAATCCATGGAAGGCAACCGGGATAGTCTGTTACACCTGCAACAAAGTTGGACATCTGGCCAAAGATTGTAGGAACTGGCCAGTGAACAAAAGAAGAGGATCGATCAAACTAGTGAATAAGACCTCGTCTCCCAATCAAAAGGGCAACAAGGGAAAGGAGACTGAGAAAGAAGTCAAGAAGATTTGGTTCAAGAAGGAATCAAAGAGCTCCACTAAGGAGAAGACAGAAGGAAGATCATCATTTGTTGATGGTGATATCTCTTCAGCAAACTGATCCAAAAGGCTTGGAGGGAACCGGTAGTCCACCTATTGTTCCTGGTAGGACTGGTGAGCAATGAACTCACGCAGTCATAAAGTAAAATTGGAAAAAGTTATCAGTCTATCATATGAACCAGACAGGTAAGTGCTGACATCTTAATCGAGGTTTGATCAACAGGTAAAAACATGAGTACCGGTTGTCAAGGAAAAGATTAGGTAAGGTAATTAATGCCATAGTTGTTAACAAATATTACCGTTTGGTAATTACCATTATACCCTAAATCTATATATGGGAAGGATGATTACTCTTTTCACTTTACTTTGCGAATTGTGATTTGTTGATTTCATATGATTGAGTAATCTTCTCGTGCTTTGATTTATGATCATCGCTAAATTATCTTTGTAAAGTCGATCAAGAAGTTCTCTATGTAAACCAGTCACAATACGATGGTATCATCATCTTTTGTCGTCAAGCTTATTCAAGGAAACCAATTTGACTGACTCGTTTACGACATCATGCCAGTGCAAAATAGGGAAAATGACACGACAGATGCGCTATCATCGGTGCTTGATTGAGTTCTACCGACTGAAAATGTTTCTGCATTTATTCACGCTAAGCAAGAAGAGTTGGGTAAAACTTTCATCCAGAGCGAGTATCTCTCACAATGCCAAGATGGAAAGCTTAAGGATAAGTATGTGAAGCTCGTATCTTCAGGATTGATCAATGGAGTCTAGTATCCAACCATGTTTTGACCGGATTGGATAAGATTGGATCTCAGTCGTGTGCATGAACCAAGGTTCTAGCTAGCAAAAGGCACATGCACACCAATCACTAAGGATGTTCTGCAAAGGGTTACCGGATATAGCGACAAAGGGGAAGCTCTTACCCTCAGAACCATTACGAATGTTGTTGTCGCAAAATTAACAAAGTCGAAGTCCGACAGTCGGTTGATGATTGTCAACGATATAGAGGATGAGGGAGTTCAGTTTGCGTCTGCAGTGATAGGGTACAAAATCTATCAATCTAACAACCTGAACAGTATGTCAAGAGGAGCCATTCACGTCGCACACTGGATCATGCACGACAACACGCAGTATGATATATGTGTCATGCTACAAGGGCAGATTTTTGAAAATTTGAGGAAGCTCGGTCTTGTGAAGAAGTTCCTAAATATGGAACCCTATTAGTATGTCTATTCTTTTATTATCAGAATTTCTTTCCGGGAATAGGAAAAGTAACATGGCAAACAGATAGACCGGTAATGATTCAAATAAGTGATATGGCTAACAAACTGGGAAACTAGTTTAGTAAAGTTATGACCGATTATTTTGAGGCCTTCCAATTGAGGATGCACGACAGGGAAAGGATTCCCTCAACTATTGTTGATTCATACAAGGATGAGGTGTGTTTTCTTGTCACCACCGATCACTGCATTATTCAGGTTGTGGAGCCAAGAACTGGGTACGTACTGAAGCTCAGTTATAAAATCTCCACTAAGACAGCCAAGGCTTATGCGGATGCTTTACAAGAGAGTGATCTAGATCTCTCTTCATACCGGTTTGGGACATATGAGGAAAATCTAGAAAATCTTAAGAAGAAATCTTCAGTAAAAGAACCTGAAAAGGTATATGTGAAGAGGTCTCCCACACCGAAAAAGAAGAAACCAATGATAGAAGAACCCAAAGTTCAAAGGAGAAGAGCACAACCGGTGTCCAATAAACAAGGGGAAAAACGGGAAGAAACAGAGCTTGAAGACAACTCCTCTTCTCCGAAAGAGGAAATCTACGAAACCGGTGAAAGAGGATGCACTGAGAGGAAGGAAACCAACTATTGAAGAATTTGTTGGAGTTAAGGAATGATGTGGAATGGGAACAATTTGAAGGAGATATGGTCTAAGAAACGAAGAGGACAAAAGAAAACTAGAAGAAGTTGTAGTTCACTGTATCCACAAGCTCAATTACACACCAACTGAGCTTCACAAAATAATACCAGATGATTTGCTAGAGATCATAGAAGGAAGATGGAAGTCTTCAATTGATAAGGAGAAAGAGCTAAGGATAAAAGCTCTACTTGAAGTACAAAATCATCTAACTCTGGAAGAGGCAACTCAACAACCAGAACTGCACAAGCCAAATTTCACGATAAGAAGGATAAGTCAAGTGCTTATTGGAGATGTCGACAAGGTACGTGAAGGTGTTGCTACCTAGACAAGTCTTCTTCAGCGACAACACCAGGTAGAAGAAGAATGCCAGAAAACCACAGAGCCACTGGTCAAAGATACCGGGAAAGGAAAGGGTATATTGGGCGATGAGACTTCTATCAAGAAAAAACATGTAGAAGTATCGGTGATTGTTGACATAACTGATGATAAAGTTGATGATCCGACGCCACAAACTCTACTATCATCCCCAATAAAAGGTAAGGCTTGAACACTGACTGTAGATAACATTGTTGAAGAAGTCATGGATTTTGGTGAAGTGTCAAATGCAGCCAAATGGTTCAATGTGTTAGTAAAATAAGATAAGCAGAAAACAGAGGTTGTCATGTTGGAAACCTTCTTAGATTTCAACAAAAGTCCTAGAGATTATAGGGCCAAATTTCCTTCAGAACTAAACCAAAGAATTATGGCAAAATGGTGAACCGGTCTGGCAGCCAACAATAAAATAGAAAAGGAAACGTTGGCATGAGTAAAACCAGGTCTCAGTGAAGAGACAACTAAAATTCTAATGGAGGAAGTGTCAATGAATCTGGACACAAAGAACAGGGTCGCTAAAATTATCAATGGATATGAAAAGGAAGTGTATAATAATACACTAGAGTTCTAGCAACAATATGACTTCAATACTATGAAGACAACATGTCCACAGGAAGAACCTGAGACAATACGGGAACCATCGATTCAATTCACTGCTCATGAACAAACTGGTGAGCAAGGAGTTCCCACAAAAACGTTCACAACTAGTGAACAAGTAAATCTGGGAGAACAAGTTCTACCAGAGGAACACGTACTAGGAGAGTCATCAGACAAGATGACCACTGAAAAAGGGGTAGATGAGAAAGAAACTGTTGACGATAAGCAACATGCAAATGAGGAGCAGTATACCGAGTCTTCACCAAAAGTAGCAATAAGTCTAGAAGAGGAAGCTCCGCCGGAAGAACAAGTAAATCATGGAGAGGAAGCTCCACCGGAAGAGCTCGTACATCCTGAACAGGAAGTCCATATGGAGGAAGTAGTCTTACCGAAAGGGGAAGTACAACAAGAAGCACCACAATAGGAATTCCATCAACAACAAGAGGTGCAACACGACGACATACCTCAACAACAAGAAGTACCTGTCAACACTGAACAGGAAAAGCCTGTGGAAGAACAACTGGAACAAGAAAAGAGTCAGAAAGAACCAGAAGATGTTCCAAGCTCATCCTCATCTAAGAGGAAACTAACTTTTGCAACAAAAATTGAAGCCAAAAAGAGCAAAGTTAGTGAAACTGTGGTTGACATAAGCAAGATGTCAACTAGACAACTTAAGGAGCTCACTAAGAGGAAACATGACATGGTCCTCTCTAGTGTAATGAACATTTTGTACAACTTTGAACGGGATGCGGATATTGATGAAGAAGAACATGTTATTGATCAATTGAAAATATTGGCACAAGCAATTGCAGAAGATGTCACCGATCCGGAGACAATAGTCATTGATCACTATGAGAAGAAGCGAGTAGAAATTCTACATAAACAAGTTGAAGAGTTAAAGGTAACAGTATCTACAAACACAAGAGTACTCCAGCAACAGGTACAGGATGTAGGAAGTCTAATGACAAGGACTCCAAACTTTGAATTCTATGTTCAGGATATCACTGAAAAGACATCCAAAACTTCAGAAGAAATAAGAGTTCTTTCCTCCAAGTTTGATGCAAAGGACTCCTCTGCAATAAAATACAACAAAGAAATGACCAGTCTTGCTCTAAGTATCAGAAAAGCTTCAAAAGAGAAGACTAAGAGAATCCAAGATCTCATTGGATTCCAATTATTTCTTGCCCCTACATTTGATCTCATGCAAATGACAGCAACCAAGGCAGAAAACCTAATCAAGGAACCAAACTACAAAACCGTAAAAGACATGGAAAACATAATCATATAGTTGCAAGTAGCACAGAAAAACCTAGAGCATGTCACCAATCTATGGAATCCATTTCTTCGATCAACGAAGAAAGTATATAAGGATATCTTGATGCAGTCAAGGATGGGAGATCCAATGAAGGACAGTCCAAACCTTGCAGCCAACAGAATTACACAGCGGATTACTCAACAATGCAACACAAAGTAAATGTTTAACACTAATTTTCATTAACATGCCCAGCTGTAAGGCCTTCCGGGTTAAGGCCAATTACAATTAGAAAACAATTCTACAAAATCTGACAAGATCCAATACAGGTTCAGCTAGTTCAACTCTGAAGACAATCAGGAGCTAATGGAAACCCTAAGGCAGATCTAAACTTGAGCTTGCAAGCCTCCAAGCAATCTCCTTGTTTCCAAGTATGCAAACCCCTAGCTCTACTACAAATGACTATCAGATTCCAATCTTATTTGCAAGAACATCAAGAACTTTTCCACAACTTCACTCTTAAGCTTCGCATCTAACATTCAGATATGCTCTGTTGTCTAAGTCTGAATCTCCCAACTCCCCCTCAAAACATCTACCCAAGCCCTCCTTAAATACTAATCATCAACCACAAGTCGGCAAGATGAAACCCTTAACTCCCCAAAATAAATAATTAAATGCCATAAAACTCGGCTTACAAATGTATACAAACATTTAATTCAGCATGTCAGCCCCATAACAATGGCTACCAACAATAAATTCATCGAGATGGCTCAACAAATCACACAGAACTCCATTCGGTAAGTCAGAACTACAGAGCGACAGTAAAATAACCAAGCAAGCCAAGCATCGCCGAGCATCAATGTCGACCGAGCACTGTAGGCATGACCGAGTAACAATTTCACCAAGCGCCAAAAACTGCCAAGTTCCTTCAGTGACCGAGCTTCCTTCAATTACCGAGACTGTCAGTCAAGGCTGCAACCGAGTAACACCGGCCAAAATACCAACACCCCATGCAGTTTCACCGAGGACAAGAATGCTCCTGCCTTGACCTTGGATGCCCCTGCATCATATATTCACAAAGTTCCTATGGAGGCAAAAGGGGGAAGAAGATAGGGACTTAAAGAAGATCGGGATATAGGATGGAAAGAGATCATAATACTAGTAAGAAGATACAGGTATAGATGAAGAAATAAGAAGAAAATAACAGATAGCACAGGGGAAGTCTACACGACAAGGAATGTAAGGTGATGTTTTTCCACCAATGCCAAAGAGGAAGATTGTTGACATATTTAAGTTGTCATTGGGTAAAGTAAAAAGCAAACATCAATCCCATTGGAGCACCGGTAGACTAATCATACTCTGTAGTATGCATCGGTAGACCAAACAGAGTGTTTTCAACCGGTCTTACAAGACATACAAGGAATGTATGACCAACCGGGTATAAGTTTAATATCGGTTGACTGCATGATAATCCGAACCGGATTATGCGGAGCTGTCTCAGTTAAAACTGGATTATACAGAGCATTCACAGTTGAAACAGAAGTTAGTTTTTTAACTGGAGTTAGCTTTATTTCTACGCGAATGTTTCAAGGTAAACTCAAGATCATTTTGCAAGCTTTTTGCATGCATGAGTTATGAGTGAGTTTACAATTTGGCGGAACTATAAGAAAGTATTTTTAATAAGAATAATGTCTTATAAATACAGGTCATGGTATACATAAGAAGTGTTGTTGAATGTTGAGAGCGTACAGAGCAGAGGAAGGAGAGTCTTCTGAGAAGTGAAAGACAGAGAAGGATTCAACAGCCAAGCAAAGCAAAAGGATAACATGTATGATCTGATCAGACAAAAGGTGTCATTATAGATCATTGCTTTGAATTGTAAGAGCATATTCAAATCCCTCAATCAGGGTGAACTCTAACAGGTTCTTATATAAATCCCTTCACCGGGTGACATCTTAATTGGTATTGAAAGTCCTTTCACTAGGCGACTCCTAACAGGGTCAAGATCTTAACAGGTCTTCTACCAAATCCCTTTACCGGGTAGCACTCTTACCAGTGCTTTGTGAGCCTTTAACTAGGCATCTTTATTATTGCAGTAGTAAAGTTGTGGGTTATGTCCCACCATGGTTTTCTCCTTCTAACCGAGGGTTTCCACATATATATGTTGTGTTGACCTGTGTATTTCTATTTTTGTTTATGAGTGATTGATTATATTCTGTTAACTCTGCAAGAATATATATATATATATAAGGTTTAAATTGTATTTACTGATTCAAACACCCCCCCCCCCCCCCCCTCCTCTCTCTCAGTAACCAGTTAGGATTAACATAGCATACTATGTCAACAATGTGTTGGGATAATTAATACTTGTAGATGCACTTGCCATGGAACTAGTGGTTTGGGTTTCATCCTCATGGTCACCCCTCCTAGTCAAAGCCTCAAATGCATAATTGAATTCAGTACTTTCATTGTGAACTTCAACCTCATCCTTGATTATGGCAAGTGAACTTATTGTAACAGTGTAATAAGCAATATAAAATTTATAATTTTATAAATTCTGAAATTAAAATTCAAACTATGCATACATCATAATGCAAAGGATTGAGAGAGATTTTTTTTTGTTTTTCAAACACAAAAGCAGAAGATACACAAATAAAAAGTGTTATCCTTAATCTTTGTCAACCAAAGATTTCACTTTTCTTTTTCTTACTTGAGGATGCATGAAATAAAGAAGCGGATGATAAACAAAATTTTCAGCCTAATTTGACAAACTTGAAAATAAATTATAAATTATAGGGTAAAAACTTGATTTGACAATATGAACAACATCTGCCCGCTTTCGTGGACTTTTGTTAAAGGCAAAAAAAGATCTAAACATCTGCCCACTTTCGATATGTCCCTTCGTTCCCAGAAGGGGAAGAAATAATCTATCTTTGCGGCCGGCAGGATTTTCTTTGCTGTCCGCTGGTAGTTTCAGGGCTACTGATCTCAAAATTGTTTTATCTTTTTCACAGTGGCTTCTTTAGTAAGGGTCCCAATTTCCTTTTTCTGGTACCATTTTTTCTCCAAGTTGTGGGAGCCTGTTGCAAAACCCTCGTTGTGGTCTAGATCTGTTCCTTTTTAGAGTGTTGTTTTGTAAACCTTATTTGACCAAAATGTACAGGGTTTTGGGGCCCCTTCAAAACCTATTTTCCTTTAATCAAAAACCAACAATGAACAACGAATCATTGAATATGCACTTGCAACCATATCTATGAAATTATGAATCAATTAAATTAAATTTTGAATATAAAACTAGAAAGAAAAAAAAGTCATAGAATCCTACCTTACACTTGAAAAATACTTCAAACATGGTGTAGAATCTGTCTTCTTCCTCCTCTTATAGCTCTTTCTCACCCATCTTACACTTGTAGCATTTCAATCACACTCTTTCACTCCATCACTCTTTTGTCTTCAACCTTGTTGAAATCAATTTCTAAGTGAAAAATGAAGAAATCATAATGTTAAATAGAGTTTGTCAGGCATTGGCAAGGCTCATTGGCCATTAAGGCTCTCTCTCTCTCTCTCTCTCTCTCTCTCTCTCTCTCTCTCTCTCTCTCTCTCTCTATATATATATATTCACTTTTTTCCATTTGTGCTGCAACAAACACCTAGGCATCCCCCAAATGATCAAGGTGTGCTTGGCCATCCTTGGGACATTGATTTGGGCCCATTGGCCATAAGGTTTGACCCTTGACTCTATTTTCAAGAAAAAATTTAAAATATATTTATTTTTTCTTTTTCAAGTCTTTGCCACAAGAGACGCCTAAGTGTCCTCGAGACAATTAAGGGATGCCTCAATCATGTGATGGTGCAAGAAAGGGACATCTCCCTAACTTCCCCACGTCCCAAGGACATCCTCATCCCTAAAACATCTAGACTCCGAGGAGAACAAGTCCTCGTGGTCCACTTAATAAATGCAAAGGAAAACATGGTGACTCAAAAGCACACATGGTTTCCCCACCACCCTATTTTTTACTATCTTTTCACACTAGATGGTTCTTTTGTGACTATTAATAAAGGGGAGAGTCATTATAATTTGCACTCCCTTATTTTTAGGCTATGTTGGCTAGGGTTTATGTTGGGTCAATCTGAGAATTTGTATAAGGTTAGTTTTATTATTGTTGTAGAGAAAGATGTTTTGGTTATAGCAATCATATAAGTTGTATACTTTATAGAAAGCTTGATAGTTAGTTATTTGTATGTTTTGTGGGCATACTTCTGATAAAGTTTGAGCTTGGATATGGACTTTATGTTTAGTTCTCTTGAGACTTCTACTAGGTGGGCTTGTTCCACATGCACTTGCTTGGTCAATATGAAGATTTTATTTTTAAATATTGTTGCTTGAAGTTCAACCATGGTTCCATGGTAGACCAATCTTCTATGTCGTCTCATTTCAACATGTCTAAGTTTGTCTAAAACCCAAAAGGATCTAATCAACTCACTACTATCTCAATTCTCTCACATTTCAACCTAACAAATCTAATGATCTCACTATTACCAAAATCCAGGTTTTCAATGCTCTATTTTTATGGCCCTGATTGTCTAACCCAAATTTACTACCAAATGGAAAAAAGAATTATGAAATTAGTCAAAATGCATGGCGTTCATGCATTTTATCCTCTTAAGGATTCACATTGTGACTTCTGTAATTTAGATACTCTCATAAAGATGCAATAAAAGTCTCAATACATGCATCCATTAAAGGAGATATATATCTTATATAACCTCGGCATTCCAATTCTTGAACTCAAGAAAGCATCAAGATGTCTACTAAATTTTGCATCATAAAATTTGATTTTATCAATGTTTTGATGCCAACATCAAGATCATTCTTAAAAAATAAAAACCTAATTTTGACTACCACAATGCAATAAAATGCCTACTCTACATTGATTGTATTTTAAAATGGTTAATCCTCTTATATGATAATACACATATATTTTATGGTTTGAATAAATTTTGACCATAAAATGCTCTTTTGACCATTTTGGAATAGAAACTGGATCTCGAACCCGCATCTCGGCACATGGAGAATCTGCTAGTGGACCGGGTCGAGGTTCCCCAGTCAAGTCGCCGAAGCCGGTGGATCGACGGGAGCCTAGCCGGTGCCATCTCTCGCGCGCCAGCTTCGCTTCCGTCCGGATGCTCGCCCGGGATTTGAGACTTTCATGCTTTCATCCATCTCACCGGCCACTCGGAGTTGTCTTGAATGATGAAACTCTTTGATAAAATTGTCAAGTTAATGTTTTGAACTGTATGTAATGCTATGTAATGCTTGAATGATGAAACTCTTTGATTAAATGTCGAAGGTATTTAATGTTCTAAATTGTATGTAATGTTATTTAGTGAGATTATGTGTGACTTAACCATTCTCTCTGATTGCCTATTCCCTATTTAATTGTTTTTTATATTACTGTAGAAACGGGTTTTGAAGGGAACTGAAACCCTTTACAAAATGGTCACATTAGAATTTCCATGAAAGCCCAAAACAAGAAACTGAGCTAAACCAAGACGAGGGATTTACCAACAGGCTCCCACAACTTGAAACAAGGGCTGTTAGAAAAAACCAGCAAGCAACCAAAACCAAAAGAAAGGGCCAAAAAAAACTCCAGCCCAATCCCGCAACCAAAAACCATTAAGATTGTCCTTTAGCCCTGATCTTGTGGGAACAAAGGATCATGTCAAAAAAGGGCGAAGACGTCTTTGGTTTTTCCCTTTCACGGCAATCCTACCCTCTTCCACCTTAGCAGCCACCTCCTACCAAGCCAAAGAATCCAGCACTAGAATCCCAACATCCTGAGAGGGGACACCAGCAACACATACAAAAGAGCTAGAGATAGAGCCAGCAAAATCTTGAGAGGCAAGGCCAGCAAAAGCCAAAGAAATAGCACCAGCATCGCTCTCAACAGATATAGCACAACCTCCAAGCTAAAGCCCTATCACAGGCAGTAACATTATGAGAAACAATAAGTTCAGAGCCAACAACACCAATCCCAAACACACCATGAAAACGAACCACGCAGGCAACTTGAGGCACATTGGCCATAGTATAACCACCATCCGACGATGGACCAACTTGAGAAGAGGACGCAGGGCAAGGAGGGTCCTATGCAACCACCTGGGAAAATCTCCTCTTCTCAATCATATAATGTTGAGTTGAGGCAACATGCCATCAAGAAAAAGACTTTTTATTTTTCTCTAAACCACATTGATCTGTCACATGACCAGTATTGAAGCATATTCTACACTTCAAGGGAATCCCTTCATAGTCTAAAGACTGGATCCAACAGCCCTTAGAAGTTTCAAGTTTAATCTTTGTCGAAAGTCCCTTAAAAACATCCAAATCAACCAGAATTCGGGCAAAGGTGGAATGAAAAATATTAGAAGATTCCTCATCCACCATCAGGAAATCCCCAAGAGCCTCACCCACAACCTTTAAGAGAGAGTCAGCCCCATAGATGAAGGGGGAGGTAAGGAAGCCTAACCCAAATAGGAATCTAGTTGAACGTTTCAGTAGAAGGGTTGCAATCAGGATGCCAAGACTTAACCATTAGCATAAATCTATCTTCCCAACTAAAACAACAATCACACAAAATCTTAGTTCTATCCACAGCATTCTCAAATTTATCAATAAAAAATCCCTTAGCCACAGGGAAAATGTGAATGGTACCAGTAATGATGGGCTCCCAATGTTGAGAGATCCAGTCATGCAACTCCAGGAGGCTGGACCGAAAGCCCTAAAACCGGCATATCACATTGTTATTGAAACACTTTGACCCATTATAAATATTGTATCAAATTTGGTTCTTGATATACTCGAACCCTTGAGACTAAGCCTTTCTCAGGTTATTTACTTGCTCGAATAGTAGTAAGTTTTTGGTTATTTACTAGCTCCAACAATAGTAAGTTTTGTACTCAGTATTTGTGACTCAATTATCAATTGGGTCATTAATCAACTTCTCAAAGCTAAACCATGGACTTGGCCTTACGAAATCCTTTTGAGGCTCATCTCGACATTGGGCCTGATTGGTTTGCTATCTAAATTAACTTAATTGAAGATCGTCTAGGATCCAGTATATGATTATAAATTAGTAGAACCTTTAAAATGAAAACACTTAAGGCTTCAGGATGGTCTTTCTCTATACTCAACCTCTGTTTTCTTTATCTAGGGTTTGAGGATAGTTGGCAAGCCAAAAATGACAGGAACCTCAAATTAGTGACTCCGTGACAATAAGCATCAAGGGTTGTTATATTTGAGTGTTGCTCTGTAATGATATCTCTTCACTAGACCTCTAGTTCTTTTTACTCTCAAGCTTTTACAAATGTTTTGTGCATCTTGTTATATCTTCTTGTGTGCAAGTGTCCAAACAGAGATGTACTTTACATAAATGAATAGTTCCATATTATTAAGGAGGGCTTTTTAAAGGCTCGCCACATCTATAGATGATAATTTAGCCAATTCTCTAGTTCTCACTAGTAAATGCCTGGACTTCGATCCAAGTAAAAATTAGAATAGATAAGGCATCATTAAAAAAGGCTGAGTACATGAATTTCAATACAAAATAATGGCAAAGGCTATATTATAGAGAGAACCCAAATTAAGGATACATATTCTTGCATTTTAGACTTTTATTATACGTAAATTACAATGATTACATTTCTATACGCATAAATGGAATAGAAATTGCTTTTATGAGCTATCTATAAAAAATTGGATCCTAAAGAATTAACTCAATTTCATCCAAAACTGTGGACCAGAGCAGGCTTGTAGTTAGTACTTGAAATTTTGGGTAACTTAATCACTGCAATAATCCCTGCTGCAAGTGCAAATAAAGCTGCCAAGACAAATGCAGGTACATTGCCTCCTCCAAACAAAGCATCCCATGGACCAGCTCCAAGGGCAACAACTATCTGCACAAAGACAGAAAAAGCAAAAGAAATTCACATTCAAGCACCAGCAAACACAAGACACTAACTATCGAAGTATTTAAATTTCTGGCCACGTACAAGCTTCAACAGAAATAATCAACTCTACATTAATTAAATGTGAGAAGAATGAGATAATAGTTAAATACATTCAAATGACATGATAGAAGAGTAATATTCACATTCAAAAAAATTGATAGACAAACATAAAATAATTGATACCAAATCAATGTGAAGCAAAGTATAAGATTAATCATTAAAACAATCCAAACTGAGAGATCATAGGAACGGAAACATGAAATACACAAAAAGTGGCTTTTTAGGGTAAGCAAGGTGACTGGTAAAAGAAATTAACACTAGAGATCTGAACTAAAAACTATAAAAAGGCCCACTTGTCTCTGTCTACCGGAGGCCAATATGAGATGAGCTGAGGTGAAATAGAAAGCCGTTGTCTCTATGAACTGAAGGCCAAGAAGACATCAGCTGATGTGCAATTGAAAGGCCCCTTTTCTCCAACTATTAAAATTTAAATGTCAAGAAGAGATTGACTGAGGTTATTGAGGTACAGGAATTGAACTGTGGGCATGTAGTAAGTTAGTTCAGAGAATCATAACATTCAAAACCATAGCCCAAGTATGACAGATGTCCATGTTGAGCTCACGCATGTTTTAAAAGAACTAATTGCTTACATCACATAACCAATATCCCCTACCTTGTATAAGACCCTAGGATAGTGACACCCATAAACTAAAGAATTTTCCTGACTGAGCTTTTAAACTTAACTTCTAATAGTTCTCTGTTAGGGGTTAGACAACATGTATAAGATACTAGTTTAGTGTTATCACCTGGCTAACCTAGACTAAGGTTTATCCAATCATATATTCATGCAATGTCTTTATGTTGGAGGTGTGACAAGAAACTTCTTCCGCAAATGTAGAAACAAAGCACACTAGCTCAACCAACCTTGCTACACATAACATACTCATGCAAACATAAGAACAAATCCAAATTGATTCCACACCGCAACCTCTCTATAATCTTAATACACAAACCAGATAGACGCAGAGAATCCAAGGACTGGCAAAGTAAGAACTTTATGTATTGCTAATTTGTTCAAGTCTACAATTTATAATTATTTTGCATGTGGTTGAATTCTTCTTTTAAGAATTTTGTAGAAAGAGGCATGAGATTTTTTTTATGATAAAGAAGACAAGTGACAACATAACAAAATCTGAAATTTCTGTGAATGATAACATGGGAGATTCACATGGGTTGGACTGCTGTCCACACAAACCTATATTTATCTCATATCTACAAACAAAATTGGTAGAATTATGGGGATGTTTTACCTCTCTTATTAAACAAATTGACTAGTCACTTACCTACTGTAAACCCACTTGGAACATGCGACCAACTTGCAACAAGAAGAATTCTGAAATGAATTCAACTAAGGGATTTAAAAAATGAATGGCTAACCAAAGAAACAACAAAAATAAAACTGAATACAGACCAGAAAACTCACATGGAAAGGGCAAAGAAGAGCATGGCCATGATGAGATGGTAACAGTAAGGGTGCAGTCAGAAGGTGGACAGATGGCAGTAATAGAAGGAAGAATAAGAGCTTGCAACCAAACGCATTTGAAGATAAAGATAGGTACCCACCTACTGTAATGTCAACTTCAAGTAGTAATAGCTTGAAAATCCTTCTTTTTCATTCCACAACTAAGTTAGCTGCACAGTTTCTGGTCCAAAATGGAAATCCCTTGTGGCAAATCCCTTGTGGCTCGGTACTCAGTAAAATAGTTTTGATTGTACCAAAGGAAACAGCTGTTTGTGATAACAACAAACAAGATCCCAACATCAATGGAACCCTAAGGCTCTAAGGGAATTTGAAAATGATATAGCTTGCTATAAAAGACTCAAACAAGCTTTCTGCAACGCAAATTGACTCATATAACTGTGATCAGCCCGAAACTTCAAAATCAAGTTCTGCATTCCATATAATCTACTGAGTGCACATCCAAATATGTATGCAAACACTGAAATGCTATTTTTCTTGGAAATTAAACAGTCACAACACCTTGCATTTCACGGAGATCTTTTATATTCCCAATGATGGATAAGTTGGAAAGGAACTATTTTTTTTTTCTGAAATATTTACAAACTAAAATCCAAGAAATTACCTGGGGAATGACAATAGCAAGGTTCAGAACACCAGTTGCCAAACCTGTAAACACAAGACAAGTCAATGGAAGCCTTTATAGAATCAAAATTTTAAATAATTGCACAGTATTTAACAAGTTCTGTCAGTTTGCATTTCTAAAACAAGAAAATTAAGTTTATATATGATGAACCCAACCTTGACCACCTCCTGCATCTGCAGTCAACTCAGCAGTAACAGAGTAAGGAATGCTGTATGTTATCTGCAGATAAAATCACATTATATTAAAATTTGACACATGCCAATATTATACACCAAAGGAAAGGGACAATAAAACACTTGTGATATGTTACAGATTTATACCGCAAGAGGAAAACCCAAGAGGGCAAACAACACCACTGATGCAGCTTTAACAGAGCTAACATTCCCAATCATATATTGAATTCCTTTGTGATGCTCACTGACAGCATAGGCACTTATCACTGCTGTGCTTGCCATACAGACAAAAACAATAAAATTGCTTGTAGCCCATAGATCTTTTGATCCCCTCCAACGACACAAGGGATCAATCAAAAAAGAGCTGACTCCAAGTACAACCTAACAACAAAAAATCATGTCCTCGATTACAAAGCAACCATGATAGCTATTTGATGATTCGCATGATAATAAACTGCATACAAATTAAGACATTAAACAGCACATACTACATGCTTCCAATTTATTCCACAAACTAAAAATTTCAAAAAAGCAATCTAACACATTTATTCCAGATCTGATCCTTACAGAATTTAATAGCAATCCAAATGCTCCTTCTTGAACACCTTTCTGATAAGCAGAAGCTTCTGTAGCATTTCCTTTTGGATCCCCCTGATATACTTCTCTTCCCATCCAATCCGTATCAAAGAGAAAAAATGGAAACCAAGACAACTACATCATAAAAAATATGTTAGCATGCTGCTAAAAACCCTCCAAGACAAAAATGACTTTTAAATTTAACTATAGCTTATATGGTGAATAAAAGTTAGAGGCAGTGATGGTCATGTGCCCAGACAAAAGATTTAAAAAATACAATAATTGCATACCCAGCTGAGTGCCATTACTAAGAGAACAGGTCTCATTGCAGGAGGAAGATGTCTCATGCTGGTTAAAATGTTGACTAAGACACCCCCATATCCATCCTTCAACTCTTCATGTTCATCTTCTTCCATCTTTGGGGACTGGACCATTGCATCATTGTTAGCTAAGGGAGACTCTTTTCCATTTCCTTCAGCATGAATTCCATCTAGCTTTGGATTAGTAATGCCAATATCCCTGAACTCATCCACCTGAAGAGGTAATAAAGGAGCTGAGTCGCTAGTTTTTTGTGGCAGACTTGCAGGCAATGGGATCTCATGAGCAAAGAAGAGGGTAATGGCCGTACATATCAAAAGAAAGACCTGTATCGAAATCAGGGGTCAGTGTCTTTTTAAAATCTGTTAGATTTTTCATAAAGATAGCTCTTGTATATAACTAAGCATATATATAAGTATGTCCCTTCACATTCATATTTTAATAAAGGTTCCTAGCTATTGCATATAGATATGTGTGTGTCCCTACCCAATAATGTTTATAATTTTCATAAAGGTTCATAGCTATCATATATACTATATAGCATATAGCTATTCATAAATATTAATATACATACAATTTGATATAATTAATGAGTGGGGATGCACATGGATGTGCTTGCACATGTGTGTGTATCACCAATTAACAACTAACATTTGCTGCCAGCATAAAATGCTCAAATAAGACTAGTAAACAAAATACCAGAGATAACAATTCATCAAGCGAACCCTTTCAGCTAAGTGTTTAACAAAACAGCAATACTGAAACTACACAATCCCCCTCTAGGAAATTTATTTTCATCAAGGAAGCGAGCCAATAAATTCCAAAAAAAAAAATAATACACCAAGTCAGTGACTTCCAAAAAGAAATACTTTTTTAATCACCAAGTGACTTTCCCAACTGTCGGTGCATTATTTTATTTTTCTTGCATTTAGTTTCTTCAATTTATTGCATTATATGCACTTATGATAACTTACTTGGGTAGGTTGTATTTTATCATGACTTAAACTTTCCTAGTTTGGTGGAGATTTGTGCAACGTCTCCTTTATTCATATTGGTGGTACATTTACATCTCTTGGTGTTGTATCTGATATATACCCACCTCATATACTATTGTATCTCACCCTATTGTATTGCATCCTTGATTAGAAGATAGTTTATTCTATCATATTGATCTATCAAGTTTTTTGTGCTTTCCATTAGGCATTCTTGATCTTGGGCGGCTATATCCCTAACCAAATTTTACATGGTACCAAAGCAAGAGATTGTTTAAGGCTAGTCTTTTAGAAGATCTAGAATTAGAGAAAGTGAATTCTTCTCTTCCCTTTAATGGTCGCTTGAAGAATCAAAAAAGCTTGTAGGAAAATCAAATTCTAGTAAGATTCTCTTTGTGGCTTTGTATTGCAAGTGCATTTTGGAGTTGGTTGAAACTAGGGAAACATGGGGACACATCCCCTGCCCCCAAACCCCCCGTCCACCTAGGCATTTCAAAGATGGTGGGACACCAAGGGGATGTTCTCCTCCCGTCCCCGATTCTTGCAGAGGTGCCTGAAACAGCAGGAAATTTCCCCTGCCGTTTGGGGACGGCTAGCCATCCCCAGGACGACTGTGGGACGTTTCGGGGACAGCTAGTTGTCCCCTGCAGCTAGGAATGCCCCAGGCATTAAAAAAATTATAATCAAGTTTTTTTCTTATTTGTTTGCTTCTATACCTCTATATGAGAATCAAAACAATATCTTCAAATTTCAAATGTATGAGAATCAAATATATTCAATGAAATACAAATTAAAAGTTACAGTTGCTTAGTTTTCTAAGCCAAGCCAAGACCTAGTCTCAATACTACGCTTGAAAAGAGTTTCATTCTTGAGTTTTGAAATTCAAAAAAATGCACTATTTTATTTCTTTGTATATTGTACTTTATTTGCAATGAAAATGTTTACCATTTGGCACTGATCATAGTGGCTACCATTGATCCACTTGTGAGAGAGTGATAGTGACTTAGATGGTTCTGAGTTTTTGCATATTGATAGCCCAAATGAGGCTTAGTTGCATAAACTGTTGGATTTTGATGTTTGAGAATTCTGAATACATATTACTTTTGGAAATTGATAGACCATGGTTTTTTGATGTGAGACTGCTGTTATAATACTTTATTGAAATTTATTATGATGTTATACTACTGCTCTCATGATTTATTTACATATTGAAATTGTTCTTATCAGTTATTGACATCTCTCTCTCTCTCTCTCTCTCTCTCTCTCTCTCTCTCTCTATATATATATATATACTGCCATCCCCTAAAAATGGCCCTCTAGGAAACGTCCCAGAAACTTGTCCCATGCCATCCCCCTGTCCCCGTCCCCGAAACGTTGTGCAACATAGGTTGAAATAAATATCAATTCAACATTGAGTCCAAAGTATCAAAGAGAGTGGATTTTTCCTTTTGTTGCATCTAGATTTGATATTGGAAGCCAAATTCATGATTTTTCATTCTTTGGGAAGTGCCTGCAAGATCTAACATGTTGCCATCACTTTGGGGCATTTTGAATCAAATCTAACCTACCATCATGTCCAAAAAACCGAAAAATCCATAGATTAACAGTCATTCATCAAAATTGAAACAATTTGCCCAAGACCCTCAATGAATTTCTCTTGTTGATTTTTCCTCCAAAAAATTCTGCATGTTTGCAGAAGGCTGTATGCCTCACAAAAATCTCAAAAATAATGATTTCAAAATTGTTGGAAAGAGGACTTCAAATGCTTTCCAAGAAGTGGTCAGTAAATTTCTGGAGCCATATTGAGCAAGATGTAATGCCCTATAGTTGACTTTTGATTTTGATTTTGCCAAAAAAAATATTATTGCAAATTTTGAGAAAATATTTAGATCTTGTTATATGTTGCAGGTTGAAGCAGATATTTAGTTACAATATTGTCGTCTAATTTGGGTATCTATAACACATCATGGTTAAGACCACTATGCATTTTTTGGAAAGTGGCAATTGTACATGCACTAAAAGTAACAATCAATTTGTCCTCAAGGTTTCATGATAATGTAAGTTTAAAAGGAGTAATTTTGTGATTGTTCATTTACTTTTGTTAGTTTCATATCTCTTACTCTCCCTCTCTCCTTTAAGAAAAAAATCATGTAAGGTAAAATGTGCTTACTATAAGAAGAAAAATCATATATAAGAAGAAAAATCATAATGAAAATGATGGCTTTTTGAAGCAGACTGATGAACTTAAGCATTTCCTTCAAGGAAATCACATTATTTTGCCAAAAAAAATTTACTCTAGCAATGGAAAATTTATCAATTGTTCAGACTCAAACATCTTGTGCGGGCACTCATCTAGGAATGAGCAATGAAGTTAGATGGCATGCCCTAAGATCTCATCTCCATCATCTTTTTCTGCATCTACAAAGTCCAATGTTGTTTCATCCATAGCTTCCAATGATTTAGTTTGGCAAGACATTCACAATCTTCCAAATACAACACCTTGGGATGACTACTTGACAAGTCTATCAAAAAAAAATTGTGATTCCCTTCTTCTAGATTTGGAAGACACTATTGAGAACATTTATTTCCTCATGTCAACTCCTATGAATTCACATCTTTTTCTTCAAATGTCACGAGGGCACATTCAGATTATTCTGTTCTTTCTCCTACATCTACTTCTTACAGTGACAAATTCAACATTAATCCATTAGTCTATAAATGTGATTCATCATTCATGCTCACAACTTCTGTAGAGTACCATAATGTTATCAGCTTAGTTGTCTTACCTATAGTGAATCCTAAATTCATTGTTACCATATTTGAATCTTGCATGCCATCTGATATTTTTATCACAAAGCTATAAAAAGTTGAGGCTCTAGCAGAAGCATGGGGAGATGAACATTCATCAGCCTAGGGATGTTTCTGTGACTCATTGGATTTGTGCTCTTCGTTCCTTGGAATACACAGCTCTTTTCTAGATTGTTTTGTGATAAGGTGCCCTACCCTGTTGTGCAGTAACTCATGTGCATGTTCTTTTGCTTTCCTTTTGGTCTATTCCAAATGCAAAATCGATCTCTTTAGTCTAGGTATGGGTATTCCTTACACAGATTTGAACCTTTGCTCACACGAATATATTAACTGCATCTCTGTGGGCATTTATGGAATGTGATTTGGTATTTGATGGGAGGGGGTAGAGGCTGTCGATACAAATGAAGGTCAAAATACATTCAAAGAAGCCCTGCAAGTGCAAACAGAAGAACCAGAAGCACATTCAGAATATGCAGAATTCGATGTGGAAATAAAAGAATACTATGGAAAAACTGGCAAAGGAGGAAGAACTGCCTCTGAACAAGGGCAAAGAGGTAAAGATCCTGAAGAAATGTTGAATGCAGTTAGAAAGGAGGAATCTAGACTCAAAAGTGCTACTGTTTTTCTTCCTTGTATTGATACCAAAAATCTGTCTGCGAGGAGATTCTTTGATAATTGGTTGAATAGTGTATTGGGTAAGAAAATGGGTATATATATTCATAAGGGTCTCTCTGTCATTTTTCGTAAGAACTACAACATGCAAAAAAGTGTTCTGGAAAAATATTTTTGGAATATTGGAAAGACAATGTTTAAAGCTGTTGCTTGGTCTCCAGAATCAACTCAGAATGAACTCTTGTTTTGCTCGGTTCCAAGATGGATTAATGTGAAAAACGTTCCCACGCAAATGTAGGGTTTTTCCCTCAGTTTTTGAAACCTATTGGTAAAACCCTTCAAGTAGAGAATACTCATTCTACTTTACCTCATATGAATGAGGCTTGTTTCCTTTGATACAGGAGTACAAATCCCAGAAATAATTCAATTTTCTCTGGATGGAAAATGTTATAGATGTGAAATAGAAGCTTGACTCCTTTTTGTGTAAAACAGATCGTCACCAAAAAAGAGGTTACCCTAAAATAATTAACTGTAGAAGATATCCCAAACCCTTAGGGGCAGCCTTTAATAATCAAGATGCTCAAAATCCTCAGCACAAGTGCTTCCTAAATAAGAAAATGGTGAATTGGTAAATGAAGTGACACCAAAAGAGACCCTTGAACCCCACTCAAGGGAATAGATTAGTCCTCAGAACAACCAAGTAATTATTAAGCCTTGCTATGAGGACAATGTGCATCCAGAACAAAACTCTGCGCCTAATCAAGCAACCATAAATACTGGTTCTGAGGATAATATACATCTTGAACAAGACTATGCACCTAATGTTGAGGATAATTTGGATTTTGCCGATGATAACAATTCCCTGGCTCCCATGAAGATTAATAAAACTGTGCCCCATAAGAAAAATGCTCAACAATTAGTCTTTGACAAACTAAAAAAGCAGATGAAAGAAAGCGGGAAAAAACAAATAAACCCTAGACTTTCTTCAAGGCAGAAAAATCAGTAAATTCTGAAGGGATCTCATTTTTTTGACTTTAAGAGTGAAAATAGAGATACGATTTGCTTCAATTCTTTGTTTCAATGAATAGGAGTTGATCAAAATTGCAAAGATAAGGGTAGCAACATGGAGGAGGAGAATTAAAAAAGAAAGCAAGTAGAAGTAACAGTTCCCAAAAACCTGGGAAGAAAGATAAGGGGGAGAGTTTCCCTAATTATTTTGATAGATTGTATAAAAACCAGAAAGCTTCACAACCCCCATCCGACAATGATTTTGAATTGCTTAAGTCAGAATATTGGGGGGCAGGAATCTCGTTAGGAAATATGTTGCAAGGACACTATGTGATTGTAAAAGAGATCTTGACTGCCTCCTAATTCAGGAGGTAAAAGTTGATGGCTTCCATTTAGAAAATGAATTGAGATTTGTGTCAAAAAACTCCACTTTCTTTCACACCAATCATCCCAAAGGGAAAGGTGGAATTGCCATCATTGTGAGTCATAAATGGAAAACCTATATCTCCAGTTCTGGCTGTTTGCTTGCAATAGGTGTTTGTGGGTAGTAACTGATAGGAATTAATAAAAAATTTGGAATCTTTTCTATATATGCCCCTAATGACTACAAGGAAATAATTGATTTGTGGAAAGGATTGTTTCTAACCTGCCTAAAGTACCTTGGATTATAGGTGGTGATTAAAATATGGTGGAAAACAAAGAAGACAAAGTTGGAGGGTCTCGCTAGGCCTGGAAAGGGAATGAGCAATTCTACTGATCAAGAATGAAAAAAATGTTAAACTTATCTGATCCTGTTGAAGGAAAAAAAGGACAGTAAAAGCATTTGGTATATATGGTGTGATAACCAAAGTAAGAGCAAAAGAGTCTAATGTAGACTTAATAAATTTTATGCTCAAGAAGACACATTTTGTTTTGACCATAGAGATGACTCCAACTGTTTTCAAGTCGAACCATGAACCCTATCTAACCACTACCCTGTTGAGACAAGAATTGTTATTTAATAAAGTAGTTATTATCTAAGTTACCCCGGTTCGCCCCTAGGCCCCTCCGGACCAGCCTAGGTACGAACTGGTAACTGGTCCTGGTCTGGTCCGCCTGCTGGTCTGGGCAGGGTTCAAAATGTTGAGCACAAGTTCGAACTGGCAGGCAGGATGAATGGACCCGGGCGGACCAATGGGAAAAAGGTTGAACCACATCCGAACTGGTGCGAGCCGGGACCCGCGGACGTCTAATTAGTGACGTTTTTAGGCATTTTTTATAAAGTTTTGAGATCCACAACCCTAAAAGGTGGAAATGAAAGCCTTATATTGGCTTCTTTTTCTCATTTGTGGTGTGCAAGCAAGTTATTTTGACTTGAGCAAGAGCAAATAGGTGGTTGAGCAAGTTCTTGGTTGTGCAAGGAGTTGGAAGATTGGTTTGTGAGCTTTGTTCAAGTGTTTGTGCCTCATTCGTACACCTTTGCAAGCTTACAATGAGTGGAAGAGGTAAGTTCTTGTTCCATTTTCTTTTTGTTTTTGTTTAAGTTTTTTATTTTTTTCATTTCTCTTTCATTGTCCATAAGATCTTAGCCATTTTTTCTATAATTTTTCATTCTCTTACTTTTAAGTTTTATATTGAGTATGTATACAATTTGAAATTTGTTTCCATCGGAAAAGGAACTACAATGGCATCTACCTCTTCCTCAGTAGGCAATACCAAACAAAGAATAGAACCCCACTCTGATTCTCCTTTGTGGAAGCATGTTGATATTATAAGACCCCTTCCAAGAGGTGGTGCATTCTGTTGGAAATGTCGAGGTTGTGATGTAGAAAGAAATAGTCCATATTTTCGTGTGGTAGGCCATTTGTGTGGATACCCTGGTAGAGGAGTCATGAAATGCCCTGGAAAAAAAGGTGCACCTATACCAAATGCAACTGTACTAAAATAAATTGAAGAGCATGAGGCAGCAGAAGAGAGAGACGAACGTAGGCAAAATCCAACCTATGGCATTGACAATAAAACTAAAAGTAAAAAAAAAAGGTAAAGCAACCCCCCATAGATGTTGTACTAGAAGACCACCCCTTTTTTATTACCTCAGCTACCCGTGAGCCTGAAAAAGCACCCCTTACACAAGAAAGGGACCACTAGAAACTGCATTTCAAAATCAAAGTCAAGTAATTGCTGACATTGATGTGTCAAGATGTTTGTATGCAAATGGGTTGTCTTTTAATGTTGTTTGCACTCCATATTGGAGACAGATGTTGAAAAGTGTCAATGAAGCTCCAAGAGGGTATAAGGGCCCCGGTTTTGAGAGAGTACAAACCACCTTGCTGGATCAAGAACTCAAGTTGATTGATAATCAATTGAAGCCCATAACAGATTCATGGATTGAGACAAGGGTATCAATTGTTTCAAATGGGTGGAAAGATGCTACAAATTGTCCCTTGATCAATGTCCTAGCAGTGTCCCCTAAAGGGGCAATGTGTTTGAAAGTGGTGGATTGTGAGGGCCAAGCAAAAGATGGGCCATTTATTGCTAATATTCTCACCTCTGCCATTAAACAAATGGGTGCTAGTAACATTGTCCAAGTCATAACTAACAACGCAAAGAATTGTAGAGCTGTTGGTTTGTTGGTTGAAGAGCGGTATCAGCATATCTTTTGGACACCTTGTGCAGTCCATTCACTCAATCTTATGCTACAAAAGATTGGGAACATAATTGAGTCGATCAAGGAGGTGTATGCAGAGGCTAAGGACATCCAAATGTTCATCACAAACCATCACATGACTCAAGGAATATTCAAAATGTTCTCACATTTGGAGTTACTGAAGGTAAGTGAACTTGAACTAAAGTTAGTAATTTAATTTTTTTTTTAAATTAGTATCTTACAATTTCTGATTTTCTTTTTTTTAATGTGTAACACTGTAATGTGTATTCTTTTATAAAGTATGTATCTAATAGTTGTATTTTTTTGCTCTAATTTATGTTACAGGTTACTAAGACTCATTTTGCATCAAATTTAATCATCTTGAGACGACTTGCGTAAGTGAAAATGGCACTTTTCAAAATGGTAATCAACAACAATTGAGCTATATGGAGGCAAAGCAACACTGAGAGGGCAGCCAAAATAAAGCAAAGGATATTGGATGACTTATGGTGGGAACATGTGGAATATCTCATTAAGTTCACCGAGTCCATTATGAGCATGCTTAGGTACGTTGGCATGGATAGGCCTTGCCTTGGACAGATCTATGATGGCATAGACTCAACGCTTGAGAAGATCAAGCAAATTGTAAATGAAAAAAAGCAAGATCCCAAAGAGACCCTCTTCAAACAATTGCAAGCAATTATTGTAGAACAATGGAACAAAATGACCACTCCTCTACATTTGCTTGCCTATGCATTGACGCCTAAATACTATAGCAACCAATTTCTTGATCTACCAGGAAGACTACTACCCTATAGAGATTTAGAAGTGTCTAAATGGATACAAGGCAGCATTTTAAAGACTCTTTCCTGATGATGATATGAGAGATTTGATTACGGATGAGTTCATAGAGTTTGTGAATGCAAGAGGTCTAAGTAATGATGTTTTTCGTCATCGGTTTAGGGAGGATGCTCATAGTTGGTGGTAGCTCCATGGCCAAAGATTCCAAACATTGCAGCCCCTTGCAATAAAAATTATATCACAAGTTTTATTTTTTTTAAAAATAGCTTACTTTATCTATATGACTAGCAAGTAATTTTTATAATTTTATTTTGTAAGATTAATAATTTTATTTTAATTGTTTACCTTGTCTTCATATGTTGCTAGTTCATCTATATCAGAAAGAAATTGGAGCACATATTCTTTCATCCACTCAGTGAAGCGCAATAGATTGCAATCAAAAAGAGCGGAGAACTTGGTATTTGTGCATTACAACTTGCATTTTGTCTCACACAAGACTAAAGAATACAAAGAAGGAGAGACGAAGAGGTGGGATGTAAACGCAAAGCTTGCGAACTTGGACGCTTCCACTTCTCGGCTTGCACTTGATGAATTTGAAGATTTTGACACCAATAATATTGTTGCTGCTGCTGATCCCATTGGCCTTAGCTCTATTGCTGAGTCAACTAATGCTGAAGAAGAAGATGAAGAAGATGAAGATGACGATGAAGATGAAGATGAAGATGAAGATGAATATTAATACATTTTTAATTCATTAGTTGAGCTTGAAACAATGATACTTGAACTTGATGTTATGATTTAGTTTTAATGTTTTGAATCTTCGATGTTGAACTTGAAGTATATGATGGTATGATCACGATTCATGATGCTATGTGTAGACACCTAAAAATCGTTTAGAAAATAATTTATTTTCTAAAAGATTTTTAGGTGTCTACATTTTGCCCCTCTTTGATGCGATGCCGCAAGTGGCATGGCTTCAAAGACAAGAAAATAAGATGCCCAAAGCTAGAATTTAGAGGAATAAGGGATTGTGCCCCCTCGAGAAAATAACACAAGGAATAAACATTGTGGAATTTTCTCGAAAGGAAACAGAGAAAGAACGACTGAGGAAGTAGGGGAGATAAATTACCAAGCTTCCAAGAGCAAAGATGAGTGAATGCAAGATGAGATGGAATGCAAAATGCAGGATGCAGCTATATGAGGATGCAAGATTAATCTATATGATGCAAGATGCAGGGGATTTGGGGAAGCTCCATGCTTTAGATCTTTTAGAGAGCACAACCTAGTTTAATATAGCAATGCTAGAGACCTGCCAAGGATACTGGGATCACGAGGCCTTGTCACCAGTGTTGCATAGGACTGACGCTAAAAAGACACGCAGGGTTGCCCCAGCATCACACATGAAACCCGAAGGAGGCACGGTGGAAACGATGCTGAAGAAACCACAAACACACAACTGACTCACAGGCAGAAGTAAAAGATCAAAAGACCTTGCCCTTGATTATCCTCATTCGCAGCGCACCATGATATAAAGGATCGTGGCGACTTTGAGTAGAGAACAACGAGAAGCTGTAAAAGATTAACAAGACCCAAAGGACAAAATCCAAGGCCAAAATGATAACTCCAAAAGACAACCTTTGCCAAGGAGAGATTTGATTTGATTGATGGCGAGAAGATTGGTCTGAATGTGTGGAAGGATACATCGACACGAACCTGGTGTGCTTGGTGGAAGATTAAGTCAGACAGGGAGGATACAACTGAGGGGACTCGTGATTAGGCTTAGGTCAGACAAAACAGAAGCATACATCTGTGCGGACCCGATGCTGATGGGGAGAATGCTGTGTTGCTGATTGGCAAATGATGAAGTTCAAAGATGGTCATGATGATCAAGGATAGTCGACAATTGATGTTGCTGAAGTGCGAGGTTGGATAGGACAAGATTTCTGATCAAATGCTGTTGCAGGACTAACAAGGATATGTACAACAAGACAACGACAAGGGATGCCGGACACAAAGGATGGGACCTAAAGACACATATGTACAAATGAGTTTAGGTGGAGACACGACTGACGCTATGGTACAAGACTCAGGATTAGGATGTACAAAGAACCTGAGGATGAAGCTGAAGCTCCAAAGATATGCAGGATGATGCCCCAATTGGGCTGGAAAGCCAAGACAGACTGACAGAAGATGTGTCTTGAAATGACATAGATTTGGGAAGGACATATCCCAACGATGATGATTGGATTGAGATCAAGGCTTGCTACAAGACTAAGGATTTGGATTGGATGGATTGGCTTGATCTTGGATGTTGGATAGCTAGAGGATGTGGAGAGGATTGGAAGATTGCTAGAAGACTGCTATGAATGGTTGGATATGGATGAATGGCATTGGATTGCATGAAAGGTAGCCTATAGCTAGATACCAATGACAAGGGAAGATACTGGGTGATGGGAAGATGGAAGAAATGCTTAGGATGAGGATGATGGAACTGTTAGGAGATTTGGATGGAGGAAGATTTGGATTTGGATGGAGGAACTGCTTAGGACACTTGGATGACAGATTTGCTTGAGGATTGGATAGAGGAATGCTTGGGGAGATTGGATGGCAGATTTGCTTGAGGATTGAAAGATGAATGCTGGAGGAACTGCTGAGGAATCTGGATAGAGGAATGCTCAAGGATTGGATGGTGGATTTTCTTAAGGATTTGGGAGATGGAAGATTTTGCATAAAAGATAGTCTCCAAGGAATATGTCACCAAGGAAAAAGATGCCCCCTGCTTAGGATAGTTCATTTATTCAGAGGCAGTAGAATGGGGTACAATTGGATGGAAGATATGCTGACAAGAGGATGAGGAAAGTAGATGGAAGATAGGATGAATGGATTGGATAGAGGATACGTAGCTGAAAGGTGTGATGGATGCCAAGAAGGTGCCCAAAAGCATGTATACCTGGTAGTCTTTGTTTTGTCATCAAGATCCAAAAAGGAGGATGAAGGAAGCGAGAGACAAATGGGATGGAGGAGATGTTTGGATAAGATGGAAGAAGGGAATGGCCCCCAACTATAGAAAGGAATTGGGGGGAGCCTACGCATGATGCCTGTTTGCCAGGTTTTCACCATGGTACTTGTCCAAGGCGCTTGAATTGCCAAGTTTTCACCATAGGACGAATGTTTTTCTCTTTTCTTTTCTTTTTTTTTTTAACTTTTCTCTTGATTTTTTCCAATTTTTATGGATTTTCTGATTTTTAATTCATTAGTTGAGCTTGAAACAATGATACTTGAACTTGATGTTATGATTTAGTTTTAATGTTTTGAATCTTCGATGTTGAACTTGAAGTATATGATGGTATGATCACGATTCATGATGCTATGAATACAAGTTTATGGTGTTTTTGTTGTTTAAATGTTTTTATGATACTATGTGACATTCTAATTTTAACTCATGCTTCTAGGCTTCATAAATATGTATATATATATAATTTTTACACGTTTTTGTACTATCGAACCCAAACCCCTTTTCAAAATTTTGTCAAACTTGCAAACCGGTTCTTCGTACCCGAACTTAGAACTGAACTCGAACCGGTAACTTAGGTTATTATTCAGCCTGCAAGAAGGATAGCTTGTATAAGCTTATACATAAAATTTCTAAATCGTACTGACTAATTGGATGGCAATGCAAGTGTGAGGTATATTAATAAGATGTTTTTCCACAAAGGATCTACTAGAGAGTATTGAGATAGGTTGGTTGCTAACTTCAAAATCTTATTGAGTACCATTGAGAAAAAGGCTGTAATTGAGAGTAGAAAGTAGAGTGTTCATTGCAAGCTGAACTATTGAAAACAGAGGAGATACAAAAGGATTTGATTAATGAGGTTCTTCTGCAAAAATTGAAAGATATCAAACATAATTTCCGGAAATTTCAGATTAAGAAAGCTCTGGGGGCTTGAGTCAGTGCTAAAGTAAATTGGGTTAAAGATGGAGAAAAAGGTACAAATTATCTCTTTGATATGCTAAGAACCAAGTGTGCATTAGAATATATTGGACCAAACAAGAACAATGACTCTTGGTACCATGACACCGATGATATTAGGAATATATCCTTTGACACTGAACATAAAGTTTTTGGCTGTGTTCAAGAACAGGTATTCCATATTTGTGTAAAAAGATAGTTCCTAAAAAAAATTTTGAAGAGATAGCTGTGGAAAAAAAATTTGAAGAGATGGCTGTGGATCTGGAAGAAAGGATCACCAAAGAGGAAATTTCCAATGCAATTTTGTCATTTCTGAATGGGAAATCACCTGGGGCAGATACGTTGCCGATTGAGTTCTACAAAGCTAATATGGATTGGGTAGTGGATGATCTATTTGAGGTCCATCAAGAAGCTGGTGAAAGAGGATCTCTATGAAAGAACATAAATAGAGGCATTACAAAACTGTTCTCAAAGGATGGGGATAAGACCAACATAAAAAACTGGAGGCCCATCACTTTTTTGAATGTGCCTTACAATTTTTTTGTTAAAATGCTTGCTTTGAGATTGACAGAGATCCTTCCAGTGTATCATCAATGGCAGTCAAACAGGGTTCATCAGAGGTAGATACGTCTACCAATTTGGAATAATTGTATTGAGTCAAAAGAAATAATCAAAATGTTGGGATTTTATTGCTTGATTTTGAAAAAGCATATGATAGAATTGAATAGTCTTTTGTAATGTTTATTCTAAAAGCAATTGGTTTCCCTGAAGGAATTTGCAAGATAGTTAAAATCTTATTTCAAGATGCTGATACTCGGGTAGAAGTCAATGGTTCCCTATCTGATCCTTTCTTTTTAGGTAGATCAATAAGGCAAGGCTGCCTAGTGGCTCCTGCTTTATTTGTCATTGCCTCTGAAGCTCCGTTGTATACCCTAAGAGCTGATCTAATTGTGCCAAATTTTTTTGGTTTTGTGCTCCCTGACAGCTCCTCTTTACTTAATATTCAATTTTTTGATGACACTGGATTGTTTCTAGTGTTGACTGAGAGTAATTTGGATATTCTGGTGGCTAGATTGTGTGTCTTTTGCCAGGCTTCTGCATCCAAAATCTGAGATTCTAAATCTATTTTACTGAGTTGGAAAGATGTTCCTCCTAATTGGTTTCCAAAACTTGGTTGGCAATGGGATGAGCCTGATATGTTTGTTAGATATTTGAGCATACTCTTCTCTCTTAGACCTTGTCCAAAAGATATGTAGGATTGGATGTTTGCTAGAATTGAAAAAGAAATTGAACGGTTGGAATAACAGCTTTCTCTAATTTGCAGGCAGAGTACAAGTTTGTCAGAAAATTCTTGCTTCATACTCTATTTTGTAAGTCTCAGTTTCGTTCTTCACAAGCTACCAAGTTGTTAATGTTCAAAAAGTAATCAGGAAATGCTTATGGTCTGATGGAAAAGGGCATAATAAGAAACATGTTATCAAATGAGAATTGTGTTGCTTTGATAACAAAAGTGTTGGTCTGGGTCTTAAAGATTTGAAAATCCAAGGATTTTGAAACCCGTGATTGGCAAAGAACCATGGAAGGTCCTTTAGAAGAAATATACAAGAGGCAGTGTCTTAAGTTCCTAAACAGTAAAGGAATCTCCATCCTCGCGATATTTTGTTTGGAAGGTTTAATATGAAACCTTCAGGATCTTCTATTTTTGTTAGTATTTGGAAGGCCTAGGAGTTTTGTAGGCAGTTAGTCAATGGTTGTGAGGCAGTTTGTAAAATCAACAATCATATTTTTAGGTTCAGTTCTATATGGTGGAATCTAAGACATAATAGACAACCAACTGCTTTGATCCAAGGGTGTTCTGCTAAGAAATGTGATAGTAAAAGAATCTCATTCTTTAATGATATATCATATTTATAAGCTAAAAAGTTGGTATCAATTGCAGATGGAATTCAACCTTCAAGATTCTAACATGAGGTCTTTTTTTGTTATTAAAAAATATTTGGAATCAATGCAGTTCTCAGTTAAGGTTAAATTCCCTCTATATTTTGAAAACTTTTAATGGAAGGATGGTACCCCCTTAAATACCAAATCACGTAATCTTTATTAATTGTTGTCTCAATACCAAGAGATTTTTGGTCATGTGAATAAGGTCCAGAACCTCAGTTTGGATAAGAAAGAATGGTTTGTGACTGCTGTGAAGATATAGAAAATATTTTCTTTAAATGTCACTGTGCTTCAGTCATCTGGTCCATTTTTATGAGCAATATTTTGTGTTGGGGCTATAGGGACCATAGTTACAAGACTCAGACTTGCCTCAGATTCAGCAAGCATGTATTGCTAGACTCAAACTCAGCGATAAAAATTGGCAAAGACTCGGCAAAGTAAAAAACCCAAGAAATTAAGAGATTTTGAAGGATTAAAAACTTGTTTCATGCACCCTTTATGATATATTATAAACCTTCAATACACAATAACATCATCAAATTGAAGCTGATTTGATCACGTACACAAGTATAAATTGATTACATAAGTATAAACGCAAATTATAGCTAAAGGAAATAACACACTTCGATATATAGATATTGTCAAATCTATAGAAAACTCATGGAATATGATATCCATGGCATCAAAACAAATATTAAACTAAAATTATAAGATTAAGGATCAAAGGATGTTGCATTACTCATCCCAACATCACGACAATTCATGCGCTAGCATCTAAGATGGGCCCTAGAAGATGATGTAGCCGTGATATTTGTGTGTGTCTCAATGATCGGATGCATGTATGCAAGCATCCATCCATGCATGCATCCATACATACATACATGCAGACATCCATCCATGTATGCATCCATACATTCATATATACATGCATACATACACACAATGTACATAAACACATACGTACATACAATGTACTTCACACATGTACATACATACATACACACAAACATACATAAATATAATATACAGCTGTACCCAAATTTACCATACCCAAGAGTAAAATAAATTGCTGTATCAACATACCAAAACCCCGACCCAATACCAGAACTGGCAACTTAGTTTAAATCATATTCAAATGGTGTGTTATTGCTTATCAAATCATTAAATGATGGCTGTAATGGCTAATCCATGATATGATGTGCAAATGTTGCAAAGAAGCTCCACCAATAAAGCCTGCAATAATTCACTAGGCTTGGAGAAAAATGCAACCAGCTATTTCTGTACAGCATGTTTTAAACTCTATTTAGAATACCAGCAATACCAATAAAACAAAATACGATACATGATTAACTACTATGTAGATCCACTACAGAAAAAAATCTATGACAAGAAAAGATCACCACAAAATCTAGACCAACAAGAAAATGGGATTTCGATCATGTAACATGGAATTATGAAGTAGAGATTAATAAGTTCATTTTATTAATATGTTATACTTACTAACTCCAATGGCGCATGCAACATCAAATATATTGAAAATCTTTTACGGGAGTGAAGGTTTATCATTTTAGCCCTAGCTGTTAGCAGTACAAGCTGATTTAAAGTTGCAAGCAAATAAGTGATAGGATACTTATTTACTTTCAAAATGACATGTGTGCATCAAAGTTCCGAGACTCGCAAAGACTTGGCAAGTCCCAAGCCGGGTTACCCTCGGCGAGTTTGAGGGGCCTGGACTCAGACTCAACCAAGTCTTGGGTGAGACTCACTGAGTCTGGGCGAGTTTGGATGCTCAAACTTGGCGAAAACTGATTTTTTTTCTGTTTAAGTCTCAAAATTTTAATGTTTTTTGGGCTTATGAATCCGGAATAAACATAAAATGTAACATTTAACTCCCCATCTTTGCCTTCAAGTTAGTCTCACTCTCTTCAATTCAGTAGAATACATACATGAAATATAACATTTAAGTATAAGAAAGGAAAAACTTTAAGTTATATTTCATGTATATATTGTCCAGATGTTTGAGAGTGGATTCAAATCTCTAGGAGTTACAATGCAAATTCTAGGTTTTAGATCTTATAACTTTTCAGACTTCGTCGAATTTCAGTAATCAGCTAGATCCTATCAGCATTCTCTCGCTCTCTCTATCTGACTTGCCTTATCTCTCTCCCTATCACTCTTCCTCTATCCCCTCTCTCTACCTCTCTTTATCTCGCTCTCTCCTCTTTCCTCCAAGATCTAGACCTCTCTCTCTCACCCTCAAACCCCCACAAGGGGTGCTACCCTCAACCTTGTTTGGTGTTCCCCCAAACCCCCATCAAACTATAAGTCTAAGCAAGTAAAAGGTCAATGATATATCATGATCATAAAAATCTACATAATACATATCCCTTGTTGCAAATCTTTGCATCTTTGTAGTTCAAAAAATAGTATGACTGCTATATCATCCAAGACCTACGTTAGATGCCTTTGTAGGAAGGACTCTTGCTCCTCTAAGCAGCTGAGCCATATTTTTGTAGTTTTTGTTTTGATATTTGTTTGGAACATTTGATGCCATGGATTTCATATTCTATGAGTTTTGTATATATTTGAGAATATTTATATATCGGGTGTGCTATTTCCCGAAGCTACAATTTGTATTTATAGTTTATACTTATGTGACTGATATAAACTTGTGTATGTGATCAAATTAGCTTCTATTTGATGATGCTATTGTGTTTTTAAGGTTTATTTAACAAAGGGTGCATGAAACAAGTTTTAAATCCTTAAAAATCTCTAAATTTCTTGGTCTTTTTTCACTTTGCCGAGTCCCGAGTTGGGTCAGCCTTGCCGAGTCCGTGCCCTAGAACTATGGTGTGCATACAATAATTTCAAGATTAATTTTAGTAATACAGCCATGATTTAAATAATACAATATAATATGATCCTTAGCACATTCAATAGAACAATTTCAGCAAAAAAAACTGTGAATGCACTGCTTGCCCTCTTTCACCCATATATGGTGACTAAAAGCTACGATACTTGTCAAGATTCAAAACTATAAAACACATAAATAATAAGATAAGGTAAAACCTCACCACTGCAACCATAAAGGCTGCTTTCAAATTGCCACAAGCCTCACAACATGCTTTGGTAGTAAGAAATGGGAACCATCTGCAAGATGTTCATAAATATATTTTTTCAGATGAAGATGAATAATTTGTAATTTCAAATATAATTGTCAAAATAGGTAAAGCATTACCTATGCCACTGTCCACTCGCACCAGCTGAGAACCCTAAAATATTTCCAAATGCCAACCATGAAGTATATATAGCATTTGATATGTTCCTCTGCTCTGGACCTGTTTCAGCATTGTAAAGGATCCAAATGTTTACCAGATTCTACATAACTAAAGGGTACGTCCATAAACAGTGTTACATATCTATAAGATGTAAGAAGCTTCAATATGGTATTAAGATGTTAATTCCATCATCTAAAGCCTAGTTATGAACATAAATTCACCTGAAAGATCTGCAAGCAATGCACGTGCTGGACCCTGGAGAAAAAGCCATAATAAATGAGGAAGATGTCACATGTATAAATAAATTGATGTGGCCTGCCAAATCATCTTCTGTTTAAACTAACCCTTACCGTGCTTGCTATCATTAATAGGTTCTAAAAGAGAGATTAATGCAGAAAATTCCAAACAAAAGCTTAAATCGCTAAGAAAACAAAATTAGCTATGTAGGTTTCAATTGAATTTTTAATTTTTTTCCCATTTTCATTAGTTACCAGTTATGTTGCCAGTTTAGTTTGGTTTCAGGTCTGGGTTCAGTTCTACACTGACTTCTTTTCCCAGTACTCGGTAAAGTACAGCTGGCTTCAACTGATTATTAATAGTTCAAATGTAAATTGTCAAACTTTAATGATAAAACAAAATGGTTTATATTAGTGCATCTGCACATCTAAATTCAATAGAAATCATGATATTGCTCTTCATCAAGAGCATCCATGTCATCAGCTGGTTTGTTTGATGGACAACCAGCATCAGTGCCATTCCCGCTAGCTGCACCATGCAAATGATGCTGCGTACCAGCCTCATGCCCCTAATCCTCAATTGAGACTAAGGAAAGCTGTTAGAAAGGGTTCGTTTTCCTTTTCTTTCTTTAAAGCTTTTCTACTAAAACTTTATTTCTCCCTTGGTTCACCTAGGGTGTTGCCCCAACCCTCTGGATTTGGCCTGGACCAGGATCAGAACCCAGTTTGTATGAGTTTAGCTTCAACCAAGGTTCCTCCAGAGCCTGGTAATATAGGTTACCAGTTTAGACCAACCACCAAATGACATGTAAGAAAAATAATGGCATTTTTGGTAAAGAAAGTAAACAACAGATTTCCCAATTTACATGTGTTGTCCAAATTGGACCATCTGCCAACCATACATTACAGTTTGAGGCACAGCTTAAAAAAATGGAAAGTACTTGCATGACTCACATGTACTTGCCAATAATTCCTAATGGTAAGCAATCACAAGGACTAACTCCCTGACAAGTTGTGTGAGAAATCGTGGCAATATATTTTCAAATAATTACAATAAAATTAGAAGAATATGCTGACTCCCATGTACTCCCCAATAGTTCCTGCTGGTGATCAATCGCAAGAGTAACTCACCAAAGAGTTTCTGTGAGAAATCACAGCAGCATATTTTCAAAAACACATGATAAAATCAGAAAAAAATGCCACCAACTTGCACCAAGGGAAAAACTCATCCAACATTGGGTATAAAATGGCGGCACAAATTATTTTATTTCTGACCTTGTAGATTTGGTGGATGGAGCCCTTTTTCACGCAAACCTTCTTCAATCAATTTCCGACAATTTTACACTGCTGCTGGGGTATTTTGGCACGATGTTCTTTGGTTAGGGCAGGCTTTGACTACAACCAGACCTCCATTGCCCATTTTTGTAGGTTGTTGATCATTCCATTTCAAGGCCATTTAACTTGTTCAAAACTTCCACAGGGACTGCCATTTACACATGTATTTAAATTTATAATAGCTGTTTACTAAGAATGTTGCAAAATTTTGTGACTTACAAACTTCCACGGGGACTTCTATTATAAATTTTTAACTTATAAAACTTCAAACCTCCATGAGGACTGCTATTTTAATATAAGTCTTCAAAAGAATAATTTAAATTTTTTTTAAATAAAGTTATAAACTTTCATCAAGAACTGCCATTTACATGTGTATTTTGTCATGCCTTTGTGAAAGTGTGTTGATCATGCCTCTGCAATCTGATTCTAAACCTGTTGAAGAACTTTTGATCATTGCGTACAAAAGAAATTGGATAAACAGGTACACTAATAATCATGCTAAGGCTTTGAATTTTTATGAAGAATTAAACTTTCACGAAACCTTGACATTGCTTATTTGTAAGTATTTGACCTCTTCCTGACCAGCACAGAGCAATCACCCATGTCTATCATTGGAAACACAAGGATGTCATAAAAGGCATTTCCTAACACATCAACTCTGTCATGAAGAGTGAATTTGAACTTCTGGGATATTATAAAAGAAATATTTATGGATGCATGAATTCTATTATATAGACTGTACAGTGAATTTAGATTCCAAATAACTGTACAATGATTTTGCTACATGAAACTTTGAAGTTACCAAAATCAAGAAAACCTGGGGACACATCCCCAGCCCTTTTTGGTGTGTTCCCATTTCCGGGATGTCTTGGGGATGGGGGATGGGTTGGGGATGTCCCCTAGCCATCCCTAAAATATGGAAAATAGTAGGAAACATCCCGGAAACGTGGGGATAGCAACGATTCTTAGAGGGGACGTCCCCTGTCCCCAAGACGGTTGGGGACGTCTGTGACATCCCTTAACAGTCCCAGGGACAGCCAGCCGGCGCCCATTTCCCAACACATAAAAAAAGGTTTCAAATTCTTTTAAGAAAAACAATGTTTATTTCTTTTTGTGGGCCCCCACGTCAGAAATAGTGCATAAGTGTTTGATAAATTTCATACACGCTAAACTACATATGTCGGTTCTAACTACAACAAGTCTAGAAAGAACTGGGATAGGTGTTGCAACAAATCTAGGCAGCAAGCACAACATAATTTCACAAACACCCGGAACTTGTTAATGTATATGAAAGCAATTATAGGTCTGCAACACTGGATTTTTCACTGATATGAGGGCAAGCATGTTTGAATCTCTGAAAAAGCAATTAGAAATCTGCATAGTTACACCACCCTGGGGGACGGGGGGACAAGTTTCCGGGACGGGTGGACAGAGGGGCCTCAATTTGGGGACGGCGGCGGGGGACGTGGGGGTGGGGGTGTATATAGTATATACTATACATGTGGTACTTAAAATGGTAGTTATGAAAAGATGTATAACAATGTAAGACATAAAGATGTAAAAGTATTGTGTTGAAGTATTTGTCCTTTTGTGTTGGATATAAATGTTAGATATTCATATAAGTTATATTTAACATGTATATCCAACACAAAAGGACCAATATCTAACATTTATATCTTTGTTGGTGGCTGTTTTCAAGCCCCTAGGTCCGGCAAATGAGGTTTGAGTGATTTTGGCTTGTTGGGAAGTTATGTCTATTTGGGATTTGGGCAAGAGCTAAGCTAAGTCTTTCATAGAGATGGGGTCGAAACCAAGTGATTTGTGATAAAATGAATTAAACTTAAAAGTTAAAACCTTTTGAGAATCATTTTGCCAGCTTCAATTTGACCTTTGAAAGCCATGATGGATTGTGGGAGGTAAGTGGTAACCCTACTGAAGGCTTGTAAAATCCTGAAATTTGGCTAAGTCTGGAATTTTTCGAAAACCCCCAAAATCTAGAATTTGCATCTTAACTCCTACGAAGCTGGAACCTATCTCAAACATCCTGAAGTATATATATTTTATAATTTATACAAATATAACTTAAAGTATAAGTTAAATAAAAGTTAAATAAATCAAAAAATCAAACTTATACTTAAATGTTATATTTGTATAAATCCTCCCGCCCATGAACAAAAAAAAATTTTAAAACTTGTATTTTTTGGCTTGCCATGATGGGGGACGTCTGGGCGTCTCCTTCAAGGTCGAGGGACGTCCAGACGTCCCCTTGTCCCCGTCTGGGATGCCGAGACGTCCCCGCGTCCCCCACCAAGACGGCGGCAGAACGGCTGCTCCGCCCAACCGTCCCCCCGTCTCGGATGCATCCCCATCTCGGGTGCGTCTGGGTTTTAGGGGGGAGACGCGTCTCCGGGTTACTCTGGAAATCTGAAATACATTTATAATGAACAACAAACTGGTAATAAATTTCACAAACACTCAGAACTTGGTAGTGCATAAAAAAGTGGTTGCACGTCCACAGCATTGGACTCTTCACTGATATTGAGGGTAAACAGGTCTGAGACGTAGCCAAAAGCACTCATAAATATGAACAACAGCTTGGTAATTAGTTTCACAAATATCCAGAGCCTGGCAGTACATAAAGAAGTGCTTGTAAGTGATAATAGTAATAGAATACTATCCAAAAATCCTCCAATCAGAAAGAAACTATAAACTACTTGCAAACAAGTGCTGGAATGATCAATGTCAAGCCTGGAAACTTCTGTGCAAAGAGCAAACTTAATTGCAGGCCTGATTCAACTGTCTACAGGTCAAAATAGCTACAAAATTCATCAAACCCCTTCCCAATAAATCAAAGAACATCTCCCAACATTACCTAGCAGCAACATACACCACCAAACAGCCAATATTGGGAAAGAATTATATTAGATTTCATTACGGATGATTAATGTAGATTATAATTCTATAAATGGTTTATTGTTATAAATTTTGCAATGATAATGGTGACTATTCCTTGTCAACAGATACAGGAGAAGATCCATCCCACGAGCGGGGGAAGAGTATCATCAGAGTGAGGAGATGTGGACACGCTGTGAAGGTCAGAAATACGATCCAAACAAGAACCATAACTGTTTAACCAGTCATCAGATCTAAGAGGGGTGTTGCCTTGGATATGTCTAGATGGTTGCCTTTCTCTTTGGGTAATCAATTTTAAGGAACAACCATGGTGATCTCCTCATTCATTTTCTTTTAGGCTATGCATATATATATATATATATATATATATATATAATGTGTATAGATATAAATAAATGTATACATGTATGTCAATGATCATTAAAACGTATGAATGCTAACCAAACAATCGTGCATAGATCCATGCATATTGTCATATTCTAAGACGACAAGGTGGATGTACCCACGATGATTGAGTAATTAAGTACACAAGATGAAAGTTGGCACTAAGTTACCAAGCACGTATACAATTAGTTATACAAATACACACGAAATAAATGTTTAAACATATGTTATATACATATATATATTATCCTAATATTGTTTCTAGCTCATGTATGACTTGAAGCTATCTTGATAATTGTTTTTATGAATCGACCAAAGGAATATGTTGAACCTTTAGACGATGACTTGCTGAGGTGGCAAGAGTAACTCCGCTTGCCACCACAAGCAAAGAGTTACATAGGAGGCCTTTCAAACCATCCCTTCTTGCAGGCTCGATTCTTGGAGAGCATTCTTTTTGTTTGTCGCGTGAAGCTCCGCATCTTTCTGGCATTGGATACGAGTTCAGCATTGAGAGTTCTTTTCCTAGTTTGATTTCTGGGTGATTTGATTCAATCACCTCAGAAGGGAATGTGTATCCCCCTCTGTTTTCTTTGCAACCAGCTTGGAGAACGATCACTTGATCACAGGTATGAATCTTATTCTTTCTGTTAGCTGTATTTATGACCAGTTGCAATCAGAAATTATCTTTGTAGAATGATCATTCGATCTTTATGCAAATGAAAAACTGGGATTTATTATATTGAACTGCTTGTAGTATGCATCGTGTGCTTTCAGCTGTTGTTTCAATCATCAAATTTTAAAAGGCTTTGTTTCTTGATAAATCTAGTTGATTCATACTCATTTTTTATGCATCTATACGTAGCATGAAATTCAGTGCAATAAAATAGCATACTAGCTTGTTGTGCATTGCATATAATAGCAGAAAAGATAAGCATGAATCAGGAAAGTGAATCTATCATCTCTTATGTGGAAGAGAACAATATACATAGGAAGAGATCCTTAGTTCTAAGTAGAACATGGCATGACTCATACCTTTTGTGGCCTTTTATGCATTTCAATCTAGGTTATACTGATTGGAGCTTAATCTGAAACCGAACTTATCTGATCCAAAGTTTATGAGTCATCATTTAAGTTCCGTCCTTAAAACTTACTTGGCTCATGTGAAATTTATGGGTCTGTAACTTAAGACAGCGAACCACCAACCTAAATACCTATCAGCTTGAATCATCAAGATAGATTATGGTCAACCTAGAGGGTGGGAATACGAAAATATGGCCAATAATATGAGTAACATGGTTTCTTAAGGACGATGAGTCCAAGGGGTTGTAGAAACCTGAATAAGAAGTCGTATTGACTCTTAACGAGTTCAGTGGTGACATTGACAACATGAAGATAAGTGCTTGTACCTTAAAACATTGACCAAAGTGGTACTATGCTACAGGTAGTAACCGTCAATCACTAGAACCAGTAAGGCAATGTCTAGCTAGGAAGATCATGCTAATAGGCGAAGATGTCTATAGGTTGGCTGGCTAAGACAATTGTGGGTTCTACACCAAGTCTCGGATGGCAAAGAAAATTGAGCCCGTATTCACATGCCTTTGGGAAGGGTCAGGCCACTTCCATGTGGAAGTTGTGTGGGTAGCCAATAGGTCACAACTGTAAGATCAAAGGTTGGGTGGCAAAAACCCTTGATGATACTCTTTCACCCCTATGGAGGTCTGAAGCTAAAAGTAAGTACAGAAGAGATTGAACCATCAAATTAAAGGTTCTATGAGTTATGCTTTGGTAGTTAATTCAGTTATTTAAATGTCTTTTCAATTTAAGAATAAAGTATTGTTAGACTCTTTTCATGTGAAAGTTATATGTTACATTCTTTACAGTATCTTCCTCCAATGTTAAGTAACAAAATAAGTTAGTTAATCAAATTTCTTGTGAAGTTAGTTGAAAATTCCTTTTCAAGTAGTTAATGAAATTCATATTCATGTTCATACGAAATGGATATAGTTATTTCCGTTTTGTCTATTTAAAGCATATTTCCTTTTCTCGTAAGAGAAATTTTTATTTCCCATTTTTAGGGAAGATTTAGGTGGTATGTTACAGGACGTGTTAGGTCTCCATTTTGGCAAAACATGGTTGATGCCATTAATATTTGTGGGGCGGGGTTCAAAGCCCCCAATGAAAATGACTTAAAGGGTCCAATTTTAAAGATCCCCAATCTCGATGACCTTGGAATTTACTAGATGTTTCAAAATTTGAATCTTTGACTAACATTTGGTATCTTTGAATGGTCTTGGCTGAATTCTGATTTCTTTGCTTTTTACTTGTTTTTCTAGTTTTTTGGAGTTTTTCGAAAATAAAACAATTGCATAACAAATGGAAAATAAATAGCATTTAAGAAATGTAAATCCTGCTGCAATTCTTATTATTGCTGAATTCTGAAATAGTACATACCCGAATCATTCAGAAATCTGATATATTAGCTTCAAGAAAAGATCAAAACAAACATACAATATTGTCCATCACACGAATAAATGCCAGCTACATGGGAATGCTTGATGTGTGCCCCAAATCTGAAGAAGATGCTGTAAATAATCCATCAAAGCGTCAATGAATGCTAAACCGCCCAGTAATGAGTAAAGGGTTTTCTCTAAACCCCACGTGAGCTGCTGGAATGAAACGCCTGCAAGCAATAAGCTGGCTGCCAAGCTGAAAGTAATTTTCTTCCCCCAATTGCAATGCCAATACCAAATCAATCACTTCCTCTGTCAATCCGAATGCAATGAAATACCAATCCAATCACCAGAGACTTGTTGAGGTTTGCGTCCCAACAGTCCAGACTTGAGGATTTCGTCCCAAGCCACAAATCGCTCTCTAGAGCAATTTCAGAATTCAAGAGTTTCCAAAATGTCAAAAAGGTAATGAGAAAATGAGCTTTCATCTCTTTATAACTTCTCTCAAGGGCAATTCGAACCCTAAAGGAGAAATACACTTAGCACTTTATAATAAAATAATATTTTCCCAATTAAAGGTGTCCATGCTATAGGAAAACAATACTATTAAAAAAGTTATAACTCAAGGCACCAAAAGGTCTCCGGATAGTGAAAATGTTTTATAATAATTCGAGACCTTTCAAACGAGCTATCACACGAAGGCATCCCTGACCAAATGAAGCAATTATTCCCTTATTACTCCAAAATGGCTATTAAAATAGCCTTATTATAAATTATTTAATCACTGACTTGGGAAATATTTAACTATATTAAAATATTTCCCTTTTTGCCTCTGATAGCCCAAACCAACCAAATAAACATGAGTCTGACCATGTCACCTGTTTGTGACTGATGTCGAACGAGATGGGTCAACTGGTAGTCCCATCCCTAAAATCTAGGGATGCTCCTAGAAGTTAGGAAACCAATCCTGTCGCACTGAAACTGACACCAACTGAAGGGTCGTGAATAACCTCACGACTGGCAACTATCACAACCTCCTAAATTTTAGGGATATCCCCTAAAATCTAGGAACTGCTCCAAACTGGTTCCAAACTGCTTGTAAAGCCAAAATCCGGTCACTGTATGCACTGAATGAGTCCCTATCCATCTCTACTAGCCTACGAGACTCCAATGATAGGCCAACTCCTCCGTCTCTTATGACCACTCTAGAAAGGGTACATGACACAATTTTGACGCAAAAGGTGGCTGATGTAAAATCCACAATAGAGGAGCAATGATTGATAGGGAGGAAGAAGGGTTGCTCTACCATGACCTATGGTTGGACTGATAGAAGAAATATCACACTGCTGAATTTTCTTGTTTCTTCCTCAGTTGAGTGTACTTCCCTCAATGCATTGATTTTGTGATTAATAGTATAATTTACGCTTTATTTTTTCTAGGTGGCGCCATGTTTATCAAATCAATTGATGCTTTAGGACATGCAAAAAATACCACATACCTTTGTGAGGCTATAGAAGAGGTCCTAGTTGAGCTGAGCAATAATGCAGCAAATTATGTTGCTGAAGGTAAACTATTGATGGAGAGGCCCCCCAACATTGTCTTGGGCTCTATGTTGTGCTCATTGCCTTAACCTCATAACGGAGGATTCTTTGTCTCTTGAATTTTTATATTTAGTTGTACATCGAATTTATATTCAAATTTAAACTCTGCATTTTACAATACTCCTCATATTTAATTTATTTGTGACATGTGTTAAGTCTCTTTTTTGGCAAAATATGGTTGATGCCACAAATATTTGTAGGGCAGGGTTCAAAGTCCCTAGGGAAGATGACTTAAAGGGCCCAATTTTGACACAAAATGTGGTTGATGTAAAAGCCACAATAGAGTAGCCATCATGACCAATGGTTGGATTGATAGAAGAAATAGGACATTTCTGAATTTCCTTGTTTCTACTTCAAGTGATTGTACTTCCCTCAATGCATTGATTTTGTGATTAATATTTTTAATTTATGCTTTATTAAATCATTGATTTTTTTCTCTTTTAGGTGGTACCTATTGTGAGGTTTTCACACTATCAGCCCATTGCAAATGGGGACCCCCTCTTTTTGCTTAGCAATGGGGGTAGTTGTCCCAAGAGGTCCTAGTTTAGTGGCAATTTTTCAAGTTTGAATCTAAGAGATGAGTTAAAGTTTTGGGCAGCGTGATCCATTTAGGGGCCAAGCCTTGAAGTGTGAAGAGGAGAGCAAAATTCAGTGTTTGGGACTTGGAAGGAGAAAAAATGGGAAGCACCATCAAACATGATGGCCATGAAAGTTGTGATGAGGAACAAATCCAAATGGCAGCAATGTGGAGAGCAAAGAATGAATCTTAGATGAAATTTCTGATATTTAAAGGGTTCAAATCTGATTTAGAGTCAAGGTAAGAATAGATGAATGAAAGAGAAAGTGTGAAATTCAAGGGTTGTGAACAGGTCATGAAAATTGAGATGAGAATGGACAAAATCTGAGTATGAAAAGTGGGGAGAAATATTAGAGTTAAATCTATCTATTTTTGTTTCTCTCTCTTCCGTAGATTTATTTCTATTTCTAATGGTCACTCATCTTCTATGTTTCCATATTCTCTCTCTGTTCAATATGGAAACTTTCTCTTTCTTTTTCCTCTCTTCAAAATGTTTCTATTTCTCTCTTTGTTCGTTATAGAAACATTCTGGTGTATACTTGTATATATAGATCATTTATGATTTTTGTTTAATAACACGTTCATTATTTTACCATAATATGGTATCACAACTATCTTATCAAAAAATAATAATTTCATTATTGAAATTTCCCGAGTTATTTTTCACAATAGGTTTTGAAAATCTTTAATTTCTTCATGAAATTTTCAGACTCGTAAGATTTTCGAAATCCTTTGCCTAAGTGTGTTCAATTTTTTTGCAGACTTCCTTCAAAACCCAACTGGGGTTTTTTGGCATCCATGTTCTGCAATTTTTGCTCGATCGTCGTCGGTTTTTGTAGAGTTTTCTTTTGCAAACTGCGGCCTTTAGTGGTTTCGAGTTTCGACATCTATTCTTCTGTTGTCGACCACATCTCTGGTGCCTTCTGCCATTTTTTTTGCATGAAATATACCCATGTGCGGCTTGTTTTTTAGGAAAAATCCCGATGTGATTTCTCTGTTGTTCAATACTACAGCTCCCATCCTTAACTTAAGCTTATTGTGCTTGTTTTTCTACCTGGAATGAGACTTCTTCTTTACAGACGCCTTTTGTGATCTGCAAACACCATTTTTGACCTTGAATGGGCGTTTGTTCTGCAACTCATTCGCATTCTCTGTTTCTGCAACTCATTCGGCTTCTTCTATGGTCGATTTTAGTTGCTTTCGCGTCATCTAGGGTTTTTATAGTGCCCTCTGTCTTCTACAACCAAGATTTCATCCTTTTTTTTAACAGCCATCTGCAAATTTTTTAAGTTGTTTTTTATGGCTAGGATTTCCTTCGAAACTCTCAAATTCTTTGTTGTTTTGAAAATCTACTTGCAGATTCTTGGTGGGTTTTTGCAAATCTCAACTGGATTGCCTTTTTTTTGGGGGGTGCAACATGTTTTGTGCCTCAATTTTCGAGCCAGCGGATTCAGAATCTGATAGCAGGTTCCTTCTAGGTTTTTTGAGCTCTTTTGGGTGTCTTTAGATTTTTCTGGGTCTTCTATCAATCTACCTTGAAGATCATGCCTTTTCAGATATTCACATTTTTTTTGCATCAAACGTGTCATGGCATCTCTCACCAATCTTCTATTGGAAGGTAGTCAGTGATTCAACAGAAAGCACTACAACACCTGGAAACAAAGAATAATGACGACCTTCGTATACCATTGCCTTGAGGTGCTTGTTTTGGGTACCGAGACTCGTCCTACCAGCTCGAGTCTGCCTTTTATGCGTTTTGAAGTTAGATTGACCATTAACGGAGGGTATTAGAGTTAAATCTATCTATTTTTATTGCTCTATCTTCTGTAGATTTATTCTATTTCTAATGGTCACTCCTCTTCTATGTTTCCATATTCTTTCTCTGTTCAATATGGAAACTTTCTCTTTCTTTTTTCTCTTCAGAATGTTTCTATTTATCTCTCTTTGTTCATTATAGAAACATTCTTGTGTATACTTGTATATATAGATCATTTATGATCTTTGTTTAAATAACCAATTCATTATTTTACCATAATAAGAAAGAGAGTTTTTGTTTAATAACACATTCATTATGTCTTCACATAGGGAGACATAAGGAGGGTGTGAAACCATCAAGCAGCGAATGCAAAGGAATAATAAGAAGATCATGATGCTACAGCACGAAACAAATCTAAAATTGATGTTAATGCCTCAGACACCAAGTTGTACTCACCTTAGGGATGGGATCCCCCTAATGTGGCCTCACTGGTTGATAGCTCCAGTCAAACACAATTACCAATCAAAAAAATATATGTATATAAATAATTTAGTTTATTTATTTTAACTAGTGTTTAATAACTATCTTACTTTATTTTATTTTAATAATACTAATTATTAATTGTATTAGAAAAAAGGGGGTATGACAAACAAATTCATAATGTATTTCATGTCTCCTGTTTAAAAAAGGCATTACTGCATCAAATTATTCCTTCAATTAGAGTTACCCCCACAAAATGGTGAAGGGAAACTAATTTTGATTCATGAGACTATAATCAATTTTAGAGAAAAAAATGGTTGAGGAACAAAACATTCACTATCTAATCCAATAGAAATATTTTCCTAAAGAAGATGCTACATGGGAGGGTGTGGCAAATCTTCAGCATCCTAATTTGCAATTGCTTGAGGACAAGTGATTTTTAGAAGGGTGAACTGTAATGTTCCCTCTTCAAACTTAAACTATGTCCACACAAGATACCAAGTTGTTATTAATAACAGTGACATCCACGACCTGTGGCATGATCAAGTACAGAAATATATGCTAGCACAGCACATGTTTTCTCCAACAAAATGTGATTACCAAACTTAAAAAATAGACCACTTAAGATCAATCACTCCATACCATAGAGGCATTGGCAGTGAAGGACAAAGAATTTAAATAAAATAAAAAGCGCATAGCTGAAGGAGTCGCTTTTCATTGAAAGAGTACTTTTATGAAATAAGAAAGAATTAACGTATTAAAATAATCGCAATAGTTCAAACAGCCACTTCCAAAAAGGGGATAACTAATGCTTATAAGATTAAAGTTTATAAGAGGCATGTGAAGGGTTTTTCTTTTTGGAGGAAAAAGGTATATAAGAGATATCATGCAAAGACAAGGACCATCATTGAGAAAACATATTACTGTCGACATCAACTCCTCATGGAGCTCGGAACTATGGATTAATCAACCTGAGAACAAAACCCTCTAGATTTGGAATTGGAGGACAAAAACAAACAATTCCAATTGATTTCACATAAAGATCACCATTGTGCACATTTGAATAATTGTCAAAAATATCAATTGGAAAAAGTATGGTTTCCTACATATCAATTGTTCTCTTACAAATAAAAATTAAACTTGCCTAGATATTACAATATATCCTCTCCAAGATATTAAAAATTTTAATTGGGATATTCAACCACATACAGAGCTAGTCCTATGCCCAAGGCTCTTGTTTTGGCTAATGATGAAGATACCACAGCTACTCCATCAACTTTGACAATACTGTTGTGAGGTTTCACAACATCGCCCCAATTCTTGGGGACCCCCCGTTTTGAACTTCGATCCCTTGTCTCCCCTCCCGATTTGAACCGATGCCTTAGGCAAGTCTTTGATCCCAGTGAATTGGTGAGCTAATAATTTGTAGTGCGGGGCTTGGTTGGTCTAGATTTTAGTCATTTGATGGAGGATGTTTATGGTTTTCAATAATTTTCGTTGCGTAGTTGAATTTTAATTGCAAATGATATAATTTTAAAATCAATAAGGCTTTGCAATTAGATTTCAAATCGGATTTTCATTTTAAATTGAGAACGAAAATGGATATCATGATTGGATTTCGAAATTGAAAATATGTGCAATGATAAATTATCTTTCGAAAGTAAAATCAAATCTTGGCAAGAAATTTAAAATTTCTTTAACAGCCCTTGTTCATTTTTGATTTAAACTTAGTTTTGAAAATATTTGCCATGATTTTTGTTTTGAATTTAGAAACTTCATTAATTAGGCAAATACTAATTGATTTTGAAACACATTGCAAATATTTGAGGGGCAATTTTCAAATTTATTGGAGCTGTCATGAGAGAAATAAATACAAATCTGAGCCTTTCTTTTAAATTTTAGAAAATTCCTTGCACTCTTTCGCAATTTTCGAAATAATAAGAGGCCATATATTTTATTTTAAAATTTTAGGGGCCTTTGGAATTTAAAATTGAGCCTTATATATTTAATTTGGGCCCAGCCCATACCATTTTCGAAATTTATGGAAGACTTGTTTAAGATTTTCGAAAATTGTTGGTATTTTTGCAAAGTCGGCTCAGATTTGAGGGCATTTTAATTTATTTATTTTACTCTTTGTGGCAGGTCGGCCCTAATAATGAGGGCTGGGCATTGGGTATAAAGGAGAGGCTTCTCCCCTCATTCTCACCATCCAAACATCATTTCTTCTCTGCCCTCAAGGCCAGCGAGTTTTGAAGGGGTATTAGGCAGCGAAATTGCAAAGGGAAGACTTCCGAAAATGCAGTAAAAATCAGGCATTTCCAGAATTTGTCTACGGCCAAACATTTTCGATTTTGGAGGCCAAGTATTCTCAGAATTTTCGGATTTGAAGGGCAGAATTATTTTCGGATTTTAGAGGGCGGATTTGGGACAGTTGGAGGGCAGAATCAAAGCCCTGTGATCACTTGATTAGCAGCGATTTACATTTAGAGCAGTGGCGGCCCTGTTTGGTAGTGGGCCTGGGCAAATTTTAAGGTGTTTTGAGAGTGTTTGTGGGCAGATTTGAGGCCCTGGAATCAGTAATTTTATTGAGGGAAGGAGCAGAGACTGATTGGGGGTGTTTGATGGCCTCTTTCCAGATCCGAATTTTGAGGGCATTATATTGGCAATTTTTCCCAAATCCGAAAATTCAAGATGTTGCAAGATGGCTTAGTCATTTCCAGAATTTTGAGGGCAATTTTATCAAAGCATAAGGTTCAGATTTTTCATTGTTGTGTACAATTCCGGGAGATCAAGAGGAAGTTATCAAGCCAAAGAAAACCGGTGAGTGGCCTATCTTTTCCTCTCTCCTTAATTGCTTTCATTTCATTGGTGCTAGTCTAGGTGTTGAAAACTAATTTCAAGAGTAGAGTTAGGTGTTTGGTTAGTAGGTTGATTACTCGATTGTCTTGATTGGCTTTTTTTCCTCAAGTTCTTGCTTGCATTCCATCATTGCATTTCATTTTAGGGAGAAGATTGGAGTGATAAGTGTAGTCCATCTTAAGGTAACGGCGGGGAGTGATAAGTGTAGTATTCCATCTTATAGGCGAAGTTTGGAGTGATAAGTGTAGTTTCACCTTCATTGTAGAAAAGGCGGGGAGTGATAAGTGTTTAGGATGAATGATGCCAATGCAAGCAAGCGACCCAAAGGAATTAATGCTGAAATAGGAGACAAGGAAGTCATGATACCCAATTCCAACTTCCGCTCAAAATTGAAATACGTTGGAGACACCAACATTGGTACCTTTGATATGATTCAATTAAGAGAGAGGTTGAGAGACAGCTAGTCCCCTGTAGCAAAGAAGATCAAACAGTATGAATTTGTGCAAGGAAGTGTTCAGTCTACCCCAGCAGCAGACATGATACGACAGAATTGGTTACATCAAGTCATCAAGGCTCACAAAGTCAGATTGCAAATCAGAGTGCAGCGCCTTCATTGTGCTTCTCAGTCAAATTCCGGGCTCTACTAAAGGTACACAGTTTGATCCTTGGATGTTTTGTTTTATTGAAGAGATTGAGAATGGTAAAGGAAAATTGATTGGATTAGGATCATTAGCATGAATTTAGAGTTGCAACTTAGATAGTACAAAATCGGGGGCAAATCTACATGGGGTCCTACTTCAATTTGAATGCAAAACTATTAGTGATGCTTTGCCAGTCGAACCAAATCTAATCTTGGGGAGATGCATTGCACCACTATGGTTGAGGCAAGTACTTAAGCCAAAAGGGCAAGGTTGTGGCAGTTCGAACAGTTGAAGGCAGTCAAGGGTTAACCAAGGAGGAAAGCATTGATGAAAGCAGTTGACGAACTCAGTTATGGGTGGATTGTGGAACAATCAAGGAGATATGGTGAGGGCAGGTGCCCCAAAACCCAAGGTTATTGAAACAAAGATGCATGCATGCAGATCAAATCCAAATAGGAAAGTTAAAAATGACAAAGTATTGAAGTAAGGAGGAAAGTGATTGAAAGGTTGAGGGAGGTCAAGTTTGATTTCAAGGCGGTGGCTAAGAGCAAGGCTCTTAAATTCACAAGGTTCACATCCAGGCAAGCCACCAAGGTCAAGGCAAGATTACTCCAAGTGCATGGAGACCTCACCCTTTCGAGGTCAAGACATCAAGTACAAGCAAGTTCAAGTGGTGGTGAGAAAATTTCTAAGGACAAGCTCAAGCATCCAAGGCTTCATCTCATCTCAAGGATTAATGAACTTTATAAGACAAGGTTGATGAGGTGGCAATTTCATGTGCATGCAATCAAATCATGCCAAGTGTCCTATGTTCTCATTGGTTGACAAATTATTGTAATTTTCTCATTGGACCACAAAGTTGGTGCCCTCATGTAATTGGTTGAAAGATGGTAACCCTAATTAGGGTTTGTAAGGTTTAATCTTGGCCCTTGATTTTCCCTCTTTATCTTGGCCACTCATTGTAATTTTGAGCCTCTATATAAGGCCATTTTTTCTCATTTGTAAAAGAGAGTTATGTTGAAGAATTGTTGCCAAAATACTATCAAAATTGTTCTCTATTCATTGTTGTGGTTTGCATGGTGGATATACATGATCATTTTGGTGTATTGCATGTTTCTTCTCATCTCTCAAATTAAAGTAGGATTTCATTTCATGTTAGTAGAATAGAAGTAAATGGTTAGTTGCAATGGTGATATTGGTGAATGTTTGATGAGGATCTATATACTAGGCCACTAGCATCCTAGCGGCTTGTTAGGAAGCCTTGTGTGGTAATCTAGTCCAATTGCTCCCAAGTTCTACTTGCATTTCATCTTTCGGCTTGTACTTCAAGTTGAGTTGGAAGATAGGTGTTAATGTGAAAATCCTAAGAATATCCCTTAGAATCATTGCACCGATGGAAGTAGCGTCGCTGGCAAGCTTTCATTTGGTTTGATCCCCGTCCATTTGCCAATCTTTCCATTCCATAGAAGTAGTAGTAGAAGTAATCAGTAGCTCAGTAGTTGAAGTTGAGAAGTTGAAGTTCGAAAGTTTGAAGAGCAAAGCTAGAAGTGATATAAATTAGTTTGATGAAAGAAGTTGGAAATGATATAAAAGAAGAAAGTTATCTCATCATAATCATAGCAAGAGTTTAACATCTCTGAATGAACAACGTAAGCCCGCCGAAGTGATTACCAGCAAATCACATTTATATAACTGAGTTAGTATCCACAGGTGTAAGGAACCTTGGAGTATTCTTATATACTTTTCAAGAGAGGGTTGAGTGTTTGGTACGCTGTATCAAGTGTTCAATTGCTATATGTTATGTAGTGGTACAAAACTCATATCAACAAATACCCATGTCACATATAATGGTGGCAAACTTTTATGAGATTTAATCATAGAATACATTTATTATTTTTAATTTTTATGTTATTTTTGGTCTATGAAGTGTAATGAACTTTAGTTTTGATATATATATATATATATATATATATATGGGAAGGAATGGTTCATAAATTCAGTAATACACATGTTTTTAAAGCATAATAATGTATTTTTAATGTTCAACAAATTTCCCAAGTTATTGTCAATTTTTTCCCCAAGGCTTTGCAGAGTCCCAAGATCTTGAAAAATCTGGGTCACAAGAGCAATTGCCAAGTCCAAGTTTATTAACTATAGTTTGAGGCATGCACCTAAAAATATTTTTGCCACTAAGATTAAATGAAAATGTTCTAATTAGCCAAAAATGGATTGGAGCTAAACAAGACAAAATTGTTGGAAAGAAAACTGGTTTACAAACTTCTGAGGTTTAACAACTGGAACAAATGTACATTAACAAAGAAACCTCAAGACCACAATCTGTGCATGATTTAACAAGCAATATTCTGAGCCATCCATTGAAAAATTGTGCCATAATGACAAAGCTTACTCCAACTGTATTGTTTGCAAGGTCCAGCATCCAAAATCCTATTACAAATACAACAGCAGCCCGAGGTCGCGTGCCTTTATAAGTACTGCATTCAGATAGGGAATTGAGGTCAGGATGCTGTCTACAGAGCATTATGTTCATAATTCAATAAAAGGTTATCAATATCTATGGGTCACCAAAAGAGGTAGATAGCATGTTCGAAAGTAAAATGTTTACAAATAAAAGACATAACAATTATGTGTAAAAACAACATACACACATTCAGCAAACAATGCTTACTTGCAACTCTCATGTGTATCCCCTAAAAGGTATCCAATATCTGCAGAAAATCCTATAATGGTCACCTGATTGAAAAGTTAAATAATACTTGATCAAAGGTACAGATTATTAACTCGTGAAAACAATGGAAAATGCACAGATATTGTGACAAACAAAAGTAAAGAGTACACTTTTATAAAGAATAAGTTATTATATATGCTCACTGCAAAGCAAATCATGAGAGCCCCAGTAAAAATGAAGGGGCGTCTTCTTCCATATATGGATTGGCACTTATCGCTCCAGACACCAACAATGGGTTGCACCTAAAAATAAAAGCCAAACAAATCATAAGATGTTTTTATTCACAGATTATGAATGACAGAAATAATAGCACACTTGCAGTATTCTTAGACTCTAATATTTAGTTATCAAATAAAGAAAAAGACTGTACCATCAACCCAAAACTACACAAACAAATAAATTTAAAACCACAACTGCAATTAAACATGTTCAGCCTAGCCATTTTCACTCAAACCATGATTCATGAAATTGCTATTAAACTGTATGCATTAAAACATGTTCGAATAAAATTAGCCATCTGACCTGTTTTCATTATAAGTTTATAATGTGAAATTCTATTTTCCTCAGACATTTTGGTTTACAATAGATATACCAAAAACTTAAAAACTGATCACTGGTTTTCTGTAGGAAGATTTTTGATATTTTATATAAACCAACCAGATGCAACCTGCTGGGAAGCTCTACAAATACATGTTAATACAATAATCAAAGCAAAAAAAATGCACAAGAAAACCATATAAATGCCATCAACAGATTCTGTTTTAACCCACAAGAAAGCTAACAGATAACAACTGTGACCCATGCTTTCAAGCACTCTTATGATAAAATGACTGCCACAAACAGAATTCATGAATAGACAATATGATTAGATGAGAAGTAATTTTAGTTTCCGAATTATTGTTTATGTAGTTATATACTAAATACAGAGGAATAGGAGCTGAAATTACTTACCACAAGCCCTGTAATTGGACCACAAAGCCATATAAATGAAGAGAATTGATGTCCTATTCCAAGTGTCTGCATGCAAGGAATGTAAACCATTACATATAGGAATTTACCAGAAACAACTATGCAATAGCGCCCATAGTTTCCATGCTTAGTATTCAGTAAAGGAAATTAAATTGAATTAGAAAGAAATACTTCATTAAGAATTTCAGATTTTGGATTTAATACTCGCTGTCAGAAGAAAAAGACCCCTCTATGTAGATTCTTATGAATCTCAACCTATGTAGTCAATCTGCATGACCTTGCAAGATTACAAAATTCTTCTCTCTATGCTGTAGGTTGTAAAACCATAAAAGAAATATTGGTTATTCTCAATATATGTAATTTCAACATACTTGGCGATTAACAAAAACTCTCAGAAAACTGTAAATGAAGAAAAGAATCAGAAAATTTGCCAGAAATTGCCCTTAAAATTTGGTCTTTCACTAGATCTTCCCAGCACGTTACCTTCTGGTTTTCATTGTGTTGTATATCCTGTCATCAGTTATCTCATGTTTGGCAGTTTAACCCCATGATACAAAAACACTTACTAGCACAGAAAGTAGTTTTCACCTTGGAAAAAATTAAAACCCACTAAAACCTGAAGCGTATGTAGGGTGGCTTCTTTCACAGCACTCTAATTCTCATAACAGGCTACCTGAAAGGCTGAAACACATACTATAATGAAAACTAACATGTTCCAAATATATGAATCATGACTGAACAACTGAAACTACAACATATCTGACATCCACATTAGGGAATGCACAATAAATTCAAAGAGAAAAGTAAGAGCTTAGATTGTATAGTTGCCAGCTCAAGTTAAAGTGGATGTACTCGATTGCCCATGGACCATAATCCATCCAACCATATACAATCACATTGTTGAATTCCTACAAATCAATAGTGGAAATGGAAAAACAAATGAAAATCAAAGATACACAAAAGCCCATTGATTGCTCTAAAGTGCTTGCTTGTAATTTAAAGTAGGTACACTTGATTGTTCAACGGTCAACCATTCTCCATCATAGATGAAAAACTCGCAGAGTACTCGACATGTTTTTTTGCTCTGCAAGTTTTTCAGCTAAAAACTTGCCATTAAAACTTGCCAAGTTGTTCAGCAAGTCCAAGGGAAAAACTTGACTGCAGTAAAATTGAAGTCCCGCAGCCAGAAAAAGTTCATTTACATTTCATTTTTCTTGCTCTCAGTTGCTCCTCCGGTGAAAAAAAAACCCTCCCAACCTTCTTCGGGTCCATTTGCAGCAATTTTGCACTAAGGAGTGAAGATTTGAAGTGGATTTTGACTGGATTCAAAAGCAAATTGGATTTCCACATAGGATTTCTGAATTTTTTTCTCTTTATAAAGACATTTTACCCCTTTTTGCCGCATCTAGGTTTAAAAAAAATCATCACTAGATTACCTAAGTACTCTAAACAGATTTAGATTATAAAGAACAAGATTTATCACTATTTTTTTGATAAATTTTTCTGATTTTTTCATTGTTCTCACATTATTTTCAAATCCTACCTAATTTTTTTTATTTGAATCCTTTTATTTTAAGAAAATGCTTAGACTCTTAGATTAGATTAAATGTTAACTGATTTCAACTAATCTATATTGATTTAAAATTTTAAACTAATTTAATTTGTTTGTTATTTTTTACTTAAAATATTAACAATTTGTGTTTTCTTTTTGTATGTGTAGGTTACTTTATGGACAATAGAGAAGGTTCTACATCCAGTTTAGATTCAGGCTTTGCCCCATTGGTGTCAACGCCAACCACCATCTATAGGCACTCATTCTCGAGGAGCTAGAGACCCTGCTTGGAAGGATGCCTATTAAGGACCAGAACTTGAGTCAATTTTTTGCATTAAATGTGAAAAAGTAAAACATAGAGGCATAAACCACCTCAAATACCACCCTGCACGCATCTGTTATCATGATGCCAAGGGTTGTGATGGGACCACTAAGGAAATAAAAAAAGAAACAAAGGCCATACTTGCAGTTGCGAAAGAGAAAAAATTACAAAGTGACAGGGCAAGGCAAGCCATGGCAGCAACCATAGCTGCTGCTCAAGGTGATCTAGTCAACCTTGAATTAGATGAAGATGCACTTCAAAGCATAGTGGGCTCTCTCTGTCGCCCACGTATCCAAACACATCCACCACCACCATGGACACCACTTCATCTACTTCTAGTAGAGCACCAACATCACGCTTTTGCATTATTATTTTGTGCCCAAAACAAGCACAACCATAATTGGAGGCAACTGGGTGTAACAGGGAGGTGAATGAATATACAGACATTGCATGTGCTGATTTTCGGTAATTTAATTACATCTCTTTCAATGTGACAAAAGATCCTTATTGGAAAAATTTGATTACTGTTGATCTGTGTTTTGTGACCACTCCAACATGCAGAATAAAATACCAAGTATCTTATTCTCTCTTGAACCGAAATCGTACATGCTAAACAATTTAGCAATCTATGATCAACTAAGACAATGTCAAGGTTTACAATGCCTACTAGTGACTTTATGTTGGATATAACTAAGTTTATATGATGTGATATTGCTAGTAATCATGAGGGGACTATTGTAAATGTTCTTGGACTTAAATCAATTATTTTCCCTCAAAGTGGTTGGAACTTGAATGCTTGAAATAGCTTGAAGTTCAAAGAAAGATAAAAAAAGGAAAAGGTTTAGAAAGTCTAATCTAACACCAAAGAATGGTGATATCAATGGATGGTGCTTAGATGAGTAAATTCCTTAACCAAGTTTTGCTTTGCCAAATGAAACAACTACACAAAGATAATGCAATCTCCAAAGGTAACTAAGGATTTTCATATTGTAATCATTCATCCAAATACCCAATACTAAATACTAGCGCAATTTAAATGAACATCCACAATCGAACTTAATGCTTAAATTGAGTTTAGACTAACCATGCACTCTGGTTTGCAATAAACAAACAACAAATGGTATGAACACGGAATTCATCATGCATCTTCACATTTCTCCATTTCAATCAGTGAACTTTAACTAAAACTTGGATAAGTAGAAACCGTGAAACATGTTGAAACAACACAAAAAAGTTCACCATATCTTCAATGAAAGTCACATATTGAGTTTGGACATAGTCTTGGCAACAATCTATAATCTCCTCCTACTGCTACTTTTACTTGCTTGCTCCTAATACTAATGACTAATCGACTTACTCCTTACAAATGAGAAGGCCAAGCCTTTTGTAGACCTCTCAATTACAATGAAGGACCAAGATTGATTTGAAATTAGCTTAAAAACACCTCAATGACCTTGTCTTTGTGCAATACAATCTTCACTTGTGCATTAAAAAGGAAGAGGAAATACCAAGTGATCCAATTGATTTGGATGAGATAGATCTTTATAGTGATAAGACAGCACAAAAGCAACCTCACTGTTTACCGAGGACAAGAACCATAATTTGGAGAGACAAGCTATGGAGGAGGGCCAAGGGGTGGGTTGGGATTGTCATTGGATGACATTGAGGAGGATAAGGAGGATGAGGAATCATTGCCAGTGCCACGAGCATCTAAATCTAGGATGGTGGCCAACCACAACTCAGTGAGGTGGAGGAGCCACAACGGGCTCCTAGGAATGGACCCTCTAGTTCCACCTCTCCCCTAGTTTTCACTAGAATTGGCAAGAGGAAGATGTAAAAATGCTTTGATGTAGTATTTACTTTTAGTTTGACAAAAACAATTTGTTATTTTTATTTTGTTCCAGACTATCAGTGATCAGCATTCCACTTGAAGATGTCATTTATGTTTACCCTCGTGGGGTAACAGAGATTGATTGCATACAGACAAATAAGTATTCAGCATAGAATATAAAAGAGCATTGCATTCATATATTCACAAGAGTTCGTAATCACATTATCCCGTGTCCTCATCAAAGGAACGAATACATATATATAACATCCGAAGGGATGCGAGGCGAACCATCGCACCTGTGTAACTCCCTCAGACGGACCAACCGTCTAACTACCCAACTTTCCCGACAACATCATCCCCCCCCCCAAAAAGAAAGTCGTCTCGGAACGACATCATACAAAATGTCTGGGACGGTAACAACACTGAGGGAATGATACAAAATCAATAACTAAACAGAAGAAGTAGGGGGAAGAGGGGGCGCGTCCTTGAAGAGGCTGGGTGACCCGCAGTAGAAGAGGCCGGCTGCAGTCTCTCGTAACTCAATTTGCATGCAAATCAGTCAAATGTAACTAGATTCAGCTTGTTTCTTTAATGTACTCATTTATTGACTCATTGGATGCATCTCCTCATTGAATTTTGCTAAAAAAATGCATTTCTAATGAAATTTAAGCAATTTTTTTAGCTGCTGAGTTTTGCCGAATCGCATTTTTGGGGCTTACTGAGTCTGAGATTTCCAACTATGCTCCATCCAACATGGAAAAAATCTTTTGACACATATCAACCCATACTAAGACAAAGATAAAGATAATGGACCATCAAAGAATCTAAAAGGTGTGATACTAAAACCATGCAGCAAAAATCTTTTGGCAAAAAAATCAGCAAACCAAATTCTCAAAAAATCACAGATTTCTCAAAAAACATGGAGAAACACAGTAAAGAATAGAGAGAAATACTTCCCAATTTTAGATTTAAAGCATTTTAGTAGCATACAGATATAAACAGAAAATAAAAATAAGAGTTTATCTACAGGAAAACCCAATTCAGAATCCTAATCAGGAAACATATCAGACCCAAATCTGGGCTGTTGGGAAAACAAACTAATAATACAGATTTTCTGTCGAAAAATCTCTGTTTCAACAAGGAAAATGGAGCAAAATGCATCTATTTGTTGAAACTTGAGATGTAGCAATGTAACATGATTTTAGGCCCCCATTCGCTTCATAGTCCATCAGCTATGTCACAAGGTTCAAGCTTGTGTTCAAGTTCAAATTAAATAATACTTCAAACAAGTTTGTCAACACATAAAGTACCAAAGAAAATTATGATTAAATTTGAATAATATAAATCTACATTTTTTATTTTAATACATTAAAACTGTAGTATACATATCTTATATACATGTCTAATTACTGCCAAGAAATATCAGTTTTAAGCTGGTTTATTTACTCGAGAGCTATTTTCTGTGTTCCATGGGTACTCGTACCCATACCCCTGGGACGCATACCAAGTACTGGTACACCCCTGGGATGCATACCAGGTACTGGGTACTCAGTGGGGTACTCAGTGGAGAGCATCATAGCTAAGGACCTAGATTAAGATTTCTGATTTTTGTTTCAGTTTTTTAATTGCGTACCAGCTTGCTGATTATCAAGCTTATTTCAATACGTAATCACTAATCAGTTTGAAACTTTGATACAATGATGGTACGACATTTCAATTTGTGTACTTAATCTTCAAAGTTAATTTTTGACAGTAAACTTTATCACTTTCCTTTTTCTGAAAACTCAGTCATTAAATTTTGAGATTTTCTATAAAATATTAAATTATATATAAAAAATTGACATACCCAAAGTACCACCATCTTCTATTTTGAAAAAATAGTTGTACCCGTACCCATCTCTGAAGTACCTAAGTACCCCCGTCTCCGCACAACCTTGGCTATTTTACTTCCTAAAGAGTTATTTTATTTTGTTAAAGAGTTATTTTATAGGTTTTTTATTTACTTCAAAGTTTTATTATAGTTTTAGTTTTTTTTTTTCCAAATATATGTTGGTTGTGTTTTAGATTTTATGTGCATGATCTCTTTGGAATTATCTTATTGACTTAAAAGTTATTTTATTTACTTCAGTCATTTTATTGTTATAGTTTTTTTAGTAAATGTTGGCTCTAAATAGCTTTTTTAACATCGTCACAACATGATGCCATTATATAATGCCTCTCAATATTGTGAAAAAATATTCAGATTTTTTATCAATAATGCTAAACAAAAAAAAATCAAGATATGATTAAATCACGTTGTCAATTTATAAAAACTCCTCCACTCACTAAAGCTTAAAATACATTCAAAACAATATCATTCAAGCAATTAAATTTAAATTAGATTTTATTTTTAAATTTTATATTACACAAAAAAACTTAAAACATTATAATTCAGTTATAGACACAACATTTGCACAGTTCATAAGATTTGCAAAATATATTTCTAGATTTGACTATGTAAACTTTAATATACCAAGTTGACAACATAAATCACTCAAACAAACTTAACTCGGACGAAATATATAAAATTAACACTATCATTAAATCTAATAAATTTAACACCGTCATTCAATCTAATAAACTTAAGTTAGACGAAAAACAAGCTTCCAAAAAATATACACAAGATGCCCATAATTACCAAGGGCCCACAAAAGCATATTCACTCTGCTACCCATCACCATCCCACTATAGACCATTGGACCACCTCTCATCTTGGCCAATGTTACCAATAAAACTCAAAAACCCTACAAATAAACTAATTTTTAAAAAACTTTTAAAAAAACATAATACCTCGCTATTTGAATAATAGAGAAATTCAAAACAAATTTGAAGGGCTTTTCTTTAAGTTTTCCAAGTATTTTCATCAAGTTCTACTAGTCTTTGAAAGCTGATTTTGCAAAAGGAAAAAAAATCACTAAAACATACAATTCACCATTTTTACAACTAATGGCAATCTTTTTGCAATTTCTGCAATTATGACAAAAACCATTAATTAAAGGGCTTAAATACTCATGAACTACATTCACCTGGCCATTGACAATCTAACAACAACAAATGTCAGCCCTAAAACACTCTTCCAAAATGACACTCACAATTGCCTCACAAAAGCTTATAAGTGAATATAGAGCAAGAGCTTCTTACATTTCCAACCCATCTTAATATAATACCCTTATGATTTACTGGTTGTTTCAACTCACTATGCCACTTAATTATTATATATAAATGTCAGAAGCTCCCACAAAGGAAAAAATTCACCTAATCAATGTGCCTACAACAATTGTAAAGGATCTATTTATATAAAATTCTTCTAAAAGGGAGCTAATGATTCCTATCACAAAAGTGTGCCTATAAGACTGGTAGATATATTTCTTATACAGGATATTGTCACAAATAGGATGGATGACATTGTTTCCATCTTTTGATGTACATGACCTCTTCTTAGAATCGTAAACATTTCAATGTATATTTCTAGCATGTAGCCATTTTTGGCTGGTGAAAGAAACTCTTGTCGTTTTAGGGATGAATTCAATGCTTGCACAATTTACTCTTCTAGGTGGCCCATTGTCTTTATTTATACTAAGTGGATACAACCAATATGGTCGAACGTCAAAGCTTATTGATTCAAGGGCATTACAATAAACAAAAAAGTCATCATGTAATTGCAAAATCTATTGCCCATAACCTAAGTAGACATTTTTCTCAATAAAAAATTTGGGAAATGTATCCCTGTGAAAATCTTCATCCTCAAATCATGTAATTCTTTGTAGCTATTGCATAATATAGATAGGTTAAAAAAACATCTTATCAACTAGATGTATAATAAGAAATTTGATGCAGCAAAAAGAGTACTACTTTGTGCTAACAAATCTTTATATTATCGCAAATAAAGCAAAATATCACTATTCATGCACAAAAATAAGAGATTTACAAGATAGAAATGAAGAATACATTTCAAACTGAAATTACACTTAGTTAAAATTAAAACTATGGAAAGAATGAAGAAAATGGCCACCTACAGAAAATATTGGAATGTTTTCGTTACTGTAGGTTTTTATTTTGCTTATGTTAGGGGGTATTTTTTTCCTACACATTATTTAAGCTTGCTTAGATTATTAGGAGTGATTATTATGAGGACATGTGGTCAAATACTTCAGCTACATGTGTCACTCTCTCCAAAACATGGGTAGTCAAGTTATACACACTGTTTCGGTTTGTTGTGCCACTCTCATAAACACTATTTTGTCTTTACCTGAATAGGTTATGGGGTAGTTGGGTTTCTCACCGTCTTTTGGCTTTATGTGCCACCTTTCATAACTCATATGCTGTCTTTCATTTAAGGAGGTTATGCCACATATTTTGGCATTTACCAACTACGTAAAACCTCCCACTTTTTATGAGAAGTAGGAGTTAATGCACCTCTTGGATGTATATGCCCTTATTTTGCTATATATACAACACTATCCTCTCACCTTCACTAGTTCAGTGATAGCTTGATGAGAGTGTCGAAAGTATTCTCAAATTCTTTTGTGTTGTCTCTATTTTCTCTCATTTCCTGTTTGTTTTCCATTCTGCTCTTTTGATCTTCAATTATTTGTCGAGTGGAGTTGCATGTGATCTATGAACGACATAAAATCATAGTTCAGTTCTTGCTTCTCACAGAATTTGAAAAGGTATCAAATTTGTGTTGTCTAATATAGCTCATTGTATTTTTTTATTTTTTTGAGAGATTTGAAACTAATAGATAGCTAAAATTTCTCCTGCATCCTTGTATGACCTAGAGAATCATAACAGTTTAAACGATAAATATGTTGGCATTAAGGGATGGTAACTGGTAAGCTTGCTACTAGTACATGGCAATTAGGTATTGTCATTGATTGGCAAAAGACGAAAGAGGTGCTGACATCTCAATCTACGGACACCAGTGTTGGATCTGTGAAGCGAAACCGTTATCAGTTAGCTGACAACATTCTGTGTGTAGAGAGACTGGTTTGGCAACCGGTACCCAGTAACAGAGACTGAGGAAAGGATGCAACCGATATAGACACAAGAAGGAAAGGGCAACAGAGACCGAGGAAAGGATGCAACCGGTATAGACAGAGGAAGGAAAGGTGACAAGTCAAAGCTCTTACCTGTGCACAACTTAAGGATCTTTACCGATCAAGTAAAGATTTCGTCATGATAAGATGAACCGAGGAAGTCATAGTCAACTATCTGTTATCTAACTCTTTGACCGGGATTTACTGCACTAAATCCGGTAGACTTTGAGTTATCAAGACGATCAGTACAAGGCGCGATTGAAGGTTTCAATGCCGAAGTTTGTGGCATTAAATCACAGAGATATCTCTTGTGAAGGAAAGCTTTTGACACGCATCTATCGCTTTCTTTCATAAAGCAGATAAAGCGTAGCATGCATCGGATGTTTTCCTCAGTGAACTAATACTCCACTGGGTGATGGATCCGAAGGTGATCTGTAAACAGGTCGTGCATAAGAAAAGCAATTTGGGCAAAGAGTCTATATATTCTTCTGCCTAACAAGAATATAGTTTGCCCTCATTCTGCCAAAGTAAAGAGTGAACCTGTACGCTGAAGAAGCTAAGGTGAAGAGAAAGGAGAAGAGTGAAGAGTGTGCAGAGAAGCACAACAAGAAAGGAGAACATACCAGCAATGACCAGTGATGTTTCTCAATTGAGTATAACAGAGATCTTATCAGGCTAAGCAAAGTCATTTCTAAAAGGTCAAGTACTCTATTGTTCTCTAACAATTACAATAGCTAAATCTCAGTATTTTGGGTGGACATTAACAGGTCCCTTGTACTAAATCCCTTAACCGGGTGACATTTATTTAGGTGTTCTAAGTCCTCTAACCAAGCAGGCACTAACAGGCCTTATTGTATCAAATCCCTTAACCAGGTTGCATCTAACAGTGCATTGTAATCCTTTAACAAGGAAGGCTCCTAACAGGGCGCACTTCAGAAGAGTGCAGATTTGTGAGGTTTCCTCACATCGTGGTTTTCACCCAATTTGAGTTTCCACGTGATAAATCTAGTGTTGCTTTTTGGTTGATTGTTTGATGTCATTCTTATGCTAAAATTTGTTTTACTTACAGTTGTAGTATACTACATCAGATTTGTTTTAAAGTTTTATAGGTGCTGATTCACCCCTCCCCTCTCAGCACCGGTTGGGACTGTCAATTCGTATCAAAGCCTTGTTCCTTTTCTTTACTGCTTAACAGCAAAAAGAAAAAGTCAAGATGATGAGAAAGGAAGGACCAAAGTTCTCCAAGGAAAACTTTACTCTGTGGTGCAGCAAAATGAAGTTGTACATGAAGACCACCGGAGATCAATATTGGACTCATGTAACCACTTATTACACTAAACCCAATGGTACCCTAACTCCTGATGAATTGAAGATTAAGACAGAACATACAGCTGCCATGGATATGATAGCTAGCACGCTACCCGACTACGTCTATGCAGAGATTGAAAATCTAGATACTGCTCACAAGATGTGGGCCAAGCTGCAATTAGTATATGGTGGTGACCCACATGTACAAAGAGCTAAGGTTGAAAGCTTATGATGACATGAGGATGAATGAAGGAGAAGACATTGAGCAATACAGCAACAGAATCAAAGAAGTGATTAACTCCATCAAAAGCGCTAGAGGAAAACTAAGTGAGGAGGTGGTAAGCAAAATACTGAGAACGCTCAGGCCTCAGTATGCCATCAAGATCTCAGCCATTCAGGAGCTCAGATCAGTGACCACAGATCAAGTCACTCTAGATTCTCTAATAAGTAAGTTGACTACATTTGAATTGAGCAATTTTGATAATAGCTTACCCATGCAGGAAGCTACTTTTAAGTCTTCTATAAATACCTCTTCCACCAAGAAAGGAAGAGAAACCGGTAATAGCTCTACCGGTAAGATTGGAAGTCTTGTTGAGAATCTACTCTCAGAAGAGATGGAGCAAGATGAGTTTGAAGCACTCATGGATAGCAGATTTCCTAGAGGAAAAGGGAAATACAAAAGAAAGCTTCCACTGAAATGTTTCTCTTGTAATAAGATAGGACATATTGCTGCAAAATGTCCAGACAATGATAACAAAGACAAGAGCAACCAATTCAAAAATAAAGCAAAGGAGTGCTACCTTGCAGAAGGAGTCACAGACAATGAATCTAAAGACTCTGAAGATCCAAAAATTGCATTTGTTGCAATAACAGAAGAAAGCCCAATGATAAGTGAAATGGCACTTATATCAAGATCTCATCAGCATGATGACTGGATCATTGACAACGGATGCACTCACCACATGACTGGTGATAAGAACAAGTTCATCAGCTTAAAGCTCAATGATGGTGGATCGGTAACCTTTGGTAACAATGCCCCCTGTGCTATCAAAGGAAAAGGTTCTATTGCACTAAGCAATAATGTTGTATGTGAAGATGTGTACTGGGTAGGACTCAAGTACAACTTAATGAGCGTTGCTCAACTAAACAACAAGGGATTCCTGTTAGAATTCGGGCAAGGTTCTTGTGTTGTCAAGAACCAATCAAGAGCTCATGTTGCTACCGGTAGACAGAGTAAAGGGAATCTGTTCTACCTAGACTCAATGGATGGAGCCTGCCTCATAGCATCAGTCAAAGGAGAAACAAACAAGATCTGTCTTGTAACCAAAGAAGACAATAGCTGGTTGTGGCATAAGAGGCTCTGCCACATAAACTTTGATAGTATTGTCAAGGTGAGCAAGAAGAAATCAATGAGAGGACTTCCTGAGATTACAAAACCTGACAAAGGTATTTGTAAGGACTGTTAGTTGGGAAAGCTAACAGGAACAAGTTTCAGTAATAAATCCTTTTTTGCTGAAAATGTTCTAGATCTTGTGCACACATATTTGTGTGGACCTATGAGAACAAAGAGCTACTACGGAGACAGGTACTTCATGCTTTTTGTAGATGATTTCTCAACAATGATGTGGACACTCTTTCTCAGAGAAAAATCAGAGGCATTTCACATGTTTAAAATCTACAAGGCTCGAGTGGAGGAGACTGGTAAAAGCCTAAAGTGTCTGAGATCAAACAGAGGAGGTGAATACACTTCTCACGAGTTCACTTACTACTGTGAGGAACAAGGAATAAAAAGCCAGTTATCTGCACCAAGGACTCCTCAGCAAAATGGAGTAGTAGAAAGAAGAAACGGGACGTTGATTGACTGTGCGAGAACCCTAATGATTCAGAAGGATCTCCCTCATCACTTCTAGAGAGAAGCTATCAGCACTACTATTTACACATTAAACCAGGTTCAAGTCAAGAAAGGAATCGGTAAGACTCCCTATGAACTATGGTTCAATTACACTCCTAGTGTAGGCTATTTCAGAATCTTTGATAGCAATTGTTACATTAAAAGAGATATGTACTCTGGCAAGTTTGAGCCTAAAAGTGATGAAGGCATATTTTTGGGTTATTCTACCAAGAGTAAAGCCTACCAGTGTCTGAATAAGAGGACAGGAAAAATAATTGAAAGCATCAATGTAAAGGTTGATGAGTATTCAGAACCAAGAAAGAAGATCGGTCATAATGAACATGACGATCTGCAGGGTCACGATGATGGAAATCTTTTTGAGTTCAATGAAATGACAATTGAAGATGAAAGAGAACAACATGAGAACAGACCTCTGGAGCAGGATGTTGTACCTGAAGCCGATAGACCAACTCAAGATGATGAACAAGAGGTTGTTCACGACCATGCTGAAGAAATTGCTCAACCGGAAGAACTTGACCAGTAACAGAGACCAGTTCTCCCGAGGTATGTCACATATCACTCAACTGATAATATAATTGGTGAAAAACATGCAAATGTCTTGACCAGCAAAAAGGCTTGAGAAAATATCTATTTATTTTCCTGTATAGAGCCCAAAACCACCAGGGAGGCTCTAGAAGATGAAAATTGGGTCAAGGCCGTGGAGGAAGAGATTGAGCAAATAGAAAAGAATGACACATGGATGCTTATGCCAAGACCACAAGACAAGAATGTCATTGGGACAAAGTGGGTCTACAGAAACAAGCTAAATACAGAAGGAAAAGTAATAAGGAACAAAGCAAGACTGGTCTGCAAAGGATATGCTCAGGAGGCTGGACTGGATTATGGGGAAACCTTTGCCCCTATGGCCAGATTGGAAGGAGTAAGAATTCTTCTTGCTTATGTTGCTCACAAGAAGTTCAAAGTATACCAGATGGATGTAAAGTCTGCATTCCTGAATTTAAAACTGGAGGAGGAAGTTTACATTGAACAACCGGAAGGCTTCACATCCACACAAAATCGTGGTATGGTCTGTAAACTCAAGAAGGCTCTTTATGGGCTAAAGCAAGCCCCAAGGGCATGGCATGAGAGATTGCACTCATACCTCCTAACAATAGGATTCACAAGAACCGGGGACAACAGCAACATGTATCTCAAGACTGGAAAAGAAGGGAACCTGATTGCTGAATTTTTTGTGGATGACATCATCATTGGAAGTGATGACAGGATGACCAAAGCCTTTGTTGAAGAGATGAAGAAAGAATTTGATATGTCTATGATAGGAGCCATAAAATTCTTCATTGGACTACAAGTCCATCAGCTAAAGGAAGGTATCTTTATCTCTCAGTCTAGGTATGTAAAAGAAATTCTTCAAACTTTTGGGCTAGAAGAATCCAAACCGGTTGGTACACCTATGATAACTAACCTCAAATTATCAAAGGAAGCTGATGCAAAAGAAGCAAATGAGACACTGTATCGGTCTATGATAGGCAAATTACAGTATGCAGTACACAATAGACCGGACATTGCACATGCAGTAGGCATCGTAGCAAGATTCTCTACAAATCCTAAAAAGACTCATCTTATAGCAGTGAAGAGAATCTTCAGATACCTAAAGGGGACTGAGGAGTATGGCTTATGGTTTCCTCACAAGGGAGGCTTCCAAGTAAAGGTTTACACTTATGCAAATTGGGCTAGTAATATTGATGACAGAAAGAGCACAAGTGGTGGTGCATTCTTTCTTGGTGAAAGGATTGTGTCTTGGACAAGCAAGAAACAGAACTACATTTCACAGTCTACAACTGAAGCTGAATATGTTGTTGCAATAATCAATTGCACACAGGTAATCTGGATCAAACAGCTACTTGAAAGAATCCAAGAACAGATACCTGAACCAATTGCAATTTACTGTGACAGTACAAGTGCAATAAACATATCCAAGAATCATGTCATGCACTCCAAAACAAAGCTTATTGCCATCAAGTATCACTACTTGAGAGAGCTGGTACAAAATAAAGAAGTGAGATTGGAGTATGCTCCCACAAAAGAACAGATTGCTGACATCTTCACCAAGCCATTACCGAAGAGTACTTTTGAGTATCTCAGAGGTAAATTAGGGGTGATACCCCTTCCTGATCATCAATAAACTTGCAAAGATGTTCATCAATTCACTATGCTTCAACGGAGGATTTCACCTCATCTTACCTGGATTGATGAATAGGACTGTTGCTCGAAGGGGGAGCAGATTTCTTTAGGTAGTCTTTTTGACTAGCCTTTGGCATTATTGTCAAAAGGGGGAGAGTATGACAAAGTATGACCGGTAGTTGACCGGTAGAGATATAAATGTAAGGAAGGTGACATGATTGCCTATTAAGGTTTTGCCATCAATGCCAAAGGGGGAGATTGTTGGCATTAAGGGATGGTAACCGGTAAGCTTGCTACCGGTACATGGCAATTAGGTATTGTCATTGATTGGCAAAAGAGGAAAGAGGTGTTGACATCTCAATCTAAGGACACCAATGTTGGATCTGTGAAGCGAAACCGTTATCAGTTAGCTGACAACATTTTGTGTGTAGAGAAACTGGTTTGGCAACCAATAACCGGTAACAGAGACCGAGGAAAGGATGCAACCGGTATAGACAGAGGAAGGAAAGAGTAACAAAGACTGAGGAAAGGATGCAACCGGTATAGACAGAGGAAGGAAAGGGTGACAGAGACCGAGGAAAGGATGCAACCGGTATAGACAGAGGAAGGAAAGGTGACAGCTCAAGGCTCTTACCTATGCACAACTTAAGGATCTTTATCGATCAAGTAAAGATTTTGTCATGATAAGATGAACCGGGGAAGTCATAGTCAACTATCTGTTATCTAACTCTTTGACTGAGATTTACTGCACTAAATCCGGTAGACTTTGAGTTATCAAGACAATCGGTACAAGGCACGATTAAAGGTTTTAATGCCGAAGTTTGTGGCATTAAATCACGGAGATATCTCTTGTGAAGGAAAGTTTTTGGCACGCATCTGTCGCTTTCTTTCATAAAGCAAATAAAGCGTAGCATGCATCGAATGTTTTCCTCAGTGAACTAATACTCCACTAGGTGATGGATCCGAAGGTGATCTATAAACAGGTCATGCATAAGAAAAGCAATTAGGGCAAAAACTCTATATATTCTTTTGTCTGACGAGAATATAGTTTGCCCTCATTCTGCCAAAGTAAAGAGTGAACCTGTATGCTGAAGAAGCTAAGGTGAAGAGAAAGGAGAAAAGTGAAGAGTGTGCAGAGAAGCACAACAGGAAAGGAGAACATACCAGCAACGACAAGTGATGTATAACAGAGATCTTACCAAGCTAAGCAAAGCCATTTCTAAAAGGTCAAGTACTTTATTGTCCTGTAACAATTACAATAGCTAAATCCCAATATTTTGGGTGGACATTAACAGGTCCCTTGTACTAAACCCCTTAACCAAGTGACATCTATTCAGGTGTTCTAAGTCCTCTAACCAGGCAGGCACTAACAGGCCTTATTGTACCAAATCCCTTAACCGGGTCGCACCTAACAGTGCGCTGTAATCCTTTAACAGGGAAGGCTCCTAATAGGGCGCACTTCAGAAGAGTGCAAAATTTGTGAGGTTTCCTCACACCGTGGTTTTCACCCGATTTGGGTTTCCACGTGATAAATCTGGTGTTGCTTTTTGGTTGATTGCTTGATGCCATTCTTATGCTAGAATCTATTTTGCTTACACTTGTAGTATACTACATCAGATTTGTTTAGGTGTTGATTCACCCCTCCCTTCTCAGCACCAGTTGGGACTATCAAAATAAGCATCTATTTAGTCTGGTTTGTATATATGTGTTCCTATGAGATTTGGATGATTGCAACTTTTGGTAATATTGGAGGCATTTTCAGCATTTCCGCGGCATCCAGAAGGTCTAAGAAAGTCAAGATTGACTTTTATTTCACCAAAATTAGAGATTGGAGGACACGGTAAAAATATCAGAATTCAAAATTGAAATTTTTACTAAAAAAAAATTTTTGCTTCAACTATCCAACTTCCACTCATTGGAAAGAAAAATGATTTTTGGGTTTTGTTCCCAAGGACAAAAATTCATTTATGATTTTTGGGTTTTGTTCCCAAGGTCAAAAAACATTTATGATTTTTGGGTTTTGTTCCCAAGGTCGAAAAATCATCATGTATTAGTCAATTTTTGCATACCGTCAATAAATTTCACAGAAAATAAGTCAAAAGCAGGCATGAGTTGTTTCAAACAGGCAAATTCAGCATTTTTTCCCAAAAGTGCATTTTGCCACAAGTGACAGATTTACACAAACAAATGCTTGACAGAAAGCTAGAATGAGCATTTCCATCCACAATCTTGTTAAAGAATTCTACCATTTTTATTATATATTGCAGGTTGAAGTTGCTTCACTTTTTCTCTTCAACAAGCCATATCTTTTGCCTCTGAACTCCTTTTTCCAAAAACAAATAGCTAATGGAAAGGTATTTAAGAGTAATTCACAGCTCCATGGTTATTTTTTCATATTTGATAGCAAATTTATTTTGTATTAAATTTGTAATTTTGGCCATTGGAGACCTAGAAAGCATTGTTTGTAATCTAATAAAAGGCCTTGTGATGCAGAGCTTGGCAACCGAAGCTTGAATGAGCACAAACAATGTCAATAAATTTGTTACTTCCTATAAAATTCACAAGCAACCAAACTTCATTCCACAAATCCACATACACCCGTCTCGGTCTATTTTGATCCTCAGTTCTTTTGCCACCTTTCTCTGTTTCCCAATGCCGAACACAAACATAAAAACCATGTTATCATTTGAATGGTTTCACTCCGAAACTTAGTGCTCACATATAATGACTTCTCTGATTGTCGTTTGAAGATGATACCCAATACTTTCGGCTACACCAAATGCACATAACTCTACACTTAGAGTTCTCGGGTCTCACTGAAAATGACTGCTGAACGTATACACATATATGGTAGTTATCTCTTCCATCCCCCAATACTAGTTATGAAACATTTGATATCTTTCGGTTCATTCTTCTCTGTGAATACAGTGCTCACGGGTCCATCTGAAGATCACGACACCTGACATAGCGCTTCCACCTTGCCGTCACCTTTTTCCAATCTCTAAAGATCGAGTACATTCATGAAGAATCTCGATCTGATTCGGTTCCTCTATCAACAAACATGGTGTTCCAGGTCTGTATGACAATCACGGTACACTGCTAACATATTAACACTCCCGCGTGGAATCAAGACCCAATATGAATTGTGCTCATTCACCAGCCTGCAATCATTTTTGGTTCTTTGTTCAAAACCGTGGTGTGGTTTGCTTACAATGGGATTTCATCGAAACACAAGTTTGATACTTATTTCATTCGAAGATGGATTCTTGATTATCAGTTATTAGAACAAACCGAGAATCGAACAATCTCTATTAAATCATTTGCCAACAAAGAATGAAACCCAATTCAAATAAAACATTTACTTCTTCAATTAAACACGATACCAAAACTCATTCATAAAAACAAAGACATAACAAATTCCATTGTCAACTAATTCTCAGAACCATATTTCTATTATTCATATGGATCTTCGAAACCAACTATAAATAATATAGATTTCGGTTATAGTACAGTTGGCGTACACATTCAAGATATTTAAAGCATAGAAATTACAAGTGAGACAGGGAAGACCGAAAGATCATTACAGAGAACATAATTTCTTCCTTTTATTGCTCTATTTCTCCATTACATTGTTTTCGTTCTCGATTCTCTATCTTCCCATCCTATACTACTACTCTACCCCCTTCGTTCTCGGGTTTCCTAATTGCATAGATAAAGAACTTTTCCCCAAAACCGAACATACCCGATAACTACTTTAAATAACTAACTTTTAGCTTCCCTTACTTTAACCGACTCAAAATGACCGATTTGTAAGATCGGTTGCATATATAAAATAAACTAGTAAAGTATCGTGGAGTTGACGTTGTCAACTTCACGATTATATGAACCTTGTATTTATCATGTCTTATGATATTTAGACTACTAGGATTGAGTCTCACACTCATTTAATTACATCAAATGGCTTACCAAGCCATATAACAATAAAATATAACCATGTATATTCCCGCATTGTCAAATTGTTTCCAATCTCGTGATGCACCTGCATCATACTCCCGGGGACACAAAAATTCAAGTCCCATTGAATTGTCGTGGTCTTCTTCCGAGTGATCTTCTTTCGAGTTCTCCAATTGTATGAAGGCAATGTTGTCATCAAAAGAATGTTTGGACGGATGCCGCTCCGCACAACATGCTGGCTCCAATCAGCATAGTGAATACCCTGCTTGGCATGATTAGTGCTACCTTCTTTGAACCCTGGAATAAATATATTAGACATAATCATCATATCACCTGTATAAAGACATCTATCAAATGAATCCATAACTGTGCATTCTTCTTGTTTGAATATTGCTAGGGCATCATGGTGATCAACCAATACTCCATCTTTTACATCAATAGTAGTTCCTCGGCATTTGATTCTTGTACTATGTTCTTCCTTCCGTGATCATACGCATCAACAATCCCATCATCCGAGCAATTGATTTCAACTACACCTGTCATCAACTCTCCTTCACCTACAAGAACCTTTTCCTCACAAGGTTCAACAACAACCTCTTGTTGTTCACTCTCACTCTCAACACCAGCATTCATCTGCTATCCGTGCCCTTCAAATGGAATGTGTACATCTTCTTGATCTTCATCTGCTGCTTGCTCCAAGAGCAATGCTATCCTCTCCCACTTTGCAATACTCTTATCCAACTCTTCTTCAAGATTCTTTAACCTTTCCTCTTCTTGCTTCCTAGCTTCTTCTTCCTTCTTCTTTCTCTCTCTTTCTTCTCTCTCCTTATCACCATATAGGTACTCCTTCAACGCCTTAACAATTTCTCTTTCACTCCTTGTCAAAGCCATCTCTTCTCACCAATCCAAGATTTATTAGATATCCAGCCACCACTTTGGAACACTCTCGGAGGATAGTTCAACTCCAAGGGTTCAACAAAGGACATTCAACCTTCCAAATCCTAGATCTTCTTCGCCCAAACCCAGACCTTTTGCTGGGCTCTAATACCACTTGATGCAGAGCTTGGCAACCGAAGCTTGAATGAGCCCAAACAATGTCAATAAATCTATTACTTCCTATAAAATTCACAAGCAACCAAACTTCATTCCACAAATCCACATACACCCATCTCGGTCTATTTTGATCCTCAGTTCTTTTGCCACCTTTCTCTGTTTCCCAATGCCGAACACAAACATAAAAACCATGTTATCATTTGAATGGTTTCACTCCGAAACTTAGTGCTCACATATAATGACTTCTCTGAATGTCGTTTGAAGATGATACCCAATACTTTCGACTACACCAATTGCACATAACTCTACACTTAGAGTTCTCGGGTCTCACTGAAAATGACTGCTGAACGTATACACATATATGGTAGTTATCTCTTCCATCCCCTAATACTGGTTACAGAACATCTGATATCTTTCGGTTCGTTCTTCTCTGTGAATACAGTGTTCACGGGTCCATCTGAAGATCACGACCCCTGACATAGCGCTTCCACCTTGCCGTCACCTTTTTCCAATCTCTAAAGATCGAGTACATTCATGAAGAATCTCGATCTGATTCGGTTCCTCTATCAACAAACATGGTGCTTCGGGTCTGTATGACAATCATGGTACACTGCTAACATATTAACACTCCCGCACGGAATCAAGACCCAATATGAACTGTGCTCATTCACCAGCCTGCAATCATTTTTGGTTCTTAGTTCAAAACCGTGGTGCGGTTTGCTTACAATGGGATTTCATCGAAACACAAGTTTGATACTTATTTCATTCGAAGATGGATTCTTGATTATCGGTTATTAGAACAAACCGAGAATCGAACAGTCTCTATAAAATCATTTGCCAACAAAGAATGAAACCCAATTCAAATAAAACATTTACTTCTTCAATTAAACACGATACCAAAACTCATTCATAAAAACAGAGACATAACAAATTCCATTGTCAGCTAATTCTCAAAACCATATTTCTATCATTCATATGGATCTTTGAAACCAACTATAAATAATATAGATTTCAGTTATAGTACAGTTGGCGTACACATTCAAGATATTTAAAGCATAGAAATTACAAGTGAGACAGGGAAGACGGAAAGATCATTACAGAGAACATAATTTCTTCCTTTTATTGCTCTATTTCTCCATTACATTGTTTTCGTTCTCGATTCTCTATCTTCCCATCCTATACTACTACTCTATCCCCTTCGTTCTCGAGTTTCCTAATTGCATAGATAAAGAACTTTTCCCCAAAACCAAACACACCCGATAACTACTTTAAATAACTAACTCTTAACTTCCCTTACTTTAACCAACTCAAAATGACCAATTTGTAAGATCGGTTGCATATATAAAATAAACTAGTAAATTATTGTGGAGTTGACGTTGTCAACTTCACGATTATATGAACCTTGTATTTATCATGTCTTATGATATTTAGACTACTAGGATTGAGTCTCACACTCATTTAATTACATCAAATGGCTTACCAAGCCATATAACAATAAAATATAACAATGTATATTCCCGCATTGTCAAATTGTTTCCAATCTCGTGATGCACCTGCATCACCTTGTAAAGGCACTAGTTAGAAAGTGTCAACCTTGTAATATCAGGGGATTTTTGAGACTAGTAGAAAGGGAGGTGTCTTGTGTGTCTTATTTTAAACACTTTTCTTTCTTATTTGCAAACTTTCTTTCTCCTGTCATGGGTGCATATACAGGTCCTGTTTTAACACCATATACCTATTTTGAATGGAAATCTAAGATAACATATCTGTAAAGACATGGATATCATCATGTTACAATCTGACTAGAAATTAAACCTCAAGATGCTACAAAAAGGATAAAATGGTTTAACAAATATGCCTTTGGTACTCTGTGTATGTCAATCTCCCTTGACCTTCTTCACATTCAAGCAAAACGAGTTAAGAGGTCATCAGTTGGATGAATAAACTCATAAGGTTGAATGCTACAAAATTTGACACTAAACAAAATTTCACATAGTTCAAGTCTCTAAGATTGCAACTAGAATAGTGTGGAATCAATAAAGATGATAAACAGTTGACCTTGAGTATTCTTTTTAAGGTTGGTTCTAACTATTCAGTGTTTTTTTCTACATTTTATACCACAAAATGTGTCCTAAGTGTTGGCATTAACCGGTAAGGATGTAACCGGTACATGGCAAAGAGGTGTTGTCATTGATGTCAAGGGATGCAAACAGTGTTCAAACAGGAACAAGCAGGTACAGTTGACAATAATAAGCGCAAGAGAGACTGGTTTGGAGACCGGTGACACATAGTGAGCAAGAAGAGGCATTGCCTCTGTAACTGATAAAGCTCTAACTGATCATCAGAGCAACCAGTAACCAAGGAAGGTGCAACCGGTAATCACGGATACATATTGTGACCGATAAAGTGTATAATCGGAACCAAGGAACCAAACCGGTATAGACAAAGAAAGGAAAAGTGACATGTGATGGTTTTTACCTGTGCACAACCTAAGGATATAAACCGATCAGTGAAGATATCATCGAGACTAATGAACCGGGGAAAGTCACAATCAACAAACACTTGTGTTACTCTTTGACCGAGATTTGTTGCACAAAATCCGGACGACTTTGTGTTATCAAGAGGATTGGTGCAAGAAGCGATTGAAGATTTTAATGTCGACGTTTGTGGCATTAAAACATGGAGAAATCTCAAGTAAAGGAAAGCTTGCGGCATGCATCTGACATTTCCTTTATAAAGCAAAAAAAGAACATGGCATGCATATGATGTTTCCACAGTGAACTGAAACTCAACTGGGTGATGGATCCGAAGGAGATTTTTGTGAAGGTTGTGCATGTAAAAAGCGGAAAGGGCAAGAAGCCTATATATTCTTCAGCCTGTGAAGAATATTGTTTGCCTTCATTCTGTCAAAGAAAAAGAGTGAACTTGTACGCTAAGAGAAGCTATAAAAAGGTGAAAAGAAGAAGAAAAGAAGAATGTGCAAGGAAGCACAACAAATTTGAGGAAAGCATACCGGAGGTGCCTGGTGATGACTTTCATTTGAGAAGCGCAGTGATCTTATCAGGCTCAGCAAAGTCATTTCTAAAAGATCAAACCCTCTATTGCTCTCTGACCATTGCAATAGCAAAATCCCATTATTTTGGGTGGACATTAACAAGTACAAATAAACCCTCTAGTCATATGCCTTAGTGGTAAATCAAGGCAAAAAAGAACAGAAAGGATCTAGAAAACAAGATAATAAAGAAACGAACCAAGTAGAGACGAAGAAAGATCAGAAATATGCTACTTCAAATGCAGATAATCAGACCTATCCATTAGAAGGTGAACAACCTAAGAAGGAGAAGGTCAAGTGTTCTTATCGTAAGTGGTCTCACCAAGATGAACATAAGTGTTTAAAGAAACAAATAGATCATCTTTCACATCTTCTAGAAGTGAACAATATCAAGGTGCCTGATTCAGTCAAAACAATGTTGATCAAAAGGCTCTTCTAAAGATAGACAAAAGTAAGGGGAAAGGAAAGGGTAAGGCCTTTGTTGTTGTTGCTTCACAACCAAAGTCATGGATCATTGACTCCAGTGTTTCAAACTACGTCTTCTTTAGAAGATGATTTCCTATCATACTAACAGGTGATGACACTCCTGTTGAAATGCACGGGAGAGAGTCTATTGATGTGGGGAAGGAACATTTAAGGATGTCCTTTTGTTCTATCTTTATCAATTAATCTCCTATTTGTTTATCAGATCACTCACACAAGTTTTGGCAGGCGATTTGAGTTCACACCAGATATAATGGTAATCAGTGAAATGCATAATGAGTCTACAGTTGTGGGAAAAGCAGATCATCAATCCAAACTATATCAATTTTCTCATTTTGTTCATGACTCTCCTTCATTAGTCTTACTCACTCATGTAGATGAGCTAAGTTGTTTGTGGCATCAATGGTTTGGCCATCTGAACTACCATTACTTGCAATAGCTACATCAACTGGACAAGGTATTGAGGTTGCCTTCTATTCAATTAATAGATGGAGTTTGCCAAGAATGAATTTTAAGTAAGCATCCTAAGGAGAAATATGATAAAGGCAAAGCATGGAGAGTTACACAGCTATTGGAGTTAGTACATAGTGACTAGGCAAAACCATTTCCATGACCATCTTTCAATAGGGCTAGATATGTCTCAACATTTATTGACTTTTCTAGATATACAAGGATTTGTTTTTCAAACACAAGCCTGATGTCTTCGAGAATTTTTTGGATTTCAAAGATTTTGTAGAGAAACAATTTGGGAAGTTTATCAAGACCAATAAAGGGGGTGAATATATTTACAATCAGTTTGAACAATTTTGTGCTTCCAAGGTTATCAACATGCAGCACGCAATTCCATATAGTCCTCAACAGAATGGTTTCACATAATGCAAGGACAAAACCTCAAAGGAGATGGAAAATTGTTTGATTCACTCCAGACCATTAGCACCTCAATACTAGGAAGAGGTCACCAATTGTGTTTGTTACATCTAGAACCGAGTTTTTCACAAAGTTGTGAAGGAGGTTAACTCTTCAAGTTTGGACTGGAAGGAGACCCACAGTTAAACACTTTAGAGTGTTTGGTTCCCTTGCATGGGCTCACATTCTAGCTGAGAAACATAAGGCTATTGATCCACAAAGCAAGCCTTGCATATTTGTTGGGTATCCAAATGATGCCAAAGGTTATAGGCTTCTCCATCCCACCACTAATGAGTTGCTCATCGAGAGGAGTGTTCGTTTTGAGGAGAGCTCTTGTAGTTCTTCTCCTACCACTTCTGCATCCAATATCACATTGGAGACATTGCATCATGATGACAATTCTTCAGAGGATCTCAATCCTTCTAATCTTGATGAGGGGTCCTCTTCCTCCACTTCAGATGGTGATAGTGATGATGAGGATTCACATTACTCTCCTAGTCATCATTCAGAGATTGATGATTCTCCTCCAAACTCTCCATCTACAGCACCTTTATGGGCTCATCAAACATTTGGGTCAGCGGGTGATTGAGTCGGTGATCCATCAAATACTAGAAGAACAAAGTCACAATTCCAACAAGCTCCACATCTCTTAATTGCTTCAGCTTCTAATCCACAATCTTTTTGAGGAGCTTCAAGTATTCTATAATGTCCCCTTTTTGAAATAGGATTTAATAATAAATAATAATAATTAAATTAAAATATAACATAATTAAATTAAGTTAATGAAGGGTCAAAAGGCATGAAATGGAAAGTTGTGACTCAAACATGAGATATAAAAAGGGAGAAGAGAACTTCATATGAAAGGGGGAGAGAGGAAAGAAAAGAAAAGGGAAGGTGTCAAGCAAGGAAGAATTAATAGAAGAGAAAAAAGAAACAATAAGAAAATAAGGAAGTGACTCCTTCAAAGGGAAAAATTTATGAAGAGTTGTGACTCTTCAAAAAGGTGGTAATTATGAAGGCTTGTGACTCTTTCAAAGAGGGACAACTATGAAGGGTTATGACTCTTTCAAAGGCATAATTGATGAAGCGTTGTGACTCATCCAAAGGGTGGCAATTGTGGAAGGTTGTGACCTTTGCAAAGGGCAGCCATGATGAAGAGGTGTGACTCTCCCCCACATTGGAAGATATAAAGGGGAGAATGTTTCAATTGAGGACAATTAAGGGAAATAAGCAGATATAAGTCCTAAAGACATCAACACAACAGCAGAAAGAATCATATATACAGCAAAGCGATCTATGTAATAACATTTTAAATTGTGGTGTGCAAATAAGAGCAAAGTATAAGGTGATCTGAAAGGGGACATTACATATTCCCTAATGGGGTGTTGCAATGCAGCAAAAGTTCAATTCCTTGGAAAAGAATCAAACATGGGATCTTATCCCTCTTCCTAACAGAAAGAAACTTGTTCAATGCAAGTGGATCTATCAAACAAAATTTGCAACAAATGGGTCACTTCATAAGCATAAGGCTCACTTGGTAGCAAAAGGAATCTCTCAAGTTCTTGGGATTGACAACTCTAAGACTTTTGCACTAGTTGCTAAGATGAATTCCCTCCAATTTGTCCTTGCTATAGCTCCAGCCCATAATTGGGACAGTCATTAGATGGATGTAAAAGGTGTCTTTCTTCATGGTGACCTTTAGGAGGAAATCTATATGGAGTAGCAACAAGGATTCATTTAGAATCCTTCCCTTGTGTGTCAACTTCGGAAGTCTCCATGGCCTCAAACAGGCTCCTTGAACTTGGTATGCCAGGATGAACTCCTTCCTTATGATATTGGTTCCACTCGATGCCATTCTTATCTAAATGTATGCATCTACAACAAGAAGAAACTCACATTTTTAATTCTCTATGTAGATGACTTGTTGATCATTGGGAGTCACTCATACACTATCAAGGTAGTGAAAGTTGCTCTAAATGATATATTTGTGATGTCAGACTTAGGTCTTTTGCATTAATTCTTGGGGATTGAGATCACTTTGTCATCTTCAAGTATCTTCCTTGGACAACCCAAGTATGCACTTTTTATGCTCTCTAGATTCTGCATGGCTGATTGTAAACCTGCATCGATTCCATTTCTATCAGGGGTCAAACTTGAGGCTAAGTTCTCTTCACCCTTAATTGTTCGCACTTTATATTGACAGCTTGTTGAGAGCCTCATTTGCTTGACTCATATGAGACATAACATTTCATATGTTGTGGGCATGGTCTCTCAATTCATTGAGGATTTACATGAGTTGCATTGGAAAGCAGTTAAGCGGATCGTGCACTACATTTAGGGTACTCATAATTATGAAATTCAATATGCAGCAAACATGGATATGGATTTGGTGGGACACAAACTCAAATTGGGCAAGTGATTCTCAAGATTGCAAGTCTAATTTAAGATATTGCTTCTCACTTGATTTTAGTCTACTTTGTTGGTCAAGCAAGAAGTAGCCCGTAATTGCTCTTTTATCGACAAAGGTTGAGTATCGAGGGGTAGTTAATGGCACCACTAAAGCTATATGGCTTCAAAATATTCTCACTTAATTTGGGATTCCATTCAAAAAGCCTACAATCATATTTTGTGATAATCAGAGTACAATACAGATCTCAAGGAACCTTGTTCATCATCAAAGCATACATATGTAGTACATTCAAGAGTTGATTCAGTAAGGCATCATTGATCTTAAGTATTGTTCTACTTCAAAGCAAAATGTGAATGTCTTCACCAAATCCTTCATAGAAAGCAAGTTCGTTCACCTATGAGCTTTGCTTGGGGTGCGACAAGTGTCTACTTAGGAAGGGGCTTCTTTGTCCTTCATTTTCTCTCTCTATTTAGGGGGGCTATTCCTCATATGGGGGGCTTCTTCTTTTGGGGGGATCTCTACGTACATGGGAATCTAACATGGCCTCATTTGTCAAGACCCATTTTTCACCCACCTTAGCTATACTTAAGGGGGGGTGCTGGCGTAGGTTTTGTATTTTCCTTATGTTAGGTGGTATTTCTCTTTTCCTAAACATATCATTTAAGCTTGCTTGGGTTATTAAAAGTGGTTAATATGGTGACAATGTGGTGAAATACTTCAACTACATGTGTCACTCTCTCCCACACATGGGTAGTTGAGTTACACACTCTCTTTTGGCTTGGTGTGCCACCTCTCATAACCATTTTTTGTCTTTACCTGTGTAGGTTATGAGGTAGTTGGGTTTCTCACCCTATTTCGGCTTTGTGTGCAACCTTCCATAACTCTTTTTCTATCTTAATCTAAGGAGGTCATGCCAATGTTTTGACATTTACCAAGTACATAAAACCTCCCACCTTTTATTTGAATTAGGATTTAATGTACCTCATGGATGTATATGCCCTTATTTTGCTATATATATAGGACTCTGCTCTCACCTTCACTAGTTCAATGATACCTCAATGAGAGTATCAAGGGTATTCTCAAATTCTCTTGCATTGTCACTATTTTCTCTCATTTTAGATTTCCTCTTCATTCTACTATTTTGATCCTCAATAATCTGTTGAGTAGAGTTGCATGTGATCTATGACCAACATCAGATCTTGGCTCAACTCACATTTCTTGCAGAATCTAACAATTTTAAATAAAACAAAAATACAACTACAGAGGAACTTGGCACCAAAAGTTGAAGCTCTTGGATGCAAGTGCATAACACAAACATACTCACATAGCGCTACTCTCCTTTACTAGTTGCCTCAAAATTTTCTAGACTGTTCAACCTGGGTGCTAGAATTTTCTAATCTACATACACATAAATAGAAAAAATCATTGGGATTTGCCTTAGTCAAAGCCCCATTTTAGTCTATCGACCTCCACGAACAGCCAAAAGAAAAATGATAGATAAAAGCTTTTATATCCTAACTGCATAAAAGCAATTGATAGAGTAAATGATAATAGTGTCGACCCTAGTGTACAAGGTGAACCACCACTACATGCAAATAAATTTGACAATAAAGATAGGTGACTTTATTTCTATATCAAAGATTATCGTGCAACAAATAGAGAGAATAGGAGAACACAATAAGAGTGCTACCAGCAGCCAAGGCCTCTCTCAATAAATATGATTAAAATGGAAGTGAAAGCCCTTTTTTTAGAAAATCTAGTTGCTATAAAAGAGAAAGCAAACAATAACACAGTACTTTGAGAGATTGTTGTGATAGTTACAAGTATTTTGGTAGAGTTTCCACAAGAAAGAAGAATAAAGAGCTGTCTTAACAACTTGTTCACAAAAGTCCTCGAAAATGGTCAAGATGGGTTTGTTTTCTTAGACAAGAGGGAAGAGGCATTACTTTCTCGTTCGGACATTATAACACGCGTCATAAAAGAGCCACATAGAATGGGGGAAGCATTACATATACACCTACATAAAGAAACAACCTAGAACAAATGGATTATTATAGACAAGACTATCACATGAGAGGCCCTTTGAGACACAAATGGAGTTACCAAGTTGGATAACCCACTAGTAGTGCACCATGATTCTCAAGAATATAATCATTGCAAATTGCAATAATACAAACTTAGGACATGCAAAAACCTCAAATGCGCGCAACTTTAAAAACAAACCTTTGGCAGTGCTTTTGAACATTCCCATGTCATTTTTATTTATATAAATATTAATAGAATTGATGAATGTTAAAATGGATTTGAAGTGCACAACTGAAGTATCTAAATGACTCAAGGTGCAATCCTACCACAACATGCACATAAGAACATAGAGATTAGCACCATGAGTCCTTTGGATACAACCTCACACTTATCAGATTCATATTACAATGGGCTTGTGCTAGTGTTATTTATATTTATGTAATGAATAATAAAAAATATTAGAAAACAAATGCATATAACCAACACCATAAAGTAAAACTTCTAATGAACTTTTTACTATGTTGCCTTCTCAAAATAATTCAATTTATAATGTTGGCAGCATATGATATGTTTGTCTTCTATTTATTTATATTTACTATTATTATGAGTTACATATCTAAAAAAACACATCAGCCTTCAACGTTCCCAACACATGCATCAATCCATCCATTGGCACAAATAAATGGAAACACAATTTTAGGCTCAACTTGTACACAAATATGCATGATAGTTTCCTTGCTACTGTTTTGATATCTATAAATGTATACCATAGTCATCACCAGCTTAGGGATGAGGGCTTTGTCCCCATCCCCATATGCACATTTTTTAGTAAGTATATTTACAATATCAATGTGTAGGCAATGAATCATGAAGACGAGCAACTTGTTAATCTAGAATAGTTACAGCATGTTTGCTCTGTAAGGAAAAACAGCAATATGGATAGTGTAAGTAAGAAGATAATGTTGACAATAAGAATCAGGGTCAAAAGGCAGAGAAATGCACATCCATTTGAAACTAAACCAAAATCCTCATGTGGAGAGCATTAAAAGAGGCAGTTAAGCAAGAGAAAAGGAAGACATTTGGGAGCTCAAGAGGAAGAAACAATGGGATCAAAGTTGCTAGCTTAGAGAAAAGAAGCAAAGACAAAAGAGAAAGGGAAGAAGGTAAAAGAAGTCAGAAAAAATCAAGATGCTGTTGCCCCAAATGAGCTGAACAAACACATTAATGTGCATGTGGAGTTCAAGAAATGATTGGAACACATCCAAGAGTCAATGGAAATGTAGCAATAGTTTACAAAAGTAAAGAGAATCAACCCACTAACTTGTAGACATGATCATGTTGCAATAATGGAAGCTGAAAATATGTCGCTGAAAAAGTCCCAACTCATGAGTATCTTGTGGAGAGAATGAGGCTAAAACTCTACCAAGAAATATGTTTATTCAACAAAAGTATGGCGTGGATGTCCAACAACCTTGCGTACCTCTTAATCATGACCTAAATTATATCCACAAGACTGTCGAGCCATAAGTAGCCAGGTTTGTTTTGTCAACTAAAGTATAGGTTAGAAAAAATGTCATAAGGACTAAACTTGTGACAATACATGGAACTAAGCCCACCTATATGTTGACATGGGAGCACTCAAGGTTGGGATTGTGTATAACCATTTTGTTGACCCAAGCCTATGTGTGTTCTACACAACCTCTATCAAATGTTTAGATTAACAATAGTTCAGAGGCATAAACAAGGAGTTTTGAGTCATACGCCAAGCCTTCACTCTCAAGAGAGGGCATCTTTTTACAAGCCAGAAGGACATGTGTATGTGGGCACCTTTGATCAACAGTCGAAGGATATGGGCAATTGCATGCACGTCATTCATTCCAAACTACTAATTTGGAAAGGTGAAGCTAGTGGTCTAAAAAAATATTACCAACAACCAGAGTGGAAATGCAGGTAATGACACAAGGAAGTTAAGGAAGTTATGAAAAATTACCAACATTTTTGAGCAATTGTTCAGCAGAGAGCTATAGGAAGTGTGCTCAGCTTGACAGCCATAAAGGAACATGTTTCCAAGTTGAAAGGCAAGACAAGAAAAATATCCAACATTCTTAAGGCAATAGCTTGTGTAGCAGCTCCTACAACTCTTTCGATTTTTTTTAACTCTGTCTGGTTCAGCTCTGACCTGGAAGCAAAGTATCTTAAAAATTCAAACCCAGACCATTTTGGAAAAACTCAAAAGGGCTGTGGTACTAATATTCTGATCAAGCTGAACATAGAATTGGGTATTTTGCTTGTTAACAACCGGTACTGGCTTCACAAAAAACACTATACTCCGGTTTTCTTTTCTCTATAGAATGTCACTATGATGGCTACTTCTGGGAATTACAATGCTGATGATGGCGAACATATATACATTGTCAAATTTGATTATAGTTGTGTTATTCATACCATAGTTGGAAAACTCACCAAGGCCTGAAAAAAAAAATCAGGAAAAACTCAGCTAGTTTTCGGCAAAAACTCAGGAACTTAAAAAATAGCTTAAATTTAATTAGAAATGTATTTTTTTTGCAAAATTCAATGAGAAGATGCATCCAATAAGTCAATAAATGAGAACACAAAAGAAACAAGCTTATTCTAGATATATTTAAACACAAAGTGGGTACAAAATCGCATTCTCGTGAGGAATGCTGATGGTTGGAAGCAAAATAGTAAATAATTTATGTAAAACTAAAAGTAAATACATCATTACAATTACACCTTCCCCTTCCCAGCTCTAGTAAAAACTAAGGGAGAGGTAGAACTAGAGGGTCTAGTCCTAGAAGTCTGCATTGGGCATGATTGTGCCTCCTTGCTCGGTATGTCTAACTCAATCTGTGGCTCGTTCTCCATCCTAGATGTAGCCCTGCCTCTAGCTTCTCCTGGCACTAGCAATGACTACTCATTCAACTCAATGTCATCCAGTGTGAAATCAAATCCACCCCCCTCCTCCATAGCTTGCCTCTCCAAATCATTGATGTCATCCTCTTTATAAACCACCTCAAATCCGCTTCAAATCCACCTCAAATCCACCTCAAATCCTCTTCAAATCGATAGAAATCAGTTTGCAAGTGTTTAGAAGACTATTTTCCCCCTCTCAGCAAAATGCAAGTGAAGAAATGAGAAATGAAATTGACTTGGGCCGTTTTTTGCCTTTAAGTGCTGTTATAAAACTACAACCGAGTTTTTAACAAAAAAAGGCCCAAATTTTTTAGCCTTTTTTTCCAAAAAACTTGCAAGTTTTTGCAAAAAATTCAGCGATTTTTTGGTACCAGTAAAAGTTGTAAAAACTCGGCCAGTTTTTGCAACTCGGAGAGTACTCTGCCAGTAGTACATCTATGATTCATACACTGTCTTTAAAAGTAAAAGTAAAAGTGATTTTATGGTTGACAGACTAAATTCCACACCAAATTGGAGCATCATGCCCCGCTTTTGGGACAAGAGGACCTGTTTACTTTTTACCCAATGTATTATTTTCTAACTTTTTACTCCCTAAGTTTCTAACTCATCGCAGGCTTGGCAATAAACGAATTTTTAACTAGATCCTGAGTACAAAATTTGAAGACTGTGTATGAGCTCTCTGTTTGACATTCTAAGGTTTTTTAATTGGCTTTTTAGTTTTTACAGAAACCACTTAGTGTATATAAGAAGATTATGCATTACTTGTTTCTGGATTTGAAGGAATTAATCCAAAATCTACCATTAGGCATAGCTCAGGTGACAATCGATGGCTCGGGAATGAAACTTTCTTCTTTTCTTCTTGCGAAAAAATTAACCCCAAGGTGCCATACACGCTCTTTGGCTTAGCACTGTCCCTATGCTATCTAAGTTTCATTAGTGTCTTAAATTCAGTAAGAATTACAATGAAAGAGAGACTGATGCCCTCGATCACAAATTCCAAACTCAACAGATATAACGGTACCAAGTGATCGTTCGGATCTTAAAAAACAAATCAAATTGCCTCCAATGCAGATCCTCACATAAATAGGTTTTTCTAAGAGGATTCAATCTTAGAGAATTATGGAATGTACTATAAACAGGGCCTACTATTACGAAATTCATTCGTAACTGACCTGAATGTAAGGCGTCAAAAGAGACAGCTGTAAAGCCCATCCGAACTGTACACCTGCGGCAATTATAGAACCCAACACCAATATTTTCAATCCGTTAGTATTCGTCCCATTACTGTCAGATCTGGTCACTTCCCCATTCTCCAGTCTTGAGTTCGAATCCGGTGAAACAGTAATAGCAGACAATTCAATCTGCCCCTCTTGCTCCAAATGTCTATACGGGACACGAATTTCCTTAGAATTCATTTTCTAATAAGATTTTAAATATACCAAATCAGTATATATCTTTGCATCATCCTTTCTTCAAACTCAAAATCCCCAAAACCCCTCAGGAAATTTAACATACAACACAAAGAGATCTCAGTAGGGGTAGACAGATGCTTCCGATCAGGTCCTACGGAATTGCTTCACGCGCTTGGATGACTATTTCTTTCTCTCTTACAATTGAATCCAAATTTCTTTCTCTCTGTGAAGCCCTTTATGGACTCTTTCGAAAACAATAAAACTATTTCTCTCTCTTACAATTGAATCCAAATTTTGGTGATACAATAAGGTCGAAGATTGCTTCACGCGCTTGGAGGACTCTTGGTAGAGTACAAAGAAATTCTGATTGAGCGCGACTCTGAGTGAGCGGATACTTCTAAAAGGTGTTTAGGATTTAACATCGTGTTTACTTTTCTTTCAATCGATTGATTTGTGTGTTTAACCAGTTGCATTGCTTTACAAGTCTATCTAGTTGTTTTAATTAGTTGAATGTAATTTATACCACTACTTTAATTTTATTGTATTGAATAGAGCTGTTTACTGTATTTATTGCCCTTCTAATGATATGCATTTACGGATGTACTAGATATATCTAGTTTGAGAGTTGGCTAAAGTAGCGGAAATTTGTCAGAAATGGCATAAGTTTGGAAATACATTACTTTAACGAAGGAATTAACATTAAAAAATTCATTGTGTAGTATTTATTTTTAGTATTTTCGCGAAGGTGTAGTTATGGAGTACTATTTAAATTCAAATATTATTTTTTTTTGTAACGAGGAGGTATACCCGCGGCCTAGCCCAGCGACCAGCAGCTCATATCTTGGGTTCCTGTGCGAGCTAAGGCGAGACTAATCCTCCACGGGTGACACTGGGGGCTCAAACACCAATCCCACCGGGAAAATTCGAAGGGAGTGTTGAACCCAAGACTATGGGGGTAACCCACAACCTCAAGCCTCTCCTCAATTGCTGATTATTATCATAACCTTCTTTTTCATGGTTATTGTTTTTTTTTCATTTAATAAAGTTAATTATTTTAATTAAGGATATCAAAAATTATTTAAGTTGTTATGTCTTTTAATAATAATTCAATAAATGGGAAGGTGAGGATAACTTTAAAACAGATTTGATAAAATAAAAGTTATATGATGGGAACATATGTTATTGACACAAAGATATTTTAGTCAAAGAATGTGATAATGATGGAGGATAGGCATATGGAAAGAGAAGAGTTTGCCTAGTACAAAGAGAAATCATAGCAACAAAGTAGAGTCAATTAGACCCAACAAATCTAATGAGGAAAAAATAAGCCAAATCTATTATCCAAAAAATGGTTATAAAAAAGATAATGAAAAAGCTTTCTTATTCCTAGTATAGTCAACAAAGATATCCATTTTGAATCTAGGAAGTAAAGTGCATGAAGAAATGTAGCATTATATGGAAGTGGGGCTTAGAGTAAGATTCATTTCTCTTTGGACTATTCTCCTTGATATTAATAAATGGATTTTATATAAAGGGTGTCATTTCCTAGCAACCATTAACTCAAGGATTCATGTAGTATCTTATGACTTGTAGGGGATGGATATAAGATACTAGAGATGAGACCATGGTTTTTAAGGATTCTACTTCTTTGCATCTAAAGCCATGGTTTCTAGGTTTTTAAGAGTTTTTTGAAAAAAAAATAGTTTCTATGATTAGGGTAAGACTTTTGAACTTCCCCCTTCATTTTTTAGTGTCTTCAAATTTGAAAAGTACAGGTTGATTTTTTAGTAAGTCCTAAGACCCATGGACATATAATTATAGCTACAACATATATTCTTGTTAAAATTGATCTAAATAATGATCCACCCAAAGAAATTTACCTAAAAGTAGGAAATGATCTTTGCAAGAAACCAAGGGATTATAAAAATAAGAATTTTATTGTTGGAATTGCTTAAGGTAAGGCATAAGATTGATGAATGTATGAAAATAAGAGTTCCATCTAGGTGTTCTACATCGTGGAAGGTGGTAATTCCCTAACACTAGTCGATTGGTTGTTCACTATTAACATAGTCGTATAGCCCAAAGGATGAATACAATAAAAAGATGAAAAATATTTAGGTCACTCAAGAGGGGCTTTCAAGTAAGTTAAGGATACAAGGAGAGGAAAGTTGGAAGTGTTGGAATATATGTTTGGTTGTTTGTTGTCATTGATTTTAAACACTTTGGTCTGGAGGTATTTGAGGTGTTTTCTCAAACATTGTTGTTTGGTAGCATTTTCTATTGACATGTTCAGGTATATTTGAAGTGGAAGGTTGTTCGAAAGTAGGTAGGTAGTATGAAAAGAAGTAAGGTTGTTTGTTGAACATTTTAGTGTTTCTGAATAGAATAGTGGAAGATAAGTATGTATAATAGTAGGTGACAAGTATATATTCAGTGTTACAGAATAGTGGAAGACAAGTAATTATCCAATGCTATAGAACAGTGGAAGAGAACTATGTATTCATAACAGTGGAAGACAATTATGTAGTCTAGAGATTGTAAGAATGGTGTTTGTCAATGCTTCTAAGTTATTTTCTTAGGTCTGGAAGTCAATGATTTTATCCAGATGTTAGTGGTTCATTAACATAGCATTGAAGATGACAATTTTTCAATTATGTTTTCCAGAAGGTGTATGCTCTAGAAATCAAGGTTGAAGATATGCATATGTGATTTGAATTATTTTTAGGTTTTGGTCTTGGTTGTGGTATTTCCTAGTAATCTAAAAATTATTCTTGATGATTTGAAGACTATTCCTAGTTATCCAAAAATAGTGTCTTTAAGCACTGTAATTTAATTAGTTATTGGTCTAGTCTAGAAATGTGTTGTGATGTATTCTAACGTGGACTCTTGGCAAGTGAAATGGCACTAATGTTGCATGTGGATCTCACCATGGCATGTGGATGTCCAAATAAAGATGGCAAGTGATATGGTCTTTGGGGAATCTATTACTACATATTTGAGATGGTTATGGAAGTTGTTCCTATAGTTGTGGATCTGGCATTGGGCTATGTGTAACATGTTCATGGTCCCTCTCTCTCTTGGACATGAGGGCACTACTGTGAATCACAACTACTATTGTGAATCATTGAACAAGAATTATTTATATCCTTGTGAGATCCTAGGAATCCCCAAACTATCTCGGATTTGTAGATACGTAATTGATTGGTATACATGTTTGGATCTATGGATTATCGTTTGGATCTATTGATTGATCATCACTATTTATTTTATTTGTCAGAATTTGAGAACAAGAGAGTTATGGAGGGGGGAGATGAAGATATAAATAGAGATGAATATAAAGTGAGAGGATGTAAGACAAATAAATAGAGAAATAGAGACAGATCAATAGAAAATGAGGAGATATATAGAGGATGAGAGGGTGAGACAACAAAAAGAAAAATACTTAGTTGACAAATACTTCTACGGCGTACCCATTGCACACTAAGATGCGATTGCTAATATATTATCTTGTTGTAAATAAGAATTTGGCTGACTATGATATATCTTGGTCCCGGATTGATATAATGTCCACATCTTTTGAATGCCAACTGGATCGTTTTCCTTTTTTGTTCTATTCCCCTTTGATGCTTGGTATCTATCGTTACAGTTCGATCTTGATCAATGTGATAAAGATTTTCTTAAAACTTCATATCAATGACGCTGGGCTTTTTCAATTGTTCAATTCTAAGTATCTTCGTGGATGAGAGGAAGAGAAGTGGTTTTCCCCGTTTTCTCTGCTGATCGGACATTCTTCCTTATTTCTAATACTGTGCAGTGATTGGACACACTGGTATTTTTTCTAAATCTCTATTTATTCATTGTTTACCATAAATTCCGATGCCCTTTGTCGCTCAGCATCTCCTTATATAAGTTGCTGACTATATCCCTTTGGAAGGTCGCGACTATGATATTGGTCGCTTTATCATATTTGATATTATTGTTTTTAATCATATGTTATATATTATTATTATATTTATATTATATTATTTATATTTATAATATATTATTACATTAATGATCTATTATATAATATATCATAGTATATTATGATATTAATAATAGATTTTGAATTATTGTTATTGATTGTTATTTATATTAAGATAATAATATTTTTATTTATTTTATTTTAATAATAAATTATATTATAATGATATCAATATATGTTATTGTGTCATATTTTATTATTTATTATATGATATTCTTTTAAATAATTATATTGTAATCTATTATTATCTATTCATTTATCTATTTATTTATTTTATTAATTATTAAATCTTATTCGAGATAGACGACATTATAGATGGTGATTATTGTGCTAGTAGCTGAAACTATTTCATGCATATGTAGATGCAATTATATCAGTCCACGTTTTGCCTATAAAGCATCTTTTGCAATATATCTTTTGTATTAGGGTAGTTAACTTGATCAACAATTAGCCAAACAACAGTAAGCAAACTGATAGTGAGCCCTCTGTAAAAATCACTTTAACTGGTGTCACCTTAATCGGTGTTTACTTTCACAAGAATTAATTTATTCATGGTTTTTCCCATTTTAGGTTTTCACATTATATCTGGTGTTATAGTGTTTATTTTTCTCATTCTTTGAATCTTTTATTAGTCTTAATTGTTTGTAAGGTTTGTGTTTATACTTGATCAATACAAACTTTGAAAATGTTTTGGAATAACTAATCACTAGTACAAAAAAAACAATATGTGACTACATGACTAAAACTTTTAGTCATGTGACTAAACATGACTAAATTCTACTAGTGTTTTGTAATTCACAAGTATAAATGACTAATTTAGTCATCGAGTAAAATCACAACTAAATTATTCGTCAAACAAAAATAAATGACTAAATAAATAATTAAATAAATGACTAATACTCCTATACTCTTTTTTATTTCAAATTTGATCATAATCCATAGAGTTTAAGCCCCCCTCATAGTCCAATAGCAACAATTAGATTATAGAATTAGACATACTTATAAGAAAGCCCTATTTGGGTCTACAATTCTAGTAGATTATGTACCCAACAATGTTGGTTAAAAAAGACAAGTCATTTTGATGGGTCAAACAATAACCTTATGAAAATGTTGTTGAATTTTCTTTGTGAACCTTGGTACATTATGATCTTTTAAAGAATTGTATCTAACTAACAGATGACTCCCATTCGAAAAACATTGACACCGCGTGTAATTTTTTTATTAGGCATGGTTTTAAAGAAAAATAGATAAAAAAAATTAGTATTCTACTAGAGGCAGGAACTTACAAACGAAAAGCATTTGAGAACAATATATTTAATTTCTTTAAGGGTCCGTTTGGTTGCTGGAATTACAAAATGCTAGAAATCTGTAATACTGAAATTTACCAATTCAAGAAGTTTTAAATCTAGAAAATAGATTTTGGAATATGGCTAGAATTGTTTAGTTCATCTGGAAGATGAGTGAGAAATGCATTTTTTGCATTTGGTTCCAAAAATCTAGAATTGGAATACCACTTGAATAAGGTTTTTTTTTTAAATTTAAAAAAAAGTTATTTTGATTTGTACTCAATATTTTGTACCATTTGATCAATAAAAAACTATTTTACCTTCTCATTAAATCATAGGTCAACATTAAATTGAATAAATAATATTCTTAAAATTACAATATATATTTGAAATATTGGTGAGGAAAATCTCATAAAAAAAAATCTGACATTATAGATGCGGAAATCACATCTAATTAATATCTGAATTATAGACCACAATTAAATCCAATTAATAATATTTTTTTTAAATAACATTTTCGACAACCGTAGTAAAAGCGGACGATAATGGAGAGATTCGTGGGGCAGGGGAAACCCTAACTCATATTCCCCACTCCTCTTCATTCCACTGTCTCACCTTCTTTCTTTTTCCGTCTCAATATTTATTCACCTATCTCGCATTGTGCTTTGTAACCAACAGAAAAATGAATATGGAAGATTATTACGCGTCTTCGAAAGAGATTTTGACTAATATCACATCGTTCAAGTTGGGAGACTGTTGGGCACTACAAAGAATTGAACGCTTGACCTCTCAGAGTGCAGTGGCCATGTTCAACATAAGGTTGTACTGTATGTGCTTGAACAATATGTGGACTTGAAAAATTTATTAAAATTGATTTACTAAAAAGTGGAATTGGAATTGGAATTGGTTTTCCAATTCCATCTTTTAAGATGGGACATCCTTATGTTCATTTTGGGTTAAAATTAGAATATGAAAAAAACTATTCCATTTCCATTTTTTAAAAACAAATATCAAATTTGGAAATTCTAGTATTTGAAAATTCCAATTCCACCTCAATTCCGGCAATCAAACGAACTATAAAAGCTTATGTAAGTGAATGATTGTCCCAAAATCAAGAATGAGTTGAAACAATGGGATGCCGGCTTCAATTTGAACAAGAGGAGTTGTTTAGGTAAAGATTATTTGAAGATTTCGATAAACATTCGCGATCCATTTTGTTTAGATGAGAATATTATATCAAATGAATAGTTACAACTGAAAAAATATTCTATTTAAACTTATTCACGATTATAGTATTCTATTTAAACTTATTCACGATTATAGTTTTCTAGATTTTGCTCTATAATTATGATTATTATGGTTGAATGGTAAAGAAATTTTTTAGAATTTAACAGATATTTACAAAGCTTTAAAAAAGTTCCCGAATTTGAATGCCTCGTATTAATACCAGTAATTTCATGAATGTTTCTTTTGAATTAAAAAAAATGGAGGTTTTGGGTTCAAATTTAAATATAAGGAATGACGTGTATCATTATTTTTCTACAAATTAACCAAACAAAAACCTCTTCCAGTATCTTGCAGCCTCGGTAAGCTATAATTTTCAATCATAACGTATTGTAAACCCTGATTTTGGAGGCGAACAAACACTGCGAAAAACAGACTCCCAACTCCCGTTTGACGGCAACGGGAACGGGAAAGACAGCCGACAAACGGAAAGACAACCGACAAGAGTAAAAGAGGTCAAATTGCAGATAAGCTGAGCATTCAAAGATGAAGTAATGTTCCCAAGGTACATTAAAAAAATATTTTAATGAGAGAGTTTTTAGATTAGGGGATCAATTGTCTCATAGGGATCTAATGAGAATCCATATGGGAACATGTTTAGGGAAGAGACTCAATAATTGTTAAGGGTCTAATAACAATGATCTTTTTGTCATGTTTACCTTCCAATTACTATTATTAATAAAGTTCTAAAAATAATAACACATGTACTAATAGTCAATCACACATGTACTAATAGTTGATCTTTTTTAGCTTTTTTGGTTGGTGATTGACTCATTTGTGCGCCACTATTGAGACATTTTATAAAGATTACTAGAACATTTGATCACAAGTATTGACATTTTTGAGTGAATGGTTATTGGTGTAAGAACATAGCAGGTGTGAGGCGACACTTTGAAAATGTCATTTGATCACTTGGTGTTTGACGATCTTTATAGAGAGATATGTGAATACCTAGAGGTTGAAACCTTAGCTTTAAACTGTTAACTCACATACGGAGATACATCGGGAAAATTGCAAAAATCTGACTTACAGTTTAGGAGTTCTAGATGTGCAAAGTTAGCCAGGGTGGCTACTGGGTCATCTCCCCTAGTGACCATTTTGAATGAATGAATGAAGGTATTTTACCAGGACGTTCACGAGACCAAATAGTCTAAGGGATCACACATCAAAAACCTAAATCATTTTCATGTTCTTTTCAATGTCAACCCTCCTGCATGAATTTTATCAGAAAGCCAGTAGTTTTGTGCAGTCTTACTTCATCAAACAATTGATGTAGACAATCCTCTTTCAAATTGTTCTCATATTGCTCATGGATATCCTGGTATGCGATACATTCGAAATAAAGTGTCATTTTGTTTCAACACATCCTTTACTACCGAAAATGCACGTTCTTTCATCCCAAACCTGCTTGGGGATTGTCCATCTACTCGCCTTGCACCACAAATGATGAGATCCAGTTCTCAACTGTGCCACTAGAGATCTGTCGTTACCTTTGATTGCCACCCGTAAGTAGTCTTTATCCTCATGACCCCAAATGGGATTGAACTCTTTCACATAGTGGGTTTTTTTCTGCCCCATTTGTTTTGTTTACATGGTAGCCTTGAATTTTTTCAGTACAAGTCTTTTTATCTCTTCATTGGTGTTGGGACATTTTTGTGTGTCAATGTCCCATTTATTCAACCGTACTTCGTTCTACCTCATCCATGTCTTCTTTCTACGAACTAATCTCTCATCAACCACTAACTTGGAAATGACCACTTTTTGATTCTTATTCACATAACACATTCTACAACATTTGTCATTAGTAAAAAAACCTAGAACAATAAAAATAGCTATAAACAATAAGACAACCAAAATAATCATCGAAATAGATACAATTTAAGAATTTAGAATACACAAAATTAACTATAACTATTGATGATCTTCCCTACTACATCACTATCTTGATTTTTTTATAAATAAAAATTAATAAAAAATATATCCCATCACTTCTCAACACATGCAATGCACACAATTTTGTATCTACACATTAACTGCACCTACTCAAGGTGTAAGTGATAGTATTACGACAAACATCCAAATGACACGTTTATACTTGACTCTCTAACAGCTCATCCATTACAGGTGATAAGTTATTGCAACGCTACAATTGAGACAATTACAGATTTTGCAGAATGTTTATGGCGATAGAAATATGTACAAGACTTGCCCAACACGCTACTGTGATTTAAAGAAATCTGTGCCATGGATTTCTTGCACTCTGATTATTTCTGTTGTAGTTAGACCTTAACTCCTGCTCCTGCTTTGAATTGAGATATACAAGGTAAAAAAGAACAGCCAAAATTACAGAAGCAACTAATAAGGCCATACTCTTTACTACTGTATCAAGTTTGCCGGGCAACCGCATGCGGCTCACAAAATATGCTAGAGAGATGCTACTGAATTGCATTGCAAAGTTGACGTACTTCAGTGCTTGGCTGTCAATCTCGTTGTTTTGGATTGCAATTTCGTGCTGTGACAGACCACCTTCAAGATCAATAACATCTCCATTGGTATAAGCTATCTGCAAAGATAAATAAATATCGGTTGTATGCAAAACAGTGGAATCAGTGGCCGGAGGAGGATGAGTACCATCTCTAGATTCTATATATGCTTGGAAGATCCCAAAGAGTCTGACAATAAGAGATTGATAAAGGTTGTAAAAGTTGAAGGCCATTGATGCAAGATGAGCTGCACCCATTCAAATAATTGCAAAAATCAGCAACCAAATCACAAAAACGACCAAGCAAAAACATTGAAGTTTTGAAACAAGCTATTGTTCTAATGTTTGATGAAAACAAACATGAGTTCTGCCTTATAAGATTGACTTACTGAACAATTAACCATTTTAGCTTTCAGTAGAATAAATATAAAAATTGTAGTAATACGATTTTCATAATCTATAATGTTACTGTCTTTAGTTTCTCTACATTTTTGGATAAACTCTATGATCCATCTTCAAGAAGGAAGAGTTTGATTTCTTCTCTTGTCTTGCTATCTTTTTCTTGATAATAGATCATAGATTTTGATTCAAAATATAACAAAAATAAAACTTACACAATTAAAAACTAAATACAATACAAAAATTGTGAAAAGTGAAGATTAATACGATCTTAACAAATACTACTATTACCATATAACAACACAATTGAATTCTAATAGCAATATCACAAATACTAATATTTTCATATAATACCTTTCTCAACAAAAACTTGAAATTAATCGAGGTCTGTAGATTATACAGATTCATGCATCGGAGATAAAGAGAATTTAGTAAGCTAACTATAATGAGAAAGAGTTATATATGATAAGATTAGGTCACACAAGAGGCTGATGTAAAAATGATTTGACATATACATAGAAAAATCTTACCTTCTAGATAGCCTTATGAAGGCTGACTTGACGACTCACATTTTAAGTACTCAAAATTTCAAAGATCACTGGCCTGCACAAATTCTATGCTTCCAGTTGTTTGGCTCAAAATTCCCTTGGGAAAATGAAAGGCTTATGATGGTATATATTACCACTTTTCACGACAAGCTAAATGTATTTTTTTCTAGTCTACATTTGACTAAGGCGGCGGCTATCCTCCCAATAGAATGCACCATATAAGAAATTTTTTTTTCTCTCAAATCTGCAAAAATGCAGAGTTTTTTTTTGGAAATTTATGGTTGTTTTCGGTCCAAAATATGCAGATGATGAAGAACAAACCCTGAAATTTTCATAAAAATCCATGGTGTTTTTGGATTTTTGAAATTCATACGACGGTGCATTCCTTTGCGAGGATAGCCGCATCCTTTGACTAATAATATATTTTTTATCGATAAAGGAAAATGATTGGCAAGAGGCCACTGAAAATCTCATCCCAACTGCAGAGTTTGGATGTACATGTTGGAAAAGCAAATGAGAGATCAATTTTTTAATTGTTGCATGGAGTTTGGGATGGCAATTTACGTCGGCTACTTATTTTCAAATCAGGATATTTATGATAATTTTGTTTTTTCAATCAGCAATGGTTTAATACATTAAATTTTATATTTTAAAGTAAACAACATATTAGTTTGAAAAGGTAGTGTAGTTGGTCAAGAGTTTTCGATTCTTTTTATATAAATTCTAAGGTCAATTTTATGCGTCTTGATTTATTTGATGGAAGGCTAGTTTGACCTTGGTCCATCATTGTTAGTGGGTTATTGGGAGGGCGTTCGCTCTATCTAGAGCTAAGCTCTAGATTATTGCACTACTCTGTTGATTCCCCTTGGTTATCCCCCCCCCCCCCAAAAAAAAAAATAAATAAATAAATAAATAAAGAAGAAAAAAAGAAAAGAAAAAAAAAGAGGGAGAATAATATATTGGCATGTGATAGCAGAAACATTCTCAAATTTTATGGGAAGATAAAGTCCAAATAAATGCTAATGGGTCCTTAGTTAATTAGTTAAATTGAATGGTTCTAAATAAGCCCACCAAGGATCAAGTCTTGTTAAGTGCAAGACCTTGACCCCTTAAGGGATGAAGCTAAGATTGTGTCCCAAGTGAATTTGGCATAGTAGAATAGATATGACTTGAGATTTGAATTTTATTTGTTTCTATATTGAATAACAAAACTATCTTGTGGATGGTATAAATTCCTCCATTTTTTTATAAGTTCAAACAACAAGACAAAATTACAAAACACGTCAATTCTAACAAAAAACCACCAAGGAATTTTCCTTGATGGGAGGTAAAATAATGAGCAAATTAATCTCAACATCAAAACAATGAAACAAGCCATCTCCACAACTTCTTGCCTATTGGTTTTTCAAAATTATGGGTTTTGATGCAGATATTGACCAGGGAGACCATGCTATTTTAGAAGGTGACAATAAAAGCTCTTCAAACAATGTTATTGTTGGAGATAAGATTGACCTTGTCCTGTATGAACAAGTGAATAATGTTTTCTTAGAGGTGGATGTGGATCTTTTAAAAGTTGAACTATTTTTTGGGGGCATGACCCCCACTTCTTGGGTGGATAAACTCATCAACAAGAATATTGTTTCTTCAATAGCTATGCCCCCTCTTCGGTTAAAGTTTATAAAGATGGCATTCAAATCTCTCTACTTGATTCTTTCATGGATGAGGCTACTTAGTATTTATCCTTGGCTCTTATTGGTAAGTTCTATACTTTTAGACCTAAAGTGGATCTTGTTTGTCAATGTGATTTTGATGTTTGGAAATTAAAGTCTAGTGTGTTGGTTAGTGCTACGAATGATGGGTTGTTCCTCTTTAGATTCTCCAATAAAGAAGATATGATTAAAGTTCACTTGGGGGTGTTGTTAAATCAAGATCGTCCTATAGAGAATATATGTGAGTGTTGTAGTGAAATAGATTACCATTGTGATTGATCTTTTCACCAGCCATCAATATGCATTTATATCCTTTGAATAGTCATGTCTTGAAGAGCCATGACCATACGTGGCTTATGCTACGTAGGGTCATGACCCTTCATAACCGATTGGTATTATTAACTATATTGTAACACATACAAATATCAAATGCTATATATATATATATATATATATATATATATATATATATATATATATATATATATATATATATATATATATATATATATATATATATATATATATATAGACACATATATATATAGACATATATATATACATATATATGTATATATATGTATATATACATATATATATACATAGACATATATATATACATATATATATATATAGACATATATATATATATATATATAATTATATATATATATATATATATATATATATATATATGTATATATATGTATATATATGTCTGTATATATATATGTCTATATATATATATATATATATATATATATATATATATATATATATATATATATATATATATATATATATATATATATATATATATATAAAATCGACTATTAGATTAATATAATTATATCAATCAATTTGATGCTATATTTCAACACTCCCTCTTAGCGAGAGGAGATTGATATTCACAAGAAGTGAGTGTTATTGAAATCCCTGACCTAGTTCGGAACTAGATTTCTTTTAAATAACACATAACCACTTTGAATCAGGATTTCCGGCATAATTCAGAACATAACTCAACCTGATAAGAAATTTATCAAAATCCCCGACCAATTCGGAACTAGATTTAATGATAAATATAGGTGTCAAGATATTCGGCGCAATCCGGATCAAAACTTGAACCATTCGTTATCATGATCCCCGACTAAATTCAAAATTGGATTAGATGATAACTTACACATAGCTTCATATCAAGATATCCAGCACAACTCAGGACATCATCATGATGTACTCATCTTGATAGAAGAGTTATTGCAATCCCTGACCAATTCAGAACTAGATTTAGAGATAACAATCAAGATATTCGGCGCAATCCGAATCAAAACTTGATTTACCTGTTGTTATAATCCTTGACCAATTCGGAATTGGATTTAACAACTCAAAAATTCAGTGTCAGGAATAGTGACTACAATACATAGTCATACCTAACACTGGGTTAAGCTATTGTCTAAGTCGTCACCTAGCAATAGTAACCCAACACATATGAAAGATTGTCACCTTTCATAATATAACATAAAATGAATGAGCCCATAAAGTCACACATATGACATCCACCTTGACTCTTCTCAGAGGGTGGATCCACCATGGATCATCCTAGAGAGTGGAAACCAAGGTTTCCACCTTAGACTTGTTTATCAAGGACAAGAATCATTTACGATACAAAATGATGGATCACTAAAGCTGAAAACTTCTTTTCAGCTAATGCTTTATTCCTCAACACACCAAGGTTATCTGAAAGTACACAATCTTCTTTCTAGCAAGAGGCTTGGTAAGAATATCGGTCATTTGTTCTTTAGTGAGGATGTACCTCCATTGAATTGCATTTGTTTGCACTATATATCTCATAGTCTTGGTGAATTCTGAGCTTACAAAGTATGCACTATCTTGACATGGTACACTCCTCTGAATTTGTATGACCAAGATCCTCAGGTGCCAACTTAATTTGATCTTCTAGCTTCTCCCTCTAACATATAGCCTTCTCACATGATAATGATCATAATTCTCTGCTACAATTTCTTGATTACTAGAGAACCAACAAAACATGGTCTACTCCCTCTAAATCAAGATCCTCAAATGTCCACTGATGCAGATCCTTTTACTTCTCCATCTATCACGAAGGCATACCCAGTTTATATGCTCAACTCAATGTCACTGCAGGATGTCATTTCATACCTTCCTTCTTGAAAGAACCAATACGAATAATGTGAGTAGTCACAAGGTTACATCGGCTAGCATAAGATGAATTTTGATCTTTCCCAAGGCCACCATATTAACACTCCCTCTTGGACTTGAGGGAAGATAATAAAGACCTCTAGTATAGAATGCCTTAATTAGGGATTCTATCCACGTACATCTCATCAGTGATTCTATCCATGAGTTCCCAATACTATAATCTCATAATTGTTTTTCCTTCAATAGTGAACTCCCTCTCAATCAATATGATTGAGATTTTCACAAGTAAACTGAACCATATGCTCCCTCTGAAGCTCAAGTTCATCAACTTCTTGACCTCTTGAAAATGTCAGACTTTCTCTGAATCTGAATTTCATATGCTTTTATCCTTAAATTTCAAATATTTTCAAGTATTTCCTTTCGTAAGGTGAGCCCATTAATATGATACTCATACCCATCGTCTTCATAACATATCAGTTTCATTCTGATCTGTATGTTAATTTTCTTCTTTACTAATCACATCTCTTTATGATTACTACTAATTGTTATGAAGAGTGATATTTAATGCTGGCATTGTTCAGAATTAATGTCTCTGCCCTTTGTCATGACATTGAGATTTTACAATGTAATCATTTTGTCTCCAACTAAGTGAAGCCTTTAGAATGAAATGGCAATCATCTAAATTCAGTGCAATGTCCTTGGCTTCATTAGACTGTTGCCCTTTACTACACCATTTTGTACCTTTGTTACTGATCCTCTTGACAATAACTTATGTCTCTGTTCTCAACTATGTATTCACATCTTCTTGTTTGTTATTCATTACAACAATCTAGCACTACTCTTGCCGCTGTTACTGAGATATTCATTTCATTGTATATCATTGTCTTACATGCACTATCCATATGATTCAGCCACTTTTCCCTCTCACTGTCTTTGCACATAATGTTGTGATAAGGGAGATCTCTGTTTCTAGCATAACATGATCATTTTGTTCATTGGATCTCATTGTCAAATCATAAGCACATCAATATTCTTCATGATACTAATGAATGTTTTCTTGGACTTCTCCTTCCTCCATACCTACATTGTTTGTGATCTGCTCTCAGTCATGCTCTTTATGACATGTGTCTTCATCTATCATTCTCAGACCTCTCTATTGCTTCTCTTTCATTGTTATTACTCGGTGCAAAAATCAAACCCTATTCCATAAAATTTGCTATCACTTATTATACAAATCTCTGTCCATGGTACCCTGCTCTTTTCGTGACAAATATAGTAGGTATCATCAAGTAAACAGAACATTCTGTTATATGCTAATTTTATTATATAGGAATCATCACTGGTGTGATAGAAATCTCCATCTCCTTCCAATACCTACGTGTGTTCCATACGAGTCTTATTCACATTGCATTGAAATAAGAAGGCGGAGGTTTGAGAGTGGTGTATGTTTGGATACATTCTCTGCATGGCATCATATGAGGATAGCATCTCATTCCATTCTTTCCACACACTCCTCAATCTATAAAGACTTCTTCGTGGGAGTAGCCTTACTATGATATTCAATGCAATTTCATAGGGCAGATTTCGCCAAAAGCCAATATCCATCTTCGTGGTATACTAAACACCAAATTCTGCGTTTCAATTATAATTGACCCAATATTGGCGATGAGTAATTCAGGGTATGATAGTGCGTTCCCGAGATGAATCGGTTGATATACCGATAGTAGACTTCTATGTTGACACCAAGTGTTGTCACAATGCCTCCTAATTCAGAATGAATGTAATATACGGTTTGTTTTGTATCATCTCTGCGAACTCCTCAAAACCAACAATACATCGCTATGCCACACTCGCAACATTAACAAATCAGAAACAATTCTTGGCTCAATATAGCTTACGTATACAGTTGCAGTCCTTGGGTCAAATTGTTACGATGCCTTCATGCAAGAATACATGGTTCACTGTTAATCGCACATGTTAGGATTGCCGCTTTTCCTCCCAATAAGCATATGAATCCATCTTCTTATGGTGGTGAGTGTGAATTGCAATGTTAGGGAATAAACCAAATTGTCTTCTATTATCCTTCACCATATTCTGTTCCCTTTCGTCAGTATCCTTTGTATTTTAATCACTAATTTGGTGCATGCTTCTTCTGTGATTGAATGCGATCAATGAATATGTTTGTTGGAATTGGTGATTGACGGGCTTGAATTCGATGCTCTTATTGTTTCAGTGGTACTCAATTAGCAGTTACAATGAAATTACGGTGCCGAGTCCCTTCTTCTACTGGCATCATTCCTTCTTCAGCTGGCACTGTTCATTCCTTCTTCGAATAGCAATGAATATGCTTTCTTCTTACACGGGACTGTATATCCTAAACAAATATTTCAGTGCCATTACATATCCTTTCCAAACAATCACTCCAAATGACAAATCGGGTCCATTCTAATGTTTCGACTATCAAATATTTACTCATATCAATCCATGAATGAATCACCCATAATTATAAGTAGCAAATATAATAGGGAAGAGAATATAACTTAATTGCCTTCTAATATATCCAAGTGCCATAGGAGAATTAGTGCCGTTAGAAATCTTCAATGAGTACCAGTACATAAGGTTTTGCATAATATTATTATCCATAAAAAATATTTATGATCAATCCCATAAATGTTATGTCAATAGTAATGAACTTCCACCATTGCTCATAATGTTCCTAATCAATGCTAATTGCTTGACCACCAATGGCCTGGTGACTTGATGCCTTCTCTGAATGAGTTGTTGCTAGGACAAACTCCCATTGATGATTATCAAAAGATGTTCCCTTAGATGTCTGATTCATATCCTCATGAGATATTATGCGTTCGAATCACATGATGAGTGTTTCCGCCTTGACTTTCTTTTCCTTCCCTTCGAGATGATATACTATTTCAATGTTATTATCTTCATTCTGCACCAGTATGTATTCCTTGACCTTCGATCTTATCAATCTATGTATGATCCTTGACCATACACATTCAACCATACGTTCAGACTGAAAACATATATGGAATTTTGTCACTAATATTGCTGCCAATTTATCTGAATATATTTTATTCTCTTATAGGTTAGGCTCTGATACCATGTTGTTAAATCAAGATTGTCCTATAGAGAATATATGTGAGTGCTATAGTGAAATAGATTACCGTTGTGATTGATCTTTTCACCAGCCATCAATATGCATTTATATCCTTTGAATAGTCATGTCTTGAAGAGCCATGACCATACGTGGCTTATGCTACGTAGGGTCATGACCCTTCATAACCGATTGGTAATATTAACTATATTGTAACATATACAAATATCAAATGCTCTTTATATATATATATATATATATATATATATATATATATATATATATATATATATATATATATATATATATATATATATATATATATATATATATATAAAATTGACTATTAGATTAATATAATTATATCAATCAATTCGATGCTATATTCAACAAGGGGACCCATAGTTTTTTTATAAGGGGAACTTAAATGGTGGTGTAGTCAAGGATGGAGAAACCCACAACATATCAGTCCAACCTTGTAGCCAACAAAACATAATGGAAACAATAGCCAAGACAACAAAGAAATGAAAGATCAACCTTTAATTATTATCATAAAAATCGGTTACAATCGATTTGCAACATGCAGTCTTACATGCCAAACATACATGCCCGATTATGATAAGAAAATCCCTTCTAACCCTAGACAAACTATGACCACATAATATTATGAGAATTAACTATCCATTAAGAACAAGTCCATAAGCTTATATAGCCATTACAATCATCGTTCGACCCAAAACATATCACATTTCCCAAGAATAGAGAAAACATAATACAACAATTAGGTCAGCTCCCAAAACCCTAGGAACAACTCCCCAATGAATAAACTAAGAAATGCAATCACAAAAATAAGTAGGTCTCAAACGTAATAACCCACTAGCACAATCACAACTGGGAATTCCAACCGATAGATTGGAAATTCAATTGATGAACACCCTAACCAACCGAGAAAATGAAGAACAGTATGATCAGGAAAGAATCTTCAATAACTCATGTGCGATGACTCCAAATGAGGGTGCGATCATAGGATAAGGCTAGGAATGAAGCCACAACCAGATAGTAGAAACCACATCTCATAATAACAAGTATAGATTAACCATAACCAAAACACATGACTGATAAACAAGAATAAAAAATATTTTTGGTTAATTCAAGATTGCTTAGATCCCGAGATGGTCTTGCATTAGACACCCGGGGTACTTGAAAAGTGAGTCCCTCACTTTTCTTGGGCCAAAGAAAAACCAAAGTGGTCAACCTCAGCTTGAAAAATCCATGATGAATCTTCAACTGGTTTGTCCTTCCATTTGACAAGAAATTCCATGTATTTCTTGCCTCTTGTACTCCTACCAACTATGCTATCCAAAGCTACTCTATATGATCCCTCTTCTTCTTAGGACACTCCTGCAAAACATCACACTTATCAGTTCACTGTCACCTTTTAATTCATGATACTCATATAATTTTGCAATATTGAATATCGGTAATATATCCATGTCATCAGGTAACTCCACTTCATATGCATTCCTTGAATCAAAGCTCCTCAAGATCTTACAAGGACCAAATTTCTTCATCTTCAACTTGTTATATAAGTACCAAAAGAAAATATACCCTTATGCAAGTTGTACACCATAACTTCATCTCCCACTTGAAATTCCTTATGTCTCCTATTCATATGATCTCTTCTCTTATATCCCTGATTCATTTCATCTAAGTGATGTCTCACCTCCTCTTGTAGTGATTTCATCACCTCAACAAAATCCTCTCCTTAAACACTCCTAACATCAAGAATGACATCCCACAATTTTGCTATCCCTTTAGGACTAAATCCAATAACCACTTCAAATGGTGTCTTCCTTGTACTCCTATTCACTGAGTTATTATAAGAAAACTTTGCCTATGGTAAAAGAAAATCCTAATTTCGAGGCTTATCTCCAATTAAACACCTCAAAACATTTCCCAAACTCATGTTCACTACCTCCGTTTATCCATCTATTTATGGATGAAAAGAAGAACTGAACTTCAAATTAGTCTTCATCTTCTTCCAGAGTGTCCAAAAATATCCAACAAACTTGCTATCCCTATCTGAAATAATACTTCTAGGCAACCCATGTAATCTCATAATATCCTTGAAAAATAAGCCAGCCACATGCACCGCATCAGTTGTCTTCTTGAAAGGAATAAAATGTGTCATCTTTGAAAATCTATCCATAACACAAAGATAGAATCATATCCCCTCTGTGTTCTAGGTAAACCTAACACAAAATCCATGCTAATCTCCTCCCAAGGTCTGATCGGTACTATAAAAGGCATATACAACCCTACATTTTGACTACTTCCTTTGGCAACTTGACATGCCTTACAACTCTCAACATAACTCCTCACATCCTTTTGAATTTATGGCCAAAAGGAATTCTCACCTACCAAGGATATTATCTTATCAATGCCAAAATGCACTGCCAAATCGCCACTATGCCTTTCCTTAATTAGATTGACCCTCATGGAACTTCTAGGTATACAAAAATGATTACCCTTGAATAGATGATACTCCTAAAGAGTTATTTTGTTGTCATTAGTTTTGTTATAGTCATATTGTATGTCAAAGTCAGTCGGTAAAGCAAACAAGTTAGTCGGTAAAGGTAGAGACAATTTTGGTAAAGGGAAATGAGTGACAGACACCGAGAAGTGCAAAATAGTTACCGAGTCAAAGTATATGACAGCAGTTACCGAGCTGGGATTATACATGTTACCAAGTAGAATTAAACATGTTACCGAGTAACACAGACCGATATAACATATACATTGAATTTGGACACCGAGCATAAAATGTTTTACAGATCTCAAGGAGATTGTTTGGTGATACATTGGAGATTTAAACAAGATGAGTGTGCATGATTACAAGGTATGATCCACCAATAGAAATTAAGTGGAATATATGCATTGGATATGTAACCAATTCTAGCACTACTTAAGGAGAAGAATTTAGAACATTTCCACCACATCTAGATCAAGTATAAAAGGATCAGTATATGAAGATTAGAGTGTTAGAGAGAGAGAAAAGAATAATCATAGTGAATAGGTGATGAAGAGCATAGAAGATACTAAGTAATAGAGTAGTAAAATAAAAATTGTGAATGTGAATCAAAGTTGAGCCCATCGAGCACAAAGTTTGTATTGTGAAGTGAAATATAGGACATGAGGTAAATGATATTAGCATATTGAGTTTGAAAATCATACGTTGATGCATCATTACAGATATTTTTGTTACTGGTTATAAGTGTAATCAGAGTTATAAAATCTCTTAACAGGTAGTAGGCCCTAATAGCTCTTAATTGTAAATCCTTTAACAGGGTACATCTCTTAAATTAGAATTGTAAAATCCTTTAGCAAGGTAGACTGAATAAGTCTTTATACTCTTAGTAGGGTAAATACTCTTAATAAGGTGAGCTATTAGAAATAGCTAATTTTTTTAGCTCCATCTGAGAAAACTTTTTACTACAGTAGTGAAGTATTGTGGGTACCATCCCCACCTCATTTTTTTCCCTCTGATCAAGGATTTTTGTGAGAACAAAAATTATGGTGTTATGAGTTGTGAATTATGTTTTTGATTTATATTTTTATGATGTTTTGTGCAAAGTTTATAATTTGGTGAATGGTTAGAAAAGTAGTTGAACATTTTTAGAGTACCGATTGACCCCTCCCCTCTCAGTACTTAACTTTCCATAATTAATCTAACAATTGGTATTAAAGCTAAGCCTCTTATTTGGAAGTTTAACCACTTGAGAGGAAAGATTTGAAGAGATGGAAAGCTATAGATATGAAAAGATGATTGACAATATGCACATGGAACTAAAGTTTGCAAATGAACATATTGATGAACAAAGAAGGAAATTGATGTTAGCTTGTGGTGACTAATCAGGAAAGTACTATCCAGGAAAGTACTGTACACTTTTCCTCCCGACCTCACCGGGGAAATTTTTTTTGAAGCCGGTTAGGGATTTTCATAATGTATGATTTTAGTACTTGCGGCAGAATTGGGCTGTAAGGGATTACAGATTGTAATCAGGTTGTAATCACTGGATAATAATAATATTGGACTCATTTTTGGTGGATGTAGCCCAGGGATTGGGTGAACCACGTTAAATCTGTGTGTCTTGTGTTTTTTTCTGTGTGGTTTATTATTTTCTGATATTAGTTATATTTGCACATAATTGTTATTTCTGCCTTGTTAATCCTAACAAGTGGTATCAGAGCGAGGTTATTTCATTCGTTCTTTCATCTATTCTCTGAAGCAGGTCTCACGAGTTAGTGGGAGAGTCTCTCGGTTAAGTGGGAGAAATGGCAGACGAGGGTAGGCTGAAGGTTGATAAGTTTAATGGGCAAAACTTCCAGTTATGGAAGATGCAAATGGAGGATTATCTCTATCAGAAGGATCTATGGCGGCCATTAGAGGGAGTAGCCAAGAAAGAGCAATCAATGTCTCAGGAAGATTGGGATATTTTGGATAGGAAGGCACTGGGGAGTATTCATCTATGCCTGGCACAATCGGTGGCATTCAATATTACTGAAGCAAAGACAGCTAAAGATCTGATGGAAACCCTAGCGAAGTTGTACGAAAAGCCTTCAGCTTCAAACAAGGTATTTCTTATGAAGCGTTTATTTAATATGAAAATGGTAGAAGGTGGATCAGTTACTAATCATTTGAATGAGTTTAATATAGTTACAAGTCAATTAACCTCAGTTAAAATTACTTTTGATGAAGAGGTTAGGGCTCTCTTGATTTTGTGTTCTTTGCCAAAAAGCTAGAATGGCTTGGTAATGGCTGTTAGTAATTCTATTTCTGGTTCTAATACCCTAAAGTATGATGATGTTATTGGTGTTATATTGAGTGAGGAAATTCGTAGGAAAAGCTCAGGGGCATCCACATCGGGTAGTGTATTGAACACAGAAAGCAGAGGCAGAATAAGAGATAGAGGAAACAACTCTGAAAATCATGGGAAATCAAGAGGAAAATCAAAGGGAAAGAGGTCCGAATCTAAAGGGCCAAATGATTGCTAGTACTGTGGAAAACCAGGTCATAAGAAGAAAGATTGTTGGTCTCGGAAGAAAGATCAAGGAGACAAAAATGATGGAAACAAGGAGGCAAATGTGGTAAGTAACAAATCTGAGGAGGATGCTTTGCTCTTGTCCTTAGAAAGTAATGATGATTCATGGGTTTTAGATTCTGGGGCTTCATTTCATGCTACACCCCATAGATGTTATTTTGTTGATTATGTCCAAGGGGATTTTGGGCTAGTTTATTTGGGAGATAATGAACCCTGTCAGATTGTTGGAAAGGGAAAAATTAAGATTAAGTTGCAGAATGGGAATCATTGGCTACTACAAGAGGTAAGACATGTTCTAAGGCTGAGTAGGAATTTAATTTCAGTAGGGCAATTGGGTGATGAGGGTTGCACAGTTACTTTTAATGATAAAAATTGGAAGGTTTCAAAAGGTTCCTTAGTAGTAGCAAAAGGTGTGAAAGTAGGCACCTTATATCTTTGTACAGGTCATACTGTTCCTTCTACTTTAATTGTTTCAGAAGATAATGAATGTTCAGGAATAGTGGCTGCAGTTGAGCAGGAAGAACATCAAACTGTTGCTGTAGATTCTGACACAGCACTATGGCACAACAGACTCGGGCACATGAGTGAAAAAGGTATGAAATTACTTCATTCAAATAAAGTTTTACCTGGTCTGAAATGTGTCAATATGGATTTCTGTGAAAGTTGTGTTTATGGAAAACAAAAGAGAGTTAGTTTTGTGAAGAGTGGGAAGGAAAAGAAAAATGAGAGATTAGAGCTTGTGCATACAGATGTATGGGGACCAGCTCAGGTATCTTCCCTTGGTGGCTCTCTGTATTATGTTACATTTATAGATGATGCAACAAGAAAAGTATGGATTTATTTCCTTAGACAGAAATCTGATGTATTTCAAACTTTTAAGAAATGGAAATGCTTGGTTGAGAATGAGGCTGGTAAAAAGTTAAAATGTCTCAGATCTGATAATGGTGGTGAGTATTGCAGCATAGAATTTGAAGAATATTGTTCCTCTAATGGTATTCGTAGGCAGAAAACTGTACCAAGGACTCCACAAGAAAATGGAGTGGCTGAACGCATGAATAGGACAATAATGGAGCGTGCAAGGAGTATGAGGTTGCATGTTAGGCTGCCCAAAAATATGTGGGTAGAGGCAGTGAACACTACTATTTATTTAATCAATAGAGGCCCCTCTACTCCTTTGGACTGTGGTATTCCAGAGGAAGCATGGAGTGGTAAGAAGGTGAGTTATTCTTTTCTCAAAACCTTTGGTTGTGAAGCTTTTGCACTTATAGATTCTGAAAATAGAACCAAGCTAGAAGCTAAGTCAAAAAAATGTGTATTTATTGGGTATGGCATTGATGAATTTGGTTATAGGCTTTGGGATTTTGAAAATCATAAAATTGTAAGAAGTAGGGATGTCATATTCAATGAGAAAGTATTGTACAAAGATCTGTTGCTGCAGCATGAGAAGAAAGAAAATGACTATGTAGTACTGGATGATACTCCACAAGTTAATGTTCCAGTAGTTCCTTATGCTCCGCAACAACAGCAACAACAAATACCACACACCCCAGTGAGTGTTAGACGGTCAACAAAGCTAAGTAGACCTCCAAAAAGATTTTCTCCATCTTTGTATTCTATTTTGTTAACAGATGCTGGTGAACCTGAATGTTATAATGAAGTTGTGCAGGTGGATACAAAGCTTCAGTGGGAGTCTGCAATGATAGATGAAATGGACTCTTTGCTGAAAAATCAGACATGGGATTTATGTAAGTTACCTGCAGGTAAAAGGGCTTTACAGAATAAATGGGTTTACAGGATAAAAGAAGAGGATGGAGGTACGAAAAGATTTAAAGCTAGATTAGTCGTAAAAGGATTTGCACAGAAACATGGTATTGATTTTGATGAGATATTTTCTCCAGTTGTTAAAATGACTTCTATTCGTACTGTTTTAAGTATTGTGGCTACTGAAGATTTTCATTTAGAGCAGCTTGATGTTAAAACAACTTTTCTTCATGGTGATTTGGATGAAGAAATATATATGGTTCAGCCACAAGGATTTGAGGTCAAGGGTAAGGAGAATTTGGTGTGCAGATTGCAGAAGAGTTTATATGGCTTGAAGCAAGCACCTCGGCAATGGTATATTAAATTTGATACTTTTATGAATGGGCATGGATATAGTCAGTGTCATTCTGACCATTATGTTTATTTTAAGAGGTTGGATGATGATAGCTACATTATTTTATGTTTATATGTTGATGATATGCTTGTAGCTGGGTCTAACATGAATCACATTAAGGGGTTGAAACAACAGTTAGCAAAATCTTTTGCTATGAAGGATTTGGGGGTAGCAAAACAAATCCTTGGTATGAAAATTTGTATAGATAGGAAAAATAGGATATTGTCTCTATCTCAGGCTGATTATATTGAGAAGGTGTTGCAACGTTTCTCTATGGAAAATGCCAAAGCTGTCAGCACACCTTTGCCTGGTCATTTGAAATTGACTAAGGATATGTGTCCCAAGACACCAGAAGAAGAGACTAAAATGTCTAAGGTACCTTATGCTTCAGCTGTAGGGAGCTTAATGTATGCTATGGTATGTACTAGGCCAGATATTGCACACATAGTGGGAGTCGTTAGCCGTTATATGAGTAACCCTGGTATTGAGCATTGGAATGCAGTCAAATGGATTCTCAGATATTTAAGAGGCACATCCAGTAAGTTTTTACAATTTGGGGGTTCTACTACTACTGTACAAGGCTATGTTGACTCAGATTTGGCTGGAGATATAGATAGCAGGTGGAGTACTACAGGTTATATATTTACTGTTGGTGGGATAGCAGTGAGTTGGATTTCTCGACTACAAAAGGTGGTTGCTTTATCCACTATAGAGGCAGAGTATGTTGCTGCTACAGAGGCAGCCAAGGAGATGATATGGCTTCAATTCTTCATGGAAGAATTGGGACATCCACAAAAGGATAATTTTCTACATACAGATAGCCAAAGTGCCATTCATCTTGTAAAGAATTCTGCTTTGCACTCAAAGACAAAACACATACAGTTGCGGTACCATTTCATTCAATCAGTTTTGGATGATGGACAGTTAAGGCTGGAAAAGATTGATACTGATGATAATCCAGCAGATATGTTTACAAAGGTAGTAACAAGGGAGAAGTTGAACTCATGTTCAGCTTCAGTTGGTCTTCTAGACTAAACAAAATAAAGGAACAACTGAGTCCAAGGTGGTTCAATCCAGTGGGAGCCTCATGTGGGTAGTGGTATTGCTACAGGATCAGTCTCCAAGTGGGAGGTTTTTTAGTATAGTGTGGATACTAATCAGTCACCAAGTGGGAGATTGTTAGCTTGTGGTGACTAATCAGGAAAGTACTATCCAGGAAAGTACTGTACACTTTTCCTCCCGACCTCGCCGACTATTTTTTGGTTATTTGGGCCGACTACTTATAACTCATTCTAACCCTAAAGCGGGAAAATATTGTATAATATGGCTTAGGGTTAGGGATTTTCATAATGTATGATTTTAGTACTTGCGGTAGAATTGGGCTGTAAGGGATTACGGATTGTAATCAGGTTGTAATCACTGGATAATAATAATATTGGACTCACTGTTGGTGGACGTAGCCCAGGGATTGGGTGAACCACGTTAAATCTGTGTCTTGTGTTCTTTTCTGTGTGGTTTATTATTTTCTGATATTAGTTATATTTGCACATAATTGTTATTTCTGCCTTGTTAATCCTAACAATTGAAGCATACACTTAACAAGAGAAAGGAGTTAGCCCATCAACTGAAAGATACCGAAGACCAGGTTGAAGAAATTGAAGAACATTTAGAGGGAAGTTTGTCTAATGAATTTGAAGCTTCCATATTAGAACTGACTATAAAGAACAAAATCCTAACTAATCAGGTAAAATCATTGAAAAGGGAACAAGAACGTCAATCGATAAGAATGTGTGAAGTCCTAGAACAAAAGAGAAAATTTGAAGATGACAAGAGAGTAATTGAAGATGAAGGAATGCAAATGAGTGCAAGATAGTCAAGAAAGATACGAAGATTGATCTATGTGAGATCCTTCTGAAGTAGTTTGATGACAATATGAACACCATCTGAAAAGAAAAGACCAACACTTTAAAGTTTGGTTCATTATTGGTATGTATATTTTTCTACTTTCAGAACTTTTTCCCATCAATCGATAATGTAGTATGGAGTGTGAAGAAACTGATCACATATTAGATTAATGAATTCATTCAAATTTTAGAAGACAAATTTGATATGGTAATGAATGAGTATTTTTCTAAGTTCCAAACGAGAATGCACAAGAAATTTAGAATTCCACCTCAGCTAGTGGAAAAGTACCAAGACACTATTTGTTTTGAAGTGGATACCGACACTTGCATTGTGAAGGCTATGGATCCTAGGACTATCTGGCTATAGCCTATGGGATATGAAATGGAGATTAACACTTCTTATCAATAAATAGAAGCCCTTTTAGCTAAACTAGTTAATAAGAGAGCTAATTGGTATGGGACTTATGAAGAAGTGAAGGATAAGATAAAATTATGTATATTGATACCTAAGGAACAAAGAAAAACTAGTAGAATGATAAGTAATTTATTATAAAATCTTGGAATGAGCATTGAAGAAGATGAGACAGGTCCTTCTGAAGTAAAGGGGAAGAAACCTAGAATGAAAAAGGAGACACCACGTCCAATAGGTACAAGACCATTGACAAGGTCTTCATCTACATCAAGGGAGAAGAAGAAACCAACATTAGAGAAACCAAAGCCTAAAACATATATGAGGGAAAATAAAACATCTGGCATACCAAGAAGAAAGTTGAAACTACAAGAACATAGTGAGATAGAATCTAATGATTTGAGAAAATTCAAAGCTATGTAGAACTAGACCTTTAAACAAAGAAACCTAGATGAGTTCATTAAGAATATTAAGAAAAATGGAGGTTTTACAAGAATAAAATATGCAAAATATGAAACAAGTAGTGAAGAAGACAAAGAAAAGATTGAGGAGGCAGTCGTGTTTACATTGGAAAAATTCAAAATTATTTCAGTTGAACTTGCCAACCACTTACCTGATGAACTATACAAAAAGATAGTTTCTAGATGGAAGTATGCTATGACTTCCGAGAAGAAAATGAGGGAAAGATCCCTAGCTATTACCGTACCTGATTTGTTGGTACAAGAGATTAAAGAAGCATTAAAGGAATACTCTAAGAGATTTCTTGTAAAGAGAAGAGCATTGAAAATCATGGTCGGTGAACTTGAAACCATGTAAAATGAAACAAATGGTACATGGAGAAAGATCTTCTTTCCTAACCAACTGACCAAGACCAAGGAGCAACAAATAAGCCAGATCCTATTGAATTAACCTTAGAAAAAGATGAAGTGATTTTGAGGATATTATTAACAAGGACCCGATAGAAGAAATAAATCATGATGAAGATGTGATGGTTACCGAGGATAAGGATACTGAACAAATGAACACTGATGATACAACTAAGGCTAATTTGATGGATGAAGATTTAGTTATTGAAAAAATACTTGATTTTCCTGAGATTAATGATGTCATCTCAGAAGTGACTAAAGAGATTCCCCGTGATGTAGAGAAGTCCATCGAACAAGAAAATGAGAAAAAACAAAAGGTAATCAAGGACACCAAAGAGATCGAGACAAATCTAGGTCAAAATACCAAGAAAATCACATCTACTGAGACTGCAGGTCAACATCTGCCACAAGTGCAAGAGAAGGAGAAGCCAAAGGAGAGGTAAAATGATAAGGAAGAAGGAAGAAGAGAAACAAGAAGAGAAGAAGGAAGAAAAACAAGAAGAAGAAAGAGAAGAAAGAACAGAAGATACAACTACAACTGGGTAAAAGCACAATAAGCTGTCACCCTTTTACAAAGGAAGAGGCTAACAACACCAAAACAAAAAAACTTCAAGGGCATAAAAGTCACATTTCTATTTAGACTTTGAAGATGATGTAAACTGATGAAATGTGTGAAATAGGATGAATTTTATGCCTATAATTTTTTAAAATTATTTTGGACATAAATTAATATATTTTTTTAATTTTTAAAGTCTATTTTTCATGTCCTGAAAATACAGCAAATCAGGGGGTTTACCTCCCTTCAAATAATTATAAGTAAGACATTGTTTTTTCTTCCAATTTCAAAATATGTTTTAGATGACATGTATACCTAGTGCAACAAAAAGGAAAGAAGTGTTTTCAATCTATAATTTGCCCATTATAAGCATTCAAAGTACAACTTACACGAAATCAGTAGTTTTTATCTCCCGCCACTTTTCAGCTATCAAAATTTTTCTAAAATTCAAATAAATTATATATTCTTGAAGAAGATTCTCTTCTCTAGTGCCTCATATAATTTTAATTTTTTTTTTAATTGATTTACTATTTTTTTTAATTTATCGAATCGGCAACTTCTCAAAGCTTTATATACCTACATGTGGTTTTTTACAAATTTGTTTAACATTTTCCAATTGAAATTATATAAAATTTATATTTTTAGAATTGTAATTCCGAGATCTACAAAACGGTAGTTTTAGTTTTTTCAAATTTTTAATTTGCAGAAGAGAAAAAAACACCACAAGTGCAAATTGTGTATTATTTGTGTTTTTTAAGTTTTGGCTACCAAGTTGGCATGCCACTTTGGATGACTCGGCCGAGTGGGACTCGGCCGAGTCCCCTCAAGTCGTCGGCCCCTCGTGACCGGTCGCGTGAGCGACCGGTCCTTTCAAACCGAAGGGTATATATGTGCATAATATTTTTAAAAAAATATATATCAATTGTGAATTTACATTCTTATTTTAGGATATAAGGATATTTTGAAGCAAGGAGTCATTCTTTTGGAGAAGTTTCAAAGAAATTTTGATTTCGAAAGAGTTTGAAGACAAGTTTTTCAGTGACGAAGTAGTAAAACAATAAAAAAAATCTTGCTTAAATATTTGAGCAATGGGAAATAAAAGGACTAGAACAAGGAAGTATGATCGTAAAAGGGATGACCAAATGAAAGGTCATACGAAACGTGTCCAAGAGCAACCAATGGATGTTGAAGAAGAACCTATCACTGTAAAAGGTGCAACTCAACTAGGGGAGGATATTGGTAGTAGTCGAAGTATACATTTTTTTCCTACAATGCAGAATTTGATGGACATGAATGAGGAATCACTTATTAGTCAAATTGAACCAGAACACTTGGTACCTGAAAGCACTATTAAATTGCATCTCAAAAATATGTGGATGGAATATTTTGAGAGTAAATCTTTGGTGGGAAAAGCACAATTGTTTGCAAAGTTATTCAAGAAAAAAGAAATGACTCCGGTTTTGGAATTGTTGGGTATTGATAATAGGAAAGTTGGAGGAGGTAAAGTAAAAGAGACAATAATTCAAAATTTACAAGATGCACTGAATGTTGTTAACAAGGCAGATCATAAAGGACCAGATTCAAATGCAGCTAGAAGAGCCTTGATGACTATGATAACTAGTAAGAAATTGACACATAGAAATCAAGTTCGAGCAATTTCTGATTTACTCAACGTATCTCGAAGAACTATACAGAGATATATTAGGAAGAGAAATATGTTGGATATGAATATTGAAAAGAATTGGGTACAGATTTGTAGACTTCCCCGTAAAGACAGAATTTCTAAAGATGTAAGAAGACGGGTCATTGATTTTTGGACCAACCACTCTCGCATTTCTTCCAATAGAAGGGACACTATACAAATGGACGATGAAGAGACCGGTATGAAGATTTCACATCCAAAACATTTTGTCGATACTACACAAAGTGAATTGTTTGAAGCATTCAAACATGAATTTTCAGATGTGAAAATATGTCAGAGAATGTTTGAGATGTTGTGCCCTTGCTTCGTACGCATAAATAAGGTTCATGAAACATGTTGTTGTCGAAATCATGTTGAGTTTCACTTATACTTGCAATCATATAAAAAGGTTACGACAATACTTAATCTAGGTATGGTTACTGGAAGTACAACAGAATTTGTAAAGTCCATTTTATGTGATAAATCAGAAGATTCAGATGAATTTAATGTCCAATGTATAAAAAATGAATGCAATAATTGTGGAAATTTGCAGCAATTTCCTTTACAATTTGATAATATTGATGTTACAACACCAGTCCAGTGGAAGAGATTTGAATATGAGATATACCAAACGAAGACAGGAGGTGAATCAAAAAAAATTACATTAAAAGAGAGTGAATTACCGTACCTTCAGTTCATGGACAGATTTCGATCTATGATTTATCCACATATCCAACATTGTCATGGTGCACGATGGCAAGCTAAACAGTTTCTTGATTCCAAAAATTGTTTCCCACTTGGTTGTATTCTTTCAGTTGTAGATTTTGCGGAGAACTATACATTTTCCCCTCAAAAGGAGCTCCAAAGTCAATATTATCATTCTGATCAAGTTGCAATATTTGTGCATGTGACCTATAGATATGCACAATAAGATTTGGATGGGATAGAATCTGGTATAGATCAAAATGAACGCATTATCATCAAGGAGGTTCATTTCTATATTAGTGATGACAAGGTTCATGATAGGAGCTATGTGGCTCATTGTTTCAACATGTTTTTCAACAATCTTGCAAGTCATGGGATAAATGCTTCACAACATTGGATCTGGTCTGATGGGTGTGCAGGTAAGTATGTACATGCATTATAAATTTTATTTTAATTTTTTTTTGAGCATTTCTAGATATATTTATGTGTCACATTTAAATACATTTTTGTATTTATTTGAATTGTAGGTCAATTTAAGTCTGCAAAAGCTTTTATTTGGTTAGCCATGCAACATGCTAGACACAACGTTAAGTTTGTTTGGAACTTCTTTGAAAGTGGACATGGAAAAGGAGAACATGATGGAGCAGGAGCATGTGTGAAGCGTGCACTCCGACAACATGAACTTCAAGGTATGTGTACATACATTTGATATTCAACTTGTTTACTTGACTAGACTATTTAAAACTTTACATTACATGTACACATGTATATATATAACTAAATTGTTAAAAATATATCTCTCTAGGTAACATGATAGAGAATTCAAAGAAGATTGTTGAATAGTGTCAAAATCATTTCGCTACTCGAGACACAAAATACAACAAACGTTACTTTTGGGAAGTGATAGGTATTTATTTAATTTACTTTTATTTTTCAAACTCAAATTCATGAAACTACATATATAGGTATGTCATGTATGTGTGTTTTAACTTGTTGTATATATATATATATATATATATAATGCATTCCACATTTTTCATGATTTCAAACTGAGATCTATATATCAATCCATTCAATCCAGATATCGATCGATCGAATCCCTACAATTGTCAATCAATTGTTGGAATTAGAAGTTTGCATCAAGTGATGACTACGGGACAACACAAGCCTCCACTGATTCAACTAAGAGATAAATCATGCTTTTGTGAAGATTGTCTTAACAACAACACAATGAGTCAATGTGTTAATATTGCAAATGGATATGTTTCAATATGGGATCATAAAGTGTTAATTAGAATGCCTCCTTATGAAGATGATGACAATGTCATAGACATCCATGATCCTATATATTCAGCTAACTATGAACGTGTTTCTGATTTAGTTGTTACAGGTGCGTATTTTTTATTTTTAGGTATATTTACATGATATATATATATATATATATATATATATATATATATATATATATATATATATATATATATATATATATATATATATATATATATATATATATATATATATATATATATATATATATATATATATATATATATATATATATATATATATATATATATATATATATATATTATACATGAACTTGAGGTTTAAATTTAACATTTACTTGTACACATAAATATAAATTGTGTAGGTGATATTTTTGCTGTGGTTGCAGATCCTGAGAATATAGAAGGTGTAGATTATTATCTACTAAGATGCACCAAGGAAAAACACAAGTTGCTTGAAGAAGTTGTTGATGGTGATGGACAAAAATATCCGACTGGTTCAGTTGTTATTGAAGGCACCTATAATCAACAAGATAAGATTGAAAAAAATGGAATTAAATTTGTTGAATACATGCGTGGAGAGAGAGTTCTACATTATAGTCACTTGGTTATAGCGACGAAATTGCAGTTTGAAACTGTGTCAAAAAAAGGGTCAAGTAAAAACCAAAAGTGGAAGTTGCCTATTGAAGAGCATGAAAAACTTTTGGAGATAATAAAGGATAGAGAGGATCCAGACTACATGTATTAGGAGCTTTAGGTTTAAGGATTTTAATTTTTACATACTTAATTTAAATCCTATTTGAAACTTCTATGTAGACTTTAAATTTGATTTGAAATTTATGATTAGATTGAATTTATGGATCAAGATTAAACCTGAATTGAATTTTAATTGATGAAAGTTATCTCTCTCTCTCTCTCTCTCTCTCTCTCTCTCTCTCCCCTTCCCCTTCCCCTTCCCCTTCCCCCCTCTCTCTCTCTCTCTCTTAGAACTAGAACTTTCAATTTACTTTCTACTTGAATTTTAATTTCAATTTATTCATTAGATTGATTAGATAAATATTAGATAGGTCTATATTTCTATTTTTTGTTTAGATTGATTAAATGTAGGTCTATATTTGAATTGAAATTAGATTGATTCTTTTTTCAATTGATTAGAATAGATTGATTTCTTGAATTGCATACCTTTCTAGTCTAGATAAATTTCTATTTATTGATTAGATTGATTAGATAGGTAAATTGAATTTTAATTGATTGGATAGAACTTTCAATTTACTTTCTACTTGAATTTTAATTTCAATTTATCAGATTAGATTGATTAGATAAATATTAGATAGGTCTATATTTCTATTTTTTGTTTAGATGGATTAGATAGGTCATGGCTTAAGGGCTTAAGGGGTCATGGCTTAAGGGCCAAATGGGTTAAGGGCTTAAGGGCTCATGGATTAAGGGGTCATGGCTTAAGGGGTTAGGGCTTAAGAGCTTAAGGGGTCATGGCTTAAGGGGTTAGGGCTTTTAAGGGCTTAAGGGGTCATGTTCGGTTCTTAAGGGCCTAAGGGGTCATGTGAGGTCATGATAGGACATGTGAGGTCATGTGAGGTCATATTAGGTCTTATTAGTTCATTTAAGGTCATGTGAGGTTATGTGAGATCATTTTAGGTCTTAAGGGGTCATGTTAGGTCTTATTAGTTCATAGTAGGTCTTATTAGTTCATAGTGAGGTCATGTGAGGTTATGTGAGATCATTTTAGGTCTTAAGGGGTCATGTTAGGTCTTATTAGTTCATAGTAGGACTTATTAGGTCATGTTAGGTCATATTAGGTCATATTAGGTCTTATTAGGTCATGTTAGGTCATATTAGGTCATGTTTGGTCCTTAAGGGCTCATGTGAGGTAAAATTAGGTCTTAAGTGATCATTTTAGGTCTTAAGGGGTCTTATTAGGTCATGTGAGGTCATGTTAGGTCTTAAGGGGTCTTATTTGGTCATGTGAGGTCATGTTAGGTCTTAAGGGGTCTTTTAGGTCATGTGAGGTCATATTAGGTCTTAAGGGGTCTTTTAGGTCATGTTAGGACATGTTATGTCATATTAGGTCTTTTAGGTCTTATAAGGTCTTGAGGGGTCATGGCTTAAGGGGTTAAGGGCTTAAGGGGTCATGGCTTAAGGGGTTGGGGCTTAAGGGCTTAAGGGGTCATGGCTTAAGGGTCATGTTCGGTCCTTAAGGGCTTAAGGGGTCATGTGAGGTCATGTTAGGTCATGCTATGTCTTATTAGGTCATGTTTGGTCTTTAAGGGGTCATGTGAGGTCAAATTAGGTCTTAAAAGGGATCATTTTAGGTCTTAAGGGGTCATGTTAGGTCTTATTTTAGGTCTTAAGGGGTCATGTTAGATCATTTTAGGTCTCATTTTAGGTCTTAAGGGGTCATGTTAGGTCTTATTAGTTCATAGTAGGACTTATTAGGTCATGTTAGCTCATATTAGGTCATAAATTAAATATTAATTTTAAAGATCAATTAATTTTTGGCTTCAATTACAAAATCTGGAAACATGTATCAATGTACAAATAGATCAATATATATATATATATCTCAAAAATCAAACATGTACATCAATGTTTAAATGTCTATATAGTGCAAAATCCAAACATGTGTCAATGTACAAATAGATCAATATACAAAACATGCACCTACATATCAATGTAAATGTACACACACACACACATATATATATATATCTCAAAAATCAAACATGTACATCAATGTTTAAGTGTCTATACATATATATCACAAAATCCAAACATGTATCAATGAACACATCAACTACGTTGATGATCACCATCACGTGCTAGATGTGCAGGCCTGTGTGGATCCTCGTCCTGCTGGACCTGAGTCTGTAAATGTAAATATAATGTTACATATATATATATAAGAACTTGAAATGTAAATAAATTTTATAAAATTTTAATTTTTAATTTATTTCAAGTGTACCTCTGTATCATGATGAATTGGATCAGCAAGCTCCTCTAAATCTCCATATGCAGCACCTGTCGCAATGTCCTGTACCACATTTAAATACATTTAAATTTAAATATAGAACTATATGTACACATGTATATCTATATAAATTGAAATTAAATCCAGATTCTTGTACCTGTTGTAATGCACGTCCAAGGTCGGATAACTCAGAAGAGTGCAAGGACATTGCATCAGGATCAATGGCGTCGTCCATAAGCAAATCTGAGAATCTACTATGAACTCGTGAGGTCGTAGCCTATGTCTGCTGTGTGGGAGCCTGTGTATGCTGTGTGGGAGCCTGTGTATGTTGTGGAGGTGGTGTAAGATCATCCACACTCTGTCTAGAGGAACCTGCCTCTGCATCTGAGCTCTGACCTCGACTGCTGCCTGTGGAGGATCTACGACACTGTCCTCCTCCAATGAAAGTAGGTAAATCACGTGGCTCAATCCCATGCAATGTAGAAATCCTCTGGTAAGCAGCTAAGAGATCACTCACTAACATACCACTAATCTCACGCACGTGATCCTCAGGTAGTCATCCTATCTCATCTGGAGTAGGAAGATCAAATCTGATGTATGGGTCATAAAATGGACTAGATGGTGATACACCTGCACTCGTCCGTGATCAAAGCATGTACCTACCCACACGATCAGATGAAAACTGCTCAACCTGATTCGCAATGGTGGCAATGCTAGAATACATATCTAAACGTGTGTCCTCAGCTGCAACCTGCCCAGCTCCAGTGTAGGCCTCCAAACCTTTTGGAAGAACCAAAAGGTTTTGACCCACCAATGCCCTCTTACTAGGGGGCTGTGGTATATCGGGTCGTCTACACTTATCTTGATATCTCCCCTGACCCTGACCAGCATATGGAGGTAGATCTATGTAGTCAACATCATAGCCCAAATGAAACTCTGCAAATAATTGTTTGCAGAAATATAGTGGCACCTCATCCTTTTGGGGCCACATATGATGTGCTGCTAACCATCTAGGATATATAAAAGGGGCCACTATGTCATCTGTACAAAAAGTGACCCTATATGCTCGATCCACCCTCTTATTGATGTAATGGGTGCCAAACATGTTCTTCACCTGAGTGACTGAGACATCTGAATCAACTGTCCTCCAACCTACTGTCCCTATGACAGTGCTAGATAGGCTATGATAAAAAACATCAATCGATACATCATCAGATGGATTGTATGATTTAGCCTTTTGAATCATACTCATGAGCTCAGTGCGTATAGCTGTCAATTTCTCCCTATTAGGGAGAGTAGTACTATTCTGCAGTGTTCGCTCTAATGCAGTCAGAGCAGCTTGCATCCTAGAGATAGTCTCATCTCTACGACTATCTCTAGCATGTGGGTCCTGGGTACTATTACGGTCTGAGGGAGCTCGTGATCCATGACTATCATGGACACTCTGATCTGAACCACTAGAAGCCATGAGTGATATGCACACAAAGGTAATATATATCTAGATCTAGATATAGATAAAAAATGCTCGCTGCAAGTAGGCACATGTGCACATATACATACATCCAAATGTTAGAAAATCAATTGATAAATATATATATATATATATATATATATCTACAAATTAATTTAAATAAATTAAAAATATCTAACTTTCAATTTGTACATGTGTTGTACAATACTTCAAGTAAACATGAAAACATTTTAAAAACTTCAAACAAACACACATGAACTAATTTTCAAATGCATTTTTACATAATATAAATTAAATTATATTAAATTAAATATTTAAATTCATGCATTTACATATGCACATGTGTAATATTTTTAAATATTTAAAAACATAATTTAAACTTGAAAGCATTTACACATGTATTCAATCATGGTAGTAGAACTAATTCATGTGCATGCATATTTACTAATTTGAATGCATATTTACATGTACATACTTACTTTACACACATGACAAAAATTAATTTGTACAAATTTCCATAACTAGAGAGGGAAAAACATTATATTGAAATTAAATACTAAAAGAAATGGTGAAAATGTATAATAATTTGGAAAGGGGTTCATGGGTCTTAAGAGTCTTAAGAGTCTTAATTAGGTTGAAAGTAACCTAGTCTTATGGGTCTTATGAGCTCGTCTTAAGGGTCTTATGAGATCGTCTTATGGTTCTTAACCTGGTCTTAAATGAGCTCATCTTAAGGGTCTTATGAGCTTGTCTTAAGGGTCCTATTGAGTATTAACCTTCTCTTTGAGGGACTTTGTAATGTTTGACTGTGTGATGATTACCACAATGTGTTATGGAACTTTCATAGGAAAATACTTTATCCTAAGTTTTAGATAGTATCAAAACCTTAGTTTGGTAACTTTAGGCAACTAAAAATAAAGATGACCTTATAATTAAGGTATCCTAGATATAATAAGAGTTAGGGCTTTATTCATTTTGATAAATAGGAATTTTCTTAGCAAAGGATGAAAATAATAGTTTTGATAATATCCAGCACTATACTTATTTAGACTAAAAAAAATGCATAGGGGAGTTTGATCATCCACGGGCCATGACAAATAGAATAAGGAAATATGACAATCTAGACCATGACTAAGATTAAAGAGAACTAATTGAATTGATTAAATAATATTGGCACTAGACAAAAATGTTTAATTACTCAATCTACTAACAATAATAAATCAATACAAAAGAAAAGTGTTAAGAGTTCAATGATAGCAAAGTGTTCAAACAAACAATACTATTTCAAATCAATTTAGTTGGCTACCTTGGCTTTATAGAAAGTTATATGATATTGATGGTATAGTTTTCTTGTGGCTTGATAATAATTAAATGATTAATTTTGTATTACAAAGTGTGATAAGTTAAAACACATTAGTATGCAAATGTTATCTAATAATTGTTATCAGATAACTATATAATTCTTAAGATTTACTATGACATCTTTCTTCATATTGCCTTTCCTGTCTCACAACTATATGTCTTATAAAGATGAATGCCAATATCATGGTCCAACTCTAAAATATCAAAAAGAAAGTAATGCAATTTCAAAGATATATACTAAATATTTGGGCTAAATCAAAGAGTGTTACAATGGATAATGATACTTTATTTCAACATTTTTGTGACTATTATGTGTTTTGGTTATGCTAGTCTATTTTGTTTCTTTCCATTTATTGATATAGCATCTAGTCATTATTAAACTACTTTGTTCAATATTAAAAAACATGACAACTTAAAACTTAAGGATTAATTTATCAGGAGTCAACAATGAAATAAAATAAAAGTGCATGCTATAAAGAAAAGTTGTTTTAATATATAACTTGATCTAATGGCATGAAAACAATATAACTCGAACAATGATGATTATTGAATGCATAAGGTAAGTTGCTTACTACACTGTTTAGTCATTTAACCTAGGTAGCGGTTGCACTTGTCCTTGTCACTTGGGTCCTATTGGGTCTTAAGGGTCACATTAGGTCTTAAAGGTTTTAATTAGGTCTTATTGAGCCAAGTAAGGGTGAACTATTTTGACCTATTAAGTTCTATTAGGTCTTAAGTGGTCCTATTAGGTCTTAAGAGTCCTAATAGGTCATATTTAGTGGATGTTAAGTCTTGAAAGTGTTCCTATTAGGTCAGTAAGAGTAGATAGTCCATTATGTTTTAATTTTGATATTATTAAGTTAAATATTGGATCTTATAATTACATCCATCCTATTAGGTTTTAATGGTCTTATTAAATGTCTCAAGGGTAGGTGGACTATTTCATGTTTTTAAACGTTCCAGTTTACATTTTACTTAAATTATATATGTTTTCTATGTTTAAGTTTTATTTGTTAATTTTGTACATTTTTAAAAGTAAATACAATACATATTAAGAAAAGACTTTTTTTTACATATGAATATTAAAAAAATAATTAAAAAATATTTAAACAACATATATACATAAAAAATAACTAAAAAACACAAACAAAAAAATAAATAAAAATAAATAAAAATCTACCTCTGACTCGGCCGAGTTGCACTATCACTCTTTAGCCGCTTTCCTTAGCCCCTCACTGTTCAAATGAGGGGCTAAAACCATTGAGTGGGCTATTAGTAGTGCCTCGTAGACTCGACCGAGTAGGACTCGGCCGAGTCTCCACGACCACGTAGGTGCCACTCGGTGCCCCGTGGCACCTCCCCTTCTTCGGCCGAGTAGGACTCGGCCGAGTTAGTCGAGTTAGCCAAAAGGGTGACACCCGATTGTGCTTTTACCCACCAAAAAACACAAATGGTGCATCATGCATATAGTGTTAAGGGAAAATTTTGGAACAAAACCAATGTAAGGAATGATAAGAATCATTTTCCAAGAATGTGTCTCATAAATTACATCATTTAGATCATATTATAAAATATTGATGACATTAACAGAGCAACAACATAAAAAGATTGAAGAATAAGAGGGAATAATTGGGAATGATGAATCAAGCCACTATTGAGCATGAAAGAGTTAATATTAAGTTACACCCTTCCAATACATTTTTTGATTATCACAATAGTTTAGATTAGTTACATGTTTTTCATAATATCAAAAAAAATATTGGTTTTTTTCAATATTTTTATTGTCTTGATCTTTTTTCATCAACACTAAGTTGCAAAATTTGGCATTGTTATGCTTCCAAAAACCTGTAAAGTTAAAATTTTCAAATAAGTTAGTACTGTAGATTACAACTTCTGAATAGAAATCAAGTTTTATTAACAACATAGTAATGCTTTCATTCCACAAATAAAAATAGCTATGTATGCTTTAGCTAAAAAATGTCTGTAAATTGAGTATTTTCCAATTACTATATAGGGTGTTATGAATTTGTAGAGATAGAGGTGAGGTAGGAAGAAAAGCATCTTGTAGCTACTAAAGAGTGGTTGATCCTGGCAAGTAGAAGCTAGTACAAGAAAAATGACTGATACAGTAAAGGGAGAATAATTATAGCATAAGACAATATAAAGTGTCTACTTATTTCCACTCAAGGCATGAGGATTAATATTCCTTTTCAACATTCATGAAATGAATAAATTTTGGATGGAAGCACTTCCTAGTCTTGTATAAAGATAATTTAATGAGATGGACCATTTAAGAGGATAAAAAATGTGAAATTTTACCGAAATATGAGTGCATGAACTTATAAACAAAATAAACCTAGTATCAAATTAGGTAGTCTAGGATGACATGTGCATCCTAGGATTAGTGGTAGTTTTGAGAATAATAGGTGACAGATACGGAGGGAAATAAGATATTGTGTAACTATAAGAGAAAAATATGACCAAAAGACAATGACAATAACTCAAGTTAGATATTTTCTTGATGGTAATAGGTAAAAGGCCATAAATGATAGAAAGTTAGTGGTGATTGTTTCTACTAAGATAGCTTCTCTTTGTAATGACAGTTGCAAGAGTTCTACAGCTACAACTTTCATCTTATAGTTTCTCATCTAATCCGCAAACAAACCATTGGTTCAAAATCATTTGATCACCATCAATATGATAAAGTATTTTCTAGTGCTTATAACATAGATAGATCATAATCCTATTTGTTCTAAACTCTTTACATTCATGCTTCTAACATGATAAGAACACATATTTACAATTAAATAGCTTGTGCGTTTGGACAAACTATTGGTAAAGGATGTGGATAGTTTGAAATGAAGATTCAAATAATATTTTCCTTGTATTTCTTTAGCTGTTATTTAGTGCTCACCTGCTCCTATAGCCATTAGGTAGCATAACATGTGGTTGTTCCTGCAACCACTAGGTAACATAACCTATAGTTGTTCCTGCAGCAAGGCAAACATAGTAGAGACTTGTTTGAGTTTTGGATTTTGTTGAGTAGAGTAAACTATTTGAAGCTTTTTGACTCATGCAAAGACAAGTTTGATGAACTACCACTGATTGAATACCTGAATGACTTGAAGATCAATGATTGGAGATCATGGAGTTACTGAAATGATATGTAAGATAATTAAATCAGTCATTATGTTGTCATTGATGTCAAATAGTTTTGATAGTACTTATCATGTAAGTTACAAACATCTAAACATCTGTAAAAAGGAGAGAAAAAATGAAAAACTGAGATATCTACATGGAGAGAGATGGATATGACAGATGAGGATAAGGAATAATTTGGGTAAATTATTGATGAGTCTATGATCTCATATTGTTGACTTGATTATGTTGCATTAATCTATTATATAGAAGGAAGCAAAATTGTACAAGGAAATGTGATTGGTAAATGAAGTACTTTAGTATACACCTAGGGAGTGTAGTGTATATCAAGTGATAGTATTAACTGAGCTTGTGTTCACCGACGCATTTGTTTGTTAACCGAGTATGGATGGAAGTATTAAATGCTTAGTTTAGCCAACATAATTTGATGAGCTGGAAATTGTTACAATTTCAAGATTGAGGATAAAGTTTGTTATGGGATCCATGGCTGACAAAATTCGAAGAAGATCTAAAGGATGGAATTGAAATGTGTTACTGACACAACTGTTGAGGAAGGTTTAAGAGGCAAAATCAATGAAGAATGATAAGCGGCAAAATATGATGGTTGATATGAAAATGGTTTATCTGTCTATATAAGAGATATGAATTTATTTATTGAAACATGTCAGAAGAAAGAAAACTACAGAGATTTCATGTGAACACAATTTCATGCATGCCTGATCAGATTGGTTGAAGGAGAACTGAGCTGCAGAATAGTATGGAGTGTCAGAGAGCTATTACCGAGTGAAAGTAAGTTGAGGAAGTAAATTGATATATTGATCAGAGAATTTGTATGGGCTTAGAATAGATTTGAACATCTGCAAGTTAAGTTGTATTATAATTAGTGTTAGAAAGCAAAGATCCCCAAGATAATTGAGAAGGGGGGGGGGGGGGGGGTGAATCAGTTATCTGATAATTAAACCATTTATCAACTTCAATATCAACTTCAATAGATTTAAACCATATAATCAATGCAGTAACCAACCATAGAAAGATAATCATACACAATGACACAATAACACAATATATGTTAACTAGGGAACCTCTTGATCAAAGAGTAAACCCCAGTGGGAATGATGCCCACAAAATGATGCACTAATATGAAATTTTCTTGTGAAAGGATGGAACCTATTAGGAGTCTTATGAAATACATTCGGTACATATGAATCTCTGTTAGGAGATTTTGAATCCCTGTTAAAAGATTCTAACCCTGTTAGGAGTTATGGAAGACAGAAGGACCCACTGCCCAAACAGCTTCAAGGCAAGATCTCTGAACTCACTATCCAATAGATCTTAGGATTATTTAATAGAATAATATGAAATATGTTACCTCCTTCACACTATGCCAAAACCACACTCTCTGCTACACAAGATCACAAATCCAGATCTCTGTACTTCGCAAGTCTTCCTTCACCACTGAATTAGCTCTATTCTTCACCTCATGCATATATTCGCATCAAAAATTTCACAATTTCATATCATAACTATTACAATCCCATCTTCCAACAAGGAAAACATTTCTTCCTTTATACCACACTCAAATAATTACAAATGAGTCGGCATGCAAATAAAAACTAATAATTTCAACACGCTACACCAAAATTACATAAAATTGTCGACTTCCAGATATTGTAACTTTCTACTCATGTGACCTCAAAGTTTGCACTATGAACCATGTCACCACCAATGAGTCTCAAACTTCTCTTTAAATGCACAGAATCAGATTCCATCCCGATTAGGAGATATCCTCCGATTACCAAAAACCACTACTCAGGAACACTGCCAAAATACTGCTTCCACCAAAATGCTTATAACTTTCATGAATAAATGAGTTTATTTTTGTGCTATTAACCATAGGTTAATAACACACAAAAGAACATACCATCAATGTCACATAACTTAATTTTCAATATAACACATGCGCAAAACAAAACTATGCCTGCTTTTTTGCTAAACTCCAAAATATCACTGTGTTGACATCAATGACAATCATAATCATGAATGCAACAACCACTACTACAGAATGACTACCAAAGGCTTCAACATTCAATCCTAACAATCTCCCCCATTGGCATTGATGGCAACATAGATGAAAAACATCCAGTGTTCCAAAAATCCAATCACTGCTACTCAACTGCTCTACTGCTCTTCATCAATCAAATCTTGCTTCGTTTTCCTATTCAATCTCTCCAACAAATGTAGTTCCTCAATGTTTTTCATGATTCTCTCCCCCATTGAAATCAATGACAAAAATTCTATCACTATGTCAAACAATAGCTCAGTGTCAAAAGACACTGTTCAAAAAATACATTCACAAGAGTCCTCGTGACTCAACTCAGATACACATACTCCCCCATAGAGGAAGTACCGACATCCAGTCCAGAAAATAGATAGGGCCATATTCCACTGGACAGATGCAACCAACTACATCATTATTCAAAAGTAGGCTGAGGCATAACCCCAAGCATACCTCTTAGATACTCAAATGTATCCTTAGGCAAAGGCTTTGTAAATATATTTGCTATCTACTCCTTTGTGCTTATGTACTCCAGTCTGACTTCTTTCTCAGCTACTTTCTCTCTTACAACATGATACTTGATCTCTATATGCTTAGTTTTAGAATGTAATACAAGATTCTTAGACATACTAACTGTACTTGTATTGTCACAATGTATGACATTAGGCTCATCAAACTTGATTCTAATGTCCAACAACATCCAATTCATCCAAATTATCTGATTACAATTGTTTGTTGCTGCTACATATTCTGCTTCTGCTATACTCTATGAGATACAATTCTACTTTTTGCTCAACCAAGAAACTAATCTTCCTCCAAGAAAAAAGGCTCCACCACTGGTGCTTTTCTTATCATCAATACTACCTCCCCAATCAACATCAGTATATGCACATAGGGTAAAATCATCAAATTTTTCATACCACAATCCATAGTCCATTGTGCCTCTAAGATATCTTAGTATCCTCTTCACTACTACATAATGTGACTTTCTAGGTTCAGGTTGAAATCTTGCTACCATTCCAACTGAATGTTGTATATTTGGTCTAGTGTGTGTCAAGTACTGCAATCCACCAATCATGCATCTATATTTCTTTTGCTCAACTGTTGGTGTTTCATCTTTACTAGATAGTTTATGTCCTATAACCATAGGTGTTCCAACTGGTTTACAATTCTCCATACCAAATCTTTTCAACAAATCATTCAAGTACTTTGTCTGACTTACAAAGATACCACCTTTATTTTGTGTTATCTATAATCCCAAAAAGTATTTCATTTCTCCAATCATACTCATTTCAAATTCTTTCTTCATTTCATCAGTAAATTTGTCACTAGCTTCATCTTCTCCTCCAAAAATAATGTCATCAACAAAAATAACCAAAAATAACAATCCATTCTCAATTTCTTTTGTATACAAATTACTATCAACTATTCCTTTTGTAAATCCCAACTTTAACAAATACTTATCCAATCTAGCATACCAAGTTCTAGGTGCTTGTTTCAATCCATATAGTGCTTTCTTTAGTTTACATACCATGTCTCCTTCTTGAGTCAAAGGAAAACCTTCAGGCTGCTCAATGTAGACTTCTTCTTCTAATTCACCATTCAGAAATGCTGACTTCACATCCATCTAATACACTTTGAATTTCTTAAATGCTGCATAAGCCAAAAATATTCTTATTGCTTCAAGTCTTGCCACAGGGGCAAAAGTCTCTTCATAGTCAATTCCTTCTTGCTATGAGTATCCCTTACATACCAATCTTGCTTTGTTTCTAATTACTTCTCCTTGTTCATTCATCTTTATCCTAAATACCCATTTAGTTCCAATCACATTTTTGTCCTTAGGTCTAGGGACCAATTCCCATGTCTTGTTCTTTTCAATCTGATCCAATTCTTCTTTCATAGCTTTAATCCAAAGTTCATCTTCACAAGCTTCATTAGTAGACTTAGGTTCAATTTGAGAAATCAAACATAAATGTACCTTCTTTCTAGTCATAACTCTACCTAAACTCCCAATAATTTGCTCAACAGGATGATGTCTTAAAATATACTTGTTAGGTGTCATAGTCACTGATCTTTCTTCAATTGTAGATTCTTCTCTAGATTCTTCTTTTTTTTCTTCAACATGAATTTCATTCAACAATTCACTGTCAGTCTCAAAAAATTATTCAGTAGCTTCAATACTAGGTTGAGGGTTAGTTCCTTCATCAGATTCATAATCAAGCATTCTTTCCTGAATTTTAAACTTCTCATCAACTTTCACATTTGCACTTTCAACAATAGTCTTAGTTCTCTTATTGTAACATCTATATGCATTGCTTTTCAAAGAATATCCAAGAAAAATTCCTTCATCACTTCTAGGATCAAACTTTCCTATATCATCATCTCTCTTAATATAACATTTTCTTCCAAAAATTCTAAAATACTTAACTGAGGGTGTATGTCCAAACCACAATTCATAATGTGTCTTGTTTGTGTCTACTCTTATTTGTACTATGTTCATTGTATATACTATTGTATTCACTACTTCTCTCCAAAATGTCTTTGCTAAATCACCTTTAAACAACATAGCTCTAGCTGCTTCAGTCACTGATCTGTTCCTTCTTTTTGCAATACCATTTTGTTCAGGTGTTCTAGGGGCTGAAAACTATCTCTTAATACCATTTACTTCACAAAAGGTGTTAAACTCTTTAGATGTAAATTATCCACCTCTATCAGATCTCAAACATTTAATCCTCATTCCTGATTCATTCTCAACTTTATTCTTCATGACCTTAAACTTATCAAATGCTTCAAATTTTTCTTTCAAAAATGCAATCCACATCATTCTTGTAAAATCATCAACAAGAATCATAAAATACCTTTCTCCATATAATCCTCTAGTCCTAGTAGGACCACTCAAGTCTGTATGAACAATCTCCAACTTTTCTGTAGATGTGAACTTCTTGCTAGGAAATGAACTCCTTTTCTGCTTAGCCATCACACATTCCTTGCAAATCATGTTAGTAGGCTTCATAATCTTAGGTAAATCTCTTACTGCAAGTGTAGAACTCACTTTTAGAATATTATCAAAGTTTATATGACAAAATCTTCTATGCCATAACCAACTGTCATCAATCTTAGTCATCAAACATGTCATCTCAATAGGGTTCAACTGAAATACATTACCTCTAGTTCTAGATCCTGTTTCAATTAGATTTCCATCTTTATCCTTAATCACACAAGTTTTCTCAGTAAACCAAACTTGATATCCTTTATCTACTAACTATCCAACACTCAAAAGATTATGTTTCAATCCATCAACAAAGTAAACTTCATCAGTATTAGTCTTTCCATCAAGAGTAATAGATCCTATACCTTTAATCAAACAAGGTGCATTGTTACCAACTCTAACAACTCCTTCATCATAATTGTTAAACTTTATGAACTTTCCTTTATCACCAGTCATATGATGTGAACAACCACTATCTACAATCCAATCAACTTTCTTTTCAACTTGGGAAACTAAGGCTTTTGCTTCTTTAATATCAGATTTAGACTTTTCTTCCTTAATTGCTACAAATCCTATGTCATGAAGATTATCATTATCACTGTCACTCAAATGTCTTTCAATTCCTGCTTCAATTTCTTCATCATTTGCATAATAACATTCTTTAGATCTTCTAGGCTTGAAATTGTTTCTATACTTCTTAACTCTCTTAGGACACTTAGATGCAAAATGACCATATTCTTGACATGTCCAACATTTAAAGATTTTCTTACCATCTGGTTCTCTTTTCACAAGCAAGGCAATACCTTCTTCAATCTTCTTATCTTCATCAAATTTGGATCCGCTACTGCTGGCATAATCTCCATTCACACTTGTACTTCTAGACAAAGTAGGTCGAATACTAAGACCACTGAATGTTGTCTCCACTCTAGGTAGTTTTCCTGATAATCTCAAATTCATCTATGTTGCTTCCAATCTTCCAAGAAGTCTCTCTTGAAAAGTTTGGTGTACAAGGTATCACTTGTTCAATCATTTGTGTAGTTTGCCAGAATACCAGTGTCAATGTTCTCAAAATCTTCCATATTACTTCATTCTCTGTCTTTTCAACTCCACAAGACTTTATTCCTGCAACAATTTCTGACATCCTACCAATATAGCTTCTAACAGATTCATCTTCCATCATTCTTATGTCTTTAATTGCACAAATCCAATTATGTAACCTAGCTTTCTTTGCATGTTCATCACCTTCAAAAGTAGAATGTAAAGCTTTCCAAATATCATAAGATCTAGTTAAACCTTTTACCTAACTGTATTCATTCTCCAAAAGTGCTGATAAAAGTGCTTCTCTTGCAAGTATGTTACACATGAATAGATCTACCTCATCTTTAGAACTTGTTTCAAGATTATCTTCTTCAATTATAGTTCTCTCATTCTTTGTAATCAACCAATAGCCTAGTCCTAAACACAAGAGATGTGTCTTCATCTTTTCCTTCCAGCTGTCAAAATTTACTCCATCAAACTTAGGGCTTTCTTTCCTAAAATTTACCATGGATCTCCTTAAGCTGTTAAACTTTCCTTTCAAGGACCTGCCGCTCTGATACCAATTGTTAAAAAGAAAAGATCCCCAAGATAACTAAGAGGCGGGGGTGTGAATCAGTTATCTGATAATTAAACCATTTATCAACTTCAATATCAACTTCAACAGCTTTAAACCATATAATCAATGTAGTAACCAACCATAGAAAGATAATCATACACAATGACACAATAACACAAGATATGTTAACTAGGGAACCTCTTGATCAAAGATTAAACCCTGGTGGGAATGATGCCCACAAAATGATGCACTAATATGAAAGTTCCTTGTGAAAGGATGGACCCTGTTAGGAGTCTTATGAAATACATTCAGTACATATGAATCTCTGTTAGGAGATTTTGAATCCCTGTTAAAAGATTCTAACCTTGTTAGGAGTTATGGAAGACAAAAGGACCCACTGCCCAAACAGCTTCAAGGCAAGATCTCTGAACTCACTGTCCAATAGATCTTAGGATTATAAAAGAGAATAATATGAAATATGTTACCTCTTCACACTGTGCCAAAACCACACTCTCTGCTACACAAGATCACAAATATAGATCTTTGTACTTCGCAAGTCTTCCTTCACCACTGAATTAGCTCTATTCTTCACCTCATGCATATATTCGCATCACAACTTTCACAATTTCATATCATAACTATTACAATCCCATCTTCAAATAAGGAAAAAATTCCTTCCATTATACCACACTCAAATAATTACAAATGAGTCAGCATGCAAATACAAAATAATAATTTCAACACGCTACACCAAAATTACATAAAACTGTCGACTTCCAAATATCATAACTTTCCACTCATGTGACCTCAAAGTTTGCACTATGAACCACATCAGCACCAATGAGTCTCAAACTTCCCTTTAACTGCATAGAATCAGATTCCATCCCGATTAGGAGATATCCTCTAATTACCAAAAACTGCTACTCAGGAACACTGCTAGAATACTGCTTCCACCAAAATGCTTATAACTTTCATGAATAAATGAATTTATTTTTGCATTGTTTACCATAGGTTAATAAAACACCAAAGAACATACCATCAATGTTTCATAACTCAATCTACAATATAACACATGCGCAAAACAAAACTATGCCTTCTTTTCTGCTAAACTCCAGAATATCACTGTGTTGACATCAATGACAATCATAGTCATGAATGCAACAACCACTGCTATAGAATGACTGCCAAAGGCTTCAACATTCATTCCTAATAATTAGATCAACTATTTTTTTAGTTTAACCATTGATATAAAAAATCTCCTAACCGAGTGGACTTAACCGTCTTATGTTATGCCCCTATGTCATTCAAGGAATGTGCATTGTTATCTTATTGAACCCATAGTGAATGCTGGTCGAATATTAACTATTAGTCTTAAATCCTCTATCAAGGTCACACCTAAAAGTGTGTTTGTAACCTTTAACATGGTTGGCTCTTCACCAAGCTCACTTCAAAAGAGTGAAAATTATTTTGGGTTACCGGTACTAGGTGGTTTTTCCCTTAGCAGGGTTTCCACGTTAAATCATTATGTTATGTGTTTCTGTGATAATTTTTTTATTGTCATAATTTACATACTACATATTTGATTTGGTCAGTAATCATAGTGATTTAATTAACTGGTAATCGGTAAAATACATAGACAGTTTATTAGTTTATGTTACCGAGCTGCATAGTTTATTGGGGTTATTTTAAGTATTACATCTTTGTATGTGAGACAGTAGGATAACTGATCTAACTAATTCACCTCCCCTCTCAGTTATTCTAAAAAAGTTACTTTTCAGTATTTGTTTTCAAGAATGCAATGTTTCCTTTCAGTAGAAAAGTGATGGCAATTTTTATAACTTAGTGTATATACTTTTCCATAGAGGCCTCTTTAATGTTGGTGAAGCAACTTGGGGGAGCTGCGATTATTTTCGCTAGTCAGAGCCCCCTGAGGTTGCTATAATTTTTGAGTTTTAATGATCTTCCTATTATAATTGTGAGATTTATAGTTGGAAGGAAAATTAAAAAGTATCTAAATAATAACAGTAAGCCTACTATTGTCATAAATCCATTAAAATTGATAGTAGTGGGAAATACAATAAGAACTCCAATCGTGGCTTTGCATTCTTCAAGGGGACTAACTTTGGAATTTTTAGACATACTAAAACCTAATGTGGTTGCTCTAGGCATCAACATTTTAGCATCAGTTTGGATTGGGTATAAGTTTATGTCAAGTTTCTACACATAAGTGAACTTGCAGTGCTCACGCACATCACTCATCCTTCTTGGAGTCCTACTACCATTAAATCGGCTCTCGTGACATCTTCTTACATTGAAGATGATAAAAAAGAGCAAATCAAAGATATCATCAATGTCAAAGCAGCCAACCCATTTGCACTAGGGGCAGGTCATGTAAATCTAACAATTGTTGTGGATTTGGGGCTCATCTATGATTTGACACCTCATGATTACAATGTTTTTCTCTACAATCCCAAATATATAGCAACACAGATGGAAAAATACATAGCTAATCATAATTAGAGTACGTAGATGAACCATTGAGAATTAGAGTGAGTGTTCAACCTGATACATTAGAATTCATCAAGAAGAACCAAAAACTTATTTTTGTGTGAGGTTTGAGAGCATTGTTACCGCAAAAGACAAAGCTTGACAGTTTGGAGGGCTATCATCGAAATATATCAAAGATGGAGCTTATGTTGTTCTTAGTCTAATAGTTATACTTATACTATCTCCACAAGATGATGTATTTTTGCCTTCATCAGTGACATTTGGAACCTTCCATTTGGTTGTGACTCCTTTCAATATGGATATGAACATTGGAATAGATTTTATGAGATTATATATTTTGTTTACTTGGTTAACATTTCTTTTAGAAATAAGAGACTTCTTTCTTTTGTTGTTTGAAGTAAATATTTAAGTGGTTGTCTCACAACCACTCAGACATGGAGAGATATATAAGGCCTGGTTGTGTGATACTTACTGTATTTGCATCCATGCCTTCAATGACATGGGATTAGGCTTGTGCATTATCATAAGATTTTGAAGCAATTAAAATCACATATTTTTCAATGTAATGTTAATTTAAGGAAGAGTGGCTATTGTCATTTATTTGTTTTAATTGCAATTGAGAGGAGACTTGCAAGAGAAAATGAAATTAATTATTTTTAAAGATTGTAGTAATGATTTCTAGAAAAATAGTCAAATAATAGTTCAAGCTTAACAGTAATTGGCCTTGTTAAACAATGGTATGCATTTGATCTTTTTGACAAAGATTCCTCAAATTATTTGAATCATTGTCAATACTTATCCCAAGTCTATGCCAGTAGTAATGATCATTTCTCATTTCTATTGAAAACTTCGTTGCAGAAAAAGATTCTGTTGTGGATCAAGGGATGCTTCTAAAATAATTTAGTCAGGCCTATCACAGTACTGACTGGTGAAGAAATAGACTTATTCTCACAAACTACAATTTGATGGTTCTTGGTACAAAGTAAGCTCTTGTTAATATTTATGGAAGAAATAGTCAATAAATGTTTCTATAATTGAGATGTTTGATGTAGTTCTTACATTCATTTTGGGATATTGGATGCAAAATTATTTGTGTGCCTCTAGGGAGAAATATATTTTAGAAGCTGTTCCAAAAGATCATCAAGAATGCAATGACACTCCCATCAACCAGAATGCTCCAATTGAAAAAAAATTTCAAGGGGATTGGAAAATGTTTTGGGTCATTTTTTGCGCAGGTGAATTTTTTGAGACTTTTCATGTTTTGATCACATTCATTAATATCAAATCTGCTGCATATTTTTGGACTTTCTATGTTTCTCTCATTTGTTAAAATCAACTCTGTTGCATATTATTAGAAAATTTTCATTTTTTTATCTAATATGTCAAAATAAACCCTATTGCATCTTACTTTCCCTTCTAACACGAGTCGATTACTATTATGCAGGTTCAACTACACTTAAAGGGGAACAACTTTCCAGTCATTATGGTAGATAGTGCAATCCGTAGAGAGCTCCCAAGTTTAGAATGTGATATGGACAGACTTTGTGAGGGTGTAGTAATGAATATGGATTTAGAAATAAATTCTCAAGCTAATGTCCAATTAAATGCATGAGGATGTTATTAGTTTCTTGAATGGGCTTGGATGGATTTTACAGTATAAATCCTCCTCTAAAAATAAGTCTATTTCACCTGGAGTCTTGCCTCACCGCTTCAAGTTTTCTATTAACTTAAGTTGGAATCGACATACAACAATTGATCCTCTGTGAATTTTTTTATAGATTAACTCTAGGGTTTTATTTCAAATTTTGTAAACATTAACATCTAAACTCGTCTTTACTATTTTTGGTAATGATCCATGGGGAGAGTATGATCGATAATACTGGTGGAAACTACCTAGACATATACAATTTTTTTTAGAAGTGTTTCACTCAAAATTATTTTTCACTACCATTTATGTGATCCAAAATATTGTAATAATATAAATTTGCATATATTTTCAAAATCTTATGCTCACTGATCTTATGTTCAAAATTATTTAACTTACCCTGTTATTCTAAATGTATACATATATTTTCAAAAACTTCTGTGCACTGATCTTATGTTCAAATTATTTAACTTACCATGTTGTTTCAAATGTATATAATGTTTGAATTGAAACAACAATGTCTATGAGGCCATAGAAATATGCTGCTCCTTTTCAAGCTTTGTTTAATCCTTTTTTTTTTAAATTTAAATCATAAATTAGTTCTGTCAAAAATATTTTGGAGGATTTTGAAAAAATGGTGTAATATGTGATAACAAGTCGTAAACAGACTGTGTAATGTTTTATTTTGTTTTTAAATTTAGACAAGAGCTCTGTTCGAGTAGAATTCCTTGCCTAATGTGGCAAATAGAAGGAAATGAATTATCAGAATGACCAATCTGTAGAGAGTAATTACACTAATTGGGTAACAAATACTTAAACAGATATGTAGAACAAAATATACCAGAAAACACAAATGGTGCATCATTCATATAGTGTTAAGGGAAAATTTTGGAACAAAACCAATGTAAGGAATGATAAGAATCCTTTTCCAAGAACATGTCTCATAAATTACATCATTTAGATCATATTATAAAATATTGATGGCATTAATAGAGCAAGAACATAAAAAGAATGAAGAATAAGAGAGAATAATTGGGAATTATAAATCAAGCCACTATTGAGCATGAAAGAGTTAATATTAAGTTTCACCCTTCCAATACAGTTTAAGATTATCACAATAGTTTAGATCAGTTACATGTTTTTCATTATATAAAAAAAAAAGTTATTTTTTTTCAATAGTTTTATTGTCTTGATCTTTTTTTGTCAACACTAAGTTGCAAAATTTGGCATTGTCATGCTTCCAAAAACCTATAAGGTTAAAATTTTCAAATAAGTTAGTACTATAGATTACAACTTCTGAATAGAAATCAAGTTTAATTAACAACATAGTAATGCTTTCATTCTGTGAATAAAAATAGCTACGTATGCTTTAGCTAAAAAATGTCTGTAAATTGAGTATTTTCCAATTACTATATAGGGTGTTACGACTTTGTAGAGATATAGGTGAGGTAGGAAGAAAAGTCTCCTATAGCTAGTAAAGAGTTGCTGATCTTGGCAAGTAGAAGGTAGTACAAGAAAAATGACCAATATAGTAAAGGGGGAATAATTATAGCATGAGACAATATAAAGTGTCTACTTATTTCCACTCAAAGGCATGAGGATTAATATGCCTTTTTAGCATTCATGAAATGAATAAATTTTGGATGGAAGCACTTCCTAGTCTTGTATAAAGATGATTTAATGAGACGGACCATGTAAGAGGATGAAAAATGTGAAATTTTACTGAAATATGAGTGCATGAACTCATAAACAAAATAAACCTAGTGGAAAATCAAGTAGTCTAGGATGACATGTGCATCCTAGGATTAGTGGTAGTTTTGAGAATAATAGTTGACAGATACAGAGGGAAATAAGATATTGTGTAACTATAAGAGAAAAATATGACCAAAAGACAATGACAATAACTCAAGTTAGAGATTTTCTTGATGGTAATAGGTGAAAGTCCAGAAATGATTGAAAGTTAGTGGTGATTGTTTCTACTAAGATAGCTTCTCTTCGTAATGATAGTTGCGAGGGTTCTACACCTACAAATGTCATCTTATACTTTCTCATCTAATCCGCAAATAAAGCATTGGTTCAAAATCATTTGATCGCCATCAATATGATAACGTATTTTCTAGTGCTTATAACATAGATAGATCATAATCCTATGTGTTCTAAACTCTTTTCATTCATGCTTATAACGTGACAAGAACACATATTTGCAATTTAACACCTACAATTAAATAGCTTGTGCATTTGGACAAACTATTGGTAAAGTATGTGGCTAGTTTGAAATGAAGATTCAAATAATATTTTCCTTGTATTTCATTAGCCGTTATTTAATACTCACCTACTCCTATAGCCATTAGGTAGCATAACATGTGGTTGTTCCTATAGCCACTAGGTAGCATAACCTATGGTTGTTCCTGTAGCAAGGAAAACATAGTAGAGACTTGTTTGAGTTCTGGATTTTGTTGAGTAGAGTAAACTATTTGAAGCTTTTTGACTCATGCAAAGACAAGTTTGATGAACTACAACTGATTGAATACTTGAATGGCTTGAAGATCAATGATTGGAGATCACTGAGTTACTGAAATTATATGTAAGATAATTAAATCAGTCATTATGTTGTCATTGATGTCAAGTAGTTTTGACAGTACTTATCATGTAAACTACAAACATCTAAACATCTGTAAAAAGGAGAGAAAAGATGAAAAATTGACATATCTACATGGAGAGAGATGGAGATGACAGATGAGGATAAGGAATACTTTGGGTAAATTATTGATGAGTCTATGATCTCATATTGTTGACTTGATTATGTTGCATTAATCTATTATGTAGAAGGAAGCAAAATTGTACAAGGCAATGTGATCGGTAAATGAAGCACTTTATTATACACCTAGCTAGTGTAGTGTATATTGAGTGATAGTATTAATTGAGCTTGTGTTCGCCGATGCATTTCTTTGTTAACCGAGTATGGATGGAAGTATTAAATGCTTAGTTCAGCCGACATAATTTAATGAGCTTAAAATTGTTACGATTTCAAGATTGAGGGTAAAGTTTGTTATGAGATCCATGGCTAAAATTTTTTGAAGAAGATCTAAAGGATGGAATTGAAATGTGTTACTGAGACAACTGCTGAGGAAGGTTTAAGAGGCAAAATCAATGAAGAAGGATAAGTAGCAAAATATGATGGTTGATATGAAAATGGTTTATCTGTCTATATAAGAGATATGAATATATTTATTGAAACATGTCAGAAGAAAGAAGACTGCAGAGATTTCACATGGACACAGTTTCATGCATGCCTGATCAGACTGTTTGAAGGAGAACTGAACTGCAGAACAATACCAAGCGTCAGAGAGCTATTATCGAGTGAAATTAAGTTGAGGAAGTGAATTGATATATTGATCAGAGGATTTGTATGGGCTTAGAATAGATCTAAACATCTACAAGTTAAGTTGTATTGTAATAAGATCAACTATTGTTTCAGTTTAACCATTGATATAAAAAATCTCCTAACCGAGTGGACTTAACTGTCTTATGTTATGCCCCTATGTCATTCAATGAATGTGCATTGTTATCTTATTAACCCTATAGTGAATTCTGGTTGAATGTTAACTATTAGTCTTAGATCCTCTAACAAGGTCACACCTAATAGTGTGTTTGTAACCTTTAACAGGGTTGGCTCTTCACCGAGCTCACTTCAAAAGAGTAAAAATTATTTTGGATTACCAGTCCCAGGTGGTTTTTCCCTTAGCAAGGTTTCCATGTTAAATCATTATGTTATGTGTTTCTGTGATGATTGTTTTATTTTCATTAATCATAGTGAGTTAATTAATTGGTAATTGGTAAAAGGCATAGACAGTTTATTAGTTTATGTTACCGAGCTGTAAAATTTATTGGAGTTATTTTAAGTATTACATCTTTATATGTGGGATTGCAGGATAACTGATCTAACTGATTCACCCCCCCACCCCCCCCCCTCAGTTATTCTAACAAAGTTACTTTTTAGTATTTATTTTCAAGAATGCAATGTTTCCTTTTAGTAGAAAAGTGATGATAATTACTGTAACTTAGTGTATATACTTTTCCGCACCATTTCAAGTTCATCTCTGGATTGATAGATACATGAACCTATTGAATCAATTGATAACTTCTTTGTGGATGTTTAATCCATAAGTAATGGGTAAACTATCCTAGTTACCAGTTAGATTAATTTGGCAAGAAAGGCTCACATAACTATTTTTGGCATTCATCCCATTATGGAAAAAATGTAATTGCGGGCATGATTGATAGTGTAATATGGCTTGAGAGAGAGAGAGAGCTTCAATGATATTGGCATGGGACTTGTACCTACAAAGTGGAAGGGCATATGTCAAAGTGGGAAGATGTTCAATTCCTCTCACTACAATAGGAAAATCATTAGAGCTCACTATTTTATTGAAGGAGACAAAAAATGGATTGATGAACTTCCTAAGAGAGATAAAATCAACAAGTGACACCCATGGCCATGGAACACACTGTGCTTCAATTGTTGCAGGGTTGAAAGTGGAAGGAGAAATTTTTAATGGATTTTTCAGTAGAACAACCATATGAATGGCTCCTCATGCCAGATTGGCCATATATAAGGTTTCATGGAATAAAATTACCAATAATTGTGACTTTTTCCAATAGATATGACTATTTCAGATGGTGTTAATATTATATCTATTTTGATTGGTTGTAAAGTCTGGAAAATGCCTTGGTATAGGGATACCATAACCCTCGAATCCTATGAAGAAATGAAAAAATGTGTGTTTTTTCGCTTGTAGTAGACAACTATGGATCTCAATACTCTTCTGTCATAAATGCGACACCTTGGGCAATGACAGTTGGCTCTAGCAGTCTTGATAGGAAATACCCGACCTCTGTCACTCTTGGAAATTGTAAGATCTACAGAGGTTCCTCTCTTTCTCAAGTAGCTCAACAATTGCCTCAATAATTTCCTCCGGTGTATGCATCTTACAATAGAAGCACTAGAAGATGCTCCTTAGGTATCCATTCCAAAATAGTTGGTAAAATTGTATTATGTGATTTTGGGGAGGATATTCTTTCTAGGGATTCCATAGATGCCTCTTTAATACTGGTGAAGCAACTTGGGGGAACTGCAATTATTTTTTCTAGCTAGAGCCTCCTAGGTTTGCTAGAATTTATGAGTTTTTATAATCTTCCTATTATAAGTGTGATATTTATAGTTAGAAGGTGATAACCTACAACTGATTCAATATCTTGAAGAAAAGTTTAACAATAGAATGGATAATTTAAAGATAGTGATTGATGATAACTGAGCTACCAAAGTATATGTAAGATAATTAAATCAATTAAAGTATTATCATTGATGTCAAATAGTTTTGACTGTACTTGTCATGATGGTTACAAATATCTAAAGAAGGAAAATGGTAAAGGAATGAGATATCTACATGAAGATAAGATGGATAAGAAATATACGGTTATGGTATACATTGGGTAACTTATTGATGAGTCTATGGCATCATGTTGATGACTTGATTGTATTACATGATTCTATTATGTATTGAAGATCAAAGATGAATAAGTTTATGTGGTCGTTAAATGAAGATTTCAGTATACATCAAGAAAATGTAGTGTATAGCGAGTATAGTATTAACTAAACTAGTAACACTGATGTATTTAGGTATTGATTGAGTGAAAGAAATAAATTGACTTTTCAACAACCGACTAAATAATGAACATGACAATTGCTTATGATTCTGAGGTGGAAGATAATGTTTGTTATGATGATCTAACGAATGAAAAAATTCAAGATTGATCAAATGAAGGATAATGAAACATGTTAATGACACAAATGTCGAGGAAGGTTAAAGCGGCCAAATGAATGGTGAAGATTAAGAGGCAAAATCTATGGATGAAATGAAAATAGTTTATGAGTCTATATAAGGAGACATGAGATTCATTATTGAGTCTGGAGATATTGTAGGAGAATTTGCATGAAAAGGATTATTTTCATGCAACACTAATCAAATTGGTTGAAGACAAAACCGAGAAAAAATATAGATAACACCGAGCATCAGAGAAAGCATATACCGAGCAAAACAGAGTTGAAGGAAATGAAGATGTTGAATTGATTATTGATTAGAGGTATTTTGAGCTTAGCATAGATCTAAAAACATGCAAATCAAAGTTGTATTTGAATCAGATCATTACTGTATGAGTTTAACCATTGCTATAGATAAATCTCTTAATCGAGTGGGACTTAATAGTCTTTATATTTCAATATGACATTCAATGAATGTTGATTGTTTTCTTGTTGACCCCATACTGAATGCATGGTCAAAGGAGAACTATTAGTGATAAATCCTCTAACCAGGTCACACCTCATAGTGTGTTTTATAACATTTAACAAGGTTGGGTCCTAACCAAGCTCACTTTTGAAGAGTGAAATATTTTGGGTTACCAGTCCCAGGTGTTTTTTCCCCTAACAACATTTCCACGTTAAAATCTATAAGTTATATATGTATGAATGTGTTGAATTATTATTTTACTTTACACATTTCATAACTAGATAGATTGGTGAGTACAGTACTTAATTTACTGGTAATTGGTAGATGTAGAGAAAGACACAGTTGATATCTTACCAAGTTAATTATTTTTTTGAAAATTTTAATATATACATCTGGGAGATTTAGGATTGTAGGATAACTTGACTTAACTGATTCACCCCGCCTCTTAGTTATCTAACAATTGGTATCAAAGAATTGAGTGCTTGGAAACAAAATTTTGAAATACTTAAGCTAAAGATCACAAGATGTATAAGAGAGGTGCCAAAGCTGAACAAAGATAACTTCTCAACATGGAAAAGAAGAATGAGATTGCATCTATCTGGAATTGAAGAATCTACTATATACTAATTACATAATGAATTCATCCAACCTATTGGACCCTTGAATATTGATCAGATGAGAGATAGACATGAACACAATGTTTTAATGATAATGATTGTTGCTTCCTTATCAGATGCCAAAGTTGAAGATGTCAAGATATGTACTTCTGCTAAATAGATGTGGGATAAGCTTGCACTAGTTCACAAAGGAGATGCAAATGTGCTAAGGGCTAAAACTAAAAGTCTTAGAGGAAATTTTGATGACATGAAAATGAAAGGAGAAAACATTTCACACTATAGCAATCAAATTAAGGAAATTGTCAATTATATCTGAGGAGCAGGAGGTATTATTGAAGAAGACACTGTTGTATGTAAAATTATTAGAACCTTGCTGCCTACTTATGCTATTAGAGTCTCTGTAATTCATGAGATAAGATCGACTATGGGTAATCATCTTACACTTGATAGTCTGATTGGTAGACTGACTGCTTTTGAGTTGAGTAACTTTGTTAATAGTAGTGTTCCTATTGTTGAGTCTGCATTTATGTCATCCTTGAAAATTGGTAAATCAAGTAATAAACATATGATAAGAAATGAGAGTGACAGTGATAGTGATGAGGATGAACTTGATGAGCTTGAAGCATTAATGGCTAGAAGACTGCATAAAGGTAAATGAAGATATAGAGGAAAACTACCTTTAGTATGCTTTAATTATAAATAAATTGGCCACATTGCAACTAGATGTCCAAATAGGAAAGAAGATGATAAATACAATGAAAGAACTGGTGAAAGAAATTTGATAGGAGAGATAACTGAGAAAACAGAGGCAATTGACAATATGATAGAAGAAGTAACCAAGATTACAAAGATAAAGGAAAGAAGGCATGTTACCTTATTGAATATGATGATGATGACACCGAAATTGATGAAGACATTGAAATGGTATTCATAGCTTTGAAAGAAGATTCAGAAGAAGAAGACAGGTACATTGAAATAGCACGTATTTCTAAAGTTAGCAAGAATGATACTTGGATTATTGATAGTGGTTGTACACATCATATGATTGATGATGAAGAAAAATTTCAATACCTTGAACATTATAATGATGGATCTGTTAAAGTGGGAAATGATACACCTTGTCTATTAAAAGGAAAAGGATCTATATTGTTGAACAATAAGATCAGATGTGAGAATGCATATTAGGTGAAGGGACTTAACTATAATCTATTGAGTATAGCACAACTAAATAACACATGTCATCGAGTTTAATTTGAGAATAGAAAGGTGAAAATATATGATGAGACTGGAAAGTTGGTCGGTACTGGTGAATAATCTAAAGGTAATCTATTTTATCTTGATAATGCTAAAACTTCTTATTTATGGTTAGACTTGAAGATGTGTGGTTATGGCACAAAAGGCTATGTCATGTGAATTTTGACAACATAGTTATAATTGGTAAGAAAAAGAGAGTTATAGGTTTTTTGAGCTTATCTAAACCAAACCATGTTATGTGTAAACAATGTCAAATGGAAAAATGTCAAAATCTAGTTTTAAGAGAAAAAACTATTCATCTAATGCTATTTTGTAGTTGGTTCATACCGACTTCTGTGGTCTTATGAGAACTCATAGTTATTATGGAGATAAATATTTTATCTTGTTTGTTGATGACTACTCTAAGATGATGATTTTTATGTTCTTAAAAGAAAAATTTGAAGCTTTTTATAAGATGTTCAAATGGTTTAAAGATAAAGTGGAAAAGAATTAAAAATCTTGAGATTAGATAGAGGTGGTGAGTTTTTTTTTATGAGTTCACTAACTTTTGTAATGAGCATGGAATTAAGAGAAATGTTTCTGCACCGAGGACACCAAAACATAATGGGATTGCTGAAAGGAGGAATAGATCTATTGTTGATTGTGCTAGAACACTAATGATTGAGAAGGATGTTGCACAAGTATACTGGAGAGAAGTTGTTAGTATTGTTGTATACACATTGAACCGAGTACAACTGAAGAAAGATTCAAACAAAACACCCTATGAGTTATGGTATAGTTACACACCAAATGTAAGTTAATTCAAAATATTTGGAAGTAGATGTTACATTCTAAAAGATGATAGAAATGGGAAATTTGTTTAAAAAGGTAATGAAGGAATATTCTTAGGATATTCTAGTAAAATAAAATCTTACAAATGTTTGAATAAGGCTACTAACAAAATGATTGAAAGTGCAAATGTGAGAGTTGATGAATTTTATGAGAAAAATGATGAAGAAATAAAAAAGGAACTAGAAGATCATGGTAGATTTAAATACATTGAGCAAATTGACACTCTACCTAAGCAACAACCTAGCATTACCGAGCAACAGGGTAATGATACTGAGCATCAGCCTATATAGAACAAGAATCAGGAAACAGTTACCGATGAATATCATGATCCTACACCAAGTTAAGAACATAATGAAGAACGAAGAATTGAACCAGTACTTGAAAAATATGTGAGGATACATCATCCACAAAATCAGATTATTGGAGACAAGAAATCTAGCATGATGACACAAAGTAAGTTGAGAAACAACACATGCTTAGATTGTGAATTTGAACCTAAAACTGTTAGAGATGCACTTGAAAATGATGAATGAATTAAAGCCATGAATGAAGAAATAGAAAAGATACTAAAAAACAAAACATGGACATTGGTACCAAGACCAAATGATAAGAATGTAATTGGAACAAAATGGATATTCAGAAACAAGTTGAATGAAAATGGAGAAGTGACTAGAAATAAAGAAAGACTTGTATGAAAAGGATATGCACAAGAAGAAGGTATTGATTATGGTGAGACTTTTTCACTAGTTGATAGACTTGAAGGAGTTAGAATATTGCTTGCATATGCTGCCTACAAAGGATTTAAAGTTTATCAAATGGATGTAAAATCTGCATTTTTGAATGGAATACTTGAGGAAGAGGCATACATTGAATAACCAAAAGGTTTTGTTGATCCAAATTAGAAGAACATGGTATGTAAGTTTTACAAATCACTATATGGATTGAAACAAGCACCGAGTGCGTGGTATGAAAGATTGCATTCCTATCTTATCAGTATTGGATTTGTCAGAACAAGTGACAACAACAATTTATATCTGAAAGGTGAAACTGATGATAAGGTTCTTATTGCTGAATTTTTTTTGATAATATCATATTTGGAGGACATGATAATCTATTCAAATCATTTGCTGATGAAATGAAAAAAGAATTTGAAATGTCAATGTTTGAAGAAATTAAATTCTTTCTTGGTTTGCAAATTTTACAACAAAGTGAAGGCATATACATCACTCAATCAAAGTACATCAAAGAATTGTTGAAGACCTTTGGTATGGAAGATTCAAAACTAGTTGGTACACCTATGGTCACTTGATGAAAATTAACAAAGCATGATCAATCAATTGAGGTGAATCAAACATTATACAAATTAATGATTGGAAAGTTGATGTATGTTGTGCATAGTAGACCAAATATTGCACATGTAGTTAGAATTGTAGCAAGATTTTTTGCTAATCCTAAAGAATCACATATGAGAGCTATAAAAAGAATTTTGAGATATTTTAAGAACACTTAAAAACTATGGTTTATGGTACAAGAAAGAGGGGAATTTTGAACTGAAAGTTTACACAGATGCAGATTGGGCTGGAAACATTGATGATAGAAAGAGCACTACTCGTGGAGCATTCTTTTTGGGAGAAAGATTAGTTACTTGGATAAATAAAAAACAAGGATGCATTTCTTAGTCCACTTCTAAAGTAGAATATGTCATTGCTACTGCTAATTGTTCAAATATTGCATGGATAAAACAAATTTTGAAAGGTACAAATGAAGAGATCACTAACCTAGTGATAATATATTGTGATAACACAAGTGCTATAAACATTTCTAAGAATCCAGTAATGTATGAAAAGACAAAGCATATATCTATAAAGTATCACTACTTGAGGGAACAAGTACAATAAAAACAAGTGAAATTGGAGTTTGTGAAATCAAAAGAACAACTTGCAGATATATTTACTAAACCCTTACCTAACGATACATTTGAGTACTTGAGGACAAGACTAGGGGTCCATCCCATGTCTATCGGTCACTAAGGTGATCAGGAGGTTGCATCAACCTATAATTTATTAGAATATCAAATGATGTTGATGCATATTGTTCACACTTTAGGTTTTTTAAGGTTGTGAAAGCTAGAAGAAAAAAAAACTAAAACTACATATCGGTACATGAAAGGTACTTGATCTGAATTGAATACCAGAGATAATATTTTGGCTAATGATGAGTTGTTTATTCTTTTTAGAATTATTGTCAAAGGGAGAGAAGAATAAATGAAATATCTAAAGAGAGAGAAAATAAAATAAGGAGTGAAGAATATACACACATGAAGAGAAGATCAAATCTACAAGGAGAGTCTGCATGGAGTATTAATGTTGTGTAGTGGTTAAACATATAAAATGTACAAGCTAGGAAGAGCTTACCGAGTTACAAAATTTTCTGACAGAGTTGTAGAACAGATGTTTGGTATCATATGGCATATTTCATATTGTATTGTCATCAATTCCAAAGGGAGAGATTGATAACCTACAACTGATTGAATATCTTGAAGGAAAGTTTGACAATAGAATGGATAATTGAAAGACAATGATTGATGATCATCGAGATACCAAAGTATATGTAAGACAATTAAATTAGTTAATGTATTGTCATTGATGTCAACTAGTTTTGACTGTACTTGTCATGATGGTTACAAACATCTAAAGAAGGAAAATGGTAAAGGAGTGAGATATCTACATGAAGTTAAGATGGATAAGAAATATATGGTTATGGTATACATTGGGTAACTTATTGATGAGTCTATGGAATAATTTTGATGACTTGATTGCATTACATGATTCTATTATGTATTGAAGATCAGAGCTGAATAAGTTTATGTGGTCAATAAATGAAGATTTCAGTATACACTGAGAAAATGTGGTGTATACCAAGTATAGTATTAACCGAGCTAGTAATCACTGATGCATTCATGTATTGACCGAGTGAAAGAAATAAATGCAGTTTGCAACATCCTACTGAAATGATGAGTTGGACAATTTCTTATGATTCTGAGGTTGAAGATAAGATTTTTTATGATGATCTAACAACTGAAATAATTCAAGATTGATCGGATGAAGGAGAATGAAACATGTTAATGACACAACTACCAAGGAAGGTTAAAGCAGAAAAATGAATGGTGAAGATTAAGAGGCAAAATCTATGGATGAAACAAAAATGGTTTATGATGTCTATATAAGGATACATGAGATTCATTACTTAGTCTGGAGATACTACAAGAGAATTCATGTGAAAAGTATTATTTTCATGCAACACTAATCAAACTAGTTGAAGATAAAACCAAGAAAAACTGCAGGTAACACTGAGCGTCAAAGAAAGCATATACCAAGAAAAATAGAGTTGGAGGAAATGAAGATGTTGAATTGATTATTGATCAGATGTATTTGGTGTTAGGAATATCCCCAAGAGATAACTCAGAGGGTGGGGGGGGGGGGGTGAATCAGTTATCTACAAGATTCAATTCTTTATCCAATTAAGTATACTTAAACATAAAGCATAAACACAATGAAAGAACATAAGAACACAACACCAATATTTTGGTTATGGGGAAACCAAAATAGGTAAAAACTCCGGTGGGACTTGATACCCACTAATATTCTATACTAGTGTATAATGATCCTTGTTAAAAGATCCTTTACCCTGATAGGAGTAGCTTTACAATATATTAAGTATAGTAGACCTTGTTAAGGGTCAGACCCTGTTAGGAGTCTTTTACAATTGTCCCTATTAGGGGAGAGGATGCACTATCCAAGAGCTCACTGCTCAAATCGGCGAAGGCTACAACCTTTTGAATAACAAATATACACTATATCTAGATCTTGGTGAACTACACTTTGACCTGCTGTCTAGATTAGTTCCAATGAATAGCACAAGTAATTTACTTGGTCACATAGACCTTCTTCTAATGGCTCAACACTTCACACACTCTACTCTACTCTACTTAATCAACCATGAACCACACTTTAGCAATCACAAATGATTGCCTATAAATATCTTTCCTCCAAATGATATAATCAAGTTGGCCTATTAGAACTACCTTGAAATCATATTAGAGAAACCATAATAAACTCCAACAAACATTCTATCAGCTCTATTATGCACACAACTCATTCTGGGACCTGTCTAATAAAATAATTGTAGACGCATGCTACACACTGTCAGCTCTACCAAAACAACTAGAACTTTCTCTGTAAGCTGAATTAACTTATGCACTCTTAACAAAATATCAATAACACTTCTCCAAGCTTAACTCCAAGGGTGCATACCCTCAAGATAGGCGCAACTCAAGAACCAATAAAATCTCTGTCGGCTCTTCTGAACAAACACAGGAAACTGCTACTGGCGAATAGAGACTACATAGCTTCACTTGCATTCATCATTAGACTATGCATCCATGAACTTAACATCACTAACATGTCTTCAACATAAATCCAAGAGTGTAAGGATCCATGATAACTATACGGATAACCATACACAAAACACTATTTGTAACTCTGTCAAGAACACTGCTGACACCAACTGCAATATAACTATCTGTACTAATAGTTAACCTTTGCGCCCATGATATCATACTGATATCATGTCCATGCTACATAAATAGAATGCTTACTATATAAGACTTCCATGCATGCTACTTTCCATATGTTGTCATCAATGACAAACATACAGTTAGTACTGGCCTGCTGGTAAATCTCCAACAATCTCCGCCTTTGGCATTGATGGAAACATGTGGAATTAAAAACCACCATCAACCCAAAAGAACATTTTCCATTTCCTCTTCAAAAATCCCCCAAATATGAATCCTCCATCTTCTACAATATTTTCTAATATTCTCCATTTCCTCAACTATACTGCTGTCATAACTGAATGTTGCTCCCCCTTAGTATATTATTCCTCTTTTTACTTCTATTTTTCATGACTCTATATATACTCCCCCTTTGAAATTAATGGTAAAGGGCACCATTCATTTTAAGCATCGGTACTACTCCTGAGGTAGAGTAGTCAACCTTCCACCAGTCCCTAAAGACTGATGCCTTTCCTTCTTTCTTCTAAGTAGAAACAGGGAAGGGAATGACTCCCAATTTCTCCCTAAGATGCTCAAAAGTATCCTTAGGCAAGGGCTTTGTGAATATATCTACCAACTAATCCTTAGTACTCACATAGTCCAACTTGACTTCTTTCTCTTCCACTTTCTCTCTTAAGAAGTGATACTTGATCTCAATGTGCTTTGTTTTTGCATGCATCACAAAGTTCTTTGACATATTGATAGTGCTAGTGTTATCACAGTGAATAACAATAGGATAATCAATCTGAATTCCAAAATCCTTTATCATCTGTTTGATCCAAACAATTGTAGAATAATTCAAGACTGCTGCAACATACTCCACTTTTGCTATTGACTGATAAATACAATTTTGTTTCTTTCTTGTCTAAGTGACAAGTCTTCCACCAAGAAACACTGCTCCACCTAAAGTACTCTTTCTTTCATCAACACATCCTACCCAATCTGCATCAATGTACACATGAAGCTCAACATTTTCTAAATTAGGATACCATAGACCATAATATATAGTGCCCTACAAGTATTTGAATATTCTCTTTACTACCATGAGGTGACTTTTTTTAGGCTCTACTACAAATCTTCCAACTATGCCAACTGCATTTGAAATATTAGGTCTAGTCGAAGTAAGATATATGAGTTTACTAATCATAGACTTATACAATGTTATATCTATGACTGGTGAGTCATCATCTTTTGTAAGCTTGCATCCAGTGATCATAGGAGTTCCTACTAGCTTGCAATCATCCATCTTGAATTTCTTCAGTATTTCTTTCACATACTTTGATTGATTTATGAAAATTCCTTTTTCTATCTGCTACACATTTAGTCCCAAAAAGTACTTGATAGGACCAATCATACTCATCTCAAACTCATTTTGTATTTCTTTAGAAAATTCAGCACTAAGTTTTTCATTACCTCCAAAGATAATGTCATAAAAAAATATAGCTACAAGAAGTAAACCTTGAAATGTCTCTCTAATGAATAGATTACAATCTGCTACTCCTTTCTTGAATCCAATCTTTTTTAAATATCCATCTAGTCTCTCATACCATGCTCTAGGGGATTTCTGAAGTCCATAGAGGGATTTCTTCAATCTGCATACCATATTAGGTCTGTCTGATAAGGTGAATCCTTCCAGCTGCTCAATGTACACTTCTTCTTTCAAGTCTCCATTCAAGAATGCTGACTTGACATCCATCTGATAAACTTTGAAGTTTTTAACTATAGCATAAGCTAAAAACAACTTAATAGCTTCTAATCTACTCACAGGTGCAAATGTGTCTGAATAATCAATGTCTTCTCTTTGTGCATATCCTTTACATACTAATCTTGCTTTGTTTCTTACTACTGTACTATCTTCATTCATCTTATTTCTAAATATCCACTTTGTTCCAATAACATTTTTATCACTAGGTCTTGGGACCAATTCCCAAGTGTCATTCTTAAAAATCTGATCAAGTTCTTCTTTCATAGCATCATGCCAATCTAAATTATTACATGCATCTTCAACACTTAAAGGTTCAATCTGAGATAGTAAACATACCGCTTCATTGCTAGCTGAGTTCTTTGCTTGTGATCTTGTTAAGACTTTGCCACTTTGATCTCCAATGATGTCTACCTTGGAATGATTTCTTGATGTAAAATTTGGAACTTTAGGTGATGCTAATTCATTAGCCTTAGGAGTATTTTCTTCACTTGTCTCAAGGTCATTGAATAACACATCAATGTTGTCAAACATTTCTTTAATAACTATCTCACTAGTAGAGGGTCTAGGTTCTTCTTCAATCATGGGTGAGTAATCATGATATATTTCTTGAATCATAAACTTTTCATCAATCTTTACATGAACACTTTCAATGATCTTTTTCAATCTTAAATTGAAACATCTATAAGCTTTACTTTTGGTAGAGTAACCAAGAAAAATACCTTATCACTTCTTGCATCAAACTTGCCTATTGCTTCATCCCTCTTGATGTAGCACTTGCTTCCAAAGATTCTAAAGTATTTTAATGTGGGAACATTACCAAACCATAGCTCATAAGGTGTTTTGTCAGTTCCTGGCCTTAATTGAATTTTATTGATGGTATAGACTGCTGTATTGACCGCATCTCTCCAATAGGTGTGTGCAAGTTTTCCTTCTATCATAATGGTGTGTGTTATGTCAAGGATGATCCTATTCCTTCTCTCTATAATTCCATTCTATTGAGGGGTTCTAGGTGCACTTAACTATCATTTTATGCCATGTTCTTCATAGTACTAAGAGAATCTGTCAGAGGTGAATTCTCCTCCCCTATCCGACCTCAAACATTTTATCTTTAGTCTAGATTCATTCTCAACCTTAGCTTTGAATGTTTTGAACTTCTCAAAAGCTTCTGACTTATCTTTTAAGAATGCAACCCACATCATCCTAGTATAATCATCAACAAACAAAATGAAATACCTTTCACCATAGTATGATCTTGTTTGAGTTGGACCATATAGGTCTATATGAATCAGATCCAACTTGTTCTATGCTGAATTCTTCTTGCTCCTGAATGAGTTTCTCAAATGCTTCCCCATCACACATTCCCTGCATATAGTATCAACTGGCTTTGGTATGCTAGGTAGATTTCTTATTTCCTTGACATTACTTATCTTTACTATGTTATCAAAATTGATATGACATAGTCTTTTATGCCATAACCAACTATCATCAACTTTAGCAACAAAACAACTTGCTTCTAAATGTAGCTGAAAAACATTACCTCTTGTCTTTGTGCCTAATGCAATCATAACACCATCTTTGTTGTTAATGATGCATTTTTCATCTTTGCACTCCAACTGATAGCCTTTTCCAAGTAACTATCCAACACTGAGAAGGTTATGTTTCAAACCATCAACATAAAGAACATCATCAGTACTGTTCTTTCCATCCAAAGTGATGGCTCCTCTACCAACTACAGGCTTAGGAGTGTTGTCTCCAAATCTGACCATACCTCCATTGTATTTGTCCAAATGAACAAACCTACCTTTATCACCTATCATGTGATTTGAAAAACCACTGTCTATAATCCAGTTTGTCCTTATGTCAGCTTGTGAAATCAATGCTAGCTCCTAATTCTATTTCTTGTCTACATGTACTATCTTGTTATTCATTTTATCTACAATGGCAATGAATCCAATTTCTTCTTCACCAGATTCTTCATCTAAAACTCCATGTCCAGCATAGTAGCATTCGTTAGAATACTTAGGCTTGTAATCCTTTTTGAACTTTCTAGCTCTAGTGGGACACTTAGATGCAAAGTGACCAATCTTATTACATGAAAAGAACTTAAATGGTAATTGACCTTCATATTTTCCTTTTCCTTTCTTTTCTCTTTTGGAAATCATAGAAATTAAATCATCTAGTGTTTTATCTTCATCATCATCATCAAAATTACTAGAAGTGTTTGCAGATTTCTTACCATGGACTGTTGCTTTGAAGGTTGTCTCACTGTTTGGTTCTGTCTTCAATCTTAAAATCTCAAAAGCTAAAATCTTGCTGATCAAGGTCTCTCTCTTTAAATTTGATGTAAGCTGCATGGTCTCATCAAGAACATTGATCTTGCTTTCATATTCAGGAGTAAGAGTAGTCATCAACTTATCCATGATGTCCTCTTTTGAAATCTCTCCACCATTGTTCCTGATTCCAACAACTACTTCATTAATCCTCTGATTGTAAGCTTCGATGTTTTCTTCAAGAAACATCTCTAATGCATTGTACCTTTTCTTCCATGTTTTTTTGTGTGCATCCTTTTCTTGTTTGTCTCCTTAAAATGTGTCTTCTAGGTGCTTCCATATTTTGTGGGTTGTATCTACCTTTTTTACTTCTGAAAATTCACCATCAGATAGGGTGCTGATAAGGGCTTCTTTAGCAATAGCATTATGATGAAATAATTCCTTTTGTATGTCAATAGCATCATCTTTTCCAAGGTCTTCTAAGTTAGGAATCTTGGCTGCTTTGATGGTTACATTAAAAACTTCAAAGGCAATGCATTGCAAATGGGTTACCATTTTGTTCTTCCAATCAAGATAATTCTCTCCATCAAACTTAGGACTTTCTTTCCTAAAGTACACTATCTGATCAACCTCAAGCTATTAAAATTTCTCTCTGAGGCACTTGGCTCTGATACCAATTGTTAGGAATAGTCCCAAGAGATAACTGAGAGGGGGGGGGGGGGGTGAATCAGTTATCTACAAGATTCAATTCTTTATCCAATTAAGTATACTTAAACATAAAGCATAAACACAATGAAAGAACACAAGAACACAAGAACACAAGAACACAACACCAATATTTTAGTTATAGGGAAACCCAAATAGGTAAAAACCCCGGTGGGACTTGGTACCCACTAATATTCTGTACTAGTGTATAATGATACTTGTTAGAAGATCCTTTACCCTGATAGGAGTAGCTTTACAATATATTAAGTATAGTAGACCTGGTCAAGGGTCAGACCCTATTAGGAGTCTTTTTACAATTGTCCCTGTTAGGGGAGAGGACACACTATCCAAGAGCTCACTACTCAAATGAGTGAAGGCTACAACCTTCTAAATAACAGATATACACTATATCTAGATCTTGGTGAACTGCACTTTGACCTACTATCTGGATTAGTTCCAATGAATAGCACAAGTACTTTACTTGGTCACATAGACCTTCTTCTGATGGCTCAAAACTTCACACACTCTACTCTACTCTGCTTAATCAACCATGAACCACACTTCAGCAATCACAAATGATTGCCTATAAATATCTTTCCTCCAAATGATATAATCAAGTTAGCCCATTAGAACCACCTAGAAATCATATTAGAGAAACCATAATAAACTCCAATAAATATTTTGTCAGCTCTATTATGCACGCAACTCATCCTGGGACCTGTCTAATAATATAATTGTAGATGCATGCTACACACTGTTGGCTCTACCATAACAAATAGAACTTTCTTTATAAGCTGAATTAACTTATGTGCTCTTAACCAAACATCAATAACACTTCTCCAAGCTTAAATCCAAGGGCACATACCCTCAAGATAGACACAAATCAAGAACAAATAAAATCTCTGTCGGCTCTTCTGAACAAACACAGGAAACTGCTACTAGCGAATAACGACTACATAACTTCACTTGTGTTCATCATCAGACTATGCATCCATGAAATTAACATTACTAACATGTCTTCAACATTAATCCAAGCATGCAAGGCTCCATGATAATTGTACAGACAACCATACATAGAACACTGTTTGTAACTCTGTCAGGAACACTGCTGAAACCAACTACAATATAACTATCTGTAGTAATAATTAACCTCTACACCCATGATATCATGCTGATATCATGTTAATGCTACATAAATAGAAGGCTTACAATATAAGAATTCCATGCATGCTACTTTCCATATGTTGTCATCAATGACAAACATACAGTCAGTACTGGCCTGTTGGAAAATCTCCAACATTTGGAGCTTAGCATAGATCTGAAAATATGCAAATCAAAGTTGTATTTGAATCAGATCATTATTGTATGAGTTTAACCATTGCTATAGATAAATCTCTTAACCAAGTGGGACTTAGCAGTCTTTATATTTCCCAATGACATTCAATGAATGTTGATTATTTTCTTTTTGACCCCATAGTGAATGCATGGTCAAAGGAGAACTGTTAGTGATAAATCCTCTAACTAGATCACACCTCATAGTGTGTTTTGTAACATTTAACAGGGTTGGCTCCTAATCGAGCTCACTTTAGAAGAGTGAATTATTTTGGGTTAGTGGTCCCAGGTGGTTTTTCCACTAACAAGGTTTCCACATTAAAATATATTTGTTATATATGTATGAATGTGTTGAATTGTTATTTTACTTTACACATTTCATAAATGGATAGATCAATGAGCACAATACTTAATTTACTGGTAATCGATAGATGTAGAGAGACATAGTTGATATCTTATCGAGTTGATTATTTGTTTAAAAGTTTTAATATATACATCTAGGAGATTTGGGATTGTAGGATAACTGGACTTAACTGATTCAACCCCCCTCTCATTTATCTAATAGTTGGTATAAGAGAATTGAGTTCTTGGAAAGAAAAGTTTGAAAGACTTAAGCTAAAGATCACAAGATGTATAAGAGAGAGGTGCCAAAGGTGAACAAAGATAACTTATTGAAATGGAAAAGTAGAATGAGATTGCATCTATCTAGAATTGGAGAATCTTCTATATACTACTTGGAAAATGAATTCATCCAACCTACTAGACCCTTGAATGTTGATCAGATGCAATATAAAGATGGATGTAATATTTTAGTGATAGAGATTGTTTCTTCCTTATCAGATGCTGAATTTGAAGATGTCAAGACATGTACTTCTACTAAATAGATGTGGGATAAGCTTTCACTAGTTCACAAAGGAGATGCAAATGTGCAAAGGGATAAAGCTGAAAGTCTTAAAGGAAAGTTTGATGACATGCAAATGAAAGAAGGAGAAAATATTTCACAGTATAGCAACCGAATTAAGGAGATTGTCAATGCTATCTGAGGAGCAGGAGGTATTATTGATGAAGACATTGTTGTAAGTGAAATTCTTAGAACCTTTCTACCTACTTATGCTATTAGAGTCTCTACAATTCATGAGATGAGATCAGCTCTAGCTAATCATCTTACACTTAATAGTCTGATCGGTAGGCTGTCTTCTTTTGAGTTGAGTAACTTTGATAATAGTATTATTTATACTATTGAGTCTGCATTTATGTCATCCTTGAAAATTGGTAAATCAAGCAGTAAACACATGATAACTGGACTTAACTGATTCACCCCCCCTTTTATTTATGTAACAAAAGGAAAATAAAAAAGTATCTAAACAATAACAGTAACCCTACTGCTGCCATAAATCCATTAAAATTGATAATAGTGGGAAATACAATAACAACTCCACTTGTGGCTTTGTATTCTTCGAGGGGCCCAAGTTTGGAATTTCTAGACATATTGAAACCTAACATGGTTGCTCCAAGTGTCAACATTTTAGCACCAATTTGGAATGGGTATAAGTTTATTCAAGAACATCCATGATGTGTCCACATGTAAGCGAACTTGCAACACTCACATGCATTGATCATCCTTCTTGGAGTCCTCCTGCCATTAAATCTACTCTTATGATGTCTTCTTACATCAGTGACAATAAAAAAGATCAAATGAAAGATAACATCAATGTCAAATAAACCAACACATTTTCACTAGGGATAGGTCATGTAAATATAGTAGTCATTATGGTTCTACGGCTCATCTACGATTTGACACCTCATGATTACAATATTTTTCTCTACACTCCCAAGTATACTGCTACATAGATGGAAAGTTGCATTGATAATCTTAATTATCCATCATTTTGTATCTTCTTCAACTCCACTTGTTCCCAATTTGTGAGGAAGAGAATAGTAACAAATGTGGGTGCACCTTGTTCCACCTACAAAGTGTACGTGGAGGAGCCACTAGGAATTAGAGTGAGTGTTCAACCTGATGCATTAGAATTCATCAAGAAGAACCAAAAAATTATTTTTTATGTGAGGTTTGAGAGCATTATTACTGCAAAAGACAAAGCTTGATAGTTTTGAGAGCTATCATGGAAATGTATTAAAGGTGGAGCTCATGTTTTTCATAGTCCAATAGTTAAACTTATATTGTCTCCATAAGGTGATGTATTGTTACCTTCATCAGTGATGTTTGGAACCTTCCATTTGATAGTGACTCCTTTCAATATGGAAATGAACATTGGAATAGAGTTTATGGGCTTTATATCTTTTGTTTTCCTAGTTAACATTTCTTTTAGAAATAAGAGACTTCTTTCTTACAAAATTGTGGCAAGATTAGTGATCTGGACCATTTTTGTTTATGTTCTACATGTGTAAGATCATATCTCAAAATTAGTGGCTATACTTCATTAGGCTCAGATAAGTCTCCAATAAGTTCTGATTCAATTACACAAGTATGTATTATTAACCTCTTAACCATGCATCATCTTTGTGGGTATGTGAATCGTAATGTATTTATTAAGTTCTATGTTTTTCATTTAATATCCAGGAATGGACAAGTAGAATTGTTTTCAAGATTTTTGGCAAAGATCCAAATGATTTTCTCAAGTTTTTGTGAGCCCATGCAAGCATTCTGATGTGTTGGAGTTGGTGATCAAATCCCCGTTTTAAACTAAATCACCTTTTTTGTATCTCTTTCTATCTTATAAATGAGACTATATTAATATCCTTTTTCTTTTGTTGTTTTAAGAAGATATTTTAGTGGTTGTCTCACAACCCATCAGACATGGAGAGCTATATAAGGCCTGGTTGTGTGATACTTAATGTATTTGCATCCATTCCTTCAATGACATGGGATCAAGAATTTGCATTATCATAAGCTTTTGAAGAAATTAAAATTCAATATTTTTTAGTGTAATGTTAATTTGAGGGAGAGTGGCTATTGTCATTTATCTGTTTGAATTGCAATTGAAAGGAGACTTGTAAGATCACATGAAATTGTTTTTTTTTATGTTTCTTGTTGCTAATAAAATTCTCTTGTGGGATGTTGAAATTTGAAATGCCATAGTCATGTGTGACTTATCATGAGAAACTAATTGAGTTTACATGTTAATGCAGTCAAGCTCAGTGGATCCAATTAAGGACTGACTGACCTTGTAGCCAAACCAATATGCAGTGGAAATAGACAATAAAAACAATAGATCTGCAATGAAACATAAGTCTTTATTCATGAAAACACCGATTACATGTAATGTGCCAGGCTGTAAGGCCTTCCCAGTTACGACCAATTACAAAGCAAGTAATAGTCTACAAGATCTCATAGGATCCAAACCCTTTCCCAACATCCAGATTCAGCTAGCCCAATTCTATAACACACAACACACTGGTAGGCACCCAGGAAAGATCTAAACTTGTACTCAAACTTCCAAGAAATATTCTTGCTCCTAAGCTTGCAGGCTACTAAATTTCCTTCCCATAATCTAATGCCCAAGAAAAACACCCAAGCATCCTATAAATACTGATTCCCAGCCACAAGTCAGCTGAAGAAACAATAAATCTTTACAAATAAATATTAAATGCTAAAAACATCAGTTGGCTCTCACATAGTCTTACAAAATAAATAAACTCTCAAAGATGGCCCCAAACGGTCATCAGACCCACATATAAGAATGCAACATGCTAGATCTAGGTCCCCACATGTCCAATAGTGAATCCATAACATGAGGAGTGCAACCCAAATTAAATGCACCAGTCAGCTAAGCTGATCTATCCAAACAATCCAGTCAGTATGCAAGAACACCAAGCAACATAATAGATAACCAAGCACTAGCTGACCGACCATGCTAGGAATGACCGAGGGACACAGTTATCGCTGAGTGCCAGTGAACTGACACCTTTAGTCACTAAGCATTCTTCAGAGACCAAGCACCCCGGTAACCACATAAACTGAGAAACTAGTCTCTCAAACCGAGCAAGAACTCCACCAAACCAAGATCAAAACTAAGAATCTATCTTCAAAGACAAACATATTTTTGGTTGATACAGGATTTCCAAGAATCCTAGGATGCTCCTGCATCACATGTGGTGATTAATCTAATTACCAAATGATTTTTTTTTAGTTATGAAAACTCAATTGGAAAATATTTAACAAACATTACTTATCCCTAAGGATTACTTTTTTTAATTTGATATATGCAGAGATTGCAAATATGACTGCTATAGTAGAATGCTAGAAGTTTGTAGTATTTCATGGCTGGCTAATATACATTCCATTACACAAGTTGGAGTTTGAGGCAATATGATTTATATGGTTTTGAAAAGTCCTATCTGAAAAAAAGATGCAACGAGTTCAACACATTGTATTTAACTCATTGCAGAATTTTAATTTAGAAAATGGTCACACCCTTTGAAAAATTAGCAGAAACATATTCTTTTATAAAAGATTTTTTTCTTAGTAGTGTAGATTTCACTAATTTTTTTGAGATGACTATTGAAATTAATTAAATATTATTAAAATATAAGATCACATTGGGCTTTTGATGTTAATTTCATTACATTCTAATTTGTACATATTTTTTAGAGTATAATTCACTTTGTTCATTATTGGCATTCCCTTGTATGCAAAGCATTCCTTTTAGTTTAATTTTTACTAAACACAATATGAATTTGTTCTTGATTTGTTGTGTATGTTTTAGGAACATGCAAAGGTGGAAAGTGCATTGTTTTACTCAAAGAAAATGAGATGCAGACTATCCTTCAACATCAATGAGCCAGGTTCTTGGATGTGAGGCATTACACAACGATATTTCTCAGAGTCAACGAGAGAGGACACTTGCTGCCTTTTGTGAAGAGCGTTTTAATGTTTTGATAGCTACTGATGTTGTTGCACATGGGCTTGATGTACCTAATTTTTATATTGCATAGTTATGTTTTGCATATTATTGGTTTTATTGTTAGATACACTTTTTGCTTGTCACCATTTGTTACACATAAACACATACTATCATGTTTAATGGGATGATTATTTTTTATTAAGGGAGGGGTTTCTTTCAAGGTTTTTAAATTATGATGGTTGTACATATTTTCATTTCTTAATCATGCTTTGTATCATGTTTATATGACATTATTGTTGATTTATGGATGTTCAAATTATTAAAATTTGGCTAACAAAATCTTCAAATATTTGTTTATAGTTTGTATCGCACATAAATTTCATGTATGTTGTTTATAATATATATTACTATAAAATCAATTTGTGTGTTTTCAAATTATTCACTATGAGCTACCACATTCTTCATAAATTTTTGTTCATAGATCTGGGCGCATTGGGTGTGCTGGTAAAAATGGCACTATCATACTTATATATACCAAGAAACAGGCAAGGAGAGTGAGGAGTACTGAACAAGATGTAGGTTTCAAGTTTAAATAGGTATGTGCTCTACCTCCACAAGAAACTTTATGCTATAGTTCTTTTTGTTTTCTTTCTTTGTCACTATGTTTTCATTAACCATAACCACTATTATGTCTAATCAGATAAGGAAACCATATATTGTTTACATCAATAAGTACATGAAGCCTCTACATTTTTCACTTCATGAGCATTGGTAGGCCTCTCTCATCAAAGATACAACTTCAAATACAAGCTCAGATGATGAAGACTTATTGTTATATACATATCAGATACTTGGTGGATTTGGAGTGAAGCTGAGCAGAGCTAGGGATGCATCTTTAGAGGGCATGGAGGGATGCTTGGTTGTAAACCCATCATCTATCATCCATATGCATACAACCCATTTGCCATAGTTTTTGGATCTGAGAGGCTTGATGAGGCTATTTTATGGCCTGTTATGTTCCATGCTTTATTAGTTTTCTAGTCCAAAAGATAGGTTGTTATTATACTCTTTTAAGACAGTCTAAACAATCACATTTTATTATGTCTTGATGATAAGAACAAGGACCATTCAACTAATATTTCTTATGGATTAACTAATCACTTTTCATATTATTCATACTCTTATGGATGATTAAAATGTGAATATGTTTCTACAGCCAAGAAAACAATTTCCTACAAGAATGAATTAGTATATAGATGTTTTATTCAAAGTAGGATGATGAGATAATCATATGTTATAAATATGGCATGTTCTACTAACCATCGTTGCATGACTATGTCAATCAGGTATTGAATAAGCTAACAACACAAGGGAATTTGGAACCTTTTCAACAACCTCTAGAAGGAGTGGTTTTTCAATAGCCATAAATACATTAGACTATCATTAAGCAAGTCAAGTGCAAACCACTACACTTAGGAGGAAATCTAGTAAAGAAGAACCTATATTTTTGCTGGATCATTTAATAAGTGAAGACTTATTCTATGATTAAGGAATTGTCTCAAATTTATTTGTAAGGAGATAAAATTGTTGTAATCTATACTGTTGATATGGCCGATAGTCTAGGAGTTAGTTAAGGAAGTTATTTGTTATAAATGAGTTTCTTAAAGACTTCTCAAAAGAGTTAGATTGGTAATAAGAATAGAAGTGTTTACTGCAGTTTTTGGGTGATTCTACTTAATGCAGTTTATATTCAGTATGTAATTGGTTTCTAGTGATGAATAAAATAGAGATGTCCTTGTTCGAATAAGCATATATTGAGTTTTTCCAATTCTCTCATCTAAGGGGGCCCACTTAGTGAGTGAACATTACTATTTCCTTGTATTTATTTATCCATTATTTAGTACTCAGCTATTCTTGTAGCCACTAGGTAGCATAACCTGTGGTTGTTCCTACAACCACTAGGTAGCATAACCTATGGTTGTTCCTACAACAAGGCAAATAGAGTACAGACCTATTTGATTTTTGGATTTTTTTGAGTAGAGTAAACTATTTGAATCTTTTTGAATCTTGCAGAGACACATTACTTTTTAGCATTTTTTTTCAAGAATGCAATGTTTCCTTTTAGTAGAATAGCGATGGAAATTACTATAACTTAGTGCATATAATTTTCCACACCATTTCAAGTTCATCAATTAATAATTCATTTGTGGATGTCCAATCTATAAGTAATGGGTAAACTATCCTAGTTACCAATTAGATTAATTTGGCAAGAAACGATCACATAACAGTTTGTGACATTCATCCCATTATGGAAAAGATGTAATTATGGGCATGATTGATAGCGGAATATGACTTGAGAGAGAGAGCTTCAGCAATAAAGGCATGGGACTTGTAGCTAAAAAGTGGAAGGGTGTATGTCAAAGCAGGAAGTGTTCAATTCCTCTCAATGTAATAGGAAAATCATTAGAGCTCACTATTTTTTTGAAGGCAACAAAAACTAGATTGGTGAACTTCCTAAGAGAGAAAAACTTAGCAAGGGACACCCATGGCCATGTAACACATTTTTCTTCAATTTTTGTAGGGTCGAAAGTGGAAGGAGAAAGTTTTAATGGATTTCATAGTGGACTAGCCATAAGGATGGCTCCTCATGCTAGATTGGTCATATATAAGGTTTCATGGGATAAAATTGTTGACAATTGTGACATTGATGCTACCATAGATATGGTCATTTCAGGAGACGCTGATATTATATCATTTTTGTTTAGCTGTAAAGTTGGGAAAATACCTTGGTGCAGGGATACCATACCCCTTAGATCCTATGAATAATGGAAAAAGGTGTGTTTGTTTCTCATGTAGAAGACAACTATGTACCTTAATACTCTTCCCTCACAAACGTGACACCTTGGGCAATGACAGTTGGGTCCAGAAGTTTGGATAGGCAATACTCGACCTCTATTACACTAGGCTATTGTAAGATATACAAAGGTTCCTCTCTTCCTCAAGGAGCTCAACAATTGCCTTTGGTGTATGAATCTTACAATAGCAGTAGTAGAAGATGCTCCTTAGGTGTCCATTCTAAAATAGTTGGTAAAATTTTATTATGTGTGTAGACACCTAAAAATTCACTTATCAATTAAAAATATTTTAGTTGACAAAAGACCTAATGACATCATCATTAATTAATTAATTAATTTTTATTGTCATTATCCTTTTTCTATTTTAATTAAATAAATTTAATTAGAAACCCCTCCCCAAAACATTTAAATCTATTTTACATGTTTATCCCTCTAATTTATTAATTGCTTAATAAATTATGTCTCAAACCCTTTAAATAAATTAAATATTTATTTAAAACACTAGAAATCTTCTAGAAAACCCTAAACCTATCCTCACTTTCCTAATCACCTGCTAACCCTTCTTAAAGGGTGATTCCTAACCCTCTTAGCCTAAACCCTCATCATTTGACTTTGGGTCAACCCCCTCATTAATGCGACTTACATGCTCATTAATGACCCCTTACACCTTCATTAGTAGCTCATACAATCTCTTAATTTAGACCTATGTCTCTACTTCCACCTTGGCCCCCTAGAAAACTTCCCTAGTGTTGCTTACACATGTGTGAGAAACCCTTCATCCTTATCCCTTTGACCCTAAGGCTTAACCTTTGGTCCTAAACCCCAACCCTTGGTCCTAAACCCTAACTTCCTTTCCTAACCCAAGCCCTTCCTCAAATCCTATAAATACTCCTTATTCCAAGAGAAATTTACCCATTCACATATAATTTTCATATCATTGTTATTATGCTAATTTTCATCTAGACTTAGCATAATTTCTAGATTATTAGATTTAGCTCATTTCTATGCTTTCTAGCTCACTCTAGCTTAGCTAAATGGATAGAATATAGTTAATTTTCAAGCTTTTCATATCATTTCCATATCATATCACATCTATCTTTTGGTTAAAATAAAATTTTCATACTCATCCTTAGCTTAAATTTGTATTTGGCTTCATTTGGACCCTCGAAATCCTAGGGAAAAAGTAGGTGTTCCATACCTAGTTTTGTGCCACTATGGGGTCTTTATTTTTTCTAAATGATCCTAATCCTTCCTAAATAGCATTGGGGAAATTCTCATTGTTCTTAGAGAGCACACCCACATCCCTCTTATAAGAGAAAATCAAACGATGACACGGTGCTCTTATTTTAGCTCAATCCGAGGTGGCTTATGAATATTATACTATATGTTTTGTATATGCTGCTTCTGACTAATGTTTAACTATCTATACATGTTCTAAATAGGTTAGGTTCACATCATCACATTTTGGCACACCCTGTGGGACCTCACCATGCTCTTCAAATTGCTTTCATAGGGGTTTTTGAGCTAGAAACCCACTTTTTTTGAACATCCTGGGCATCCTTGGAGGAAGAATCGTATGACATACCTTCCCTGGCATATATTTCCATTTGGTAACCCCCACTATTGTTTTACTACAACATGTATATTTTTGTATGAGATTTTGGCAAGGTTTTTTGGCCCTTTTCCCACCTCTTGGGATGAATTGTTGTATGGGATGTATTGTCATATGGGAACCCATCTAATCTTACATGACACTGTGCATAAAATAACATGTCATGGATTTTTTATGTGAAACAAAGGGCATGTGTGATTCCCTAAAATTGGTTTTTGTTGGTGTTCAGGGTTCATTTGGGCCTCCTAATGCCTCTAGGCTCCAAATCTGTAGTTTCTAACTTGATTGTTTGCAGGTACTCCTTGGAAGGCAATTTGATCACCAAATCATCAAGGTCCTAATATCTATTAACTCTCTTTTATGTTTAGGAACATAATCAACTTCCATTCAAAGCTTAAAACAAACTTACATTCACTCTTGAATGCCTAAAAAGAAAGAATCTGCATATCTTTCATAAATAGTTCAAAATAAATCCTAATCAATTCTAAAGTGATAAAATTCACTCATCAAACTTTTTTTTTGGTTAAAATGAACTTAATTTACAAATCTTAAAGTTTTATGCAATCTAGGAACTAAAAAAAAACCTCATTTTGGGCTTAAAACAAACTTACATTCACTCTTGAATGCCTAAAAAGAAAAGAATATGCATATCTTTCCTAAATGGTTCATACACAATCCTAATCAATCCTAAAGTTTCCTAAACCAACCTTGATGCTTTTTTTTGGCTAAAAATAACCTTAGCTAAGAAATTTCAATGTTTTAAGAGTTTTTTATGCAAGTCTCAAAGTGCAAATCTAGGAAAAGCTTCAAACTTTTGAAAGCCCTAAACACCAAATCTTGAATGATCCTAGAAGGTGATCCTAATCAATATCAAATTCATATTCATTTGAGTCCTAAACAAATACAATCTTGAGTACACAAAGGAGAAAAAGAAAGCAATTTCATTTTGAAATCAAAGTTCAATTAGGATCCTAAAGGCAAATTCAATCTCGAATGCAAAAGGATAAAACACTTGCAACATCTTTCAAAGATCTTTTCTATTTTCAAGGAATGAACAACTCAAATCCTAAACATATGTGCTTGAAGGTCTTGGCATGAAAAAAACTTAATCAATTTGGAAATTAAGTCTTTATTAATGCTTCTAGGAGTTTTTTTAAATTCTGTAAAACCTTGTTAATTTAAGTGACGTAAAACAAAATGAACTAGGAAAAGTTCATTTTTTCTACTTCTAGCAAGGCCTGTCCAGAGAAAAAAGTGCTTCCTCTTTGGAGACAAACTCAATTCAGTACTTCCTTGATTGGTATAGAAATAAAGCACCGAGAATACTCTTGCTTCGTCCCCTCAAGCTCGAGCAATGCATGTTAATGGTAGCCCGAGGTAGGTAAATATCCCTACTATGTCGACATGGTCAACTAGGTGCTTAAGTGAGTCACATGCATACAAACGAAGTGGGAGGACACCATGGATCAAATCAGATACCTATTAATCAAAGGCTTCCCAATCTACTCCTAAAGGTATCAAAATCTTTGTGCAAGGACTATCCAAGTGGTTTCATGGATCACCTGAAGATTACTCACCATCTATATTCCTTTTTGGGATACCAAGTTGTGGACAAAGATTTTGATGCTAGCTTGTCTTTAGGTAGTTCTTGATTGATGTGTTTTCAAATTTTCAAACTCAGTAAAAAATATCTGTTAGAACATACACATTTCAGGAAACACTATTAGAGTCTTTGGTCATCATTTTCTTGTATTCCACAAAGTTTCTTTGTCCTTTGTTGAGATTTATTTCAGAATATCTCTTGAGTCTTTTGTCCTTTTCCATTGGAGAAAATCAAAATTGAAATCCAAAACAAGAAGCTATCAAAAATCAGATACCCAAAGCATTGTTTCAAACCAATTGCCAAATCCTTCAAAACTATGTCCAATTCTATCAAGCATAAGAAAGACAAGTTGCCCAATTCCCATATCTATCAGGAGAAGAAAATCATAGAAAGAGACATTAAAGATCACCAACCTTCCCTCAAAGCAATCCAAGAAGAAACCAAGTATCAGGAGAAACTGGACAATGTGTGTTACAACACAAGAGTAAAACAATTTGCAGCCCAATTCCAGGTCAATCGTCACTTTGTCAACCTAGAGAGTGAAGACTAGTTTGGCTCATCACATATCCATTATTCTTTCAGAATCCCATATCCTATCTTGACATCCTTACAGCCTAGCTCATCCTTAGTTGCATTATTTCATCATCATTCATCCTTAGTTGCATCATACATCATCCTTAGTTAAATTCTTGCATCATAGGTCACCTTCCTAAATTGCATCATAGCTCATCCTTTAGCCTCATTTAGGTCATCACCTAGAAATAATTGTATTTGGTCATCCTCCATCTGTTAGGAATAACAGTCCCAAATACAACTGAGAGTGGGGGAGGGGGGGGTTTGAATCAGTTGTATGATAGATTATTAAACTTTAAAATTTGAATAGCAGAAATATAAAATCCAATGAACATAATGAATGCCAACACATCAAAATAATATTTTGTTGTCTAGGAAACCATGTTAAAGGTAAAACCCCAATGTGAATTAACACCCACTAATGATGTACTGAGAGTATAGTATCCTTGTTAGAAGATCTAGCCCTTTTAGGAGCTTATTAAAACATTATAGTACACAGTCCTTGTTAGAGGACAGACCCTGTTAGGAGTCAAGAAAAGAGGAGAGGGATCACTACCTAGGCTCACTTCCCAAAGAAGGTTAAATCCACCTTCAGAACTCACTATTCGCATCATAAGTGTATATGAAGAAATACACAATATTTTGAGTTATCTAATAGCAATTGTCTTTGCTTGATGAGTTCCAATGAAGTACACAAGTAATCATCTGCTCTACATCTAGTAGACACAATCTCGTAACTTCCAAAATCTCTTTTACATCACATACATTCTCACCATTTATTTTCTAGAAAAAAGATCTTATATATACCCTATTACATTTTACATGATCAGGTTGGCCGATTAGGCTTTCCTAATATACAAAAAATTACATAAACCCTTGATAAGATACACATGGTGTGTGTAGAGTGAACCTAACCTATTCGGAACAGGCATAGCTATTCAAACATTAGTTAATCAAAGTCTAACAAAATTTTCCTAAACATATAGAAAAAATTATTCGCAAAGACATTTAGATAGAATCGAAACAAGAGCACCTTGTCACCGTTTGATTTGTTCTTGATTTAGGGATTGGGGTGTGCTCTCAAAACACTTGGAGCATATCCCTAATGTAGATTAGGGAGGATAGGATGGATTAGGGACCTTAAGAACCCCATAATGGCACAATATCAGGTATAGTTCACCTGATTTTCCCCTAAGGCCTTAAGAATCCTAATGAGGATGAAATGCAAACTAAGCTACAAATGATTTATGTAGAGTTGATTTTAATCCAAATGAAACATTATATGATGCTGAAATGATTAGAAAAGATTAAAAAAGAACTAGATTCAATCCATTAAGCTATTCTAGGATGATCTATGAAAGCATAAAATAGAGTTAATCTAACAAATATGATTAAAAGATTAGGATCTAGGAGTAATCTAGCATTATAACACTACTATGAAATGGTTATGTGAATTGGTGAATTTCTCTAAGAAATGAGGGCATTTATAGGATTTGAGGAAGGGCTTGGGTTAGGTAGTGGAGTTAGGGTCAGAGCCAGGGTTTGGGGTAGAGTTTGGGGTAAGGTTAGATGGATAAGGGTTAAGGTTTCTCACACATGTGTGAGAAACACTAGGGAAGTGTGAATAGGGAACCAAGTGGAAAGAAGAGTCATGGTCCTCATTTATGAGCTTGTAAGAGCCTTAAAGACTGTGTAAGAGGCCATTAATGAGTCTTTAAGGCTCATTAATGAGGGGGTTTGACCGAAATTCAAAGAAGACTAGTTTAGGCTAAGAAATGTAGGAATCATCTCCTAAGTTGGTTTAGGAAGGGTTTATGAAAGTTTAGGAAAGTCTAGGAAAGTCTAGAAGATTCTAGGGTTTTGAGGGATTAAATAAATATTAAATTTATTTAAGGAATGTGACATCCTTTATTAAATAATGATTCAATAAATGGGGGAAAATTATTCAAATTTGATTTAAGTTGTTTGGGGAGGGATTATTTAATTAAATGTGTCTAATTAAAATAGGAGGAATTAATGGCATAAAAATAAATAAATAAATAAAATAATTAATTAATTAACAAATGATGATGTCATCAGGGGTTTTACAAAATAAAATATTTTAATTTTGGTAAAGGCTTTTTATGTGTCTACATTTTCCCCTCTTTGATGTGATGCCGCAAGTGGCATGGCATCAAAGACAAGAAAATAAGATGCCCCAGGCTAGAATAGAGGATAAGGGGATGTGCCCCCTTGAGAAAATAACACAAAGAGGAAATGTTGTGGAATTTTATTGAAAAGAAAATAGAAAGGAAGGGAAGAAGGGAAAAGGAGGAAGGAATAATGGAGAATAAATAACCAAACTTCCAAGAGAAAAGAAGGATGAATGCAATATGAGGCAAAATGAAGGATGTAGGATGCATCTATATGAAAGATGCAAGATGCCAATTGTAAATGTGGATAGCACAACCTAGTTTGATATAGCAACATTAGAGACCTACCAAGGTTACTAGGAACATAAGGCCTTGTTACTAGCATTGCATAGGACTGGCACAAAAAAATACATGCAAGGTTGCCCCAACATCACGCATGAACCCAAGAGGATTAAGCATGGTAGAAATGATGCTAGAGAAACCATAAACAAATGACATTTACCAAGTGCACCATGTAACCCAGAGGATCACATGGGAACCATGCAAGGGTCATGTCCAACGAACTCACAAGAAAAATAAAAAGATCAAAAAGACCTTTCCATAGATTGGACTCATTCATAGCACACCATGATATAAAGGATCATGGAGACTTTGAGGAGAGGAAAAATGAGAAGCCATAAAAGATTAACAAGATCCAAAGAAAAAAATCCAAGCCCAAAATGATAACTCCAAAAGAAATCCCTTGCCAAGGAGAAAGATTGATGTGATTGATGGTGGGAAGATTTGGTCTAAACGTGTGGAAGGATACATCGACACGGACTTGGGTTGATTGGTGGAAGATTAGGTTAGATAGGAGGAATGATACATCCTCAATGACCCATTGATTGATGAGGTGAATGTGTGTTATTCACTGGAAAGTGATGAATTAAAGAATAATCATTGTGATCAAGGATAGTAAAAAAAAGATGTTATGAAAGTACAAGGCTGGATGTGACAAGTTATCTGATCAAATGATACTACAGGACATACAAGGATATGTACAACAAAATGTGATGATATATACAATAGATGGGAAGAGATTTACAATAGATATGTACAAAAGCTCAGGGATTTGGAATAGGAAGATCTCTCTATACAAGATATATATAGGAAGGATTGTGCTATACAAGATATATACATGAAGCTCAAGATTGGGGATAGGATCTTAGTCTTGCATTGGATAGGCTTGAGGATAGAACACCTTGGGATGAAGGGTTAGTTGTGGGGATGGGTATTGGATAATGAGGACTAGGATTTGGGATGGGGGGGATGGGAGCTTGATATAAAATGACTTAGTACACTATGTATGGTGCCTATTTCCAGGTTTTCACCAACATACTTGTCCAAGGTGCTTGAATTGCCAAGTTTTCACCATTGGACGATTATTTTTCTTTGCTTCTATTTTTTTTTTGCTTTTTTTGTATTTTTCTAGATTTTCTAATTTTTATGGATTTTTTTGAATATGGAGGATTTGGTTCAAGCATATAACCTCTTTAGATGTATGATGTTGATAGGATCATTCAAGGGCTCACCTTCTGGTGTTGATAACTGATAGGCTCCGGAGCCAAAGCATGCTATGAAAACATAGGGGCCCAACCAAGTAGGTTCAAACTTGGCCTTTTTCTCTCGGTGTGCTTGCACTTTCTGATTTTCCTTTAGGACCATGTCACCCACTTAGAAATGTCTTGGATGGACCTTCTTGTTATAACTCCTGTTTTACTCAATTCTGGTATGCAACTAGGTGATCATATGCTTGATGTCTTTTTTCATCTAACAGGTCCAGCTACGTGAGATGTGCCATGCGGTAGTCTTCATCAGTGGTATAGTTCTTCATGGAGACACACAATGATGGGAGCTCAACCTCGATGGGTAGAATGGCTTTGACACCATATACAAGGGAATATGGGGTGGCACCTATGGGAGTGTGATAAGAAGTACAGTAGGCCCAGAGGGTGGGATTTATTTGGAGGTGCCATTCATGAGAAAAATCATTGACAACCTTCTTGAGGATTTTCAAGATAGTTTTATTGGTTGCCTCAGCTTGGCCATTTCCTTGGGGGAAGTATGGACTGGAGAAATGATGGTGGATGTGGATTTTGGCACATAGATCATCCACATGTTGGTTTTCAAAAGGTGTGTCATGGTCTGTGGAGATGGTAGATGGTATGTTGAAGAAAAAAATGATGTGGTATAAGATGAACTTGTATATTTGGATGCCAGTAGTGAGGGTGAGCGAAATCGCTTCAACCCACTTTGTGAAGTACTCTGAGGCTGTTATGATATACTTATGTCCATTTGAGCAAAGGGGAGTGATTAACCCAACAAGGTTGAAGCTCCAACATGAAAATGGCCAAGGTGGTGCAATGGGTTGCAAGTCTTGTGCTAGTGCATGAATCAGATTTGCATGCTGCTGACATGGTAGACATTTCCTCACAAATTCACAAGCGTCATGTTCCATTGTAGGCTAATAGAACCTGACTCAAAGCAACTGATTTGCTAGAACCATGCCACTCATGTGGGTACCAAAAATTCTAGCGTGGACCTCTTGTAAAGCCAGGATGACTTTGTTTGAATCTAAACAACTAGAGAGGATGTTATGATATCCTTGATGATAGAGGGTGTTGGCTACAAGAGTGTAATGGGAAGCTCTTGGAATTAGGTTTTGGCATTGGGTGTTGGTGAGATGGGGAGATATGATACCATTTTTTAGATATGCATGGATGTCATGGTACCATGGGATTGAGGACCAACCAAGACACACACCATTTTTGAATTGGCGTTCTCATACTATTAAGAATTCATACTATGATGCATCATGAGGGATTTACAATAAGAATCCGATGGTGGCCATTATATCAGTCTCTTTTTTGTGAAGCCTTGGTATCTTTGTGAACTGTAGATTCACAAAATGCTCTTTCAGTTTGTCCACCAATGCTTTGTAGGGTAGCAGCTTGTCATCCTTTGTCTAAAATTAATCTAGGACCTTCTTGATAATTAGCTGCGAATCTCTAAACACTTGTAGTTCTGTTATATTCCATTGGATGGTGGTTTTGAGGCTTGAGATGAGTGCCTCATATTCTGCAATATTATTATGACATGGGAATCCTAATTTGAATGATTTTGGAATATAGTAATCTTGAGGTGTGAAGAATTGGATTCCTACCCCTGATCCATGTGACGTATAGGAGCCATCAAAGTATAGCTTCTACATGGGTTGTTCTTCAATCATACATAGATTCTCATTAGGGAATTCCATGATTAGTGGATATGCATCCACTAGAGGTTCTTCTACTAGTTGATCAATAATTACTTTCCCTTTGATTGCTTTCTGATCTATGTACTAGATGTCAAACTTGCTGAGTAGCATGACCCATTTTTCCTTACGGCCTATGAGAGTTGTCCTAGATAGTAGATACTTGAGTTGGTCCACCTTTGAGATGAGCTTGATTGTGTGGCTGAGCATGTAATGTCTAAGCTTTTGAGTGGAAAAGACCACTGCAAGGATTGCTTTCTCCATTGGTGAATAATTGAGATCACAGCCAACTAGAGTTCAACTGATATAATAAATAGATCTCTCTTTGTTGTCAGCATCATGCTGTGCTAAGAGTGCCCTTAGTGTTGTAGTGGTCATCGAGATGTAGAGTATGAGAGAGCATCCTGAAACTCGTGGTACAAGGATGGGAGAGTTGTCTAGATACTATTTTATCCTTTCAAATCTTCTTTGACAGATAGTATCCCATTTGAAGCTTGTGTCCTTGTGGATAACATACGTGAAAGGTTGGCATTTGTCTTCCAATTGTGATATTAATCGACACACTAATTGAAGCTTTCCTTGTAGGCTCATGAGCTACTTGAGTGTTCTAGGAGGAGGAATTTTTGTAATGGCTTTGACATTTTGGTGATTAATCTCTATGTCACATCATGATACTATGAATCCTACAAGCTTTCCAGATGTTACACCAAAGACACACTTCTTTGGATTCATCTTTAAGTCATAATGTTGGAGATGATCAAACACACTTTCAAGGATGTCTAGGTGTTCACATCATGTCTTAGATTTTGCAAGAATATCATCAACGTAGTCTTCCAGGATCTTGTGTATCATATCATGAAAGATGGCTGTCATTGCTTGTTGTTAAGTGGCTCCTACATTTTTTAGCCTGAATGACATCATGTTGTAGGAGAAGGTACCCCATGATGTGGTGAATGTTGTTTTGTGCTGATCTTCTTATGCTATTCAGATCTAATTGTATCTTGAGAAGCCATCCATGAGTGACAACATCTCATGGCCCGCTATAAGATCTACTATCATGTCTATGTTAGGTAGTAGGAAATCATCCTTAGGACATGCTTTATTTAGCTCCCTGAAGTTGGTACATATTCTTATTTCTCTGGAAGGCTTAGTGATAGGCACCATGGTGGAGATCCACTCTAAATAATCTATAGCTTTGATGATCTTGGAGCCAAGGAGATTTTGCAATTCTATTTTTACCAATAGGGCTACCTTAGGATGCATCTTACGTAGCTTCTGCTTTACTGGCTTGACATTGGGATCCACTTCAAGATTGTGCACAACAAGATTTAGATCAAGCCAATGCATATGTATATATGACCATGCAAAGTTGGTGGTGGCTTTTTGGAGAAGTTTAGTGAGAGCAATTTCTTCACCCTCAGTTAAAGATGCTACAATGTAGCTAATTCTCAGGCATTCTTCTATGCCCAAGTTAATTGGCTTGGTTTCCTCAATGATGATAGGTGAATGCTTGGGTCTATAATCTTGGATGGGAGGAAGTGGAAAGTCTCCATCTTTTAGAGCCTCAAAGATGTTTTCACCAGAAGATACGCCCTTTATTTTCTCTTTTTTAGAATTAGAATGTGCCCCAAAGGGGTTTTCACATAAGGACTCATTCTTTTCTATTTATTTTTCAATTTTATGGCTAGAGATTGCCTCTTCCCTGAAATATCCTTTAGGGTCAAGCTTGGAGTCATGAAATGATTCCTGATGTTGATCTACTTTTTGGCCTGATGTTCTTATGAACCTTAGGAGTGCTTATGTGCTTTGGAACTCATCGATATGTGTAATGCTTGGTTGATCCCAAGATATGAGTTCGGGGTGGATGAGGGGAAAATCTATGATGTTAATGGCAAGTGTATGGAGGAGATAAGCATCCAGGAGCGTATCATCATCGAAGATGTCATAATATGATTTATCTTCTTCCTCTTCAAGGATGTCTTTGATCTCTATGAGGTCATCCTAGCTATTCAAGAAGTGAACGTGGGTCAAGTTAGTACCCCCGGTCGCAGTATTAGGTTCTTGTGTAGGCAGGAAAGGGGTATTAAAGACAAGACCTTAATGGTTTGGATTCTTTGAGGTTTTGATTAGATCTTTTCTTCTACCTTCTTGTGGTCCTAGACCACCTCCTTGGTATTTCCATTGTTCTATGGTGTACTCATGTGATTGTGGATATTTATCTTTGAAGTAGCCAAGAAGTTTAGTGTCAGGTGGTGGGGGATCTCTGTACAACCACCAATTGATGTCAAGGTCCATCTATCTATATTTCCATGGGAAACAAAAGTCATTAGTCCAGATTGCTTGATCTCATGCTCAGCTTGAGTAGGCTTGCTTTGGTGACTCAGGTGCCCTTTTGTATGTGGATCAAGAGGTAGGGCCCCTACTTTAAATGCATCAGTTAAGCTATACTCACCACAACCCTAGTTTTTGATCTTGACAAAAGAGAGATTGGAGGTGAGGATTGTTTTTGGATCTCTATGGGATCGGGAAGAGATGGCGATAGAAGTGCCAATTTCAGTTCCAAGACAATGGGCGGAATGAGGGAATGATGCTTCCAATGCATGAAAGTATGAGAAGGGTTGGTGGGATGCATGAATGGTGACCTCAGTGCCTTGATGTGGGAATTTGATGCACTAACGATGCATAGATGGTATGGCTTTGATGGAATGGATCCATAGTCAGCCGAGGAGGATGTTAAATGGTAAATCAAGATCAACAATGTGGAAGATGGTGTCTTGAGTTTCATGGCCTAGCTTGATAGGAAAAATAATGGTACCTTCAAAGGTATGCTCCAAGTTATCATATGCCTTAATGGTGATGACCTCATGTGATATGTTAGCCTTCATGAACCCTATTTGTTGAATGAACTTCAAAGTGCACAAATTTAGGGTCGAGCCATTATCTATCATGACCCTTTTTATGGAAAAGTCTAGGATCATGAAAATGATGTAGAGGGGAATATTGTGGTCTTACTCAATAGCTAGTATATCTGATGGTTTGAAGGAGAGAGCACAAGATGTTGATAAATGTCCCACAAGATTCTCAAACTAGATGGTATTTATGTTTGTGGTGACATGTCCTTCTTGGAGGGCTTGGTTGAGGATATCTTGATGGATGGGTGAAGTGCGGAGAAGGTTGAGGATGGAGATTTGGGCATGTGTATTCCCAAGATGTTCTATAAGGTTATATTGTGAATTGTGTGCTAACATTGGATTGGCACCAGTGATAGATATCCGGCCTCTATGAGTAGTAACAACACACTGACTATATGATCCTTTAACATGGATGACATTGACTATGGGCTCAACTTGGGTTATACATCCAATGAATTTGTCATAGTTGATACGAGAAGTAGTATAGTCTTTATGGTCAGCAGGGTCTCCTTTCTTACGTTTCCCTTGGTTCTAGGGTGGAGGATTAGCATTAGCTTGGTTCTTCCCAGCATTATGTTGTGGAAACACATTTTGATAAATATGCAGATTGGCATTAGGAGAAGCTTGGGCTGGTGTGTCAACTTGGATCTCTTTCTTGTCAATGAGATCTTGGATGTAATGCTTTAGCTTCATGCACATTAGGGTAGTCTGTCCTTTGACACAATGATAATCATAGTACTTGTGATCTTTGTACCAGTTAGGTTTGGGAGTGGCATCATCAAATTGTTGAGTTGGTGGGTAAGTGATTAGATTAGCCTTGGCCATTTGATGAAAGATTACATCCAGAGGTTCACCAAGAGGTGTGAAGATTCTCTTCTGGTGAGTCTGGGCTTGAGGCCTATTCTAATTGGGAGTTGTTGATATCACATTAGTCTGATAGGTTGGATTTAGATGTTGGTTTTGTGAATGCTGCATGGGTTGTAGATTGATTGGCACTTGATACGATTGTGGAGGTTTCTGATTGTTAGGTGCTTGTTGCTGTTGGTATGCAAGAGTTGGTGTAGGACCGGCCACAAAAATTTGGACATGCTTGGTGTTAGTGGCTCTATCGGTAATAACATTCTTATTTTGATTCTACTAACGGGGCTTGTCATTACTGGATTTGCTGTAGGAATTGTCCTTGTAATACTAGATTGTGCCTTCATCTAGGAGACCTTTTTAAATGTCTATCCCCTTGCTTTTGATATCTTGGTAATTTTGGATGCAGTTCATCCTCATGAAGTGGGATAGTTTGGGATGTAGGTTATTGATAAAGATCTTGGTTAGATTCTTTTCATGTGGTTGGTATGATAATCTCATAGTGAAGTTCTGCCATCATTGCAAATAGTTGTCTAGGCTTTCTCCTCCTTTCTATTTTGAGTTGCAAAGGTCCAGCAAAGACAACTCATTCTCAACATTATGGGCATACCGGGTGACAAACTTTTCAGAGAGCTTGACAAAGGTTGAGATTGTCCCTTAGGGTATTTGGTAGAACCACTCAATAGAAATTCCTCCCATGATTTTGGGGAATAGGTGCATAAGTTAATTATAACTATATACCACTTCTTGGCATGCCATATAGAACTCTTTGACATGGCTTACTAGATCTCCTTTCCCTCAATATTTATCAAATTTGGGTCTCTCAAAATGTTTAGGGAAAGGGATAGTTGTGATTGATTTTTCAAAGGGATAGGGACAAACCTCCTTGAATTTGAAGGTCTTTCTCTCTGTTCCATCTTTTAGCTCTTTAAGAGCATTCTTCATCTCTTCCCACTCAGCATTGATCGACGTTGGAGTTGGTACTCCCATTGGAAAAGGATCTAATGGTGCTGGCAAAAAGGGATGATTTTGAGGTGGATATTGTAAAGTGGGATATGGAGATTTCCTAGAAGGATAGGTGGATTGCAATGGATGCTGGGGTGATGATTATTGGGGAGGATATTGTTGCTGAGGTGTGGGAGTGTATTGTTGTGGAATATATGAAGTTGATTGTTGTTGTTGGGGGATGATGGGATGTTGCAGTTATCATGGGTAGGAAGATGGTTTTTGTTTCTATGGAACAATATGAATTTTTCTACTATTGCATTGGGAAGTGTTTCCATGGTAAAGGAGGATGATGGAATGGTACAACTTGTTGATAGGATGGTCCTTGGTGCACTTGGCTAATGTAGGCAGGATGCATTCCTTTATTTCTTAGGGGTGGAATGGATGCTAGGAAGCTAGTGATAGGAGGTGGTTGCGCAAGGTAGTTGACGAGGTGAGATGAACTCTGCTATTGTGGTGGTAGTACTATGTGAGATGTAGTGGGTGGCATAGACAAATAGTTGGTGTATGAAGGAAGGGATGAAGCTGGCTAAGGTTGTGATTATTGCTTTTGCACTGCTTGAGGAAAAGTGGCTTGTTGGTTTTCAAGCATGGATATGTGAGATTAGGCATGTATGCCTAAGGCTTGCATTTCTACTTGAGTGAGGCCCCAATGAGAAATAGTTTGTGGCGGGAGTTCTGATGCAAAGAATGTTGGGAATAGAGATGTGGGGATTTGTGTTGTAGATGGAAGATTTTGAGACCCCATGGAGGGCATCCCCATTGTGAAGGCATCTTGTTGGGCTTGTGTATTGGAAATGAAAGGTGGAAGTGGAACGTATGATTGGAAAGTGGAAGGAAATGCTTGAGTGGCCCATGAAAAGGGTGATGCTGATGTGGAGGCTTGCTGAGAAAAAGAAGGAAATGATTGCATTGCCCCCAAAAAGGGTGATGCTGATGTGGAATTTTGTTGGGTAAAAGAGGGAAATGTTTGTGTTACCCCTGGAAATGGTGATGCTTCTTGGCTCATATATGGTGGAGGAATTGCTTGTGCAGAGGATTGTGTAAGAGGTGGCAATTGGTTTTGTGCAATGCTTTAGGCTTGGGTGATGGATTGAGATGCCATAGAAGATGATGGTGTTACCATAATGGAAAATGGAGCAGATTGTGTCACTACTTGTGTTGTATGACTTATAAAGCTTCTTTGTAGAAGATGGGGAATGGGTGAAGCTTCCTAAGATTTGTGCAAGTTGGGATCAGGGATGTGTTGGATCATGGGAGTATAGGCTTCTGCTAGGATTTGGATAGTGTTTATGGGGATGCAAAGTTGGTGATGTGGTGGAATGGGAGTACCTTCTTGTGCAAAGTTAGCCAATGTGGCTTATCAATTTTGATCAATAAGTGCACTTACTATTTGTGCATGCCCTAGATGGCTCATGAATATTTCCATGGAAAGTGAAGTAGGGGGTTCGTTGGGCTCATCCCATGCATTCTCAATTTGTGGGATTTATGGATTGTAGGTTACCACACACTAGTAGGATTGTTAGGATTAGAAAAACTAGTGGCCAGGTTGGGATCCATATTCCTTCTCCTCTTGGATCACATCTCAGTAGGCATGGAATGTAGATCTAAGGATGAAAATATAGATGCTGGGTGGATGCAAGAACTCTAAGGATGATGGATGAAGATCTAAAGAATCTCTAAATATGGTGGATTTTTAGGATGTGATGCACAGACTTTGATCAACTTAAGGATGGTGAGATACTGAAAGATGGTGGGATGTTGGATTTGGATTGAGGAGATGATGCATGATTGGTGGAAGATGGTGGAGGATTACTAAGTATTGGTCAAATGAGTTTCTTTCTTCCTGATGTAGGATCAAATAGGATTGGATTGTCAACCTAGGATAGACTAATGATCTTTGGCTGAAAAAATTCTTATCAATGCACACCAATCTCTTGCTCAAGATGATGAGGCCTACCAGGACAAGTATGGATTCCCTAGACAATGCTCTGTCAAAGGGTGGAGATTTCTTATTTAGGATAAGGATTTGAAGGAACTAAAAGGATAAGACACTAAGTGTTTGGGATTGGATTTACTAGATTTGGTTCAAGGATGGTGGGTTTCTTACTTGGATGTTGGATTCTAAGATTTGGATTAGGATGAAGGATAATAAAAAGGATTTTGATTTGTGGATTTCTAATGGAAAGATGATGGAAGAATGACTGAATGATGCTATTTTTAAGAGGATGACCTAGATGTAACTAAAAAAGGGATGACTTATGATATAACTAAGATGTCCAAAAAAGCACCTAAGGATGAATGGTGATGCAATGATGAGTCTAAGGATGATCTAGAATGTAATGGATGTTGAGATAGGATAGTGAGATTCTAAAGGAATGGTGGATACATGATGGGGCTGAACTAGTCTTCGCTCTCTAGGTTGATATAGTGATGATTAACCTGGAACCAGTATGCAAACTATTTCACTCTGGTGTTATAGCCCACATTATCTAATTTCTCTTGATACTTCTCTTCTTCTTGGATTGCCTCTAGGATGGGTTGGTGATCTTTTAGGTCTCTTTCTGTAATCTTCTTCTCTTTATAGACTCAGGAATTAGGAAACTTAGATTTCTTGTGTTTAGTCAAATTGGACATAGCTTTTGGCAATTGGATTGAATTAAGGTTCTTGGGTATTTGAGTTTGAAGGACCTTTTCTACAAGGATGTTTGAAAGATTTTGATCAAGTTTTGGCTCAATTTTGATGTCTCCAATGGAAAAGGATAAAATTAAACAAGACACTTTGAAAACAATCCTGACAAAGGACAAAGAAACTTTGTGGGATACAAGAAAATGATTTACCATTGAATCTGATGATGCTTTCAAAAGATGTGTATGTTTTGACATATGTTTTCATTGAGTTTGTAACTTTGAAAACACTTCAAGAAGAACTACCTAAGGGAAGGATAGTATCAAAATATTTTCCCACAACTTGATTCCCCTAAAATGGATACATATGGTGATTGTCTTAAGATGATATGGGAAACCACAAGGATCAATCCTTGCACAAAGATTCTGATACCTTCAGGAGTAGATTGGGAAGCCTCTGATTTAACAAGTGTCTAAATAGGTTTGTGGTGTCCTCCCAATCATTTTGTACATGTGTGACTCACTTAAGAGCCTAGTTGACCATGCCAAAATAGTAGGGATATTCACCTACTTTGGGCTACCATCAACATGCATCACCCGAGTTTGAGGGGATGAAGTGAGAGTTTTCTCAATGCTTTATTTCTATACCAGCTGAGGAAGTAACAATTTGAATTCATTCCCCAAAGAGGAAGCTCTTATCTCTCTAGATAGGCTTCTCTAGAAGTAAGACAAGTGAACTCATCCAAGTTCAACCTCTTTTACATCACTTAGATTTAAATGGGATTCACAATAATATGAAAAACTCCTAAAAACACACCATGAAGAGTTTATGATCCAATTTGCTTAAGTACAATTTTATTCTATGAACTTCAAACACATATGATTTAGGATGCAAATTTCATTCCTTGAAAATAAAAAATCCTTTTAAAAATATTTGCAAGATTTTTTTCCTTTTAGCATTCAATATTTTTTGCTTTCTAGGACTAAAAGAATGAAGTTTTCTTTGATTTGCCTTTGATTTCCTTTTGTACACTCAAGATTAAATGAAATTAAAAACTTAAATGAAATAATTTATTTTGATTTGTTTCATCCTTTAGAGTCATTCAAGATTTGTTTGATTGATTTCAAGCACTAAAATGAAATATTTTATTGAATTGATTTTCTTTTATCCCTTAGGCATTCAATACTTGGTTGTTGTTCATTTTAAGCACCAAACAAAGTGTTTAAGATTTTCCTTGTTCATTTTTATCCTTTGTTAATTTTAATCCCAAATTGAAATGATGAGGTGTTATGAGTTCATACAATGTTCATTTTAAGACCTTAAGATTAAGTGTGTTAATTCTATTTTTTTATCATTAATTCATGATCTCACCAAATATTCTTGATTTTTGGGATACAATATGATAAATTTGTCTACATATTTGAATATACCTCTGAACCATCTTTTCGGTGCTTCTTGAATCATCAAAAATGGAGCTCGTATGCAAAAGTTACAAAGGTTTTCGTGAAAGTGGCTCTTTATGGATTTTTCTAGAAAATAAGCCAAGATCCCGCAAGAAGAAGAAGAAGAAGTAGAAGGAATAGAAGAAGAATATGAATATGATTAAGAATAAGAATTCAAAATTCTCTGTCAACCTACAATCTTGAAAAATTAGAAAAACACTCCAAACCACATTAGAATATTAGTAAAGAACCCATGAAGTGGGTCCCACCGGGCATGCCAAAATGTGTGCAGAGAAAACCTAACCTATTTAGAATAGGTGTAGACATTCAAAAATTAGTTAATCAAAGTATAAAAACATATTCCTAAACATATAGAAAAAACTATTTGCAAAGACATTAAGATAGAACCGAAACAGGAGCACCCTATCACCGTTTGATTTGTTCTTGATTTAGGGATGTGAGTGTGCTCTAAAAACACTTGGAGCATATCCCTAATGTAGATTAGGGAGGATAGGATGGATTAGGGACCATAAGAACCCCATAATGGCACAATATCAGGTATAGCTCACTTGATTTTCCCCTAAGGCCTTAAGAATCCTAATGAGGATGAAATGCAAGCTAAGCTACAAATGATTTATCTAGAGTTGATTTTAATCCAAATGAAACATGATATGATGTTGAAATGATTAGAAAATATTAACAAAGAAATATATTCAATCCATTAAGCTATTCTAGGATGATCTATGAAAGCATAACATAGAGTTAATCTAACAAATATGATCAAAAGATTAAGATCTAGGAGTAATCTAGCATTATAACACTACTATAAAATAGTTATGTGAATTGGTAAATTTCTCTAAGAAGTGAGGGTATTTATAGGATTTGAGGAAGGGCTTGGGTTAGGTAGTGGAGTTATGGTTAGAGTCATGGTTTGGGGTAGAGTTTGGGGTATAGTTAGGGGTAAGGTTAGATGGATAAGGGTTAAGGTTGCTCACACATTGTGAGAAACACTAGGTAAGTGTGCATAGGGAACCAAGTGGAAAGAAGAGTCATGGTCCTCATTTATGAGCTTGTAAGAGCCTTAAAGAGTGTGTAAGAGGCCATTAATGAGTCTTTAAAGCTCATTAATGAGGGGGTTTGACCAAAAGTCAAAGAAGACTAGTTTAGGCTAAGAAAATCTAGGAAAATCTAGAAGATTCTAGGGTTTTGAGGGATTAAATAAATATAAAATTTATTTAAGGAATGTGACATCATTTATTAAATAATGATTCAATAAATGGGGGAAAATTACTCAAATTTGATTTAAGTGGTTTGGGGAGGGATTCTTTAATTAAATGTGTCTATTTAAAATAGGAGGAATTAATGGCATAAAAGTAAATAAATAAATAAATAAAATAAATAATTAATTAACAAATGATGATGTCATCAGAGGTTTTACAAAATAAAATGGTTTTATTTTGGTAAAGGATTTTTAGGTGTCTACATATGCTATCTAAAACAAGTATACAATTATTACATTACAACAATTAAGGACTGACATCCTTAATTTATATTTGCCATCCATAATATATGCTACATCTCTATAGTTGACTCCCAACTGAGTCTTCTCCAGATCACATGCCACAATTGATGTCATCCTGCTTTTCGTGACTTATGCTGACCAACGAATATTCTTCAATACCTTGTCTTTCATCCCTTAGGCTCACATACACTGAATCCATATCTCCTGTAAGATATACCAGAAACACAGAGACTAACTCTGTCAACTTCCACTATCACTATCCAATAACCATTCTTCACCAAAATATTTGTAACTCAGCCAATACACAACATTACATGATGTGATCTTTGATATAAGACACAATATCCTCCTGTACTCTCATTTGACTTTGCACATTTTGAAACATTCATACAGTGTCTATACTGTTAGGAATAAAAGTCCACAATACAACTGAGAGGGGGTTGAATTAGTTGTATGATAGATTATTAAACTTTAAACTTTGAATAGCAGCAATATCAAATCCAATGAACACAATGAATGCCAACAAAAAAACATGATATTTTGGTCTTGGGAAAATCTTATTAAAGGTAAAAACCCTAGTGGGAATTAGCACCCACAAATGATGTCTTGGGAGTATAGTATCCTTGTTAGAAGATTTAGCCCTGTTAGGAGCTTATTGAAATATTACAGTACATATTCCTTGTTAGAGGAAAAACCCTGTTAGGAGTCAAGAAAGAAGGGTGGGCTCACTACCCAAAGAACGTTAAATCCACCTTCAGAACTCACTATTCGCAACAAGTGTATATGAAGAAATACATAATCTTTTGAATTGTATGACAACAACTATCTTTTCTTGATTAGTTCCAATGAAGTACACCAGTAAACCTCTTCTCTAAATCTAGTAGACACAAGTTCACAACTTTCACAATCTTCTTTACATCACATACATCCAAACCATATCTTTTCCAAAGAAGAGATCTTACATATATACCCTATTACAATCTACATGATCAGGTCGACTGATTAGACTTTCCTAATTACATAAATAATTACATAAACCCTTGTTAAGATACACATGGTATCTAAAACAAGTATACAATGATTACATTACAACAATTAAGGACTGACATCCTTAATTCATAATCACCAAACAAAATTCATGGTACATCTCTGAAGTCGGCTCCCAAATAAGTCTTCTCTAGATCACATGCCACAACTAATGTCATCCATCTTTACACACCTTGTGTTGACCAATATGTTAGAAAGTAAAGTCCACCAAGATAACTGAGAGGGGGGGAGGTGAATTGGTTATCAAATAATTATAACTTTTATCAACTTCAAAAAAATTTAACCAAGTGTTAGTCCCAGTTTCTGTCTTGATCCTTGGTTTTTCTTAAGAAAATGTGTGTCCTCAGAATTGTCTCTATGTCAAAATATGCCTCTCACAGACTTCCCTTTGATCTTTGTAATTAGTTCATTCATTGCTTTTGTCTTCTCAGTCACTTAACATTTCAGACTTAGAATGGTCTTGAACACCCCTGAACATCGGCAAACAGTGTATAACTGTGTTCCCTTAGGTTCAAAGATGTTCACATTTTTTTAACATTTTGATTAAGTTTGCACTTTTGCAGGTGATCGGTTGTTTTCTTTGATAACACCAGAAAGGGGATAAAACATAAGGCAATTTGAATTGTAAGAAGTTTCAACTTAATGATTCTGGGTATGGAATTTTGCCTAAAGTTTGCCGATAGTAAAAAGTCTTGAACAACAAAGAATGGTTGAGAACTCCAGAGAACTTGGTTCATGTATGTTCAAGAGAGTTCAGTGATGTCAGCCAGAGCATGAGTTTCTAAAGCCAGCGGTGTGTTGGGACCAACAACAAAGGGAATTAAATGCTAGCACGTAATGGACTTAATGAAGTACCTCCTTGGTTTGCGCAACCATAATTAGAAGTGATGGCCTCGGGACTTGTTTAAATAATGATTACGGTCTCTTGATTTAAATGTCAAATCAAATACATGGCATTAATGGCAAGGATTTGTAATAAATTCAGGTACCCTAAAGGTATACTTCAGCTTAATTCTATGTTCATCTTATTACAAAAGCGTGAGGTTTCTTCAAGAGGTGGTGCACGGAGGTAGTCTTGGCAAAGCTTTGTACTCAGGGGTGTCTGCAATTTAGAGGTGAGTTGGCTATGGTCCTTGTTCTTTTTATAAAGATTTACGATCAGCTATGAAGGGTTGGGGGTTATTTAAAGTGAAAATGAAGTCAGTTTTTCATTTGTTTGGGAATTCTTCCAGTTTGGTGTGTGATGGTCCTATAATTACAGACACTGATTTAGAAGGGTATGACATTGAAAACCTACCTTCCTAGCTCTTGAATTCTTTAGATGACACACCAGCTCTAGAAATTCTACATAGTGATTTATGTTTTGCAGCCACATTTCCTCCATCTATTGCCTATCCTAAGCTCATTTTTAAGTGTATTCAATGTTATGATGCAAGGACTGAATCTATAAAGAAGAAAGATATCTCTATTCTAATACCCATTAAGAGGGAGTTAGTTGCTCAAGCCCTACAAATACCAGAAAAGGATTTCTCTGCCTTCTCGCTAGCCCAATCTATTGTAAAATTTAATGAAAATAGAGATGCAAACCGCACATCTATGGCTAGAAACTGGTTACTGAATCCTCAGAGGGGTGGTTCCCGCCTCCCAAACAAGTTTAATAGGACCCATGTTCATCCATACATTAGTGACCTCATAGTCATGTTACACTGGGTCAGTGGTTCTCATGTTGCCTTTTTATTTGCCGATTAGATGTACTTTTATGTCCAGATTATCTTGGATCGGACCCAAACTCTTGATTGGGCTAAGTTAATCGCAAGCTCTCTAAGGGAACAACTTAATGCATCCAAGTTAACAGGGAGTGACTTCTTTATGTCCTCGTATCTCATTTACTGTCTTGCATGTAGCAGATCTTGGCTTGGTCTCCCTCATGAACCCTTGGTTGCAAATATGAGTGTGTTTGAATTCTATCCCCTTTTGCAAAAAAATAAAGCTATTGAAGATTATAAAAAAGTCCATGATACCTTTCTAGGTAAACTGTGTTATGCACTGGTTAGTACACTAGGTAAAAGAATCAGTCCTAAAGCTTAGACTTTGATAACCAAGTATGGGAGCTACTACATTCAATTCCCAAAATTTACCTATCTTAGGGTTGGGGGTTTTGAGGATCAACCGTTAAGGCTTCCTAGGTACACCCTTGAATGTTTTGTATTGGCTGAAATTTGCCGGCAGTTATCAACAGTTTTGAAAAGATTTTTACCTGAAGATGAATGGATAAAAGTTTTTCCTATTTCTTTAGGAAGACTATCATGTAATACCATGGTGGATGCTGTTAGCATTGGGTGCGGTATCCATCATTTCAGATTTAAATTTTATGTAGAACGGGTGGGGTTTGACAATAAGAATTATGCTAGTGGAGTCCTAGGCCTTAGGGCACATATGTTTCTCATCCCTCACCTAGAAGATTTCTGGGAGGATTACAAAGATGAGTCACAGGTAGAAGAAAGAGAACATAGTCATTTGTGTGTTTCGTAGATTTAGTCCATGAGGTTATAGATAAATGTAGAGGGAGTCACTAATGACGAGTCAGATATGTTTGATCCTAATTACAAAAAATCTATTGAGAAAAATGAAGTGATTGTTGACTGGTCTAAAAATGAAGAAGATGAAATTGAGGAGAGAACTTCACATGTGATTTGCTTAACCAATGAGTGGCTACAGAGAAGAAGGAAGAGCAAAGGAGTTAGAGTAGAAAATGAACAAGTTGCATTTTCTCCTTTAGATCCTTCTGTTTCTATTTCTAATTCACCTCCACATATTGGAACTGCAGGGGCTTCCGAGAAATCTTGAGTCAGGAACTCAAAGAAGAAGATTGTAACTGATTCTCTCCCAATTGTTTTACCACAAAGGGTAACAAGATCTAGAACCAAGTCAAGGAAAAAGAAAGATATGGCTCAGATAGAACCTCTGATGGTAAACCTAGATGATGATAAAATGGAAGATATCAGTTTCCATATATCAAAAAATGAACAAATAGGAAAGCATCTCTTCGACCTGGATGATGCTACATTGGAAGTGATATCCACACCAATGAAGACACCTGAACAGTCCTTGAGTTTTGGAGTTTCACTTCCCTGGCCATTATCTACTATAAGTAAAAAGTGCAATTTAGTTCCTGCTTCAATTCCTATTAAAGATATTGTAAGTAAATATGTTCAAAAGACTCCAAAGACAAAAAAGGTTAAGAGCATGGCTCACATGTGTACTGATGAGAAAACTAGAAAATGGACTGTTGAAGTTGCCACTTACAAATCTAAGGAAGGTAAGGAAGATGAATAGGAGGTTAAAGCTGAAGACTTTGAGATTACCAAAGTAGAGTTGGGAAACATGGACAGGGCTAGCAAAAATAACTTATTCAAAGAGACTGCACAACAAATGCTAAACTCTTCTTGGCAGGATGGAAAGGAAAAGAAGGAATTGAAACAAACTATAGTGACTCTGTCACAATTTATTAACACCTTCTATAGCTTTGATGCCACTCCCTTAGTTCAATCTCCCCAAGTCTTTGACCTAGAATCAGTTGAAAGCAAGAATTTTCTCAACCAAGTTCAAAAGGGACGTGCTCTAGCAGTTTCTGTGGAGAAGTGGATTTGTGAAATCCTTAAAAGTGGTTCTAAGTATTTAAAAGATGTGCATGAGGTTCTGCATGATACATAAATTTTGATAGGAGAACTACAATCTCAAAGACAGGTATGAGAGAGGGATGAAGAAAAATGGTTCGCCGCCATGTCCAAGTTTCTTAAAATTGAAAAGTATGACTATGTAAAGTTCTGAACAGATCAGGGTGTCAAAGTACAAGATGACTCTACCTTCTTTGTTCTCAGGAAAAATATAAGTTGGCATTTGAGCACTCTCAGAAGTAGTATTTCTGAGAACAATGATAGTGAGCATGAGATCAAGCAGTTACAAAAGGATATGATCACTTAACTTAAGGTGATAAACTTTGCTCATACATATACAGCTGCTATGGGAGAATAGGAACAAAAAATAGCCTTTTCTATGTTTGAAAACACCATGAAGAAATTTAAGGACAAACTAAACCCTAAACCCTTAGACTTAACTCAGGTTGCCCGAGTCGAATCAATGCTCTATCTTGGTGTGGACCAGTTCCCTTTAACTATCGAGAAAGTCAGGAAAGTAAAGTGGACCAAAGAAGCCACAATTTTTAGGATCATGAACCTGAGGGTGCCGCACATGTCGCACGCCAAGGAACTATTGCAGGCACATAAGCAGCTGGAGATGACAAAGAAGACTATAGCGGAAGGATAGAATATTACCAGAGAAGAGGAGCACACCTCCTATAAAGATGTGGAGATTGACATTTAATCTTTTCAGTTTCATGTTTTAAAACTCATGGGGCCAGGTGTCCTTTTAACTCTCTAAGCTATTTATCCTGTTTAATCGAGAGGTTGGGTTTTTTGGGAGACCTCTCGGCTTTGGTCAAACTTTAAATAGCTTAGTTTTCATAGAAGCAGGGGTTAGAAAATTTTGAAAGGTAGACTTAATATTTTTTCTTGGAAGAAGTTTTCTTTGAAATAGTACTCTCAGATTTTTTGAGTTGGTTGTATAAGGATTTATTTTCTATTGCATGTTTTGATCTGTGTTATGGAAACATCAATATGATTATATATATATACTTGCTCCAAATCTTTGCAGTTTGAATTGGATGAACATATGTCCTATGTTTGATTGATATGTTCATTTATGGTATATAAAATCTTATCTAGCATTCTTGGGGTTTTTGTTAATCTATCATTAAATCATTACATTTTAGTTCTAGTAAATTATATGTTTTGGAAATGGGAAACTGTGATTTTCTATTTGATCAAATCTTTCTCATAAAGTAGTCATTTACATGCTGAACATCTGAAGAATGTTTTAGTAGCCTTATAAGCTTTCACGTCAAAAGCTAAAACCAAAATAGTTGTTAGAAAAGAAAAACTTGAATTGCAAATTCAATTAGGGAGCTGTACCTAAGAAAGAATTCAGAGGGAAGTGGAGAGCATCCAACACTTACCCAATTGTTAGTAAAAAAAGGTTGGTCTTAAAAAGGGCTATAGGGAAGAGTTATCAAGAGATAAAATTAAGACTGAATCTATTTACTAACACCAAGTAAGCAATATAATTACCAACCATAGAAAGATATTCATACACAATAACACAATGACACAAGATATGTTGACTAGGGAACCTCTTGATCAAAGAGTAAACTCCGGTGGGAATGATGCCCACAAAATATGCACTAATATGAATATTCCTTGTGAAAGGATGGACTCTATTAGGAGTCTTATGAAATACATTCAGTACATATAAATCCTTATTAGGAGATTTTGAATCCCTACTAAAAGATTCTAACCCTGTTAAGAGTTATGGAAGATAGAAGGACCCACTGCCCAAACAACTTCAGGGTAAGGTCACTAAACACACTGTCGAACTGATCTTTGTATTACTCAACAAAATAATATCAAAATATTACTGATCTCAATAATATGTTACCTCTTCTCTAACTGTGCCAAACTGCACTCATTGCTACACTAGATCTCAATTTCAGATCTTTGTACCTCACATGTCTTCCTTCACAAATTCACTTTCACAACTGCATTAGCTCTTTTCTTCACTTCTTTCATACATCATCATTCAACCATACTACAACAAGGAAAAACATTCCTTCCTTTATACCACACTCAAGTAATTACAAATGAGTCGACATCCAATTACAAAATAAAAGTTTCCACACGCTACATCAAAATTACACAAAACTGTCGGCTTTCAAATACAATAATTCTCCATCCATGTGACCTTGAAGTTTTCACTATCATCCACATTACGATCAAAGTGTCTTCAACTTCCCTTTAACTACGCAAAGCCAAATTCCATCCTGATTAGGAGATATCATCTGATTTCTACAAACCACTACTCAGGAATACTGCCTGAATATTGCTTCTACCAAAATGCTCATAACTTCCATGAATAAATGAATTATTGTTTGCACTCTTAACCATAAACATATAACATATCAAAGAGTAAATCCTCAACATTGCATAGCTCTATCTACAATAGCCCATGTGCACTAATCCAAACACTGTCTACTCCTCTGCAAATCTCCAGAAGATCATTGCATTGACATCAATGAAAATCATAGTCACGAATGAAACAACTACTATAGAATGGCTGCCAAACATTCAACATTCATTCCTAACAATCTCCCCATTGGCATTGATGGAAACGTAGATGAAAAAGATCCAATGTTCCAAAAAATCCAATACTGCGACACTGTTGCTCTGAAAATGCTATCAATCAAATTTTTCTTTGTTTTCCTATTTAGTTCTCTCCAATAGATGGTACAAATGGTTTTTCATGTACACTTCTCCCCCATTGACATCAATGACAAAAAATTTCATCATTATGTCAACAACAACTCCAATGTCAAAAGACACTATTTAGAAAATACATTCACTAGAGTCCTCATGACTCAGCTCAGATACACATACTCCCCCATAGAGGAAGTACCAACATCCAATCCAAAAGAAAGATAAGGCTCATACACCACTGGACGGATGCAACCAACTGCATCACTTCTCAAGAGCAGGCCTGGGCATAACCCCAAGCATACCTCACAGATACTCAAATGTATCCTTAGGAAAAGGATTTGTAAAAATGTTTGCTATCTACTCCTTTGTGCTTATGTACTCTAGTATGACTTCTTTCTCAACAACTTTCTCTCTTACTACATGATAATTAATCTCTATATGCTTTGTCTTAGAACTTAATATAGGGTTCTTAGACATACTAACTATGATGGTGTTGTCATAATGTATAACAATAGGCTCAATGAACTTTATCAAATATCCTTTAGCATTTTCTTCATCCAAATTATCTAGTTACAATTGTTTTCTACGACTACATATTCTTCTTTTTCTATGCTTTGTGAAATGCAATTCTACTTCTTGCTTAGCCAACAAACCAATCTTCATCCAAGGAAAAAGGCTCCACCACTAGTGCTCTTTTTATCATCAACACTACCTCCCCAATCAGCATCTGTATATGCACATAGGGTAAAATCATCAGATTTTTCATAGCACAATCCATAGTCCATTGTGCCTCTTAAATATCTTAGTATCCTCTTCACTGCTGCATAATGTGATTCTCTAGGTTCAGTTTGAAATCTTGCTACAATTCCAACTGAATGTGCTATATCAGGTCTTGTATGAGTCAAGTACTGCAATCCTCCAATCATAAATTTGTACTTCTATTCAACTATTGGTGTTTCATTTGTGCTAGATAATTTATGTCTAGTTACCATAGGTGTTCCAACTAGTTTACAGTTGTCCATTCCAAATCTTTTCAAAAATTCATTCACGTACTTTGTCTAATTTAAAAAGATACCATCACTATTCTATATTATTTGTAATCCCAAAAAGTATTTCATTTCACCAATCATACTCATTTAAAATTCATTCTTCATTTCATCAGCAAATTTGTCACTATCTTCGTCTTCTCCTCCAAAAATAATGTCATCAACAAAAATAACTACAATCAACAAACCATTTTCAATTTCATTTGTTTACAGATTTCTATTAGTTGTTCCTTTTGTAAATCCCAATTTTAACAAATACTTATCCAATCTTGCATACCAAGTTCTAGGTTCTTGCTTTAGTCCATATAATGCTTTCTTTAGTTTACACACCATGTCTCCTTGTTGATTCAAAGGAAAACCTTCAGGCTACTCAATGTAGACTTCTTCTTCTAATTCACCATTTAGAAATGCTGACTTCACATCCATCTGATATACTTTGAATTTCTTATAAGCTACATAGGCCAAAAACATTCTTACTGCTTCAATTCTTGCTACTAGTGCAAAGGTTTCTTCATAGTCAATTCCTTCTTGCTGTGAGTATCCCTTACTTACCAATCTTTCTTTGTTTCTTACTACTTCTCCTTGTTCATTCATCTTGTTTCTGAATACCCATTTAGTTCCAATAACATTCTTATCTTTAGGTCTAGGGACCAACTTCCATGTCTTGTTCTTTTCAATCTGATCTAGTTCTTCTTTCATAGCTTTAATCCAATGTTCATCTTCACAAGCTTCACTAGTAGATTTAGGTTCAATTTGAGAAATCAAACATAACTCTTCTTGTACCTTATTTCAAGATAGAACTCCTCTGTCAATGCTTCCAATAATCTACTCAACAAGATGATTCCTTGATAAATTCTTGTTAGGTGTCACTATCTTAGACCTCACTTCAGGTGTCGGTTCTTCAATAACTTCACTATGGCTTTCATTTAACAAGTCACTGTCAATCTCATAGAATAATTTAGTAGTTTCAGTGTTAGGATTAGGATGAGTTCCTTCATCACATTCATAATCAAGCATTCTTTCCTAAATTTTGAACTTTTCATCAACTTTAACATTTGCACTTTCAACAATAGTCTTAGCTCTCTTATTGTAACATCTATGAGATTTTCTCTTCAAAGAATATCTAAGAAATATACCTTCATCACTTCTAGGATCAAACTTTTCAATATCATCATGTCTCTTTATATAACATTTGCTTCCAAAAATTCTAAAATACTTAACTGAGGCTGCATGTCCAAACCATAATTCATAGGGTGTCTTATCTATGTCTGCTCTGATTTGTACTCTGTTCATTGTGTACACTATTATGTTCACTGCTTCTCTCTAGAATATCTTCACCAAATCATTCTCAAATAACATAGCTCTTGCTACTTCAGTCACTAATTTATTTCTTCTTTCTACAATACCATTTTGTTCAGGTGTTCTAGGGGCTGAAAACTATCTCTTAATACCATTCAATTCACAAAAGGTGTTAAACTCTCTTGAAGTAAATTCTCCACCTCTATCAGATCTCAAACATTTAATCTTCATTCCAGATTCATTCTCAACTTTATTCTTAATGATCTTAAACTTATCAAATGCTTCAAATTTTTCTTTAAGAAATGAAATCCACACCATTCTTGTAAAATCATCAATAAGAATCATAAAATACCTTTCTCCATAGAATCCTCTAGTCCTGGTAGGACCGCTCAAATCTATATGAACAATCTCCAACTTCTCTATAGATATAAACTTCTTACTGGGAAAAGAACTTCTCTTTTGTTTAGCCATCACACATTCCTTGTAAATCATGTTAGTAGGCTTCATAATTTTAGGCAAATATCTTACTACACGTGTAGCACTTACTTTCACAATGTTATCAAAATTTATATGACAAAACTTTCTATGCCATAACTAACTGTCATCAATCTTAGTAATCAAACATGTCATCTTAGTAGGATTCAATTGAAATACATTACCTCTGGTTCTAGATCCAGTTCCAATTAGATTTCCATCTTTATCCTTTATCACACAAGTTTTCTCAGCAAACCAAACTTGATATCCTTTATCAACTAACTGTCCAACACTTAATAGATTATGTTTCAAACCATCCACAAAGTAAACATCATCAATATTAGTCTTTCCATCAAGAGTAATAGATCTTATACCTTTAATCAAACAAGGTGCATTGTTTCCAACTCTAACAACTCCTCCATCATAATTGTTAAACTTTATGAATTTTTTCATGTCTCCAGTCATATGATGTGAACAACCACTATCTATAATCCAATCAGCTTTCTTTTCAACTTGAGAAACTAGGGATTTTTCTTCCTTAACATCTATTTCAAGATTTTCTTCTTTAATTGCTACGAATCCTATGTCATCATTATTCTCAGTATCACTTTCACTTAGAGTTCTCTCTATACTAGCTTCAAGATCTTCATCATTATCATAATAATATTCCTTAGATCTTCTAGGTTTGAAATTGTTTATGTACTTTTAAACTCTCTTAGGACATTTAGATGCAAAATGACCATATTCTTGACAAGTCCAACATTTAAAAATTTTCTTACCATCTAGTTCTCTCTTCATAAGCAAGGCAATACCTTCCTCAATCTTCATGTCTTCTTCATTTCTAGATCTGTTGCCGCTAGCATAATCTCCACTCATAATGATGCTTCTTGACAAAGTAGGGTGAACACTAAGAGTACTAAATGATGCGTCCATTCTAGGCAAGTCTCCTGATAACATCAGGTTCATTTCTACTACTTCCAATCTTCCAAGAAGATTTTCTCTTGTAAAGTTTGAAGTACAAGGTATAACTTGTTCAATCATCTATGTTGTCTACTTAAACATAGGATTCAATGTCCTTAGAATTTTCCATATCACTTCATTCTCTATATTTTTTCCTCCACAAGATTTTATGCCTACAATAATTTTTGACATTCTACCAATATAGCTTCTAATAGATTCATCTTCCATCATTCTTATATCTTCAAATGCACATATCCAATTATGTAATCTAACTCTCTTTGCATGTTCATCACCTTAAAAAGTAGAGTGTAAAGCTTTCCAAATTTCATGAGATGTTTTCAAACATTTTACCTGACTGTACTCATTCTCTAGAAGGGTTGTCAAAAGTGCTTCTTTGGCAAGTATGTTACACATGAATAGATCTCTCTCATCACCAGAACATGCTTCAAGATTATCCTCTTCAATGATAGTCTTCTCATTCTTTGTAATCAACCAATAACCTGGTCCTAAACACAGTAGATGTGTCTTCATCTTTTCTTTCCAATTGTCAAAATTCACTCCATCAAACTTAGGGCTTTCTTTCTTGAAATTCACCATAGATCTCCTTAAGCTGTTAAAATTCTCTTTCAAGGACCTGCTGCTCTGATACCAATTGTTAGAAATTAAAGTCCACCAAGATAACTAAGAGGGCAGGGGGGTGAATTAGTTATAAGATAATTATAACTTTTATCAACTTCAACAACATTTAACCAAGTAAGTAATATAATTACCAACCATAGAAAGATATTCATACACAATAACACAATGACACAAGATATGTTGACTAGGGAACCTCTTGATCAAAGAGTAAACCCCGATGGGAATGATGCCCACAAAAGATGCACTAATATGAATATTCCTTGTGAAAGGATGGACTTTTTTAGGAGTCTTATGAAATATATTCAGTACATATAAATCCCCATTAGGAGATTTTGAATCCCTGCTAAAAGATTCTAACCCTGTTAAGAGTTATGGAAGATAGAAGGACCCACTGCCGAAACAACTTCAGGGTAAGGTCACTTTACATACTATCCAACTGATCTTTGTATTACTCAATAGAATAATACCAAAATATTACTAATCTCAACAATATGTTACCTCTTCTCTGACTGTGCCAAACCGCACTCACTGCTACACCAGATCTCAATTTCAGATCTTTGTACCTCGCATGTCTTCCTTTACAAATTTTCTTTCACAACTACATTATCTCTTTTCTTAACTTCATGTATACATAATCATTCAACCATAATAAAACAAGGAAAAACATTCCTTCCTTTATACCACACTCAAGTAATTACAAATGAGTCAGCATCTAGTTACAAAATAAAATTTTCCACACTCTACATCAAAATTACACAAAAATGTCAGCTTCCATATACAATAATTCTCCATCCATGCGACCTCAAAGTTTGCATTGTCATCCAAATTAGTATCAAAGTGTCTTCAACTTCCCTTTAACTACACAAAACTAGATTGCATCCCGATTAGGATATATCATCCGATTTCCACAAACCGCTACTCAGGAATACTACCTGAATATTGCTTCTACCAAAATGCTCATAACTTCCATGAATAAATGAATTACTATTTGCACTCTTAACCATAAACATATAACATATCAAAGAGTAAATCCTCACCATCACATAGCTCTATCTATAGTATCCCATGTGCTCTAATCCAAACACTGTCTGCTCCTCTGTAAATCTTTAGAAGATCACTACGTTGACATCAATGACAATCATAGTCATGAATGCAACAAAAACTACTACAAAATGGCTACCAAAAATTCAACATTCATTCCTAACACAATGAACATCCTTCAGTATCTTATCTTTCATCTCTTAAGCTTTCATACACCGAATCAATATCTTCTGTAAGATATACCAGAAACATAGAGACTCACTCTGTCATCTTCCACTATCACTGGCCAGTAACTAGTCTTCACCAAAATGTTTATAACTCATTCAATATGTAACATTACATGATGAAATATTGGATATAAGATCACAACATCTTCCTATACTCTCATCTATCTTCACACTTCCTGAAGCATTCGTACAATGTATGTACACTACAGTAACCAACCTATTCTCTTCATAGAAACATATGTTGACATCAGTGACAAAACACTAATGACAATAGCAGAAGCTCCAAAATTACTCAACGTAGTGATTAAACATATTAAATGTATCAATCACCTCCCCAATGCATTATAAATATCCAAAAATCTCCCCCTTTGTCATTGATATCAACATATGGAAAAATCCATTAATCCAATGTTTTATCAATCCAAAGTTCTATAACCAAATAGTACTCTCACAGTATTCCTTCATAAAATTTCCCCATACAATAGGTACTTTCTCATAGAAAAACTCCCCTTTTGATAGCAATGGAAAATGGTTCCATGAGTCATCAACTATTCTTCAACACCTTTCTTTCATGATCACTCCCCCTAAGGAGTAGACCCCTACATGAAGTCCAGAATATGATAAGGCTCTAAAAACCTCTGGACTGATGCATCCTTGCATCATTTAATTTTGACTAGGAGGGGCCCGAACCTCAAGCATACCTCTGAGATATTCAAAGGTATCTTTTGGAAATGGTTTTAAAAGGATGTCTACAATATGTTCCTTTGTGCTAATGTACTCCAACTTTATTTCCTTCTCTACCACCTTATCACTCAAGAAGTGATACTTGATAAAAATGTGTTTAGTTTTAGAGTGCATCATCAGATTCTTTGACATATTCACTATACTGGTGTTATCACATTGGATAACCATAGCCTCATCAAAAGTAATTCCAATGTCCTTCAACATTTGTTTCATCCAAATAATTTGAGTACAATTAATAGTAACAACAACATACTTTGGTTGAGCAATAGATTGAGCTATACAATCTTGCTTCTTACTTAGCCATGAAACCAAATTTTTCCCAAGGAAAAATGCATCACCACTAGTACTCTTCATTTCATCAATATTTCCTTCCCAATCAATGTCAGTATAAGCATGAAGTTCAAAGCTATCATTTCTATCATACCATAAGCCATAGAATATTGTTCCTTTCATATATCTCAATATCCTTTTCACAACAACTAGGTGTGTCTCTTTCAGTTATGCCTAATATCTAGCCACAATCCCAATAGTATTAGCAATATCTGGTCTAGTGTGAGTCAGATATTATAAATCTCCAACCATTGATTTGTACTTGGTGTGAAAAATACACTTTGATTCATCATCAACTATCAGCTTATTACTAGTCACCATGGGTGTACCAACTAGTTTACAGTCCTCCATTCCAAAAAAATTCAACATTTCTTTAAGATATTTAGTTTGAGAGATAAAAATGCCATCTTTACACTGATTTATTTGCAGTCCAAGAAAGAATTTCATTTTTCCTATCATGGACATCTCAAATTCATTTTCCATCTCTTTAGAAAATTTATCACATAGATCATCATTGCCTCCAAAGATAATATCATCAACAAAGACTTCTATTATCAAAACTTCATCTTCACCAGTTCTTAAATATAAACTACTGTCAGCATTACCTTTTCTAAATCCAAGCTAAAGTAGGTACTTGTCTAACCTTACATCCCAAGAGCTTGCTTCAGCCCATATAGAGCTTTCCTTAATTTGCGTACCATGTCTCCATCTTCACATAAAGGAAATCCACCAGGTTGTTCTATATATACTTCATCAAGATCCCCATTTAGGAATGGAAATTTCATGTCCATTTGATATACCTTGAAGTTCTTATGTGCAACATAAGCCAATAATAATCTTACAGCTTCTTTTCTAGCAATAGGAGCAAATGTCTATTCAAAATCTATGCCTTCTTGTTGTGAATAACCTTTACATACCAAACTTGCTTTGTTTCTTCCTACAACTCCTTCATTCATTTTGTTTCTAAAAACCCATTTAGTTCCTATTACATTTTTGTTCTTAGGTCTAGAAACCAATTCCAAAGTGTTATTTTTCTTTATCTGATCTAACTCTTCCTTCATAGCATTTATCCAAGATTCATCTCTACAAGCTTCATCTATAGTCTTTGGTTCAACTTGAGAAATCAAACAAATTTCTTCTTCAGTCTTTGATATAGTCATTACCCCTTGATTAGAGTTACCAATAATTTTATTCTCAGTATGATTGTTCTTTACATACCTCGGAGTCTTAGGAACCTTAGTAACCTCATTTGTGTCATCATCAGAAGCCTCATTTTTGCATTCAGCCTCAACAATTTCTTCTTCTTCTGCAGCAACAGCCTCTTTGATCTTTATAACTTGATTACAGTCATACATTCTCTCTTGTATCTAAAACCTTTAATTTATCTTCACATTATTACTTCCAATCATCTTTATTAATCTCAAATTGAAATATTTGTAAGCCTTCCTCTTAGTAGAATAACCAAGGAAAATTCCTTCATCACTTCTAGCATCAAACTTCCCTATCTCATCATCTCTCTTGATATAACATTTACTACCAAATATTCTAAAATATTTTATAGTAGGAGTGTGATTAAACCATAATTCATAAGGAGTCTTACTTGTACCTTATCTTATTTGAACTATGTTCAATGTGTACACCACTGTCCCAACAGGCTCTCTACAATGCATATGAGATACATTTCCTTCAAGCAACATTTTCCTAGCAACATCAAGTATAGTCTCGTTTCTTCGCTTTTCTATCCCATTCTATTGTGGAGTCCTAGGAGTGGATGTCTATCTTTGTATTCCATGCTCTTCATAGTATGAATTGAATAAGTCGAAAGTAAACTCTCCACCTCTATCTGATCTCAAACATTTTATCTTTAAACCTGATTCATTCTCTACTTTTGCCTTGAATATCTTGAATTTATCAAATGCTTTTGATTTCTCTTGCAAGTAAGTAACCCAAATCATTATAGAAAAGTTATAAAAAAAAATATGAAATACCTTTCACCATAGTATGATTTTGTCCCTGTAGGTCCACATAGGTTTGTATGTACTAGATCTAACTTTCCTTTTGATGCATATGCTTTGCTTTTGCATGTAACTGCTTCTAGTCTGCTTTCCCATAACACATTCTCTGCATATAGTGTTAGATGGTTTCACAATCTTTGGTAGATCTCTTACTGCATTAGTCAAACTTGCCTTCACAATGTTATCAAAGTTAACATGACAAAAAACTATGTGCCATAACCAACTGTCATCTACCTTTGCAACAAAATAAGAGGCTCTAGATGTATTTAATTCAAATACATAACCTCTAGATTTAGTACCGGTTGCAATCAACTTTCCTTCCTTACTTCTAATAAACCATTTATGATCATTGAATTGTAACTAAAACTCTTTGTCCATCAACTATCCAACACTCAAAAAGTTATGCTTAATTCCATCAACAAGTAGTACATTATCAGTATTAGTTTTTCCATCTAGAGTAATAGATCCTACTTCTATGATAGGTTTACGAAGATTGTCTCCAAACCTCACAACACCACCATCATAATTTACTAATTTAAAAAACCTATTTTTATCTCTAGTCATATGATGTGAACAACCATTGTCTATAATCCATTCATATTTCTTATCAACATGAGATACGAAAGCTTTTTCCTCATGTACTGGTTCATCTTTAATAGAAATAAATCCAATCTCCTCATAATCTAAATCATCATCATCAAAAATACCTTCACTAGCATAATAACATTCCTTATCCTTTGAATACTTAGATCTAAAAAACTTAGGCTTGTACTTAGGAACTCTTGTAGGACATCTAGATGCAAAATGAACTACCTTATTGCATGAAAAATATTTCAAAGGTAATTTGCCTTCAAATTTACCCTTACCTCTCTTTTCTCTTCTAGCAATCAATGCAACAAGTTCATCCATCTTTATTTCCTCTGCTTGTATATGTTCCCATTCCTCAACATATTCACCAAGCTCTTCTTTTAGGTTCTCACTACTGGTGCTCAGAAGTGAAGACATTAATCTTTTGTGTGTAGATGCTTTAAATGCAAATTCAACTATAGGTACCGAATCTCCCATTTCAACATCATCAAAGGTGCTTAGCTTTGTAATCAACATCTCTCTACTAAAGCTTGGAGTCAAGGGTATAGTCTCTTGAATAGATATAGCCTTAAACTTGTAAGTAGGCATTAATGATCTAAGGATCTTTGCAACAACTTCTTCTTCATCATAAGTGCCTCCATAATTTTGGATTCCGACCATAACTTCTATAACCCTTTGAACATAAGGCCTAATACTTTCATCATCATTCATTTGTAGCTTCTCCATCTTGGTTTTCCAATTTTGTAACTTCGCTTGCTTGGTATACTTGTCTCCTTCATATAGTGCTTCTAATATTTTCCAAATATGGTGTGCCGAATCCAAGTCTTTAACTTTAGTAAATTGTCCTTCAAGAGTGCATTGATCAATGCTTCCCTTGCGACCATGTTAAGTGAAAATATATTCTTCTCATCACCAGTAGCTGGTGGTAAGTCATTCTTAGTCTTCATAGTTACCTTATTCTTTGTAATCAACTAGTAGTCAATGCCCATACAAAACAAATGAGTTCTCATCTTGTTCTTCCAATTGTCAAAGTTTTCAGGATCAAATTTTGGACTATCCTTCCTATAAAACACCATCTCCAAGATCACCTCATGTTGTTAAGCTTTCTCTCTAAGGACCACTAGCTCTAATAGAAATTGTTAGGAATAATAGTCCACAATACAACTGAAAGGGGGGTGATTAAGTTGTATGATAGATTATTAAACTTTAAACTTTGAATAGCAGCAATATCAAATCCAATGAACACAATGAATGCCAACACAACAACACAATATTTTGGTCTCGGGGAAACCCTGTTAAAGGTAAAAACCTCAGTGGGAATTATCACCCACAAATGATGTATTAGGAGTATAGTATCCTTGTTAGAAGATTTAGCCCTATTAGGAGCTTATTAAAACATTATAGTACACAGTCCTTGTTAGAGGATAGACCCTGTTAGGAGTCAAGAAAGAAGGGTGGGCTCACTGCCCAAAGAAGGTTAAATCAACCTTCAAAACTCACTATTCACAACAAGTGTATATGAAGAAATACATAATCTTTTGAATTGTCCAACAATAAATATCTTTGCTTGATCAGTTCCAATGAAGTAGACCAGTAAACCTCTACTCTACATCCAGCAGACACAAGCTCACAACTTTCACAATCTTCTTTACATCACATACATTCTCACCATATCTTTTCCAAATAAAATATCTTACATATATACCCTATTCCATTCTACATGATCAGGTCAGCCGATTAGGCTTTCCTAATTACATAAACAATTACATAAACCCTTGCTAAGATACACATGATATCTAAAACAAGTACACAATGATTACATTACAACAATTAAGGAATGGCATCCTTAATTCATAATCACCAAACAAAATGTATGCTACATCTCTGAATTTGGCTCCCAAATAAATCATTTCAAGATCACACGCCACAACTGATGTTTGTGAGGTCCTACCCTAACCCATCTTAGCTTGACCGATGTCTTTACACATGGACTATCTAGATGATACACTGTTTTGAGATATTAGACCTATTTTGATTATGACTTAATATCATTATACATTATGTGATGATTTTACATGATTTTATGGATGATGATGTTAGATGTACCTTTACATGCTTATGTTAGATTCATCCTGAATTTATGATATAGAAAGATAATTGAATTCTAAATTCTGCATTTTGATTTAAGTTATCTTATGGAATAGGAATTGAGATAGTTATAATGTTGATTTCCCAATGAATTGAATCTGCATTTGACATAGGGTTACTTGTTTAAGTAAAATTGAACTTACATATGATGCTTATAGGAATAGGATACAATATGGTTTATGTATATGTTGAAAACATGAAATGTAGTTTGTTAATGTATTCATATCATGACGTTATAATGGATCCTATTTATCTTGTGATATGATTATATATATGATGATTTCATGTGGCACTGATATCTAAATCGAGTGTGCATGAATATGACCATGATTTTAAATGCGGGGAAACAAGGATGGATCAATGTGAAAATAGTAAAAGGCCAAGGTCAACTCTATGAAGAGAATGACCTCATTGTTATGTGTTTTAAATTCATAAATGTGATGTATAAGTGAATGTTATTTGTAAGTTTTTTAAAGTGTATAATCGGATGCAAATTATGTGTGTAAATATAAATATGTTTATCCATTTGGCATGCCATGTGTGAAATTAAGTGATGTGATGTGTACTTTTTTTTTTGTGTCACTTGACACTAGTGCTTATGTGTTGGCATGTCTAAGTGCAATTTTTTACCATACTCTACCCTTAGCTCACCTTGTGAGTCCCTAGGTGTAGTTAATTGGTTAGGGAACCAAGGTATGAGTCACATCTTTTCCCATTTTATTGAGTTAACTTCACATGGGTTTTAGAGAGGTCAAATTGAGCCCTAGGGAGTGGTTAGGGTTAGTTTTAGCTAACCCAATGCATGTACATAGGTATGAGGCTCAAATTTTACCTTTTTCATCACCCAAAGCTTCCAAAATGCCTCTTAAAAAGAGTCTTCTTTGAGAGTGACGAAATTGGGTATGCTTTCAAGGTTAGTTCCTTCCCCCATGTCTTGATTATCCTCTCCTTCCTTAGTCAACGACAAGTGGTAAGAAAAAAACAACCAAGAAATCTACTTCACCTTGGGATGGGGGTAGAGAAGAGATGAATGTTTTACTATTAGGAAAATGAGACGGGAGAGAGAAACACTTCTACTTTATGCATTTTTTGTTTTTTGTAGGAGAATTCATCTTGGTAGATCTAGAGGCTTAGAGAGAGAAGGAGGAGGCTTGGAATTGGGATAAGGAAAATCTTGGAAGAGAAATTGAGCTCATCATCATACTTATCTTGCCATAGTTTCTTGGAGGAAAGGTTGGTGCACCTATCATGAAAGGAAAACTTTATCTTGTGAAATTGTTTTAGTTGTGTAATTCATGTTGTAAGTGTAATGTGTTGAATGAAGTTTCTTTTCTTGCTTTTCTATAGATTTTATATGAATTTTTTGGGAGTGCAAGACTATACTCATCCTTGGGAGGATTTGAGAGTCTTGGGGTGAAGGGGTTAGTTGGGAAAATATCTTGTGTAGAGCATGGATGTATGGGCATCCATGTAGCCTACTTGTGTTAGTAAATTTGGGGCCATAAGGGAAGTTGATTTGTTGCTCTATGAGAGGAGAAAGTTTGTTTGAGTTGAGCCTTGTGAAGGCGTGTTTTATAAGAGAAGAAAAGACTTGTTGTTTTTTTGAGTATGGCCTCTCCAAAAGATTGTTTCCACCTTCACCCATTGATGGATCAAATGTGATCCTTGTGTAAACCTTGGGAATGGGAGTTTATGTTTGTAAAAATTTATGTTCGTTCAAGTTTAGTTTTATGTGTATGAGTATATTTGTTTCCTATCCTACCTTGTTTCCCCTAGCTCGGGGGTGGCCATGTAATGGCCTTGGTTGGGAGGTGAGCCTCCATGGTCATGTAAGAAATGTTTTGTTTGTAGATTTGCATAAAGGTTGAGTCGGAGATTTTTCAAAGTTATTATGTTCATGAGGAAGTTTGAAATCTTTGGATGAAGAAATGATTCATTTGTATTTGACTTGTTATTGTAAAATCCATTGTTTAAAGGTGTATCCAATGTATTAATCTTGTTTAAGAAATGTGGAATGAAGATCAATATAGTCCAATATATTTGATGTAATAGGTTGGGTTGATTTTAATTTTTGAGTGCAAAAGAAATGCTACTGGATTTCACTTCAAAAAAAAATTACCTTTTTATAATTATAATATATTGAGATGATTTAATTTGTTACTATATTGTCTTGAAAATTATGTTTTTTCAAAAAAAAGAAATAATTGACTTGCTGCATTGTATAAAAGTTGTATTTCCAAATATATATTTATATAATCCCTTTCTTGCATGTAATGCTATCTATTTAAGATTTAAGAAAAAATAAAAAATCTATGATAGCTAAGTTGCCTGTTATTTACCCTATGCACTAAACTAGAAAAATAAGAATTCCATCCTAATAAAGAATTTTCTTTCTCATAGATTACTCATGCGCTTATAATTTGTTTATGCTGCTTAAGATTAACATACTAGTAAATAATGCCTCAATTTTCCTTGGGTAACTACATGCATGGGAAATCAATATACATATACTTAAAGTATGTTTACGATCACATATTAAAAAATATATTTATCTACTTGTTATTATGAAAATACACCTTATTAGTAATCTTCTTTAAATCTTGTAATTATTATTCAAAAAAAATAATTATATATATATATATATATATATATATATATATATATATATATATATATATATATATATATATATATATATATATATATATATATATATATATATATCATGCATACGTCATATTAAAATTTAGTGCAAATTAAAATACTCATTCTTCTCATGCGAATTGACTAAGTATAAAAAAAAGAGACAGTATATATAAAAAATTATATTAACCTTTTTTTTAAAGGTTATTAGGGCTCTGACCCACCATAGTATCAAAGGGTACTGTGCTGATAGCGGAAGCCACACGACCACCACCCACGGGTGGGGTCGCGTTGCCCCTCTGCCACCATAGTACCCTGTGGGGCTGCGATGGCAGCCGTCACCATAGTACCTTCGCAATACTACGGTGGTAGAATTACGATCGTAATACCCACATGGTACTGTGGGTACAGTGGCCCCACCAAACCCCATGCCTATGTGGGTAACCGGGGGAGCCAGCCTGCAAGGTAACCGACAGGAACCTTAAGAAATAATAAATTTTATATTTTAAAATATTGTATTGTAATTTAGAATAAAGGGTTTCTTTTCATTCAACGTTTTATTTTTTTAACAGTAGCAAATAAAGAAATATATAAACATAATATTTTAAACAATGAACATCTATTTTAAAGTTTAAATGCAATAAACTTTTCTGTCAAAAAGAGAGCACAAATTAATAGATACATTTTAGCAGAGAATTAACTTTGTGCCCTAACAGAGGGTCTTTTTAAAAAATAAAATAAAAGAGATTTAATGAATCTAAGTGTAACCCAACATAGATATTTAAATAAAAGAAATTGAGATTAAAACCATTGTTAAAGGAAAACAGTGGGTACTCACAGAATGGATTTAATAACTTAATGTGCACAAAGGCACAGTATACTAATCTTTGTACCCTAACAGGGAAGACTATTAAAGCTCTAAACAAATAATTATTTTACCCATATTTAACTATGAGTGTACTCAGAATTTAAAATTAGAGAGATATTTACATACTCTAAAATCCAATTGTAAAAATCAGAGATTCACAAATGTAAAACCCTTTACCCTAATGGAAATATTGAGGATGCCATGAGAAATTTGGCTTTCCTCCTTTGTTGGGTAGCTTTTCATATATACACAAGTATATAAGAGTTTATATACACACTTGAAGTGTGTATATACACCCTTGTGTACTTGTGAGAATACTTCTCTAGTGTTCCCATCTTCCTAGCTCTTGGCCCAACCTGCAACCCAAAAAACATGAGAAATTAGGGTTTGGGTCAAGTTATATTTTGGGGCCAAACCCAAATTTTGAAATTAGGGTTAGGGTTGGCCCAAAGAGTCAAACATTTTAAATTTTTATTTATTTTAAAATTTATTATTAATGCTGGCATGATTTTTCCCCTCTTGCTTTGGAAAGTGAATTTTTAAATTTATTATCTATTTAAGTGGTTTGGAATCCAAAGATTCCTTTATTGATTTTTTAGATATTTTAGGATTTTATAGCTAATGTGGTTTATTTTTTATTCCTTAAATATTGACTATTTGATTATGGCCTTTTCTATTATTTAAATTAATATTGAGTTTTGAGATCTCAATTTATTATAATCTTACACTTTTGAAATTAAATAAGGAGTTATTAATGTTTTATTTTAGAAAATTAGTTGAATTATTTTATCTAATGATCCGCGTTATTTCCTTTAATAAATATATGAAATATTAGGGGATAAATAAATTATTAATTCCTAGGAGGGTCTTAAGTGAATTATTTTTCCCTAACAATAATAATAATTGGTTGGGTAATTATTGTATTATTTAAATGTTCTAATCCTTTAGTCGGATTAACTAATAAGATTATTGAATCATAATTGAAATTAATACTTACCATTGAATATAAAAATATTATTCCTATTAATCAAACTTATTATGATCTAATTAATAACAATTTTTTTTTTCCTTTTAACTTTTATGTTAAACCCTAATTAGGGTTTTTCCAGACTAACGCACTTGACGAGCAAGGGACATTGGCAAGCTAGTGCCTACCATGATTCCCCTTATGTGTTGCATGTGTTCATCATTGTATTACGTTTAGAGTTTTAGCATAACTTAGTGAGCAACCTAGGAGTTGTTTTGTACTCTTTTAAAAAAATTGTTGGGTGTTTTTGTCCTATAGTATTTTGGGCATTACATTCTTGTATCAGAGCATAGTTTCTACTCTAGGAACCTAAACCCATTACATTTTCAACTCACTGTTTGATTTCTACCTTAGTGTAGGATGCCTCTGGTCACACAAAATGCTCACCGATGTGGATAGAGAGTGAGAGGTGGTCATGTGGCAGTTGAGGGTGTTGAGTAGGTAGTTAAGGGAGTAGGTGGTGAGCAGGGGCCCCTTCCTATGCCACCACCTAATCCCAACTAGGACATCCTTAATGCACTTCAGAATTTAGCCGGCATCATTATGGATAGATTGCCTCTAGGAGGTCAGCAGGATGAGGCCAGAGAGTAGAGTAGGAGTCCTCCTAGACAAGTCAAGGAGTAGGAAGACCAAGAGGATAAGTTAGTTCACATGCCAGAGCCATCGCCAGTGGTAGTGCCGAGAGTGCCCCATGATATAGAGAACCAGATCAAGGATCTTATATAACTACAACCACCACCCTTTTCAGGATCCATGGGTGGAACAGAGGCTAAGGCTTGGATTTTGATCCTTGAGTGTTACTTTGGGTTGCATCCTTATGAGAGAAACCTTAAGGCATGATTTGAAGTACACATGCTAAGAGGGACTGCCTCTACTTGGTGGAGAAAGGAGGAGTATAAGAGCCACCTAGTCATAGACACCCTCACATGGGAAACCTTTCTTGAGAGATTTAGAGCTTGGTATATGTCAGAGAACTTTAGGAAGCATCGTATCGATGAGTTTCATGACCTACAAGAGAGAGGTATTTCTATGGCATAGTATGAGAGTAAGTTCCTCAAGCTCCTTCCCTACATGGAATATATGAAGGATGAGAAACTTTAGGTCAACTACTTTATTAAGGGGTTGAACTATGCTATAGATGATAGGGTGCATATGGTACCTCCAAGAAATTTACATGATACCATAGAGAGGGCCATGATTTCTTAGGAGATCCATAATAGGTCTCATGATGCATGAGATAAGCCATAAAACCGTATTTCTACACCACAGTCTTCTAGTTTCCAGAAATCCCACTAGAAGGGAAATCAAAAGAAATCCTTAGGGTCTTCGAGGGAACCTCAGCAATAGCAACAATAGTCTCAGCAAAGTCAAAGATAGAGACCTCCACAGGGACATCAGGTCTCTAAGCCCAAGCAGTGGCATTCACAGGGTTCTTGATGTGATCAAAGAGCTCAAAAATAGTCATCCCGAGGTGGCTATAGTGGATCTAGTATGACAGGTGGACAAAAATAGTCTAGACCTTAGGGGATTTAGATCTAGGCTAGAGGTCCATGCTATACATGTGGTGCTATGGGGAACATTTCTAGAGACTTTCCTATGGGTCATCCAATTGATAGTCAGAGGGTGGCAGCTTCAGAGCCTACTATAGGTGACATGGGAAGATCCCACCGAGTATTTGTAGTAGGTTATAGCCACCAGGTTGAGCATCAAACCATGGTTATTGAGGCCACAGACATGATTGGAAGTAGTAGCATTTCTATTCTTTTTTATTTAGGAGCTACTAACTCTTTTATTACACCTTTTATAGTGGAGCGTTGTGGGCTAGTGGTAGCTAGGCAGGATGTCAGTTGGGAGGTTGAGTTAGCCTCAGGTGGTAGGGTGTTAGTTATTTATTTGGTGAGGGGATGTTAGTTATAGATTAGGGACATGACCACCTTAGTTGACCTTTGTGTCACACCACTAGGATCCTATGATGTCGTTCTTGGCATGGATTGGCTTTATGCCGACAGAGCCAAGATGGATTGTAGATAGAAGAGAGTTGAGTGTGTGGATGATGATGGCATGTCCTTAATTATCTTAGGAGTTTAGAGACCTATATCTCTTCATATGATTTTTGCTATGAAGCTTAAGCAATGCATGTGAAAGGGTTGTCAGTTGCTTTCCATCACCATCAGTGACAGAGAGGAGGTGGTCGAGAAGGAGACTTCCCTTGATGACCACCCCATTTTATAGGATTTTTTAGATGTATTTCCATCAGAGCTACCTAGTATGCCACCACCTAGAGCAATGGATTTTCATATTGATCTTGTGCTAGGAGTAGAGCCTGTATCTTGAGCATGCTATAGGATGACTACCCACAAGCTCAACAAGATCAAGATTCAATTTTAGGAGCTCTTGGAGAAAGGGCACATTCATCCTAGTGTATCACCATGGGGTGCACCTATCATCTTCATTTAGAAGAAGGATGGATCTCTTAGGTTGTGTATAGATTATTGACAGCTGAATAAGGTGACCATCAAGACTTGGTACCCACTTCTTAGGATAGATGATTTGTTCAATCAGCTTTAGGGTGCCCATGTGTTCTCAAAGATAGACTTGAAGTTGGGGTATCACCGGTTGAGGATTTTCAAGAGCGACATCCAAAAGACTACATTTCATATATACTATGGCCATTATGAGTTCACCATGGTTCCTTTTGGACTCACAAATGCTCCAGCCATATTCATGAGCCTCATGAATGGAGTATTCTGCTCATTCTTAGAGAGATTTGTGGTGGTCTTCTTGGATGACATTTTGATCTACTCACAAGATGAGCATGAACATGAGGAGAATTTCAGATAGGTCTTGTAGTGCTTGAGGGATAATCAGTTGTTCGACAGTTTGTCAAAGTGTGCCTTCTTCAAATCAGAGGTTCATTACCTTGACTATGTGATATTAGGAGATCTGGGATCTCAATTGACCCATCTAAGATTAGAGCGATTATGGATTGGCCAACACCTACTAGTGTGATCAAGGTCAAGAGTTTCATGGGTCTTGCAGGATATTATGGATGGTTTGTTGAGGGATTATCTAGAGTGGCCCATCCTATCACTTACCTTTAGATAAAGGGGAAGAAGTTTGAGTGGACAGAGAGGTACAAGAGAGCTTTTGAGGAGCTCAAGAGAGAACTTACTAGCACACCTATCCTTGCAGTACCAAATCCATTAGTAGACTTCATAATATGCACAGATGAATCATTAGATGGGATTGGGGAAGTGCTTATGCAGGGTGGTTGAGCTATTGCTTATGAGTCTAGGAAACTCAAGACACACAAGCTTAGCTACCCTACCCATGACCTAGAGATCATAGGAGTGGTGCATTCTTTGGTCAGGTGGCCACATTTCCTATTGGGTCATAGATTCAAGCTTCACTCAGATCATTAGAGTTTGTAGTACATATTCACACAGTCGAATCTTAATGCTAGGTAGAGGAGGTGGATGGAATTCCTTTGTGAGTATGACTTTGATGTTCATTACATCAAGGGTAAGGAGAATGTGGTAGCCTATGCCTTGAGCAGGAGACATCATGAGCTTTCAACTATGACTACTAGCACACATTTGAGAGGGCACATGCTGCAACACTTGCATGAAGATGGATTCTATTCTGAGGTTTGTTAGTTGGTTTAGGCTCAAAGGCCCCTTGACGGGAAGTTCTCAGATTATACCCTAGATTCTAATGGTCTTATTTTCCATAGAGGATGCATTTATGTACCTTCTTCCAGTGGGTTGCATGACTTAATTATCCTTGAGGCTCATAAAGCACCATATGTAGCACACCCCAAAGTCAAGAAGTTACATGCAGATTTGAGACAACTTTATTATTGGCCAGGTATGAGGATACACATTGTAGAGATAGTGGTTAGATGCTTGGAGTGTTAGAGAGTTAAGGTGGAGCACCACCATCTGGGTGGGCTTCTTTAGCCACATGAGATACCTGAGTGGAAGCGGGATGTTATATCCATAGACTGTATTGTTGGTCTTCCTATGTCATCTCATCACCACGATGCTATTATGGTGATAGTGGATAGGTTGACCAAGGTTTCCCACTTCTCACCTATTTGTACTACCTTCACAGCACCTGCAGTGGCATAGGTTTTCTTGAGAGATATTTTCAGACTTCATGGCATTCCTTGTATGATTATATCTGACAGGGATTCTCTCTTTACTTCATCTTTTTGGAGAGAGCTTCAGACCACTTTGGGCACCAAGCTCAACTTCAACACATCTTACCATCTAGAGATAGATGGTTAGACTGAGAGAGTCAACTAGATGTTAAAGGACACACTACACATGTATGTTATGGATCATCAAGTTAGGTGGGAGGAGTACCTACATTTAGTTGAGTTTTCCTATAATAATGGGAATCATACATCATTGGTTATGCCTCCTTACTAGGCCTTGTATGGTAGACCTTGTAGGACACCGTTGAGTGGGGACAAGATTGAGGATAGAGTTTCTATTGGCTAGAGTTAGTCAGACAAATGGAGAAGCAGGTAGATCTAATCAGGCAACATCTTAGGGAGGCCCATGATCGACAAATGAAGTATGCAGGTGCTGGGAGGATTGATAGATTGTATTTGGTTGGGGTTAGTCTTTTTGAGAGTGCAGCCACATAAGAGCCCAATCTATTTTGGAAAGGGTTCTAAGCTAGCCCCTCGCTTTGTCAGACCTTTTGAGATTTTGGAGAGGATAGGCCTAGTTGCATACCGTTTAGCTTTTCCACCTAGCCTATCACACATCCATGATGTGTTTTATTTATCTATTTTGAGGAAATAATTTATGATGAGTCTCATATCATTGATTGGGATGCTTTACAGGTGGATTTAGAAGGGCAGCTGGCTTTGGAGCCCATTCGTATACTAGCTCATAGGACCCTAGCTCTTCAAGGCTAAGAGTTGGGCCAAGTTAGGGTTCAACAGGATTTCTATGATGAGGCCACAATGTCTTGGGAGGACACAACAAAGATGAGAGCTCAGTACCGCCATCTATTTGATGAACTCCAGGAGGAAGTTCATGCCTAGGGGGGAGGATGTGAGGTCCTACCTTGACCCATCTTATCTTGATTGATGTTTTTACACATGGACTATCTAGATGATACACTATTTTGAGATATTAGACCTATTTTGATTATGACTTCATATCATTAGATATTATGTGATGATTTTACATGATTTTAGGGATGATGATGTTAGACGTACCTTTACATGCTTATGTTAGATTCATCCCGACTTTATGATATAGAAAGATAATTAAATTTTGGATTTTGCATTTTGATTTATGTTATCTTATGGAATAGGAATTGAGATAGTTATGATGTTGATTTCCTAATGAATTGATTATGCCTTTGACTTAGGGTTACTTGTTTAAGTAAAAATGAACTTACATATGCTGCTTATAGGAATAGGATATAATATGGTTTATGTATATGTTGAAAACATGAAATACAGTTTGTCAATATATTTGTATCAGAATTTTATAATGGATCTTGTTTCTCTTGTGATATGATTATATATGTGATGATTTCATGTGATATTGATATTTGAATCGAGTGTGTAGGAATATGACCATGTTTTTAAATGTGGGGAAACAAGGATGGATCAATGTGAAAATAGTAAAAGGCCAAGGTCAACTCTATGAAGAGAATGACCTCGTTGTTATGTGTTTTAAATTAATAAATGTGATATATGAGTGAATGTTATTTTTAAGTGTTTTTAAGTGCATAATTAGATACAAATTATGTGTATAAATGTAAATATGTTTATCCATTTGGCATGCCATGTGTGAAATTAAGTGGTATGATGTGTACTTTTTTTGTTGTGTCACTTGACACTAGTGCTTATGTGTTGGTATGCCTAAGTGCAATGTTTGACCTTACTCTACCCTTAGGTCACCTTGTGAGTCCCTAGGTGTAGTTAATTAATTAGGGAACCAAGGCACGAGTCACATCTTTTCCCATTTTCGTTAGTTAAATTTACATGGGTTTTCGAGAGGTCAAATTGAGCCCTAAGGAGTGGTTAGGGTTATTTTTAGCTACCCCAATGCATGTACATAGGTATGGGGGTCAACTTTTACCTTTTTCATCACCCAAAGCTTCCAAAACACCTCTTAAAGAGAGACTTCTTTGAGAGTGACGAAATTTGATATGCTTTCAAGGTTAGTTCCTTCCCCCATGTCTTGATTATCCTCTTTTTCCTTAGTCAAGGACAAGTGGTAAGAAAATAATAACCAAGAAATCTACTTCACCTTGGGATGGGGGTAGAGAAGAGAGGAATGTTTTGCTATTAGAAAAATGAGATAGGAGAGAGAAATACTTCTACTTCATGCATTTTTGGTTTTTTGGAGGAGAATTCATCTTGGTAGATCTAGAGGCTTAGAGAGAGAAGGAGAAGGAGGCTTGGAATTAGGAGAAGGAAAAGATTGGAAGGGAAATTGAGATCATCATCAAACTTATCTTGCCATAGTTTCTTGGAGGAAATTTTGGTGCACCTATCATGAAAGGAAAAATTTGTCTTGTGAAATTGTTTTAGTTGTGTAATTCATGTTGTAAGTGTAATATGTTGAATGAAGTTTCTTTTCTTTCTTTTCTTTGGTTTGTTTATGAATGTTTTGGGAGTGCGAGACTATACTCATCCTTGGGAGGATTTGTGAGTCTTTGGGTGAAGGGGTTAGTTGGGAGAATCTCTTGTGTAGAGCATGGATGTATGGGCATCCATATAGCCTACTTGTGTTAGCAAAATGGGGGCCATAAGGGAAGTTGATTTTTTTCTCTATGAGATGAGAAAGTTTGTTTGAGTTGAGCATCGTGAAGGCATGTTTTGTAAGAGAAGAAAAGACATGTTGTTTGTTTGAGTATGGCCTCTCCAAAAGATTGTTTCCACCTTCACCCATTGATGGATCAAATGTGATCCTTATGTAAACCTTGGGAATGGGAGTTTATGTTTGTAAAAATTTATGTTTGTTCAAGATTAGTTTTGTGTGTATGAGTATGTTTGTTTCCTATCTTATCTTGTTTCCCCTAGCTCTGGGGCGGCCATGTAATGGCCTTGGCTGGGAGGTGAGCCTCCATGGTCATGTAAGAAATTTTTTGTTTGGAGGTTTTCATAAAGGTTGAGTTGGAGAGGTTTCAAAGTTATTGTTGCCCAAAATTATAGCATACAAAAGAATAAACACAAATAGGAAAAGATTGCATTTTTAGCATCCAATTAACACTATCTTTTAGGTATTGTTAATTAAAATTTCATTATTGCATTCATTATCAGATTTCATTATTGTACTCTAAGTATTTATCAGATTTCAAATTTTCAAATTCATAATTGATCATTACATTGTTCATTCAAACTGGATGTAGTATACAAGTGTTCTTTCATATTTCATATTTCATGTCAATAAAAGAGTACATTTCCATAATAGAAATCATGATATAAGTATGGAGTAGGGGTCCCATGCATTGCCTTGTTATCTATATGTTGTCAGCTAGTTGTCTGTCAGGTCCTAGGTCTTCAAGTTCTTGTCCAGGTCTTCATCTTCACTAGGTCTTTAGGGTTATCCTGCATCATGAGAGATAAAATGATATTAGATTCAATTGGATCTAAGAAATGTATGAAACAAAAACATCATACAACATTCAATTTTACAAAACTGCATATCTATCTGGTAATTCAATACAATAAGGAAATGTGCATCCACACTAAATGAAAGGTAGTATTAAAGGGACTTGTTTTTAAACATGAAACCTTTTACTATTAATGGTCATTCTGATGTATGTTGATCTTATATTTAAAATGAGAAATCTAGATGAAAGGGACTTAGTGTTTGTAACTAAGAAATCTTTTTTAGAATCAACAGGACCTTGTTAGATTAGTGAACACAATATCCTGAATATTGATTCATAAGTGTCACCATTTTTGGCATTTTCACAAACTGAATGATTTATTATGTTCACTAACCTAACAATATTACATTGATGTTGTTTGAAAATATTAATAGAATGAATTGCAGTGCTCAAATATGACTGGTTTTCACATCACAGTCAGAGGAGAAAGTTGTAGTTTAAAGTGCTTTAGAAGATGCTACAGGAAGTGCCATATTGCTTCAAAATAGTCATTTTCAAGTGCCAAGATCTAACATCATAGACACTGGTATTACTTAATTTTAAAGTTCCATATTCCTTGATATTTATGAAATCAAAATGTTTTCAATAAGTGATCATATGCTATGATGTTGTTGATTAACAAAAGAAGGAATGCTATAGAATTGTGCTTTAAAATATCATAAAATGTTTACAGTGTGTATTTGATGGATGTCACAAGCCTGTTCTTGAACTCCATCAAATTTCATTTTGATGTCTTTGAATGTCATGATCCTATGCTTGAACATCTTAGATAAATAAAAAAACATTTTTCATCTTATTGCATTTCTTTTGGTAAAGATCCATATTCAGCATCAGAGAATCATTATCAACATGAAAAAGAGGAAGGGACTGTGATCAAGCATGGTGGTTTATACAAGTAAGCTAGGGGGATGTTCACTGTTATCAGTGTAGTTGAAAGCAATATTTTAAAAAATGATTGATAAAGATCAAAAACATGGTTCGCTATTGCATTGCAAGATAAATTAAAAAATAGTTCTCCTTTGATCTCATGGATCATAGTTTATTTTATTCAGCTGAGAATAATAAAAATGACTGGTGCATGATAAACAGTGGTATTCATTAAGTTTGGATTATTATCATTAAACATACTGGTAAAAATAAAGAGTTATGGTGTGGTCAGTGTTTTTGGATAGTGAAACTCTATAGGCCAATGCTGGTGTGTGCTACTATGTAATGAAGACTGGTGTACATTGACAGTGCAAGGGGTTAGTTTTCAATGTTAGGGTTACTATCATCGAAGGAGCTTAAAAACAATGAGCATGGTGGTTTATAATATCAACAGTGAGCATGGCACTTTTTATCCACAACATACATCTTGAGAACAAACAACCATGAGCTAGGAGAGTTCATTATTATCATTGATGGAGCTGAGAGCAACGTTTGAAAAATGACTAGTTCAAATGCATAAATCATAGTTCTAGTTAAGCCATGGGCTTAAATTATAAGTGGGTTTTCATTTAAAAATATTGGAAAATATTCATCTATAGTAGGCTCGAAGAAAAAAGTGTTGTTGGTTTGATTTTATAATTACCAAATATATATATAAAATAGAAAAGATAGAGAAACAATTTGTGTATGCAAAGAAACAACTACAAGATATAGGTAGGTGTTTTAAAAAAACCAAGCTATTACATGTAAGCATCAAAAACCCTAGTTTAAAGAAAATGAAGGGAACGAGGAGAAAAACTTATCTGCAAGTATCAGAGAAGAGCTTGTGTCTTCTAGTCCAAGATTAAGTTCAAGTTACAATTGTTGGTGGCTTGGTCTGAAGCTATGGTTGAAATATGCCAAGTTTCTAAACCGAGTTCACATCTTGATGATTCCACATTTTTCAACCATAGCCCAGATTAAGCCAAGATTGCATAAATTTAGCCCCAATTCAAGCCTGAAGATCATGGAGGAATTCTAGCACTGTCAAAGAAAAGTCTAGATCAAAAGAGGGAAATCAAACTTCATGCATGCAGAAATTATACCAAATAGAACAGGTTATGCTTATTGAGAAGATGTGCTCATGCTCAAAGCTGAGTGAAGACCAATTACAATTGAAAGTCGAGCTCAAAACTCATGTCACACTCCTAGCCAAAGACATTTTCTAGTCATGGCTTTCGAGTCATATCTTAGCATGAGTTTCAAATATGGGTTCACATCAAGATCAAAACCTGAGAGCCCATTTTCATTATCAAGCCTCAAATCATGCTACGCATCTAGGCTTGATTTCACAGTCAAGCTCAAAGCCTATGATAACTCATAGTCACGTTACCAGTCACAGGCCAATAAGAAAGGAGTCATAGGCTGAGCCTTATGCCAAGTTCAAACATTCTTAGCTGAGCTTCATAGATCGAGATCAAACTTAGTGAAGAAAGCCTCAAATCATGCCGAGTGATCTCTAGATCATAGAGAAAGAAAATTTGAGCATATAAATGATAACCCTCAGTTCAAAATGAAGTTTAAACAATGCTAGAGTTCTTAAAAAACATAGTGAACCTGAGGAGTTCATCAATTCAAGTCTAATGCCATGATTTTTGTAGAGATTATCTATCGAGTTAGGGTTTTTCCCTATAGTATTTCAAACACAAAGCCATAAAATGCTAAAACTGAGAATGAACAAGAATCTTGAAAGTTTTAAAATCCACTAGCAACCGAATTTAATTCCTTAACTACAACAATTTGATGAACTACAACTAATTTAGAACACTGAATGAAGAATTTGTGATTGAAGATCACTGAGGAGTTGCTAATTAGATATGCAAGATGATTAAATCAGCATTATGTTGTCATTGATGTCAACTAGCTTGACAGTACTTATCTTGTAAGTTACTATACCAACACATCTAAAGAAAGGTGAAAGAGATGAAGAAAAAAAATATCTACATGAGGAAGATGTATATGTCAGATGAGGATAAGGAATACACTGAGTAACTTGTTGATGAGTCTATGACTTGATGAAATTGACTTTATTATGTTGTATTCATCTATGATGAAGAATAGAGATGAAAGACACAAAGCAGTGTTGTCGGTAAATAAAGCATTCTAGTATACACCGACGAAGTGTAGTGTATACCGAGTGTAGTGTTAACTAAGCTTGTGTTCACCGATGTATTTCTTTGTTAACTGAGTAGAACAAAAAGGAATTAAATGATCAGTTTAGCTGATAAAGTGATGAGCTGTAAAGTGTATGAAATCAAGGTAACAAATAAGGTTTGTTATGAAGATCGATGGCTAACATAATTCAAAGAAAGATCTAATGGAGCAGATTGAAATGTGTTACTAACACATCAACTAAGGAAGGTTAAAGTGGAAAAATTAATGAATAAGATTAAGCGGAAAAATCTGATGGACAAAAAGAAAATGATTTACTCATCTATATAAGAGACATTGGTTTCATTGTTGAAAGATGCCAGAAGAAGAAAATACTACAGAATTATCACATGAAGGAGTTTTCATGCATTCTGATCATACTGGTTAGTGAGAACGGAATTACAGAATAATTACCGAGCTACAAAGAGTAATTACCGATGGATAGTAAGTTGATATAATATTGAATCTGAAGTGATATATTGATCAGAAAGATTTGAATGAGCTGAACATTGATCTGTAAACTGCAATTCAAGTTGTTTCAAGATAGATCATCTACTATTACATATTTAACCATTGTACACAGTCAAATCTCTTAACTGAGTGGACTATGCAAGTATTTTTGATGTTTCATTCATAGAGTGAACATTGTTATCCTATCAACCCCAGAGTGACTGCTGGTTGGATGATAACTTCTGGTCTAAAATCCTCTAACAAGGTCACACCTAACAGTGTGTTTGTAAACCTTTAATAGGGTTGAGTCTTCACTGACCTCACTTCAGAAGAGTGAACATTTTGGGTTGTCTGTCCCAGGTGGTTTTTCCCTTCACAAGGTTTCCACATTAAATCTCTTGTGTTATGTGTTGATTGTGATATTTTCTTGTTATCATACATTGCATATTACATGTTAGATTTGATTGGTAACTACTATAAGTTTTAGAATGACAATCAGTAAAAAAATAGAAAGTGAAAGTATTTTATGTTTACCAAGTAGCAAAAGTTGAAGAATTTGTTTTCGATTATACATTTTGTTTTGGGACACTGGATAACTTATTCACCCCGCTCTCAGTTATTCTAACAATTGGTATCAGAGCTGTGGTTGCTTAGAAAAGAGTTTTAAGGACTCCAACAAAAAGGTCTCAAGATGTATAAGAGGGAAGTGCCAAAGCTGAACAAAGAGAACTTCACAGTATGGCAAAGCTGGATGAAGTTGCACATATCTAGAATTGGGAATTCTGCACTAGAACTGATGGAGAATGGCTACATTGAACTGACACCAGGTCCCCTAACACTTGATCAACTGAAGGATAGGCATGAAAATAATATTACTATGATGGAACTTGCTGCTGCCTGTATCGATGCTAAATTTGAAGACATTAAGGGATGCACAACTGCTAAAGCCATGTGGGATAAACTGACTCTAATATACAGTGGAGATGCGAATGTTAAGAGAGCCAGAGCAGAAAGCCTAAGAGGTCGATTTGATGATATGAAGATGAAAGAAGGTGAGAACATTATGCAATACACAAATAGACTAAAAGAGGTAGTACATGCTATTAGAGCATCTGATGGAGTTATTGAGGCTAAAACAGTGATAAGAAAGATTCTTAGAACTTTGCTACTAGTTTATGCGATTAGGATCTCTGCAATTCATGAAATAAGGGCTACATCCAGCCTTACTCTTGACACAATGATCGATAAGCTTACAACCTTTGAATTGACTAACTTTGACAATAGTGTTGTGCCTTTTTTTGAATCCTCTTTCATGACTTCTTTGAAGATTGGTAAGTCTAGTAGCAGGAATAGTAAGAATAATGATAGTGATAGTGGTACCGACAATGAGCTTGATGAGCTTGAAGCTCTTATGGCCAGAAGATTACCCAAAGGTAAAAGAAGGTATAGAGGTAAGCTATGTTTAGCATGTTTTAATTGTAAATAAGTTGGCCACATCACTGCTAGATGTCCGAATAAGAAAGATGATGATAGATCCAAAGACCGATCGGAAGGAAGCTATGGGAGAAGAGTCAATAGAGGCTACCAACACAACTACAGAGATAATCAAGATAGCTATGAAAAAGGGAAAAAGGTATGTTACATAGCCGAAGAATTTGAATCTGAATCTGACACTAATGATGATGTAGAGTAGTATTTGTTGCTATGAAAGATGATTAAGAGAAAGAAGAGAAACATGAAGAAAAAACATTGATCTCTAAAGTAAGCAGAAATGATACATGGATCATAGAAAATGGTTGTACACATCATATGATTGGTGATATAGAGAAATTTGATCTACTTGATGAATATGATGGAGGATCTATAAGGATGGTAAATGATGCACCCTGTATGGTAAGAAGTAAAGGTTCACTTATGATTAATGATAGAATAAAATGTGAAAATGCATAGTGGGTAGATGGACTAAACTATAATTTGTTAAGTGTGGCACAATTAAATAACTTAGGCCACCGACTTTCTTTTGAGAGCAAAAAGGTAAAAATCTATCATGATGGAGGAAGACTTGTCAGAACTGGTACACAATCCAGAGGTAATCTATTTTATCTTGATATTGATCAGTCTTCTTATTTATTAATGAAGGATGAAGATGCATGGTTGTGGCATAAAAGGTTATGCCATGTGAATTTTGATAACATGATCAAGATTAGTAAGAGGAAAAGAGTTAGAGGGTTTCCTAACTTATCAAAACCAGGTCATGCAATGTGCCATGAATGTTAGAAAGGTAAGATGACTAAGTCTAGTTTTAAGAGAAAAGACTACTCAACAAAGAAGATACTTGAGTTGGTTCATACCGACCTATGTGGTCCTATGAGAACTCAAAGTTATTATGGTGATAGATACTTTATTCTTTTTGTTGATGACTATACTAGACTGATGACAGTTATGTTCTTAAAAGAAAAATCTGAAGCATTTAAGATGTTTAAGTGGTATAAGGCAAAGGTAGAAAAAGAGGCTAGAAAATAATTAAAATGCTTAAGATCTGATAGAGAAGGTGAATTAATCTCTGATGAATTTACTAATTTCTGTAATGAGCATGGTATTAAGAGACAGGTCTCTATACTGAGAACACCTTAGCAGAATGGGATTGCTGAAAGAAGGAACAGGTTAATCATTGATTGTGCAAGGACACTAATGCTGCAAAAGAATATTTCTCAAACATATTGGAGAGAAGCTATCAGTATAGCTGTATATGTGCTTAACCGAGTACAACTGAAGGACACCAACTGGACACCTTATGAGTTATGGTTTGGACACAAATCTACTATAAGTTATTTCAGGATTTTTGGAAGCAAATGTTTTATTTTGAAATATGAGAGAAATGGGAAATTTGATTCTAAAGGTGATGAAGGAATATTCTTAGGATATTCTACTAAGAGTAAAGCATGTAAATTTCTAAACAAGGTTACAAATAAGATGATTGAAAGTACTAATGTCCGTGTTGATGAGTTTTATGACAAGAACATAGAGGAAAGAAAGGAACCTGAAGACTATGGTAGATTCACTTACATTGAACTTCCTGACTATCTACTAAAGTTGTAACTGGTGATAATTGGTCAGTAGGAAAATAACCCTGAGGAATAGGAAAAGGAAATTGATGAACAAGATGGAGCTACCGAGAAAGCACATGAACCTGAATAGGATGAACAAGAAAGAAGAAACTGAGTACTGGCTAGTTTTGTTAGAAGACATCATCCTGAGACACAAATTATTGGAGACAAACAAGCTGGCATGCAAACAAGAAGCAAAGCAAGATAAGGTACATGTCTAGTTTGTGAATTTGAACCAAAAAATGTGAAAGTTGCATTAGAGAATGAAGAATGGGTTAATGCAATGAAAGAGGAAATAGAACAAATAGAGAAGAACAAAACTTGGTCCTTAGTACCCTGACCTAAAGATAAAAATGTTATTGGTACTAAATGGATATTCAAGAACAAACTGAATGAAAATGGTGAAGTGACAAGAAATAAAGCGAGATTGGTATGCAAGGGATATGCACAGGAAGAAGGCATTGACTATGGTGAGACATTTTCACCTATTGCTAGATTGAAAGGAGTTAGAATGCTACTTGCATATGCTGCACATAAGAAATTTAAGGTTTTGCAAATGGATGTGAAGTCAACATTTCTAAATGGTATACTTGAAGAAGAGGTCTACATAGAACAACCTGAAGGATTTGTTGATCCAGACAACAGAGACATGGTATGTAGATTAGACAAAGCTTTATATGGTTTGAAGCAAGCACCAAGAGCCTGATATGAAAGGCTGCATACTTACCTATTAAGTATTGGATTTGTAAGAACTAGTGAAAAAAACAATTTGTGCATGAAAGGTGATATTGATGACACTATTCTTATTGCTGAAATTTTTGTTGATGATATTATTTTTGGAGGTCAAGATCATGTATGTAAATCTTTTGTTGATGACATGAGGAATGAGTTCGAAATGTCTATGTTCAGAGAGATTAAATTATTTCTTGGATTACAAGTGATTCAACAGAGTGATGGGATATTCATCACATAGTCCAAGTACATAAAGGAAGTCTTGAAGACATTTGGCATGGAAGATGCTAAACCTGTGGGAACACTGATGGCTACTGGATGTAAACTAACAAAGGAAGATGAAACTATAGAGGTAAACCAGACACTTTACTGATCCATGATTGGTAAGCTAATGTATGTAGCTCACAGTAGACCAAATATAGCACATGCTATGGGAATTGTTGCTAGATTTTATGCTAATCCTAGAGAATCACACATGATTGCTACTAAAAGGATCTTAAGATACCTAAAAAATATAGAGGATTATGGTTTATGGTATCCTAAGGAAGGTAAGTTTGAATTGATGGTCTATACCGATGCTGATTGGGCTGGAAATGTGGATGATAGAAAAAGCACCACCGGAGGAGCATTATTCTTTGGTGAAAGACTTGTAACCTAGACAAGTAAAAAGTAGGCTTGTATTTCTTAGTCTACAACTGAAGCAGAGTACATTGCTACTGCTACTAATTGCTCAAACATTGCATATATCAAGTGAGTGTTGGAAGGAATGAATGAGTTAATCACTGACCTGGTGATTATGTACTGTGACAACACAAGTTCTATTAATATTTCAAAGAATCCAATGATGCACTCTAAGACAAAGCATATATCAATTAAGTATCACTACTTAAGAGAGAAAGTACAAGAGAAGAAAGTGAAGTTAGAATTTGTTAAATGTAAAGAACAACTTGCAGATATCTTTACCAAGCCTCTATCGAAGGACACATTTGAATACTTGAGGACTAGACTTGGGGTCTGTCCCTTATCTATTGATCACTAATGTGATCTGGATGTTGCATCAGCTTACACTTATCAGAAGATCACACATGTTGATGCAACATAGTTCACACTTTGGATAATGTTCAAGGTTGTGATTAAGTTTGAAGAACTTAAACAGATTGGGATATCAATATACAAAGATACAAAGACTCTATTGGACAACAAAGAATTACTTAGCTACTACAAAGCTGATTATTTATTTATTTCTTTAGCATTGTTGTCAAAGGGAGAGATAAATAATATGAAAAGAAAAGGGAGAGATATGCACCGATGAGAACTACCTTATGGAGAGAATGACAAAGCTGTATGTTATAATATTGTTTATTAACATAGTGATTAAACATATTAAGCTAGGAAGAGCTTACACAACACAAAATTTGATCACAGAGTTGTAGAATACATGTTTGGTATGTGTATGGTACACTTCATATTACTTGCATTGCCATCAATGCCAAAGGGAGAGATTGATGAACTACAACTGATTTAGAACACTGAATGAAGAATCTGTGATTGAAGATCACTAAGGAGTTTTGAATTAGATATGCAAGATGATTAAATTAGTATTATGTTGTCATTGATGTCAACTAGCTTGATATTACTTATCTTGTAAGTTATTATACTGACACATCTGAAGAAAGGTGAAAGAGATGAAGAAAAAAAATATCTACATGAGGAAGATGTATATGTCAGATGAGGATAAGGAATACACTGAGTAACTTGTTGATGAGTCTATGACTTGATGAAATTGACTTTATTATGTTGCATTCATCTATGATGAATAATAGAGATGAAAGACACAAAGCAGTGCTGTCGGTAAATAAAGCATTCCAATATACACCAACAGAGTGTAGTGTATACTGAGCATAGTGTTAATTGAGCTTGTGTCCACCAACGCATTTCTTTGTTAACTGAGTAGAATAGAAAGGAATTAAATGATTAGTTTAGCTGATAAAGTGATGAGCTATAAAGTGTATGAAATCAAGGTAACAGATAAGGTTTGTTATGAAGATTGAAGGCTAACATAATTCAAAGAAAGATCTAATGGAGAAGATTGAAACATGTTATTGACACATCAACTGAAGAAGGTTAAGTGACAAAATCAATGAATAAGATTAAGCAGAAAAATCTGATGGAGAAAAAGAAAATGATTTACTTGTCTATATAAGAGACATTGGTTTCATTATTGAAAGATGCCAGAAGAAGAAGATACTATAGAATTATCGCATGAAGGAGTTTTCATGCATTCTGATCATACTGGTTAGTGAGAAATGAACTTTACAACAATTACTGAGCTACAAAGATTAATTACCGATGGACAGTAAGTTGATATAATATTGAATCTAAAGTGATATATTGATCAAAAAGATTTGAATGAGCTGAACATTGATCTGTAAACTACAATTCAAGTTGTTTCAAGGCAAATCATCTACTGTTACATATTTAACCATTGTACACAGTCAAATCTCTTAACTAAGTGGACCATGAAAGTATTTTTGATGTTTCATTCATAGAGTGAACATTGTTATCCTGTCAACCCCAGAGTGATTTCTAGTTGGACGATAACTTCTGGTCTAAAATCCTCTAACAAGGTCACACCTAATAGTGTGTTTGTAAACCTTTAACAGGGTTGGGTCTTCACTGACCTCACATCAGAAGAGTGAACATTTTGGGTTGTTGGTCTCAGGTGGTTTTTCCCTTCACAGGGTTTCCATGTTAAATCTCTTGTATTATGTGTTGATTGTGATATTTACTTGTTATCGTACTTTGCATATTACATGTTAGATTTGATCGGTAACTACTATAAGTTTTAGACTGACAATCGGTAAAAACATAGACAGTGAAAGTATTTTTTGTTTACTGAGTTACAGAAGTTGAAAAATTTATTTTGGATTATACATTTTTTTTTGGGACACTAGATAACTGATTCACCCCCCTCTCAGTTATTCTAACACAATCTACATCCTGACAGAGCTTGAAGTTCAAACAATGCCAACTCACAACCTTTTTTTCCTCATAGCTTGCAAGTGGTTGAATTGGTCATGTTGACCCTTTAGTACTTAGCATTTGTTAGACTTAGGCATTTTTCTTTAAATTGTCTAAGTTTAGATCTTAGGTAGGTTGAGGTTTATTTATGTTGGATTTTTATTCAATTTAAATAAATGTAAATGTTGGTAAAATATTGTAAAAAGGATTTATATCCTTATTTTAAAACCAGCATTTAGGGCATAGGTTATGGCATGTTTAGGCTTAAGTTTTGGCATGAATTAAGGCCAAATTAGGGTAAATAATGAAGGCTTTGATTTTCAAATTGAAGGCATAGGGGAGTTATAAAACTGATTTTGATAATCGGTTTGGTGCTTCTAGATTTTGGGAGAGAAGGCTAAAAGTGAGAAATTTTGTTCCTTGATGCTTTGAGCTCTTATTTTGTAACCTACATGTCAAATGTTTTGAGAATAATAAAGCAGTTGATCTATTTCTCTTCATATTTTGAGCATAGATTTGAATCTTGTTTTCATCATTCTTCATAAGTGTTAAATTATTTTGGTAGCTAGGAGAAGTGAATGATTTCAATTCCTCCTCTAAGTGAATATAACTCAAGCCTTATGTGGAATATGTATGTTTGTTAATAGGTTGAGCTATTTGTGGTCTAGACCCTAGTAGTAAGATCTAAATTAGCCTATATGTTGATCATTGATTCAAGGTGTCAATCTTTTGATATATGAGTTGTGGTTATTATCTTAGTTTCCAAGAAAAGTCTGAATTCATTTTGGTTTATCACCCCTTTTCTCTTTCAGTTTTAAATTCCTTTCCCTTTTCCCACATAATTTATTTTTCTGTCAGGAGGTGATGTTTCAAGATCAAATAGGAACCGACCTAGAATCCAAATACTCCTTCTTAATCAAAGTCCACCCACAACTCAAGAAGGTTTCCATTGTTAGGATAAGATACCATTAAGCCCTAATACCTGAGTTGGGGTGGTATTTGAAAACCTAAATAGTTTTTGGCATGCCCAGTGGGACCTTGTGATACATGAATCAAATCCAAACAAGGAGTGTTAAAGAATTTGAGTTCTTACAATTGTCTTTTACTAGGAGAGGTAGAACTATCCAAAGAGAGCCTAAAGGTCCCAAAGAGCTTTTTTTTTAGCTTGTTCAAAGAGGTAGGAGACCTGGGAGACCAAGGAAGTTAAGATCTAAAATAAGTTCAGCTCCTCCTTCTTACCACACTAAATTTTTAGATTTAGAGCATGAGGTTTTTGAAGATCTTGGAGAATCTCAGACCAAAGTTGTTCCTCAATAGCCACCTCTGATAAATTAGACTATACTAGCCAGTTCCAATACAACACTTCCAACAATGGTGAGAAATATTCTATTTGTGCCATTCAATCAAGGTAATCCTCTGAGGATTGCAAATCACAACAACATTCCATTGGCTTCTTTGAAAGGCTTGCCATCATTCACTGGAGAAGGACAAGTAACTGCCATTGAACACATCAAAGATGTTGCATCTCTTTGCAATGTTCATCATGTCATAGAGGAGGATGTAGCTTTAAAGCTATTGGTGGCATCACTGATGGGTAAAGCCCTTTATTGGTTCAGGACTCTTCCAGTGGATTCTATTTCCACTTGGGATGTATTAGGAGAAAGATTGTCCAAATTATTTGAAGAAAAGTCTAATAAATTGTCTTAGGTGGAGCAATTAACTACTATCAAGAGGGCTCCACAAGAGGAAATGAGTGATTTCAATCTTTGTTTCCAAAAGACTTGGAACATGATTCCTGCTACGGTAAGACACTTAGCTGAATATGCATTTTTGTATTATCTGAAGAGTTTGAATAGTGATATCTTTATTATGATTCAATCTATGGGGTAACTTCATTGCCTCAAACTTTTGATACTACTATTAGGATAGAGAATAGTCTCATTCAGGTAGGGAAAATAGCTCCTAGGCCACCTGTCCCTTTCTTTCCTAGTATTCAATCCAATATGCCATTGATTTTCCCACCTCTATCTATTGTCCCATCATTTAAAACCTTATAGGTAGTCCCCATTGCCCCTCTAAATGAGTTGTAGACCATTAAAGATAGCCAACAAAAGATAGAGACTTTGTTGTAGTCCTTTGGTAATGAATTAGTGACCCTAAAGAGGAATCAAGAACATGAAAATCATGTAGCTCAAAATTAGTTTGCTGGTTCCTCATCCTAATACCCTAATCAGCCCAATTATCAAGCTAATAGGCAGCAATTTCAAGGGAATAACAATGTAAATAGATAGAATTGGAATCAGAGCCTAATAAGAAATATAATCCTGCACCTCTTAATATTGTTCGGGATATAGTTCCTAGCCAGAATAATATTGCTACTAAGGGTGTTTTCCATGCAATCAAGCTCATGATCAGTCAACATTTTCCAATGGAGTGCTTAACCAGGCTCTTATGGTTCAAAATTCAATGAATTCACAATAGAATGTGCCTATTGAAGAGGTCCAATAGTAATTAGATCAAAGTATTTTGGATACTGGTTTCTTAAATTGGCAAGAGGGAGACTTTTGTGGCCTAAATGATGATTCACATGTTTCAAAAAATACTAGAGCCATGAAGAGAGCTCTAGAATCAGAGCAATCCACTGGTAATGTTCCTCCTACACTAGTTTCAATTCTAAAGAATCCCTCTTCTTCATCAAATAAAGATCAAAATCAAAGGCAAGCTGATCAAAGTTCTCCTAGATCTCCTCAAAAGGTACAATTTTCTATTCCTTATAATATTGTTGATAGCATGAAGAAAATGAATGTAACTTTGTCTATGTGGGAAACCCTAGCTATACCAAGACAAGCTAAAATTTTAAAGGAAGGGTTGTCCATGTTGACAACAAGCTCACAAGTTGTTCAGCAACCTCCTAGAGTTGTTATGGCTAACTCAGAGCCTTCTAAAGTTCATGGAACAACAACTAAAGATGAAATGAAAACTTCTAAAGTTCAACAACCAATAGTACAAGGTAAAAAGGCTGCATATTTGAAGCAATCAGTAGTGACAGAGGATAAAAAGCCAGAAAATGTGCAAAAGACAATAGAAATGGAAGGTTAGAAACCTACAAATAATAAACTTCCTCCTTTTTATGTTTCTTTGATCATTGGAAATAAGTTAGTGCATAATTGTATGGTAGACAGTGGTGCAACCAACACTATTATGCCTAAGAAAATTGCTGATTTTTTGAATTTAAAGTATGAACCTCTTGAGAAAGGAGTTGTCCAGATTAATTCTACCTCAGTGAAGACCTTAGGGGTTGTTAAAAATGCAATCTTGACTTTACATTCATGTCCAAATTTCTCAATTCCTCAAGATATTTATGTCATAGATTTGCCACCTTATTTTTCCCTATGGCTGTCAAGAAACTTTACAACCAAAATAGATGGTTATTTCTCATCAAATTGGTCTCACCTATATTTCAAAACTAGATATGGTACTAAGGTAACTATAAAATCATAGTTATTGGCCAAGGATCACATAGAGCCTTATAATTTGAGTCGTATTAATGGAAGTTGTGTAATTATGGATTCAAATGAGATTAAAGATTATTCAACTTATCATACACAAACTAAGGAATATCTTGATATTGTCTTGGATGAATGGGAAAATAGGAATGATCAAAATGATGATATGTTTGATTCTAGTTTCGGTAACTACATGATTTTGGAATCTGATACAGTTATGCCTAATTTGATGAAAGACCAAGATTATGAATCTGAATTGTGTAACCAGCTATGGGATTTATATTTTGATGGATCTAGGAATAAATATGGTTTTGGTACAAGGGTTATGTTAGTGTCATCTGATGGTGACAAATTTATGTTGCATACAAATTATCTTTTCCATGTTCTAACAATGTGGCTGAATATGAAAGTTTGATTCAATGTCTAGAGTGGGCAAGAAAAAGGAGAATCAAATGCTTGAGGGCATTTGGGGATAGTGAATTAATAATAAATCAAGTGAGAGATATCAATTCTATTAAAAATGATCTCCTTAAGTTGTATAAATCTAGAGTATCTAAGATTCTGGATGATTTTGATGCATTTAACCTCATTTCTATCCCTAGAAGGAAAAATCAGCATGTTGAAAGACTAGCTGGTATTGGTGCACATGTCTCAATTACTAAAAATAAAGGATAGATCTCAAATTAGTCACATGTCAAGATTTTTGTTAGGCCATCTATCCTAGATAATGACAAAGATTGGTAGGTTTTTAACATTGATGAACATATTTTGAGTTTTATGACTAAAACAAAAGATTTCTCAGCTCCTAAGAATGACAAACTCAATTAGCAAATGGAAGATCAAATTATACAGCTGAAGACTAATAAGCTTCCTAAAGGATTAGTCATCCTGGAGTCAAATTTTAATTTTGATGATCAGTTCAAGAGAAATAAAACCAACTTGCTGATCAAAGAAGATCACTATGAAGCAGTGGAAATATTCAGGGACAAGTACTTAAAGGTTGGTAAAATTAATTCCTGAAGAAAATAAATTTCTTATTGCTTTGTTCAGAGAATATAATGATGTATTTACTTGGGATTATGCTGATTTGAAAGGATTTGATCCCCAATTAACTCAACATACAATAGAATTAGAGCCTAATTCTAGGTCAATCACACAAAGGCAAAGACCCATAAACCCCAAGTTAGAGCCCTTAATGCTGAAAGAGTTGAATACACTTTTGGATGGTGGTATTATATTTCCTATCAAACACACATCCTGGGTTTCCAATTTAGTTCCAGTAAGGAAAAAGAATGGAGAGATCAGACTTTGTGTAGACTTTAGAGACCTTAATAGGGTATCTCTAAAAGATAGACACCCTCTTCCTTCTATGGAACAAATTTTTCAATATGTCTCAGGTTCAGAGATATTTTCCCTCCTAGATGGTTATTCTAGTTACAACCAAATTTTAGTCAAAGAGTCAGACCAATTCAAAATAGCCTTTACAACAAAATGGGGTACAATGGATTATAGGAGAATGCCATTTGGATTATCAAATGCAGGAGCCACATTCCAGAAAGTAATGGATATGGCTTTCAGGAATCTCATGTATATGTTTGTTCTAGTATACCTAGATGATGCCACAATTTAAAACAAGATTGCAAACCAACACATAGATCATCTGAGACAAGTGCTACAAAGATGTAGAGAGTTTGGAATCTCTCTTAACCCAAAGAAGTCTATTTTTGCAGTTCAAGAGGGTAAACTTTTAGGATAGAAAGTGTCTAAAGAAGGTAAAACTATTGATCCTAAAAGGATTCATGTAATTCTGGAACTATCATTGCCAAAACATAAGAAAGGATTGTAGAGTTTTATTGGAAGGATAAAAAAATTTAGATGCTTTATCTCTGGCATTGAAAATTTGTTAAAACCTTTGACTACTATGTTGAAGAAAGATGTACCTTTCAGCTAGACTAATGAGGTAAATAGGAGTTTTGAAAAAATTAAGCAAGCCATGTCATCAGCCCCTACTTTGACTAATCATAATTTCTCTAAGGATTTTATTTTATATGCTTATAGTGGTTTTGACACTATTTCAAAAATGTTGGTGAAAAAGAATGAAGATAAAGAAGTGCAACCAGTTGCATTTTTTAGCAAGGGTATGGATGGTTGTGAGAAAAGGTACATTTTTGTTGAGAAGCATGTACTAGCTATTATTAAAGCCTTGAAAAAGTTTAAGCACTTGGTTGCTATAAATAAAATACATATGATGGTTGCACATCCTAGCATTAAGGAGTTCATGTTAAACAAAGATGTCAATGAAAAGAGAGAAAGATGGATCACAAAGGTTATGGAATATGATGTGCATATCCATGTGACCAAGCTAGTTAGAGGCAAAGGCTTGAGTGCTCACATGTAAAAAGATGAAGATAAGGTTGAAGCCACTGCAGAGGTTGCCTCATTCCAAGGTAATTTTTTGTTAATTAATGATTCAACATTCTGGTTATCAGATATAACCAAATTTTTACAAATTGGACAGTGTCCAATAGATCTTGATAAAGCTAAAAGAAGGTACTTCAGATTATAGTATGTTCCTTATGTTCTTATTGATGGTATTATTTACAGGAAAGATTTTTTTGGTATGCTTCCTAAGTGCATTGATATTGTTGATCAAAACAAGATTTTATCTAAGTTCCATGATGGATCTTGTGGAGGGAATTTTAGTCCTAAAAATATAGCCTAGACAATTCTAAGAGCTAGCTATTATTGGCTAGATTTGTTAAAAGATGCTCATTCTTGGGCAAGAAATTGTCAAAAGTGTGCTTTGTTTGTAGGAAAGAAAAAGTTGGTGGCATTTCCATTAAAGCCAATCATTGTGGATCAACCATTTAACAAGTGGGGAGTGGAATTTATAGGTCCAATAAATCCTAATTCAAGTGTAGGTCATAAATGGATTTTGACTACTACAGGCTATTTTACCAGATGGACTAAGGCCATTGCATTGAACGGGTCTACTGGATCTCCTGTTTTAAAGTTTTATGAGGATATTATAACCAGGTTTGGTGTTCTCCAATCAATAATTTTAGATAATGCTTTATCTTTTTTGGGTTCAGCTATAAAAGAGTGGGCTGTTAGAAATGGCATTTATTTAAATACTTCTTCCAACTATTACCCTCAGGGTAATGGTCTTGCAGAGTCTACTAACAAAAACCTGATTAGGATTATCAAAAAGACTTTGCAAGAGAATAAGAGAGATTGGAACTCAAAACTAAAGGCAGCCTTATGGCTGGATAGAATCACACCATAACAGATTATTGGGAATTCACCCTATGTTTTGGTTTATGGTAAGGAGGCAAGATTGCCAATTTCTACTGAGTTTCTAGCTTTACAGCTAGCTGATCAAATATTATTGTTTGAAGAGGAAGATCCTCTTAAGCTGAGATATGTTGAATTGCTACAACTTGTAGAAGAAAGGAGAAGATAATTGAAAAACATGGTGTTAGGGCAAGATTAGACCAAAAGGTCTTTTGACAGGAGAGCTACACCCAGACATTTCAAGGAGGGTGATTTAGTACTAAAGTGGGATGTGCTTAAGAGCATACCATGCCAACATGACAAATTTGACTATTTTTGGTTGGGCCCTTTTATCATTACAGCTTGTAAAGAAAATAATTCCTTCCAATTGTCTACAATTGATGGAGAAGTTCTATAGATTCCAGTTAATGGGATCCACCTCAAGCTTTTCTTTGAGGGATAGGTTTAGTCTAGTTTCTTTTTCAATAAGTGGTGTCCAAGCACTAGGTCTTTAGGTTGCATGAGTCTAGATTATATGCATTTTCATTTCAATAAAGGTTGCATTCATGAGTTCTAGTTTTCTAACCCCATTGCCCAATGATAAGGGTTGTAGGTCATGTCTACCAGGCAGACATACAGTAGAAGTCGCCAAAAATGTTACCCAAAATTACAGCATATAGAAGAATAAACACAAATAGGAAAATATTTTATTTTTAGGGTCTAATTAACACTATCTTCAAGTATTCTTAATTAACATTTCATTATTGCATTCATTATCAAATTTCATTATTGTACTCTAATTATTGATCACATTTCAAATTTTCAAATTCATAACTGATCATTACATTGTGCATTCAAACTGGATGTAGTATACAAGTGCTCTTTCATATTTCAATATTTCATGTCAATAAAAGAGTACATTTGCATAATAGAAAGCATGATAGGAGTATGGAGTAGGGGTCCCATGCATTTCCTTGTTGTTTGTATGTCATTAGCTGGTTGTTTGTCAGGTCCTAGGTCTTCAGGTTCTTGTCCAGGTCTTCATCTTCACTAGGTCTTTAGGGTTATCCTACATCATGAGAGAGAAAATGATATTAGATCCAATTGGATCTAAGCAATATATGAAACAAAAACATCATACAATAATCAATTTTTCAAAACTACATATCTATCTAGTAATTCAATGCAATAAGGAATTGTGCAACCACACTAAATGAAAGGTAGTATTAAAGGGACTTATTTTTAAGTATGAAACCTTTTACTATTAATGGTCATTCTGATGTATGTTGATCTTATATTTAAAACCAGAAATCTAAATGAAAGGGACTTAATGTTTGTAACTGAGAAACCTTTTTCTGAATCGGTAGGACCTTGTTAGATTAGTGAACACAATATCCTGAATATTGATTCATAAATGTCATCATTTTTTACATTTTCATAAACTAAATTATTTATTATGTTCACTAACCTAACAAGATTACACTGATGTTGTTTGAAAAGCTTAATAGAATGACTTGTAGTGCTCAAAGATGATTGGTTTTCACATCATAGTCTGAGGAGAAAGTTGCAGTGTAAAGTGCTTTAGAAGATGCTACAACAAGTGCCATATTGCTTAAAAATAGGCGTGTTCAAGTGCTAAGATCCAACAACATAGACACTGGTATTACTTAATTTTGAAGTTCCATATTCCTTGATATTGCTGAAATCAAAATGTTTTCAAGAAGGGATCATATGATATGATGTTGTTGATTAAAAAAAGAAGGAATGCTATAGAATTGTGCTTTAAAATATCATAAAATGTTTATAGTGTATATTTGATGGATGTCATGAGCCCGTGCTTGAACTCCATCAAATTTCATTCTGATGTCTTTGAATGTCACGAGGCCATGCTCAAAGTTCTTAGATAAATAAACAAACATTTTTCATCTTATTGCATTTTTTTTGGTAAAGATCCATATTCAGCATCAGAGATTCATTATCAACATGAAAAAGAGGAAGGGACTGTGATCAAGAATGGTAGTTTATACAAGTAAGCTAGGGGGATGTTCACTGTTATCAATGTAGTTGAAAGCAATATTTCAAAAAATGACTGATAAAGATCAAAAACATGGTTCACTGTTGCATTGCAAGATAAATTAAAAAATAGTTATCCTTTGATCTCATGGATCACAGTTTATTTTATTCAACTAAGCACAATAAAAATGAATGGTGCACAATAAATAGTGGTATTCATTAGGCTCAAATTACTATCATTAAACATACTAGTAAAAATAAAGAGTTGTGGTGTGGTCATTGTTTTGTGACAATGAAGCTCTACATGCCAATGCTGGTGTGTGCTACTGTGTAATGAAGATTGGTGTACATTGACAGTGCAAGGGGTCAGTTTTCAACATCAGGGTCACTATCATTGAAGGAGATTAAAAACAATGAGCATGGTAGTTTATAATATCAACAGTGAGCATGGTGGTATCCACAACATACATCTTCAGAAGAAACAACCACGAGCCAAGAGTTCATTGTTATCATTGATGGAGCTGAGAGAAACATTTGAAAAATGACTGGTTCAAATACATAAATCATAGTTCCAGTTAAGCCATAGGCTTAAATTATAAGTGGGTTTTCATTTAAAAATATTGGCAAATATTCATCAATAGTAGGCTCGAAGAAAAAAGTTTTGTTGGTTCAATTTTATCATTATCAAATATATATCAAAATATAAAAGATAGATAAACTATTTGTGTATTCAAAGACACAACTACGAGCTACATGCATGTGTTTTAAAGAAACCAAGCTGTTACATGTAAGCATCGAAAACCCACTTTTAAATTAAATGAAGGGAACGAGGAGAAAAAATTATATGTAAGTATCAGAGAAGAGCTTGTGTCTTCCAGTCCAAGCTTAAGTTCAAGTTACAACTATTGGTGGCTTGTTCTAAAGCTGTGGTTGAAATATGCCAAGTTTTTGGACTGAGTTTACATCTCGATGATTCCACTTTTTTCAACCACAGCCCAGACTAAGCCAAGACTGCAAAAATTTAGCCCCAATTCAAGCCCGAAGATCATGGAGGAATTCTAGCACTACTAGAGAAAAGTCTAGATCAAAAAAGAGAAATCAAACTTCATGCAAAAATTATACTAGATAGAAGGTGTCATGCTTACCGAGAAGATGTGCTCATGCTCGAAGCTGAGTGAAGACCAGTTACAACTCAAAGTCAAGCTCAAGACTCATGTCACACTCCCAACCAAAGAAATTTTCTAGTCACGACTTTCAAGTCATGTCGTAGCCTGAGTTTCAAATATGGGTTCACATCAAGATCAAAACCTGAGAGCTCATTTTAATTATCAGGCCTCAAATCATGGTACACATCCATGCTTGATTTCACAGTCAAGCTCAAAGCCTATGATAACTCATAGTCACATTACCAGTCACAGGTCGATAAGAAAGGAGTCACAGGTCAAGCCTTATGCTGAGTTCAAACATGTATAGCCGAGCTCCATATTTCAAGATCAAACTTAGTGAACAAAGCCTCAAATCATGCCGAGTGATCTCCAGATCATAGAGAAAGTAAAGCCGAGCATATAAATAACAACCCTCAGTTCAAAACAAAGTTTAAACAATGCCAGAGTTCTTAAAAAACACAATGAACTTGAGGATTTCATCAAGCCAAGATGAATGCCATGATTTTTGCAGAGATTATCTATCAAGTTACAGTTTTTCCTTGTACTCTTTCAAACACAAAGCCAACAAATTATAAAACTGAGAATGAACAAGAATTTTGAAAGTTTTAAAATCCACTGGCAACTGAATTCAATGCCTTAACTACAATAGTCTACATCCTGACAGAGCTTTAAGTTCAAACAATGCCAACTCAGAGCCTCATTTTCCTCATAGCTTGCAAGTGGTTGAAGTGGTCATGTCGACCCTTTAGCACTTAGCATTTTTTAGACTTATGCATTTTTCTTTAAATTGTCTAAGTTTACCCTTTAGCACTTAGCATTTTTTAGACTTAGGCATTTTTATTTAAATTGTCTAAGTTTAGATCTTAGGTAGGCTGAGGTTTATTTATGTTGTATTTTTATTCAATTTAAATAAATGTAAATGTTGGTAAAATATTGTAAAAAGGATTTATATCCTTATTTTAAAACCAACATTTAGGGCATAGGTTATGGCATGTTTAGGATTAAGTTTTGGCATGAATTAAGGCCAAATTGGGGCAAATAATGAAGGCTTTGATTTTTGAATTGAAGGCATAGGGGAGTTATAAAACTAATTTTGATAATCAGTTTGGTGGTTCCAGATTTTGGGAGAGAAGGCTAAAAGTCAGTAATTTTGTTCCTTGATGCTTTGAGCTCTTATTTTGTAACCTACATGTCAGATTTTTTGAGAATAATAAAGCAGTTGATCTATTTCTCTTCATATTTTGAGTATTGATTCAAATCTTGTTTTCATCATTCTTCATAAGTGTTAAATTGTTTTGGTAGCTAGGAGAAGTGAATGATTTCAATTCCTCCTCTAAGTGAATAGAATGCAAGCCTTATGCGGAATATGTATGTTTGTTAATAGGTTGAGCTATTTGTGGTCTAGACCCTAGTAGTAAGATCTGAATGAGCCTATATGTTGATCAAGGTGTCAATCTTCTGATATAAGAGTTGTGGTTATTGTCTTAGTTTCCAAGCAAAGTCTGAATTCAGTTTGGTGTATCACCCCTTTTCCCTTTCAGTTTTAAATTCCTTTCCCTTTTCCCACATACATTTTTTTCAGTTAGGAGGTGATATTTCAAGATCAAATAGCAACCGGCCTAGAATCCGGAGACTCCTTCTTAATCAGAGTCCACCCACAACTCGGGAAGGTTTCCATTGTTAGGATAGGATACCATTAAGCCCTAATGCCTGAGTTAGGGTGGTATTTTAAAACCTAAATAGTTTTTATGTTCATGAGGAAGTTTGAAATCTTTGGATGAAGAAATGATTCATTTGTATTTGACTTGTTATTGTAAAATTCATTGTTTAAAGGTGCATCCAATGTATTAATCTTGTTTACGAAATGTGAAATGAAGGTCAATATAATCCAATGTATTTGATGTAATAAGTTGGGTTGATTTTAATTTTCAAGTGCAAAAAAAATGCTACTGGATTTCACTTCAAAAAAAAGAATTACCTTTTTATAATTATAATATGTTGAGATGATTTAATTTGTTACTATATTGTCTTGAAAATTATGCTTTTTCCAAAAAAGGAAATAATTGACTTGCTACATTGTATAAAAATTGTATTTCCAAATATATATTTATATAATCCCTTTCTTGCATGTAATGTTATCTATTTAAGATTTAAGAAAAAAGAAAAAATCTATGATAGCTAAGTTGCTAGATAGATGAAATTTAATTCTGTTATTTACCCGTTGCACTAAACTAGAAAAATAAGAATTCCTTCCTAATACAAAATTTGCTTTCTCATAGATTACTCATGTGCTTATAATTTGTTTATGCTGCTTAAGATTAACATGCTGGTAAATAATGCCTCAATTTTCCTTGGGTAACTACATGCATAGGAAATCAATATACATATACTTAAAGTATGTTTATGATCATATATTCAAAAATATATTTATCTACTTGTTATTATGAGAATACACCTTATTAGTAATCTTCTTTAAATCTTGTAATTATTATTCAAATTTTTTTTTATGTTTACATATATATATATATATATATATAAACAGATATCATGCATATGTCATATTAAAATTTAATGCAAATTAAAATACTCATTCTTCTCATGAAAATTGAATAAGTATAAAAAAAAGAGACCATATATATAAAAAATTATATTAACCTTTTTTTTAAAGGTTATTAGGGGCTCCGACCCACCATAGTACCAAAGGGTATTGTGGTGGTAGCGGAAGCCACATGGCCACCACCCATGGGTGGGGATCACGTGGCCCCTCTTCCACAACAGTACCCTATATGGTTGCAATGGCAGTCGTCACCATAGTACCTTCATAGTACTACAGTGGCGATATTGCCATTGCAGTACCCACATGGTACTGTGGGTATAGTGGCCCCACCAGACCCCATGCCCGCATGGGTAACTAGGGGAGCCGACCTACAAGGCAGCCGACGGCCTCCTTAAGAAAATAATAAATTTTATATTTTAAAATATTGTTTTGTAATTTAGAATAAAGGGTCTCTTTTCATTCAATTTTTTTTTTAATAGCAGCAAATAAAGAAATATATAAACATAAGATTTTAAACAATGAACATCTATTTTAAAGTTTAAATGCAATAAAATTTTCTATCAAAAAGAGAGCAAAAATTAATAGATAAATTTTAGCAGAGAATTAACTGTATGCCCTAAAAGAAAGTCTTTTTAAAAAATAAAATAAAAGAGATTTAACGAATCTAACTGTAACCCAACATAGAGCTTTAAATAAAAGAAACTGAGATTAAAACCATTGTTAAAGGAAAATAGTGGGTAGTCACAAAATGGATTTAATTTAACTTAATGTGCACAAAGGCACAATATACTAATCTCTGTACCCTAACAAGGAAGACTATTAAAGCTCTGAGAAAATAATTATTTTACCCGTACTTAACTGTGAATGTACTTAGAATTTAAAATTAGAGAGATATTTACATACTCTAAAATCTAATTGTAAAAATAAGAGATTCACAAATGTAAAACCCTTTACCCTAATGGAAATGTTGAGGATGCCATGAGAAATCTGTCTCTCCTCCTTTGTTGGGTAGCTTTTCATATATACACAAGTATATAATAGTGTATATACATACTTGAAGTGTGTATATACACCCTTGTGCACTTGTGAGAATACTTCTCTGGTGTTCCCATCTTCCTAGCTCTTGGCCCAACCTGCAACCAAAAAAAATGAGAAATTAGGGTTTGGGCCAAGTTATATTTTGGGGCCAAACCCTAATTTTGAAATTAGGGTTAGGGTTGGCCCAAGGAGTCAAACATTTTAAATTTTTATTTATTTTAAAATTTATTATTAAGGTTGGCATGATTTTTCCCCTTTTTCTTTGGAAAGTGAATTTTAAAATTTATTATTTATTTAAGTGGTTTGGAATCGCAAGATTCCTTTATTGATTTTTGAGATATTTTAGGATTTTATAGCTAATGTGGTTTATTTGTATTTCCTTAAATATTGACTATTTGATTATGGCCTTTTCTTTTATTTAAATTAATATTGAGTTTTGAGATCTCAATTTATTATAATCTTACACTTTTGAAATTAAATAAGGAGTTATTAATGTTTTATTTTAGAAAATTAGTTGAATCATTTTATCTAATGATCCACATTATTTCCTTTAATAAATATATGAAATATTAGGGGATAAATAAATTATTAATTCCTAGGAGGGTCTTAAGTGAATTATTTTTCCCTAACAATAATAATAATCAGTTGGGTAATTATTCTATGATTTAAATGTTCTAATCTATTAGTCAGATTAATTAATAGGATTATTGAATCATAATTGAAATTAATACTTACCATTGAATACAAACCTATTAATCAAACTTATTATGATCTAATTAAGAACAATTGTTTTTTCCCCCTTGTAACTTTTATGTTAAACCCTAATTATGGTTTCACCAGAGTAACGCACTTGACGAGCAAGGGATGTTGGCAAGCCATTGTCTGCCGTGATTCCCCTTGTGAGTTGCATGTGTTCATTTTTGTATTACATTTAGAGTTTTAGCATAACTTAGTGAGCAACCTAGGAGTCATTTTCTACTCTTTTTAAAAAAAAATTATTGGTGTGTTTTTGTCCTATAGTATTTTTGGTATTACAACATCATCCAACTTTGTGTACCTTGCAATGACCAATGAACATCCTTCAGTATCTTTTCTTTCATCTCTTAAGATTGCATACACTGAATCAATACCTTTTGTAAGATATACTAGAAACATAGAGACTCACTCTGTAAGCTTCCATTGTCACTTGCCAATAACTAGTCTTCACCAAAATGTCTGTAACTCATTCAATATGCAACATTATATGATGTGATCTTGGATATAAGATCACAACATCTTCATGTAATCTCATCTATCTTCACACATCCTGAAACATCATTACAACACATCTGTACACTGCAATAACCAGCCTGTTCTCTTCACATAAACATATGTTGACATCAGTAACAAAACACTAATGACAATAGCAGTAGCTCCAGCATTACTCATTGTATTAATTAAACATATTAAATCTATCAATCACCTCCCCAATGCATTATCAATATCCAACAAATAGATCCTACTCCTATGATAGCTTTAGGATGATTGTCTCCATATCTTACAACACCACCATCACACTTCACTAATTTCACAAAATTGTTTTTATCTCTAGTCATGATGTGAACAACCACTATCTATAACCTATTCATATTTCTTATCAACATGCAACACTAAATCCTTTTCCTCATGTATTGGTTTTTCATCTTTAATATCAATAAAGCCAATCTCCTCATAATCCAAATCATCATCATGTGAAACACCTTCACTAGCATAATAACATTCCTTATCCTTTGAATACTTATACTTGAAAAACTTAGGTTTGTGCTTAGGAACTCTTGTAGGACATCTAGATGCAAAGTGAACCACCTTATTGCATGAAAAACATTTCAAAGGTAACTTTCCTTCAAATTTATCCTTACCTCTCTTTTCTCTTCTAGCAATCAGTGCAACAAGTTCATCCATCTTTCTTTCTTCTGCTTGTATCTGTTCCCATTCTTCAACATATTCTCCAAGCTCTTCTTTCAGGTTCTCACTACTGGTGCTCTGAATTGTGGACATTATCTTCTTATGTGCAGATGCCTTGAATACAAATTCAACTTTAGGTACAGAATCTCTCATTTATGTAGCTTCAAAAGTAGTTAGCTTTGCAATCAACATTTCTCTGCTAAAGTTTGGAGTCAAAGTTATAAACTCTTCTTGATGCAAGGGAGGATGAGGAGAGGGGCCAAAGGAACACCCTAACTAGATCCACCTTGCAGAGATCACATGTGGAATAAATAACTCACAAGTGAGAGAGAGAAAGCAAATCAACTTCTTATATATTTCATCAAATTGATTCATACATGTCGGGTTGTAAGGCCTTCCTGGTTAGAGCCAGATGTTACAATTCAAGTACAATATTCCTCCAACATGCAAGGATCAGAAACTATCTTCAATCTTATAACTTCTATCTTCTATCAAAACTGATCTCCTAAACTACAACCAAAAGATTACAATATATACAAGAGGCTACCGAACAAGTCAGCCTCAAATCCACCATCAATAGAAGGAACAACCAGATCTAGGTCCACACACTTCTCAATGTTAGATTCCAACATTAAATTTGTGACCATAATTAATTTCATAAGTCAGCCTCAACAAGAAACTAAAACAAACAACTCGGTAAGAAAGGAAAACTGAGCACCAGGGAATTAATCAAAAAACTCGGTTAACAAAGGAAACTGAGCAACTACCAAGCCAACTCGGTCAAAGTAGGAACTGAGAAACATAGGAAAAAAAAAACTTTTTTTTGGTGACACAAGATTTCCAAGGACTCGAGATGCTCCTACATCAGACACCTAGAGTTATTTAGAAACAATTCTCTAAATCATGAAGTAGGTACAACCCAAGCTAAATCCAACTCAAATTGTGAAATCCATGAACTATCTTCAATCAATATATTCTTCCACTTTACCAGATATTCCATATAATTTTTTCCTCTTGTAATTTTTCCAACTCTTTATTCCAAAATTTGCTCAACTTCTTCTATCTATTTCTTAGGATAATCATTCGGTACTGTCATTTCTTCATCTGGTTCATGGTACTCATACAAATCAGAAATGTTGAATATAGGTGATATATCCATGTCATCAGGTAACTCAATCTCATAAGCATTTCCACTATCAATTTTTCTCAAAATCTTGCAAGGACCAAACCTCTTCATTTTTAGCTTCCCATATGTTCCAACGGGAAATCTTCCTTTCTTCAAATGAACCATTACATCATCACCAACTGCAAAAGTCTTATGTCTTCTAGATCTATCAGCTTTGTCTTTGTATTTCTGATTACTTTTCTCCAACTTATGTTTCACATCTTCATGCAATATCTTCATGAACTCATCAAACTTTACTCCTTCAACACTTCTCTTTTCTTCAACAATAATATCCCTCAAATATGATATAACTCTTGGTCATATTCCATTTAGAATCTCAAAAGGTATTTTTCTAGTACTTCTATTCACTAAATTATTATATGAAAACTCTACTTGTACCAACATAGAATCCCAATTAATCGGTGTGTCTCCAACTAAACATCTCAAAATATTACCCAAGCTTCTATTCACAACTTTTGTTTGTCCATCAGTCTATGGGTGAAATGTAGAACTATATTTCAACTCAGTACCAAACTTTCTCCAAAGGGTCTTCCAAAAGTATCCAACAAATTTACTGTCTCGGTGAGAGATGATATTCCTCCATAATCCATACAATATAAAAATTTCCTTGAAGAAAAGATTTGCTATATGCATTGCATCGGATGTCTTTCTACAGGGTATATAATGTGCCATCTTAGAAAATCTATCCACAACAACAAATATAGAATCATTACCTCTTACTGTCTTTGGTAAGACAAGAAAAAAATCCATACTATTATCAATCCAAGGTTTCTCAGGAACAAAACCGGTGTATACAATCCAGTTTTCTAACTTACTCCCTTTGCAACTTGACGAATTCAACAAATTTTCACAAATTTCTGAACATCCTTATACAACTATGGCCAAAAGTATTTCTCCTTAAGAAAATTCAATGTCTTGTCAACACCAAATTGTCCAGCCAAACCACTACTATGTTTCTTCTTTATCAAATCACTTCCTATTGATCCTCTCGGTATACACAACTGAATACCTTTAAACAACATACCTCCTTGAATGAAATAGTCTTCCCATTTAGTACTCGATTGATCTTGACTACGTGCTCTGCACTTTCTCCATGGCTCAGAAAAACTAGGATCAAATTCATAGGAATCTCTCATGTCATCAAAACCAAGAACTTCAATTTTCATCTTGGTCATCAAAGATCTTCTTCTACTCAATGCATCAATAGCTTGGTTAGTGACTCCACTCTTATGATTTATCACAAATGTATAACTCTGCAAATATTCAACCCATTTCATGTCTCTAATTCAACTTATTATGACTACCCAAATACTGTAAAGCTTTATGATTTCTATACAGCACAAATTCACTCGGTATCAAATAATGTCTCCATTTCTTCAAGGCTTGAACAATAGCATAGAATTCTTGATCATACACAAAATATTTTCTTTTTACATCATTCAACTTTTCACTAAAGAAAGCAACAAGTTTACCTTCTTGACTCAACACAACTCCTATTGTACTACCACTTGCATCACATTCCACTTGGAATACCTTATTGAAATCAAGCAATGATAACACAGGAAATTCAAAAACCTTCCACTTCAGAGTCTCAAAACTTTTATCAGCTCCACGTGTTCACTTGAATTCTCTTTTATCTCCTCTCATAGTCTTAGTCATAGCATTACAAATTGAATTGAAATTCCTTATGAAATTTCGATAAAAAATTTCCAAACCATGAAATGATCTTACCTCACTAGCATTCTAAGGTGCAAGTTAGTTCAAAATAGCTTCAACCTTTTCAGGATCCATTTTCAAACCATCAGCTAAAATAAAAAATCCCAAATACACAATCTCATCTTTCATGAAGGAATACTTTTTCAAGGTAATCATCAACTTTTCTTCTTTCAACCTCTACAATAATTGTTTAAAATGCAACAAATTATCTTCTCTGGTCTTAGTGAATATCAAAATATCATCTAGGTATACAATCACAACTTTACCTAATAATTTCTTCAAAACTTCATTCATCAATCTCATAAAAGTACTCGGTGCATTAATTAAACCAAAAGGCATAACCAACCACTCATGCAAACCTTCTTTTGTCTTAAAAGCAGTCTTCCACTCATCACCTTCTCTAATTCTGATCTGATGATATTCACTTTTCAAATCAATTTTGGTAAAATAATTTTCTCCAGTCAAACTGTCCATTATGTCATCTATTCTCAGTATAGGAAACCTATATTTCACTGTTATCTTGTTGATTTCTCTATAATCTGTACACATTCACCATTGTCCATTCTTCTTAGGTGTCAATATAGTTAGTACTACAGAAGGAATCAAACTTTCTCAGATCAAACCTCCTACAATAATTCTTGAATTTGTCAGTTCAATTCATTATTCTCGGTAGGTGTCAACCAATGTGGTGCCTTATTCAGTAAACTAGCTCCTGGGATTAGATACATGCAATGATCAATGCTTCTCTCTAGTGGAAAACCATTAGGTACATTATCTAAAATAATCTCTTTACACTCGGTGAGTAACTTATCAATCTCTTCAAGTATGCTATCCTTTATTCTCCTACTTAGTTTGTTAGGAATCAAAACAAAACATACATCATTCTTTTTCAAATCTTTAACAAACTTTCTTCCTTCCATCAAGAAAACTTTCACAGATGTGCAAACACTACCAACAGGTTCTTCCATAAAAGGTAACAAGATTTTTCTTCTCCCATCAACCCAAATAGTATATTTATGCAATTTCCCATCATATATAGCATGTCTATCATATTGCCAAGGTCTACCCATCAAAATATGACAACAATCCATAGGCATGATATCACATAACACCTTATCATAGTACTTTCCAATTTTCAAATTCACATAACATTGTTCACTTACCAAGAGTTTATTCTCAATCTTGATCCATGAAATATGATAGGGCTTCAAGTGTTCCAACCTTTTCAGTTGCAACTTTGTAACCATTTCCTTAGATGCCAAGTTCTCTAAGCTTCCACTTTCAATGATTACCTTCCAAACTTCATCAAAAACTCTAAATCTGGTCTTAAAAAAACTTTTCCTTACCAGATCTTCCTTATTACTTTCACTCCAAAGTGCTCTCCTGACCATCAAGTTCTTTTCCTTCTTAGGTTCATTCGGTGACTCTTCTTGCACCAAATCATTTCTACTAGTACCAACCTTCTTACTTTCATGTGTACACTTAAATGATTTATGTCCTTCTTCTCCAGAATTGTAGCAAGTTCCTTGGAAACTACCTTTGTTATAACCACCTCGGTAGTTATTGCCTCTTCCTCTAGATGAACTTTCACCTTTCCACTTGGTCTTGCATTTATCCAAATTTGTCTTTTCTGGATGAGATCTATTGTTTTCACCATAAGATCTACCTCTTCCTCTAGGGAATCTACCACATCTACCTATTTTTCTTTTCTCATGTCTTTTGTTTAATTTCTCCTTAGCTTTCAAGGCAAATTGATAAGGTTCTTCAATGTTTTCCAACATAACCAAACTGATTTCTTCTTGGATGGAAACTCTCAATCCATTCAGGTACCTAGAAATTATTTCCACATCATCTTCATCATGTCTAGATCTGATATCTAATCTATATAATTCCTCGGTATAATCTTTTATCAAGCTATCTTTCTACCTCAAACTTTGCATTCGCCTAACTAGGTTAATCTAATAATCACAAGGTAAAAAATTTCCTTTCAACTTATTCACCATCTTATTCCATACCTTAATTTTTTCCTTGCCTTTCCTCTTTCTATCCAACTGCAGGTGTTCCCACCACAAAGATGCATGGATCTTCAACTTTGTGCTTGCAATTTTCACCTTCTTTTCCTCAGGGACATTTTCATATTCACAATACTTTTCCATCTCGGTGATCCAGTCCACCAATTCATCTGAATCCAATTTTTCACAATACTCAGGAGGATTGAAGTGTGGTGTAGACTTCAGATTTGTCAAATCCTTCAACAATCTATCCTCACCTTGATCCATCACCAATGCAAGTTCTACATCACCTTTTTCTTCCTCAATTTCATCATCACTAACATCTTCAAGATGTCTTTTTCTTCGCTGGGCTATCTCAATAGATTCTAACCTAGCAACAAGTTGTCTCAACATTTCTGCCAATCCTGGATCTGTATCTCACCTCCTATGAACCATATTGAAACCCTTTTCAATTTTAGGCCATATCAAAATCTTCTACCACACAAAAAATCAACTAGGGTTTGATAAGAAGGAACCCTCAAACCTAGATTCACAAATCTAGATCTAGATTTGACCTCAATCTGATATCACCTGATGCAAGGGAGGATGAGGAGAGGGGCCAAAGACACACCCTAACTAGATCCACCTTGCAGATATCACACATGGAAGCAATAATTCACAAGTGAGAGTGAGAAAGAAGATCAACTTCTTATATATTTTATCATATTTATTCATACATGCCAGGCTGTAAGGCCTTCCTGGTTAGGGCCAGTTATTAAAATTCAAGTACAATAGTCCTCCAACATGTGAGGATCAGAAACTATGTTCAATCTTCTAACTTCTATCTTCTATCAAAACTGATCTCCTAGACTACAACCAAAAGATTACAATATATAGAAGAGGCTACTGAACAAGTCAGCCTTTAGATCCACCATCAATAGAAGGAACAACTAGATCTAGGTCCACACACTTCCCAATGTTAGATTCCAACATTAAATCTATGACCATAATTAATTGTATAAGTCAGCCTCAACAAGAAACTAAAACAAACAACTTGGTAAGCAAGAACAACTGAGAACTAGGAAAAGATAACCGAGTGCCAAGGAATTAACCAACCAACTTAGTTAATAAAGGAAATCGAGAAACTACCGAGCCAACTTGGTCAAAGCAGGAACTAAGAAACATAGGAAAAAACAAACTTATTTTTGGTGACATAAGATTTCCAAGGACCTGAGATGCTCCTGCATCACTTCTATAGCCTGACCCACTAATGATGTACTAAGAGTATAGTATCCCTGTTAGAAGATCTGCACATGCTAGGAGCTTATTAAAACATTATAGTACATAGTCCTTGTTAGAGGAAAAACCTTGTTAGGAGTCAAGAAAAGAGGGAGGGGGGCTCACTTCCCAAGGAAGGTTCAATCCACCTTCAGAACTCATTGTTTTCATCACAAGTGTATATGAAGAAATACATAATCTTTTGAACTATTCGATAGCAACTGTATTTTCTTTATCAACTCCAATGAAGTATACACACATACCTCTACTCTACATCTAGTAGACACAAGCTCCCAACTTCTACAATCTCTTTTATATCACATACATTCTCACCATTTATTTTCTAAAGAAAAGATCTTATATATACCCTATTACATTCTACATGATCAGGTCGGCCGATTAGGCTTTCCTAATATACAAACAATTACATAAACCCTTTCTAAGATACACATAGTATCTAAAACAAGTATACAATTATTACATTACAACAATTAAGGACCAAAATCCTTAATTTACATTCTCCATCCATAATACATGCTATATCTTTGTAGTTAGCTCCTAATTGAGTCTTCTCCATATCACATGCCATAGCTGATGTCATCCTGATTTCCATGATGCACCGAATAATGAAAATTATTCAATACCTTGTCTATCATCCCTTAGGGTCACATACACTGAATCCATACCTTATGTAAGATATACAAGAAACACAAAGACTAACTCTGTCAACTTCCACTATCATTGTCTAGTAACCAATCTTCACCAAAACCTCTCTAACTCAGCCAATACACAAAATTACATGATGCAATCTTGGATATAACATCACAACATCCTCATGTACTCTCATTTGACTTTGCACATTTTGAAACATTCATACAATTTTTGTACACTATAATAACCAACTTGTTTCCTTCATAGAAACATATGTTGACATCAGTGACAAAACATGAATGACAATAAAAATAATTCCAGCATCACTCAACGTAGTGATTAAACATATTAAATGTTTCAACAATCTCCCTATTGCATTAGAAATATCCAACACCATCATCCTTGATCCATCATCCTTAATCCAAAATCTAGAATCCAATATCCTTGATCCAAAATCCAACTGTTGGTGTAATTAAATATTGCTAATTACACTTTACTTAATCTTACTTAGGTTAATGCATTGCATAGTAGTTTGTGATTGAGACACTTAGGAGTGTGCACATCTATTAAGCACATGGTGTAGGAGAAATTTCACTTTTGGTGTGATAGTTTTCATCACATACCTCGTTGTGTGTGAGATCCACCTTTTGTGCTCTTATCACATTATCATCCTAATCCAATGCACATCCTCATTGCATAATGGAGGATGATCCACATTTGGTGGACATGTGATTACACCTAACATAGGTAATAGCTTATCAACTCCTTATCATTGTCTCTTATCTCCTTTCCTATATAAGGAGGCCTATTATGTACATTTTAATCATGTCCATGATCAATAATATCATTCTTTCATCTTAAAGCAATTGTCTTGCCAATCTCTTGTGGAAGTTATCTTGGTCTTGCATTCAATCTTGTGGGTGTTGTAGAGTCACCTAAAACTCTAACATGGTATCATAGCTCTCAAGGCGTGAAGACCTCTTCTCAAGAAGTGCAATCCTGGCTTGATTCAATTGTGGGTGTAGAATAAAGGTATTTGGACATCACCATTGCATAGTCTATTTGGAGAAAATTTGGGATTTTGTATTTTGTGGCTTTCTATTGCAAGTCAATATTGGTTCTTGCTAGTGCAAATCAGAGGTTGGCATCATATTAAGGAGGTCCAAAAACCCCTAAATCAAATTTTATTTCATCCAAATTAGAGACCCGAGGCCAAATCTAGAGCTATTTGAATTTTGGAAGTGTGCCGGCGGCGATTCAAAAATAATAATTTCAGAGGCGATTTTCAAACAGCGATATCTCAGTCATCTGGACTCCTTTGTTCAAGAAATTTTTTTGTTTTGGGGTAGAATTTCATGATCTACACAATGGTTCAGGTGGTTTCTGATCTCTATTCCTGATTTTTTTTGAAAATCATAAATCTCAATTTTTGCAACTTCCAAGGCCTCATTTGAGCTCATATGAACTCCTTTTTAGGTGCAATTTTTTTTGAAAGTGCATAATTTTTTTTGTATTTTCCAAATCTAGAATCAAATTTTAGTGACTGTGAGTAGAAACTGTACTTTCAAAAATTGGCTTAGTTTTTTCATTTGTAATGCATAAGCCTTAGCTTGGTCTTTTGCATAATGATCTAAGTCTATTATAGCCTGATTTTGGAGTATAATAATTTGTTGATCTCAATTTGTAATGAGAGAAGTGTATCATTAATGTAATCATGGGTTATGAAACACATCTCGCAGTAGTACTTTTGACTAAGGATAATTATGAGTCATGGGCAAAAGGAATCATCACACATTGTAGATGGCTTAATCTCTTGCCTCATCTTTATGGACTCATTCCTGAGCCAAAGTCACAGGGGAAGCAATATGTTTGGGGAGAAAAAAATGCTCATATTATAAATTTGATTATTAGTAGCATCAGTTTATGTCTCTTCTATGACATCTATCCCAAATTTAGAGGAGTTCAATGTCCACACATAATTTGGACAATCATTTGGGATATTTTTGGTGATCCACATGTTCCTCCATTCCCAGATGCTCTTGCTTTAGATTGCCTCATTCCTCTTGATGATGTAGATAATATTCCCTATGATGATTATACTTTAGATGCAATTGAAGAATTTGCAGTAATTGAGAGTGAGGATGATCCAGTGGCTCCTCCTATAGCTCCTACTTCTCTAGTTGAGATCACACAATCATCTCTTGTTGGTGATTCCAGTGATTCATTGCAAGAGATATCTATTTGTCTTCCTAATTGGGATTCTTACTTGCCAGATATTGGTTCATTATTTGTGGAGTCTCATATTTTAGATTTGGGATACATACTTGAGGGGGTTTCTCTTCTCTTTGATGAAAATTTCATCACAGTTGGAGATACTTCTTCACATTCTTTGGAGATTGACATTCTTGATTCTTCTTCTTCACTTGGTTTGTCACATGATGTGATAGATTCTTTGAGATTGGAGAGGCCTATTTAGTCTTCAAAGATGCATATTTGGAGACCTTCTTCCTTCTTTCATTTGGATATGGATTGGTTAATGGCATCATCATCATACTTCATTTGGATTCCACTTCCTAGTTCCTATCCACAATGGGAAGCATTCCTACATTTGTACTTGGTATATCTTCTTCCCAAGGGGAGAAATGTTATTTGTAGTCATTGGAATATAATTTGTCTTCAAGCACTCACCATTTTCGTAGGAGATTCTTCATTATGGGGGGGTTATCATGTCTCCAACTATCCTTCTTATGGGGGGATAATTATTTTGGGGTCTTGAGTACTCCATCCATCCATGCATCTTGTTTTCTTCTCTCTTTTTGGGGGAGGGTTTTTCCCATGAGGTTTTCCCTCTTTCTCCACTTTATGAGAGTTATTCATTTTGTACATGGGTACCTAACATGGCCTAGTAGCCGGGACCCATCTTGCATTGTGAGTTTAAGTGCATTCTCCTAAGTTGCACTTAAGGGGGGGTGTTGGTGTAATTAAATATTCCTAATTACACTTTACTTAATCTTACTTAGGTTAATGCATTGCATAGTAGTTTGTGATTGAGACACCTAGGAGTGTGCACATCTATTAAGCACATGGTGTAGGAGAAATTCCACTTTTGGTATGATAGTTTTCATCACATATCTCATTGTGTGTGAGATCCACCTTTTGTGCTCTTATCACATTATCATCCTAATCCAATGCACATCCTCATTGCATAATGGAGGATGATCCACATTTGGTGGACATGTGATTACACCTAACATAGGTAATAGCTTATCAACTCCTTATCATTGTCTCTTATCTTCTTTCCTATATAAAGAGGCCTATTATGTACATTTTAATCATGTCCATGATCAATAATATCATTCTTGCATCTTAAAGCAATTGTCTTGTCAATCTCTTGTGGAAGTTATCTTGGTCTTATATTCAATCTTGGGGGTGTTGTAGAGTCACCTAAAACTCTAACACCAACATCTAAGTCAGAAATCTAGAATCCTTGAACCAAATCTAGTTATCCAAACCATCCACTTCATGTCATATCTTTTGAGTTTCTCAATCCTTATCCAACATCAAAAACATCCCAGCACTACCGTTTGACTACGCATTGTCTAGGAAATCTTGTATTTATCTTTGTAAGCCTCATCATCTCGAGTAAGAGATTGGCCTTCATTGACAAGGATCCTATCTTCCAAAGATCATCAGTCTATCTTAGGTTGACAATCCTATTCTCTTTGGTCCTACATCAAGAAGCAGCAACTCATTTTTGACACTTAGTAATCTCCATCATCCTCCATCATACTTCAAATCTAGATTAGAATCCCATCATCTTTTAGTTTATCCAAGTCCATCTAGAATCCTTTCATTTTATTCTAAATTTTTCATAGGCTTATCCTATCCACCATCCTTAAGTCTCTTTAGATCTACATCCACCATCCTTAGGTTTCCTTATAAACATCTTTCATCCACCCATCATCTACATCTTCATCCTTAGATCTCCATTTCATGCCTAGTGAGACACGAGCTAGTAAGAAAAATAATATGGATCAAACCTTAGCCACTAGTTTGTTTCATCCTAACAATACTACTAGGGTGATGGTGACCTATGATCCACAACCCCCACAAATCAAGAATGTGTGGGAAGATCCAAATGAGACACCTAGTTAATTTTCCATGGAAGCCTTCTTGATCCATCTAGGAAATGCACAAATGGTGAGTGCAATCATTGATCAGAATCACCTAGCTATACTTGCAAACTATACACAATAGGGTACTACCATTCTACCACACCTCCAACCTTTATGTCCCACAAAAACCATCCATATCCCTTCCAATGCTTATTCTTACACCATCCAAAAAAATCCATAACCCTAATTGACTAATGGCCCAGATAGCCTCACATATCCTCCATCTCTTCAATTATAGTTCCACAAAACCCATAGTACAATCAACAACACAATCTACTCCCTTTTTTGTCATGGGAATGCCACCATCATCTACATTATCTCAAGCTACCACTCAGGTACAAAGATTCACACAAACTCAACCTCCACCTCCCACACAAATTGCCACACAAGTAGTTCCTCCACCTCCCGTGATCCAAGCCTCGTCATCAACACCATCTTTTCTGGGGGAAACACAATCATTTCCCTCCTTCAATTAGTAATCTTCCTCATCAACACCATCTACCCAAGGGGCAATGCAGTCATTCCCCTATTTTACTCAATAAGCTTCAACATCAGCACCACCTTTCACAGGGGCAACGTAAGTTCCTCCTCCCATTTTTCAAAAAGATTTCACCCAAGAATCCATTCCACCCATCATCTAGTACACTCATTCTACATACATTTCTCATCCACCCTATATCTCCAACACTCAAGCCCAACAGACTACTTTCATGATAGGGATGCCATTCATAGGATTAACACCTACATACCAAAATCTTGACATCACATTTGCATTCCCAACATCTTACGTATTGCAACCTACAACACAAAAATTCTCTTAGTGGGGCCTTACCCAAGCACAAATGCATGCCTTGGGAATACAAATCAAAGCACACATATTTGTTCCCACAAACCCACCAGTCACTTTCTCTCATATAGCACAAAAAAAATCATCACAACCTTTGCCAACTTCATCTTTTCCTTCATACATGAACTATCTATCCATGCCATCTGCCACTTCTGAAGTCATACCACCACCCCAATAATAGAGTTATGCCCATCTTGCTAGCTTCCTCAAACAACCACCCCCTGTTACCAGCTTTCAAGCAGCCACTCCAACATTCAACAATGCAGGAATGCATCCCACATACATCAGCCAAGCCCATGGCCAAGTACATCAAGGCCCATCCTATCAGCAAGCTACACCATTCCATCACTCTCCTCTATAATAGAAATACTTCCTAGTGCATTAGCAACAATATCCTATCATCCCCTAGCAACAACAAGCATCATCCTATCCATCACATTAGAAACATGCCATCATCCCCCAGTAATAATAAGAAACTCCATATCTTCCACCGCAATACACCCCTACACCTCAACATCAATATCCTCCCCAGAAACCATCACCCCAAAATCCATTCTAGTCCACCTATCTTGTTGGGAAATCTCCATATCCTACTCCATAATATCCTCCACAAAACTATCCATACTCACTAGCACCATCAGATCCTTTCCCAATGGGAGTACCCACTCTAATGCCAATCAATTATGAATGAGAGGAAATGAATAATGCTCTTAAGGAGCTTAAAGTTGGAAGTGAAAGCAAGGATTTTAAGTTTGAGGAGATCTGTCCTATCTCTTTGATAGATCAATCACAACCATCCCCTTTCCTAAGCACTTTGAGACACCCAAGTTTGACAAATATCATAGAAAGGGAGATCTAGTTAGCCATGTCGAGGAATTCTATATGGCTTGTCAAAAGGTTGCATACAACGATAATTTCCTCATGTGCCTATTCCCCAAGAACTTGGGAGGGATTGCTATTGAGTGGTTCTACAAGATACGCTATGGGACAATCACAACCTTTGTTGAACTCTCTAAGAGTTTTTTTGCTCAGTATACCCATAATGTCGAGAATGAGCTATCCCTGTTAGACCTCTATAACTTGAAGAAGAAAGGAGGTGAGACCCTGGCCGATTACTTGCAATGATGGAAAAACCTCACCACCGGGTTATCATATCAACCACCTGAGAAATATCTTACTAAAATATTCATCAATAACCTACATCCAAAACTATCCCAGTTCATGAGAATGAACTTAATTCAACCCTATCAAGACATCAAAGGCAAGGGGATAGACATTGAAAGAGGCCTCTTAGATGAAGGAACCATCCGACACTACAAAGATGATTCACATAACAAACCCAGTAATGACAAGCCTCGCTAGTGGAATAGAAATAAAAACACTCTCATAGATGGAGCCATTGACACCAAATATGTCCAAATTATTGTGGCCAGTCCTACACCATCCATTCCTACCTATCAACAACAACCAATGCATCAACAACCTCCGTAGCAATATCAACAACTCCCAATCAATTAGCAACCCATGCAGCAATATCAACACAAAAATCCAACCAATCAGGCTAATACCATATACGTTGTTGTTTTGGTTCCACAACCATGCTTCCCTTTTTAGGAAAGTTGGCCAAGGGGCTTGTTGGAGCTCAAAAATCCAGGGTAGATTTTGAGTCCATATTCAAAAAATTCTCTATGTATAAGTTTGTGCCTCTGAAATAATTGTGAAAGGCTAAGTTTGAGTGCATAGGTGAAGAGGGCCTATTGTTTTTTATGAATAAATTGTTGGGGGATGTGTTCATCATCTTTCATTTAGCATATGTGGTGGGTTTCAGCTCTCAAATCTTAGTTCTGGTGTGTTTAGGAAGTAGCCTTTTGAAGGTGTTTCCCCAAATTTGCATTTTTGTGTTTCCAAAATTTTATCAAGTAACCCACTTTGGAGAATTGCATTTTATGCTCTATTGATAGAAGTAACATGAGGGTTGTTGGAGTATGTTTTATGCATGGGAATGAGTCTCCATGACCATTTTTAACCCCCCATGAGTTAGTTTGATCAGTTTTCCAAAGCCATTTTGTTTGCCATTTGTTAAATTCCTCTGTGTAGAATCCATAATTTAAATGGCCTACTTTGAGGTCTTGTAATTTGCACCTAACTCAAGGGAAAGTGGATTTGAAGGTTTTTATACATTATAGACCTAGAAGTGTACCTCCCTAATGATTTGTGGACCTTGACCAATCCATTTGGTCACTTTCCTAAGCCAATTCCAAATCAAGTTTTTGCATTTTTCATTGTTTTAAATCCAGTTTATTTCTAATGTGTTGACTTTGGTGTTTAATTGCATTTAACCATTTGATCTTTTGGGTGAGTTAATTTTGGATTCATTTTCCTTGTGTGAGAGTGAATCCATATCTAGAGTTTCAGATCATAAGGGTCTCATCTGGTAGGTTTGTGAAGTCAAATCAAAAGGTGTTTTATGTAGATGGCTAGTGTTGACAGGATTGGCTTTGCAGGTGGCTACTTTCAGAAATTGGTGACTTGTTGGCAGATGCTTTTTTTTTAGATGAAATTTGTTTCCTTGCATTCCTTGTATATGAATCTTCTACCAGCATCAGTGGTTGAGCCTCAAGCTATCTTTTGATATTTTAATGAATCTTTTGAGAGACAGGTCTCAGTGATTAAAACTTGTGTTTATAGAGCAAATTTAAACAAGCTAGTTTATAATGGAGGTACTGAAATCTGACAATGACCCAGTTGATATTTTGAATTATCATAAACTTTTGGAAATTTTCTTGGCTCTAGGCTTCCCGGTTTATGAGTAGTAGAATTTCTCCATTTTCTTCTGGATGTAATTTAAAGTTTGACACACTATGGTTCTGACTTCATCTTGGTGGCTTTCGGATGAAAAAAAGGTAAAATTGGTGTTTAGATTGTTGATCCTCAAATCATATTTCCTAGTAAATGTTCACATCAAGCATGAAATTGCATTGGCACTATGCTTTTTGCCAGCTGTGATTGCTTCTTGTTTCAATACATTGAACACACCATTGCTTCCATGTTTTCCCTGCCGAATATTCCATTTCTTTAAATATTCTTTGAGCATGCCATATCAAAATTTGTTTCCATAAAAAAAAGGGGGATGAAATGGTTGTGCATTATCTTTTAAATGCTGGCATGTTTCAAATAATGGTTGTGCATTGTCTTTTAAATGCTGGTATGTTTCAAAGAATGATTGTGCATTGTCAAAGTATGTCAGCATGTCATTTTAGAGTGCTAGCATGTCCAAGGACTGCATATCCTTTGGGCTACAAATGCCCTCTTTAAGCATGGCACCAAAGACAAAACAAAGGGAAATGTAGTGCATAAGCATGCTTGTAGACAAAAGAAACAAAGGAATTTGGGGGGAATGAAGAACAGAGAAACATGGCACCATTATTAAAATGAAAGAATAAAGAACAAATGCCACATGCAAGGAAGAAACAAGGAAAAGAGAGTTGGGCACGTATAGACATAGAAAGAAGAAAAAAATGTAAAGGGGTGTGCATGTGGGTTTATCCCACATGCACCTTGATTTGGGGTTAAGATGTGTTTAAGTGAAAAGGTAGTTAAGTTAAAGGTAAATTGGAATGAAGAGGCATGTGTGGCCTCTTGGATTTGCATGCGACCGGACTGGGTGCTTTCTAGATGGGTGCACAAACAAATTTTTAAAGGAAACATTTAAAAATACTCTGAGATTTAATCCCACATTGGCCAAAATGTGGACATTTCAGTGGTTTAAATGGAAATGTACTCACACAATAATATGAAGAAAGATTAGGAGGCTCTCTAGAGGTACGCACATGAAGGTGCATTGGGAAGCATGCCAAGGATAGAGGACCACTAATTTTTTAAGATGCTTGTGACTGACCAGATAGTAAAATAGACACGTGGCAGCTTGTCGCGTTATCGCACAATGAACTTGTAGTTAGAGAAAACATTCAGTGACTCAGTGAGTGGTTAGTCACGTAGTCACTAAATTGTGGTGGTTAAGGATGAAACATCTAGAGATTGAGTGAATGCTTGGTCGCGTGATCGCTGAATCTTGGTGGCTAAGAAGATACCATCAGGAAACTCAATGGTTGGTTAGTCACATGATCATTGAATGGTGGTAGTTAGTGTTGTAACATGTTAAGATTCAGCAAATACATAGTCATGTAATCACCAGATCAAACTATAGTTAAGGAATGCATTCCAAGATTTGGAGAATAAGGCATTCGCATGATCGCTAAATGTGACCAGGGTTAGGAAATGGATTCAAAGAATAAGAGAAGTGGGCTATCGTGCAATCTCCAGATCAAAGTGGTCAACCTAGGGTTGAAGTGATTATCCAATCAGCTAGTGACACATGGCAAAATCTAGTGAGTTCTGGGCTATATGTGTAGGAAAAAGAGCTAAAAGTGTAGATTTAAAGATGAAAATGAAAATTTAAAAGGTTTGTATAGTTCTCTCAATAGTTTGTAAAAAATTTTATTTTAAATTTTGATAGAAGCATTCACGGAGCATTTTCAAAGATCATAATCAAATCATTTCTTTGAGAGACAAAGAATGAAATTGGTGGGAAAAATGATTACAGAGATAAAGGCAGTTATAGAGATCAAGTAAAAAAGATCAAAATTGGAGGGAAGATGAAGATTTTTGTGGAGAGTTAACAGCTGTCAGTTTGTTTGTAACTGGCTTTGATTTTCCTTTATCTCTTCTTCCTCTCCATTGTAACAGGGATGGTGGTGTTGGTGTCCAAAATGATGCTTATGCTCATGAGGCTGCCAATATACCCTCAGATGGATCTTAGGAATGGTTAGCTCCAAAATTGCTATGAGGTCTTAGGGTAACTAGACCAACTATAGGGACAAGACTGCCCTCTTCTACTTCTGGCTCTGCAAAACCAAGGTAGGTGCACCTAGCCCAGCATAAAATATACTTCACACACCAAGGACTGGGTTCACATAACATATGACTGGATAGTAAAAGGGTACTAAATGATAACCACACATTCATTGACTCCTCTTTACTATGGGGTAGGACCTTTTACAACCAAATACTGAAAATCTAAAGGATGGTTCTTAATTTTATATGTTTGAATCATAACAATCTAAGTCAAGATATGTCAACAAGGAAATACTCATTTAGGCCAGTGCCTCATCCATTGGGAAAGTTTTCTTAAATAGATCACATACACATACCAGAATTATATTTGAGATTCAAAGCCATAAACACATCTATAATCTCCTTTACTACTTATATAAAATCCTCACATAGACAAGAGATAGACCTATGTCTCATTTAAAGCATAATGTAATCTAATCCTTGATTAAAACTGAAGAATGAAGACACATACACAAACAAGTATGTAGTGAACTAGAAAGTTCAAAATCTATCTGTAATGACACAAAGGAGAGATAAGGATCATATATTTGCATTAAGTATGAAGAATCCTTAAGTGCATACAATCAATTCAACCATAACAAGCTTGCAAACTACAGCTTAGTCCTGCATCTTTCATTTAATTGCCAACAAAAATTAAGTCAGATCATTACAATTCAGACTGGGTAGAGGACTCACAACCGAAAAAGCTTGAATACCAAACTCCCAATGCTACAAAATGATCATGAAAATCCCTTTATACCATGGTTACATTAAAAGCACAATGATCATTTGAAATTCAAAATCCACCTAACCCCCTCAAGGAGTAAACACAGACAAGACAAGGACTGAACCACAGCATGTAAGCTCAAACAGTCAAAAAATAATAGTCAACTAGCCCTGTACTGGTTCAAGTACCAAATCATCATCAAACCCCCAAGGAATCTGGCCAAATTGACCCTTGCAACACTTCAGGGTACTATTTCATTTATTTTCCCGTGGCAAGACATTCCTCTACAACTGCCATGGCAACTTGGACCACATTGTAATGCTTAGCAATCACTTCCACCCACTTTGGCTACTCAAAAATTGAATTTCTAGTACTTCCTTGCTTGAAACCCTCTATAGAGTTTGAATTTGAATCCTAACGGTTACCTCATGGTGCCATCAACAAATTAGCGGTCCTCATTTGAATCTCTATTATCTTTAAGTCATGACCATTCGATTAATTCTATCTCGTGGGATTACTTTTCCTTTTAAAACAATGCCCAGTCAAATCTAGCGAACTGGCGACAACGACCTCCACCAATTCGTGAGACACCTAATGCCTTTCGCTAAAAATCTAATGATTACGCAACTGTTATTCACCAAGTCACCAGTCAATCTGGAGAATCACCAAATCCTTCCACAAATGCGCGACAAGATAGTACTTTATCGGCACCGCCAATTCTTTTGACCCCACCCGAGCCCGCATTCAAACCTTATCAACTGCCAACATGGACCAATCGGAGATCACCATGACCTCACCTACCAACGAGACCACCAAACAACTACAAATAGGCCCTAGCACACATGGCACCTTGTCGCATGATCGCTACCTTGCCGCAACCGCATGAAGACAACAAAAAATGTCAGTCACATGATCACATAGCCTTGCAAAAGGCTATGTGAACATGTGACTAACCGCCAGCAAACCACCGCCGCTACCTGCCACCACATGAAGATAACACCACCATCCGCCGGCTAATAGAACACCACCACCGCATCTAGAAGACACCCCATCACCTACTACCAGGCCCCAGGGACACATGGCAAGTGGTCACATGATCGCATAGCCAAAAACTTGGCTATGCAATCATGCGATAGCCAATCGCAGGTTGTCACATCACCGCCTCAGACCACCAAATAGCAACCACCAACTGTGAAGAACCAAGACCCATGCAGACAAATGGCAAGCGGTCACATGATCGCATGTCAAAAAAGTTTGACATGCGGCCATGCGACAGCCAATAAGGACATGCCAACTATCACCCCTCTAACACCGGGCCCAGGAAAATTAAGGCTGAAGACTTAAGAAAAATTAAAGCTTGCAGGGCACGACTTAGGAAAAATTAAAGTAGCTGGGGAACCTGAGACTTAGGAAAATATTTTAAAAGGGACCCACCATCAAGTCGGACCTGCGCAGCTAAGATCGACGAACAAGGAGTTTCGAAAACACACAAGGTCTATTTGAATATTTGAAATTCAACGGCTAATTTCTGAATCATTACAAGGGTTTAAGGACCAGGGAGCTAGAAAAATTTGTAGAGACCAAGGGAAAAAGGCTATGGCCATGAAATTTTTTGCATGTGCTAACAGTGGCTCATACTAGGGGATGCATGTCTCTTGCAGGCATGACAAGGATTCAGAATCACTGGGAGAGAAGACCAACTCAAAATTTTGACACAAAAAACACAGAGCAGACAAAAATAGGGAAACCTAAACTACTGTTCATGGAAGAGATACTTCAGGAGAAGTAAAACTTTCAGAATTGTCCATGAACAGGCAATTCCAAAGTACCACCAATTAAATCCTTTAAAACATATGAATCTATTCCCCACTTTCTCTCAATCAGATAAGGACCCAACCAAATAGGGTCAAAATTTCCATGCTTTCCCTTATCCTCCAGCCTTGTATTCCACATCAGGACCAGATCATCAATTTCAAAGCTCCTTTGAGTTGTTCTCTTATCAAACAAATTTTTACACTATTGTTGCAATGTCTCATTTTTCTCATGTGCATCCCTCCTTACTTCCTCTAACTAGATTAGCTCATCCATTCTCACCCTCATCTCATCATTCAAATCTTCATCATAAGCCTAGATGAACCTGTACATTTGCAACAAATTGTTCTGAGGTAATCTAGCACTTATCCCATAAACCAGGTCAAATGGGGTACAACCTATGGCTTTCTTTATAGTCACTATGTCAGCCCACAATGCCCACCATAACTTTGAGTCCCATGCTTTCTTATTTCTGTCCAACACCCTTTTGAGAATCTTGATAAGGCTTTTATTACTGGATTCAGCCTGGCCATTCCCCTATGGATGGTATGGGGAAGAAAATGAAATGTGTATCCCATATTGCTAACAAAAATCACCAAATTATTGTGATCTAAAACACATTGCATTATCAACCACAACTGTCTCTGGGAAACCAAATCTAGTGAGAATATTCTACATTACAAAATCAATTACCACTTTACTAGTAGCCCTCCTAGTAGGGATAGCTTCAACCCACTTGGTAAAATAGTCTGTCACCACTAGTATGTATGAATGTCCACCACTAGACTTGTTTGGAATTTCACCAATGAAATCAATACCCCACTTTTGAAAAGGAGACTGAACTGAGACAGCCCTGAGTGGAAAATTCCCACTAAATTTCAACTTTCCTTCAAACCTTTGGCATGCATCACATTTCTTCACAAACTGATGTGTGTCCTTAAAAAATGTAGGCCACCAAAATCTAGACCTAAGAATCTTGTGGGCTGTGGTCTTTGCCATATAGTGTCCTCCACACACACCTTGATGCATTTCTTCCAATAGAGTCTTAGATCTTTCATGGTCCACACATTTTAGCAATACTCCTTCATTTCTTCTCCACCACAACTCACCATGAATAATGGCATACCTTGCTGACTATAACTTGATAGTCCTCCTCTTATTTTCATTCATGATAGGGGGGAGGAACAACTTGTGCAAGTAATTGATGACATCTTTATACCAATCACAGTAATCCATATCACAAATATATGGCCTCTCTTCCTCCTCTAGCATATTCACATGATTAGCAATCAAATTACTTTGTGCCATCAACTTTGCAAGGCCTAGGCCTCTCACCAATTTTGTAATCTAAATATCAATATTAAATTCTTGGATCCTGTTGATCCATTTACATCTTTTTCCTAATACTTATTATTGCACTAATATATCTTTAACAGCAGCACTAGGGACATAAGCAACCACCCTAGCTTGCACAAGATAACACCTAAAAGCCTTGATTGCTTTGACTAAGGCATAAGCTTGTTTCTCAGTGATATCATATTTCAATTCTGCTGCATGTAAAGACTTGCTAAAAAATGATATAGGTTGCTCATATCCATCTAAATTATTTTGTAATAAGACTGCTGCAACCGTATGATAAGAAGCAAAAGAGAAAATCTGCATGGGCTTACCATAATTAGGGGTCCTCAAAATAGGGGCATCTTTAATGGCCTATTTGATACTTCTAAAAGATTCATCTGCTTCTTCACTCCATTCTACCTTTGCATCTTTTTTCAACATTCTAGAGATGGGAATACAAATTTTTGCAAAATTTGTAACAAATCTTCTTAGAAAATTTACCTGCCCAAAGAAAGACTGTATTCCTTTAACATTTCTTGGTGGTGAAAGCCTATCTATTTCCATAACCCTCTCAGGATCAATTCTCACTCCATCCTTGGACACAATATGTCCTAAGAGCTTGTCTTCTATAACACCAAAAGAACACTTCTTTGGATTCAAACAAATCCCATACTCCAGAGCTCTGATGAAAATCTTTTCTAGATACTCACAATGCTGGTCCTCCTTTTCTGAATATGTTGTGAGATCATCTTGGTATACCACTAGAAACTTTTTTATGAAATCAGAAAAAGCTACATCCATAGCCCTCTGAAAAGTTGCTCCTACATTTGTCAGGCCAAATGGCATCCTAACATAAACATATGTTCCCCAAGGGGTACTGAATGCAGTCTTGAATTGTTCTGACTCCTTGACCATGACCTGATTATATCCAAAGAAACCATCCATCATGGACATTAACTCTGATCCTGTGACTCTCTGCAGCATATTTTCCATATTAGGCAAACCATAATTGTCCTTTAAAGAATTGACATTCAAATTTCTAAAATCAACACATAATCTAATGTCACCATTCTTTTTTTTGACTGGAACCAAATTTGACACCCAAGTAGAATGTCGGATAGGCTTTATAATACCAGCATCCATCATCTTTTTGAGTTCATCTTGCATTTTTGGTGCCAAAGTATGGTTCACAGGCCTTAACTTCTGCCTAAAGGGTTTAGTTCCCTCCTTTAATGGTATCTCATGTTGAAAGAGATCTTCTCTATAGGCCTTCAAATCTTCATAAGACCATGCAAAAACATGTCTAAATTTCCTAAGAAGATCAGTCAAATTTCTTCTAGTTCTTTGAGATAAACATTTACCTATGTAAATGTTTTTTGGTTCTTGGCTTGTCCCTAGATTCACCTCCTCTAAATCATTTATCTTGTCTACAACTTTAGCAACACAAGCCCTCTCTTTATTATCAAATGTCCTTTCAAGAGAAACCAATCCCCTAGGGATCCTATTTGACTTTAGTTGTAGAACTTCCTTCCCTAGGACACTCTCCTTTCCATTTCTGATGTCAACATAGGTACTAAAATCCATCTCTTGACCATCAAAGTGAGATTCACACTGCAAGAATCTCAAAATGTCCTGATCATCAGAAAAAACCTGCCAATTCTCAATGTTATCCGGGATAGAAGACCTGGACTTACACTCAATCTTGGATATCCCTGCAAAGGTAATGTCCTTCGGCCTTAAGGCTATGTTTGCTAGTAAGTCTGCCATCCTATTTTGGCTTCTATCCACCCATTCAATACCAAAGGCACTGAAAACCTCAATCTCATCCCATACAACATTTCTATATTGTTTCAGCCTTTGATTCTTAGATGCATATTTTCATCTAATCTGAGAAACTATTAACTCAGAATCACCAATCACCCTAAGATATTTGATCCCATGTTTTGATGCTTGTCTCAAACCAATCAATAGGTCTTCATACTCTGCAACATTATTTGTGCAAGGAAACAAGAGAGTGAAAGAAAACTTAAAAGTTTTACCACTTGGGGCTACCAACAATACTCCTGCTCCAGCACCTTCTCTAGAACTTGCTCCATCAAAATATAATGTCCATAAGACATTACCTTCAGCCATGTTATTCTCATCATCACCCAAAAGGATAGGCCTGACCTTTTCTTGCATCTCTTTCCTTTGAACTTGGAATGAACCAATGTCAGTGTCAACAAAACAATTCATGCTATCCTTTTCATTCTCCTCAATCATGTGTGGAGTTCTAGCTTCCCTTGACACCTTCACCTTCTCTCCTTCAATGTCAAAAGTGGCAAAAGATAGGTCACATTGAATACTTCCTCCCATGGAGGCACTCCACTTTCTAGATAACAACATTCCATATTGAGGAGGAATGTCAACTACAAGAACACTCATAGTCAATTGCTTATCAGGAAATGTAGCTAATTTATAAGGCAAAGCCTTAATGGTACCAATAACCAGAACTTCTCTTGAGTCCATAGCTTGGCATCTCCCATGAGGTGTATCAACCTTTAGTCCTAATGATTTCATGATCTCGGTAGGCATTACAAGGTTTGATGCTCCAGAATCGATCATGCAATTCTTCAATATTTTACCATCAATCACAAGGGACAAAAAGAAAGGATCAACTGTCCCTACTGCATTGTTTACAATATTTGTATCCAAGAAGATTTGAGGGATCTTAGAAATAATTTCTTCACTCTTACTATCAAGTGTGTCTTCCAAGGAAGCCACATGCTTGTCATTTCTATTCACCTCCTAGATTCCTACAGAAGAAACACCATTCACCCAATTCAAGGCCTTGACCTTGTGTTCTTCTATTCTCATCATTTCCAAAAGTGGAACCTTGACAGTGATCTGTGAAAGAAATTTAGACATATCTATTGGAACATACTTCTAGCTATTCATGTCTTCATAAAAAATAGTGACAACTTTATCTTTTGTGAAATCAGATTTGTCCTTGAGAGAGGATTCCTCTCCCTTCTGAAAGGTAGGAACAAAAACATATGATGTCTTTGCTTTGTTCCTAGGTGTTGTAACAGGCATAATTTTCTTTTTTACCTTCACTTGGTCAGCAACACAAGAACCCTTTCCCTTTTCTTCATGTTGTTGTACACTATTTTTTGTCCTCTTGATGAACATACTACCCGGTTTACCAGCTGCATTTCCAACTGTCCTATTTCTCAAATTATAATTGCTTTTAGCTTGAGTGACCATGTTTGCAGTGATTTGAGCAATTTCTTCATCTGATGGTCTTCTTAAAGAAACTTGCTCCTCACCCCTCACTACACCACATCCAACATCATCAAACCTTTCATCCTCTTCATCAGTAGAGTCAGCTTCATCCCATGCATGTGAAGAAGTCATACCACATCCTTCCTTATCATACTGCTCCTCACCTTCTTGATTATCAGGTAAATTTAAAGCAATGACACAATGCTCTAGACTATGAGGAGATTGACAAACAACACACCATGGAACCTCATCAGCTAAATTCACTAAATTTATCTGCAAAGGATTAGGGATCCTTCCCTCAGGCCTTTCTTGCTTGGTTGGGAAAATGGGCTTACCATCTTTCCACTAAGTGTTGTAAGGGTAATTTTGCATTCTTGGCTGTCTGCTAAAATTGTTTGGAGCTGACCTCTCCATAGTCACAACTCTATTATTTCCCTTTTCTCCAGGCTTTAAACCTTCAAAAGCCTTTAAAATATATTTTAGATTGTTATCCTCTTTGGGTTTAGAGTCAGCAGACCTTCCCATTTCTTTCTTACTTTGCATTTTAGGCTTGCAATCATCTCTTCTTCCTATCTTTCCTGATATTCTTCTATTGCTCTCTATATTGATGGCCAATTTGTAAGCTTCCCCGAGATTTCTAGGGTTCTTATCTCTCAAGAGATATCCCATCTTTGCATCAAAGGAATTCAAGCATGTCACAAGACATACCCTGTCATCTAATCTGATAACCTGCAAGAGCCTACGCATGGCCTTTTGGAACCTTATGTTAAATTCAAGGACCTCTTCATTCTGATCTTTCTTTATATTATTGAATTCATTCAAGATAAAACCCTCATTTGTTTTATCTTCATAATGTTCCTTAAAACAATTTTTGAATTCATTCCATGACCCTATACTAGCATGGGGTAACCCTCTAAACCAATCCCTAGCATCCTCAATCAGGGATTGTACAAATAGCTTCATTATAACATCATCAAGCTCTATATTATAATCATCTATTACATCTATGAAATTTTTTAGATGTTCTTCACATGTGACAACATTATTTCCAGTAAATTTAGGAAGCTTCTTTCTAATTTCATCAAGGATTACATTAGGATAGCTAGGAATACCAAAGAAGGTAAGTTGTTTGTACCTTTCATGAATAGGAGCTCCCTATGGTGGATCCATTCCTTGAGACATAGATGTACTTGTGTTTGAACCATCAGGAACTCTAGCAGCACCTGGTACACCATTTTCTTGAGCTGCATTGTTACCCTGAGTTCCACCTTGTCCTAAGAAGGAAGCAGCAACATGTGAAGGTCCTGAAGTATGCTTGAGAAAATCAATCTTTTTCCTGACTTTTGCAGCATAAGCCTCCAACTCAGCTTTCTCTAGTTTTTTGTCCAATATCTCTTTCTTCCTTCTAGCTATCTCAAGGTCTGAGTCTAATCTCATTCCTGGATTTGATGTTCTATCAACAAAAACTTGTTAATTGATCTGAACTCCAATGGCCTTCTTCTTTCCTTTGTCCTTTGGCCTAGTTTCCTCATGTGTTCTTTGCATAATAGGTTGTTCCTCTAATCTCTCAGGCTCTGGGAAAAAATTAATTGCCTCCAAATCTAGCAATTGCCTCTTTAGCTGATCAGCCCTGATCATAGCTTGTGTTACCTTTTCTTCTTTTTCTTTATCTCTTCACTGCCTAATGGCAAGCTGCTCCTGAACTTTTCTCTCTAGTTCATAAACCTCTTCAAAGATCTCCTCTAAGTCAGGGAGTGTGGTCTGAGACTCATCATCTCCCACTTGTGTTTTATCTTCATACTAATTCAGTCCCAAGTCAACAGCCTCTTCATATTCTGAATTGTCTTCTTCTTGACTAGGCCTGGCTTGGGCCTCTTGTCTAATATCTCTCTTGTTTCTCCAAGTCTGAGAAACACCTCTTCTTTTCTTTCCTCCCCTTTTCTGACTAGGCCTTGAAGTACTTGGAATACCTTCTTCCATTATGTCTTCAGGATTCTGCTTTCTCCAAGACTTAGTAGCTTTATAACTCATTCTGCAAAATAAATCACTGACCAGTACTGCTACCAAGATTTTTGAGTTGCCACCCAAGTGTATTGGAAATATTATAAGATGATTTCTTGACTTCAAAAATGCTCAAATGAGTTAAAGAGATAAGGGACAAGAATGACCCTATTTTTTTTTTAATGATGACCTACTAGTTTGGATGAACATGAATAACATATCCCCAATAGAGTCACCATCTTGTTGGTGTCCAAAATGATGCTTATGCTCATGAGGCTACCAATATACCCTCAGATGGATCTTAGGAATGGTTAGCTCCAAAATTGCTATGAGGTCTTAGGGTAACTGGACCAACTATAGGGACAAGACTACCCTCTTCTACTTCTGGCTTTGCAAAACCAAGGTGGGTGCACCTAAACTAACATAAAATATACTTCACACACCAAGGACTAGGTTCATATAATAGATGACTGGATAGTAAAAGGGTACTAAATGATAACCACACATTCATTGACTCCTCTTTACTATCGGGTAGGACCTTTTACAACCAAATAATGAAAATCTAAAGGATGGTTCTTAATCTTATATGTTTGAATCATAACAATCTAAGTTAGGATATTTCAATAAAGAAATACTCATTTAGGCCAGTGCCTCATCCATTGGGCAAGTTTTCTTAAATAGATCACATATACATACTAGAATAATATCTGAGATTCAAAGCCATAAACACATCTATAATCTCCTTTACTACTTATATGAAATCCTCACATAAACAAGAGATAGACCTATGTCTCATTTAAAGCATAATTTAATCTAATCCTTGATTAGAACTGAAGAATGAAGACACATACACAAACAAGTATGTAGTGAACTAGAAAGTTCAAAATCTATCTGTAATGACACAAAGGAGAGATAAGGATCATATATTTGCATTAAGTATGAAGAATCCTTAAGTGCATACAATCAATTCAACCATAACAAGCTTGCAAACTATAGCTTAGTCCTGCATCTTTCATTCAATTGCCAACAAAAACTAAGTCAGATCATTACAATTCAGACTGGGTAGAGGACTCACAACCGAAAAAGCTTGAATACCAAACTCCCAATGCTACAAAATGATCATGAAAATCCCTTTATACCAGGGTTACATTACAAGCACAATGATCATTTGAAATTCAAAATCCACCTAACCCCCTCAAGGAGTAAACACAGACAAGACAGGGACTGAACCACAACATGTAAGCTCAAACAGTAAAAAAATAATAGTCAACTAGCCCTATACTGGTCCAAGTACCAAATCATCATCAAACCCCCAAGGAATCTAGCCAAATTGACCCTTGCAACACTTCAGGGTACTATTTCATTTATGTTCCCATGGCAAGACATTCCTCTGCAACTACCATGGCAGCTTGGACCACATCGTAATGCTTAGCAATCACTTCCACCCACTCTGGCCACTCAAAAATTGAATTTTTGGTACTTCCTTTCTTGAAACCCTCTGCAAAGTTTGAATTTGAATCCTAACAGTTACCTCATGGTGCCATCAGAAAATCAGCGGTCCTCATTTGAATCTCTATTTTCTTTAAGTCATGACCGTCTGATTAATTCTATCTCACGGGCTTACTTTTCCTTTTAAAACAGTGCCCAGTCAAATCTAGCGAACTGGCGACAAAGACCTCCACTAATTCACGAGACACCTAATGCCTTTTGCTAGAAATCTAGTGATTACGTGACCATTATTCGCCATGTCGCCAGTCAATCTGGAGAATTGCCAAATCTTTCCGCGAATGCGTGATAAGACAACACTTTATTGACACCGCCAATTCTTTTGACCCCATTCGGGCCCATGTTCAAACCTTATCAACTGCCAGCACGGACCAACCAGAGATCACCATGACCTCACCTGCCAACGAGACCACCAAACAACTGCAAACGGGCCCCAGCACACATGGCACCCTGTCGCATGATCCCTACCTTGCTACAACCACATGAAGACAATAGAAAATTTCAGTTGCATGATCGCATAGCCTTGCAAAAGGCTATGTGAACATGTGACTAACCGCCAGCAAACTGTTGCCGCTACCTGCCACCGCATGAAGATAACACCACCACCTGTCGGCCAATAGAACACTACCACCGCATCTGGAAGATGCCCCATCACCTACTACTGGGCCCCAGGGACACATGGCAAGTAGTCGCATGATTGCATAGCCAAAAATTGGGCTATACGATCATGCGACAGCCAATCGCAAGCTGCCACATCATTGCCTTGGACCACCAACTACAAAGAATTGGGACCCATGTAGATAGATGGCAAGCAGTCACATGATCGCATGTCAAAAAAGTTTGACATGTCACCATGCGACAGCCAATAAGGACATGCCAACTGTCACCCCTCTGACAACGGGCCCAGGAAAATTAAGGCCGAAGACTTAAGAAAAATTAAAGCTTGCAGGGCACGACTTAGGAAAAATTAAAGCAGTCGGGGAACCTTTGACTTAGGAAAATATTTTAAAAGGGACCCGCCATCAAGTCGAACCTACGCAACTAAGACCGGTGAACAAGGATTTTCAAAAACACACAGGGTCTATTTGAATATTTGAAATTCAACGGCTAGTTTCTAAATCATTACAAGGGTTTAAGGACCAGGGAGCTAGAAAAATTTGTAGAGTCCAGGGGAAAAAGGCTATGGCCATGAAATTTTTTGCATGTGCTAACAGGTGGAATTAACACTACAGAGGAAATATTTTGGCCTTTGAGTCCTTGTTTTTGTGGTTTTCACGGTTTTGTATTTGTATTGAACCAGAGGTTTTTTAATGAAAATAATGGAATCCCTATTCTGTATTAGTGATGTCTTTGTATGTTTTATAAATCTTATAATACAAAAGAAATTTGTTTCTCAAAAACCATCTACATTCTACAACATATAATTAGAAACTACCTTTATGTATAAATCTTGTATAACTATTAATTTCTATTTTAAATCTCCAAGTATATCTCCATGGAAGATTTGGTCCAGTTGAGAATCTTTCCAAAATTGTGCATGATAAATAAGAAACATTGCACTGCCACTTGTCACTTGGAGGGAACTTTTGGTAACTTCTTTGCAATTCATTTCTTAAACATCCCTACTTGTGACAAGTATCACAACCTCCCTTTCAAGCCTCAATTCTAATTGCACCTAACACCTATTGGGCCTTGTAATTAAACTATGCACTTTATAAACCTATACTATAACATTAATTCATTAAAGAAACAACATAGGACTAATTAAAAATAATTAATTAAATCTACTTAGGACTCCTAATGTTGAGGCACCTTAATCCCAATAATCTCCCACTTGACAAAGACCTTATAAGAGTAACTAAAAACACCAAGATTCATTTCTAAAATCTACCCAATGAAAAAACATCATCACTACCATCGAAGAAACCACATAGATACCAAAACATACTCTAATGCTTCATCAAGACACTTGCAATGACATCCAAGATGTCCACCATCTCAAGAAAAAAAATCTACCATCGTCCACCATGCTACTTATGTAATAAAGGAAATAAGCTATGGTGAATATGCACTAGTCTAAAGAACACATGCATAAGATTCCAATGACATAAAAGGATAAAGGATATTGCCACCAATCCACTGTACTCACAAGCTAGATAGAAGCATGAACAAAATCAACTTCAAAGCTCACAACTATGAAGTAATCCTCTAGAAAAAAAGATAAAACACAAGGTAGAATAACAATCAAATTGACTGCTCCCATCCAGCTGATAAATCCATTTGACTAAAAATAACACCCACAACAAATGTTAACTCATCCAAGAACCCACACCTCAAAGGTATACGACATCAACAAACTCATGCCACCAGCATAACCGACCCATAAACTACAACCTCAAGCTCCATGTACAACCCAATCAATAAAGACTAATCATGTATATAGGAGCTCCCGCTACATGGGTAATGTCAAATTTGAAAGAGCAAAGGCATATTGAGTCTACCAATCACAACACATATAAAGTGTATCCATGTAGTAGCAAGGACTATCTACAAAGGTATGAAAATCCTAAAATTTTTTTTGCAAGAACCATCAATCTCAACAAGTCTCCATAGCTCTCCCTATTGGAAAAATGGTCAGCACTCCCCTTGGGATTCATGACATGGTTTAACAGCCTCCTATGTCTTCTATAAGTCTAGTGGTTGTATCGAACATTAAAAGGTTGATCTTTTGGTGCAACGACAACCACTACTTGTAACAAGTGGTATCAGAGCTTGGTCACAAGTTCAAATCCCCTCGAGTAATGCTGAGGGGGAGATTGTTGGAAAAATGGTCAGTGCTCCCCTCAGGATTCATGACATGGTTTAACAACATCATGTGTCTTCTATAAGTCTATTGGTTATATCAGGCATTAAAAGGTTGATCTTTTGGTGCAATGACAACCACTACTTGTAACACTCCCATGTTATCCATATCTAATCAAATAAAGAGATACAATAACCTCCATGTTGCCACTTGGTTCCAAGAAACAAGTGACAACACATGACCACAAGCTAGTGATCACTACAACTCCACATAGAACCTCACATACTATGTCAAGTGAATCTGAGCATACAAGAGTATCACTAAGACTAAAGAGAGAAACCACAAACCATAAACATGTAGAATGTCTTTCTACATACACCTTTAAGTGCTAGTTGTATCAAGTATGATCTCCATCACAACCCCAAGAGAAAATCCATAACAACATCCAAACACATTCAACCTCAAGAGGTAAAAAATAACATAATATCAAGTATCTACATGGATGTAAGCCTCTCAATGAAGATCAAACTACTCCATTTACCTTTTTAGGAAATTAATATGGTATAATCTCCTATGACCATCATGAATGAAAATACCCCTCAAAGAGATAACCATGTTATTCATTTCTCATGATGAATCCTTCCAAAACTATCTGATCACAGTTCAAGATCCATGAGCAATAAAGAAAAGCATAAAGTGCTTACAAGAAATAATGGGTAATAGCTCTCAAGTGATAGACTGAGAGTGGGGAATGGGAGTTCTCTTCCAAGATATGAAATTCATCATGAATCATCCAGGATAAATCTCCTCATATGTCTTTGTTGAACTGATCCAAGAGCATCCTTAGTACAACACAAATCAGCATCAACCAAAAAGACTTACATTTTACACTTTTTTGGAATTTTAGCTTTAGGTGAATTTTTTAGAGTTAGTAATCCAAATATTTTCTAAAATATTTTTGCATGGCTTATATTATACATATGGTTGCAATTTTGTGTATTTTGGTGGTATTTAACATTGTCAAAATTAGAGAAATTGACAAGGTGGGCATTGAGAACTTGTGGACCCCACATACACCTCAAATAGAGCCAATTTTAATTCAATTCAAATTATTTTCAATTTAATTATATGACTAGGTTTGGAAGTCAAGTGGGAGTGAGGTGGTCTTACATGGCTAACTAATTTTAGCATGTTGTAAGAGGTGTTGTAAGAACTCTTAATGGAGATTCCAAATTCAAATTCAAATTCAAATTTTATTGTGATGAAAGTGGGACATAAATTGGGGTAAATTAAATAAAATGGAAGGTGGTGGAGGAAAAAGGAGGGTGTTGAGTTTCATTTAAATATTTGAAGGTGGAGATTGGGGAGCTTAAAGGAAAGCTCTTGGAAGCCATTTTCTATTGAAAATGCACCATTGTTGTAGGTCTATGAATACATCCAAATTAGATTGGAATGATGTGATAAGAAGCTAATAGGATTTGCATATTGTTGTGTAATTATATTGTGGGTTTCAATAAGAATTTTCTCTATTTTTTATTTGATAATTTTGATATTAAATTCATCGTATTTTTTGTAGTAAATCAAGTTTCTTTGAGTATTTTAATTGTGTTTCAGGTGGTTATCAAGGGGTTTTACATCTTCATACATCATGAACTCGCATCCAACCTACGTGTAGAATCCTTGGACTTCCTACTGAAATCTCATCAAGAGTAACCATCTCAAGAGAACTCTAGCCTCACCTATGTATCTATGTATCCATGAGCATGAAAACTAATCAATTCATGCTAAACTCCAAATGCATCACTGTGCCCTCATAAAGATTCTTATGCATATGACCAATTTCCTTAACATAAAGAGAACTCACTAGACCAATATTAAAGCTCCAATCAGTTAAATTAGGAACTGATCATGACATCATGATCTAAAGCATCTCTTTCTCCAAGATAACATGTATATGAACATACCAAATAGCTATACCATGACAACACTCTAAACTAGTATCAAGAGTAAACCATGACATAATAGAAACCATGATAACATATAAAATTAAATCATAAAACCATGCCTCAACCAAGAACCCCTTGAGTTCTCAAGATGTCTACATTTCCAATTGCATGAAGATAACCATCTACCACTAGTGCACCAACAAATGCAAAAGACCCTTTCACAACAATAGTATATAAGGCATCCTCTAACATTTGTTACACTAAAGAAGATCATCCACCATCCAATGGTGAGTACATAGTCACTACTAAATCTCCCACTAAACCATGATACCAAGATCTCCAAGCACATGACACATCATCTCCCAAATCTAAAAAACATCTAGGTCCAGCCACATATAGGTGTATTCTTAATCACACCAAGTGAAACCAAGATTTCCAATCCAAGGAAGACAACCATGCCATAGAACTTCATAACCAACTATCTAGGTACTCATGTATTATCCATCCTCTCATCCCAAAGAAAATACACCAATGTTGTACAAGTGACCACAGACAAGGATAGCTAACAAGTCTACATCAACATTGAATCAAATCTCATGGATATAGATAAATCCACATCCGAGTTATCCCACTACAATTGAATAGGTGATCATCCCACACAACTACATAACTCTTAGATCCAATTATTGCAACATGAAAACCCATTATCACATCAATGAAATGCAAATCTAAGATCTCAGGGATAACAATCATGTAGACAATATGACTCAAGCACCAAATCAAGCACATATATCTAATTTGGTAATCAAGTCCACATCAAGCACCATAGTTCATGAGTCCATCAAGGATCACTATATTTAAATGTTGAGTGATTAATCATGTACCAATATTCCCATGTAGAGAAATAATCACACCTCCTCTCACCATGCACAAATCATGCATGTAAAAATACAACTATCTCATCCAGTAACCCCCCAAAGGAACCAAGGCCTAGAAAATAGTTGTTCTATAGATCCATAAAATTATGAGTTTTTTTACCATGTAAAACTTGCAAGACAACTACATTCAACAACACCCATGTGCATTGATACCCATTTCTCATCTAGAAGACTCAAAAGTTTGAAAAGGCACCAAACAACTTAACCAAGAATAATGGATAGTCACAGATGAGCATCACCATAGATTTTTAAGGAAAATCTACAAACTCATCAAATCTAAGTAACATGAATCCAAATCATTCAAGTAAAAATATCCATAATGAAAAAGGTAGATCAGGAAGTCTAGGACCACTTGTAGACCATCTCGACAACCACCATTACTATGAAAAGGTAGATCAGGAAGCCTAGGACCACTCGTAGAAAACCCTAGGGGACTATGTATGGTCAACATGGTTAAAAATTGATTTTTTTTTGTTTTGTTTTATTTCATATCAATAAGGTCATCTTGGGCCATTATGGTGTATTTGGGCCAATTTGTGCAAATTTGAGGTCCATTGGTCAAAGAATGTAAAAGTTGCAAAAAAGTTGTCAATGTTGTCATGACAATTTTTGCATTTTTGTGACAAATTTTTAAATATATGGTTGTAAGTTTTTTTTTCACATTTTGTGGTTGAAAACCACTTGGATAGGAATAAATTTCCTTGTTTCACACCATCCAAGTTTGGGAATTGGACTTTTGGAGGTTTTTCTTAATGAGAGGTGGAGTTTTTATGCATTCAAAAAACATTGTAGGTTGTTCTTCTTCATCATTCACCTTTAAATATTTCATGTTTCCATGTGAAAAATATTGGGCATGATATAAAAATGAATCCATGAAATTTTTCCTTTTGTTTCATTGAAACCTATTGTGATTTGAATAAGTTATAGTTATTTTTTTAAAATTGTCAAAAACCCTAGTTAGGGTTTTCAAAGACATAAATAAATGTATAATTTTGTTTCCCACTAGTGAAAAAATGCCAAAATGAGTGGAAAGATGTATTATAGTGTTACATTTCATGTTCCATGTGTGTAGGGCTCCAAGATTAATGTGGCACATTTTGTGATGGATTGTTAGTTTGATAATTTATATGATGTATTAGACTGATAACATAGTGAAGGTGTGAATCTAAAATTATAAGTGTAAGCCAAACTTTGGGGAGTTAGGAGAGGGAAGTGAAAGGAGTGAAGGGTTTTTGTAAACTTGTTGCAAGGTGTGACAAACCATTGTGAAGACCCAAATGTCAAATGACATGACCATCCCAAGACAATGTTTGTGACTATCATACACAATCCAATGAGGTTGGATAATTTGTCTTCTAAGACTAAGAGAATGATTGGTTTGTGTATAGTGATAGAGGAAGGAGTGGCAGATCCCTATGTCTCCTTTGGAAGTGTTTGGGAGTCAAAACAAAATTAAATAAACTAAATTTAGATGATTTTCCTAAATATTGTGACTGCCACAGTCATAATGACCAGTCATGTACATGTTGCAAACAAGGGTATGGTAAAATTCATACATTGTTGTAAGCCTACAAAACTAATTATTAGACTTATTTAGTTTCCTCCAAGTCAGGAAAAAGAGATTCCAAGAGGAATTTTCTTTGATATAATTCCTTGTCCATTTTTGGTTGTCATTACTCATGGTGGACAAACCTGGTAGGCTAAAATCTTTTGGTAGTGTAGAATATTTGAGAGCCAACACCTTCGTATGAAATCTATAATCAAAAACCATGATTAGTTGCCATGTCACTTGACTTTGAACCATATGAGTTGTCCCAAATCTAGAGCCTAGTAATGCCTTAAAGGGTGATAAGTAAGATGGAGTATATGATTCTTGTCCTCATATTTTTTGACCATATCACCAAACCCCTACCTCTGCATCAAGAATATCAGTCATCCAATAATGGGTATTAGTTTTAGATTAGAAATTTAAATATCCTTGTAAATTTTTCATGCTTCCTAAGGTGATTTCATTAAGGATGAACACTACAAGATTATTGTTCTGGATAATCATCTAATGGCATACTGACTTAATTTCCCAATGAATTCAATGAAATACACATGAAGCAATGGTGTATGTTATAAGATAATCTATTTTAATATTTAAATTTGTTCTTTTAGTTAAAAGCTTGGAGATAGTTATCATAAAAACTTATTGGATTCTAGTAAGATAATAAACATGTTTGCATTATATTAAGATAGAAATGTTTGCAATAAATTGGTGCAAGGCAGGGAGCAAGAGGGGCCAAGGTATGGCACACCCTAATGATTCAAGCCTGCAACACACACACAGAAGCAACAACAACAACAAAGTGAGAGAGAGAATGCCAGATCTTTTAACTTTCATCAATAGGAATCATACATGCCAGGCTATAAGGCCTTCCTAGGTATGGCTTGATATTACAATGAAACTTAGAAGTCCTCAAACATGTGAGGATCTATTACAATGTCAATTCTAATGTCTACTATCTTCTAACTTCTCCCCCCCACTCTAAACTACTACCAAACATCTACATTTATACAAGAAGCTATCAAGCTGAGTCAGCCTTCAGATCCACAATTAATAGAAGTAACGATCAAATCTAGGACCACATGCTTCCCAATGATGGATTCTAGCATTAATTCCATGATCCAATATAAATGCACAAGTTGGCCACAACAAGAAACAAAACTAGACCCATCGGTAAGCAAGATAACTGAGCAACAGATAGGAAATGTCGAGCGCTAGTGAATTAACCGACCACCTAGGAGATAACCAATGACACTCGGTAACCAAAGGAAACTGACCAATTATCGACCAACTTGGTTAAAGTAGGAACCAAGCAACACAGACAAACTCCAAAATATTTTTGGTGACACAGGATTGCCAAGGACTCGAGATGCTCCTGCATCAGACACTTGGGGTTGTTTTGAAATGATTCGTAGAATCATTTGGTATGCCTGGTTCGAGTTGTATTCAACTCAGACTATGAAATCCATGAACTATATTCCATCAGTCTATTCTTCCATTTTACTAGATATTCCATATATTGTCTTCCCCTTGTGCTCTTGCCAACTCTTTCCTTCAAAATCTGTTCAACTTCATCATTCTACTTCTTAGGATATTCTGTCAGTATTGTCATTTCTTCATTAGGTTCATGATACTCATATAAATCAACAATGTTTAAAATTGGTGATATGTCCATGTCATCAGGTAACTCAATCTCATATGCATTTCCACTGTCAAATTTCTTCAAAATCTTGCAAGGTCCAAACTTCTTCATCTTCAGCTTTCCATATGTGCCAATGAGAAACTGAACTTTCTTCAAATGAACCATCACTTCATTACCAACATCAAAAGTCTTATGTCTTCTTGATCTATCAGCTCTATCTTTGTATTTCTGATTACTATCTTCCAGCTTTAGCTTCACATCTTCATGCAATGTCTTCATGTATTCAGCAAATTTCACTCCTTCAGCACTTCTTTTATTCTCATCATCAATATCTCTTAAATCAGATATTCCTCTCGGTTGTGTGCCATTCAAAATCTCAAATGGTGTCTTTCCAGTACTCCTATTCACTGAATTATTGTATGCAAACTTTTCTTGTGCCAACAAAGAATCCCAATTACTCGGTGTGTCTCCAACTAAACATCTCAAAAGATTTCCCAAACTTCTATTCACAACTTCAGTTTGTCCATTAGTTTGTGGGTGAAATGTAGAATTATATTTCAACTTAGTGCCAAATTTCTTCCAAAGTGTTTTCCAAAAGTATCCAACAAATTTAATATCTCAGTCAGAGATAATACTCCTCGGTAACCCATGTAATCTAAAAATTTCCTTAAAGAAAAGATTTGCTACATGTACTATATCTAATGTCTTTCTACATGGTATAAAATGTGCCATCTTAGAAAATCTATCCACAACAACAAATATTGAATCATTACCTCTTACTGTCTTTGGTAAGCCAAGAGAAAAATCCATACTGATGTCAATCCATGGCTTCTCAGGTACAACAATCGGTGTATACAATCCAGTATTCTAACTTACTCCTTTTGCAACTTGACAAATACCACAACTTTTCACAAATTTTTTAACATCTCTATACAACTGTGACTAAAAGTACTTCTCCTTAAGCAAATTCCATGTTTTATCAATGCCAAAATGTCTAGCCAAACCACTACTATGTTTCTCCTTTATCAAATTAGTTCTCATTACTCCTCTCGGTATACATAATTGAATAAATTTGAACAACATACCTTCCTGAATAAAATATTCAATCCATTTAGTATCATGTTGATCTTGTATAGGTGCTCTGCACTTTCTCCACGGCTTAGAAAAATTAGGGTCATTTTCATACAAACCTTTCATCTCATCAAAACCAAGAACTTGAATTTTCATCTCAGTCATCAAAGATCTTCTTCTACTCAATGCATCAGCAACTCGATTAGTGACTCCACTCTTATGCTTTATCACAAATGTGTAACTCTGCAAATACTCAACCCATTTCATATGTCTACGATTCAACTTATTCTGACTACCCAAATATTGTAAAGCCTTATGATTAGTATACAACACAAATTCACTCAATATCAAATAATGTCTCCATTTCTTCAGTGCTTGAACAATAGCATAGAACTCTTGATCATACACAGAATATTTCCTTCTAGCATCATTCAACTTTTCACTAAAGAAAGCACCAGGTTTACCTTCTTGACTCAACATAGCTCCAATTGCACTTCCACTTGCATCACATTCTACTTGAAATACTTTACTGAAATCAAGTAATGCCAAAACAGGTAATTCAACAACCTTCTACTTCAGATTCTCAAAACTTTTATCAGCTCCATGTGTCCACTTGAATTCTCTTTTGTCTCCTCTCATAGTCTTAGTCATAGCATTAAAAATTGAATTGAAATTCCTTATGAAATTTTGGTAAAAACTTTCCAAACCATGAAATTATCTTACCTCAGTAGCATTCACAAGTGTAGGCCAATTTAGAATAGCTTCAACCCTTTTAGGATCCATTTTCAAACCATCAGCTAAAATAACAAATCCCAAATAAACAATCTCTTCTTTCATGAATGAACACTTTTTCAGGTTTATCAGCAACTTTTCTTCTTTCAATCTCTATAAAACTTGTCTTACATGCAACAAATGTTCTTCTCTAGTCTTACTAAATATCATAATATCATCAAGATATACAATCACAAACTTACCCAAGAATTTCTTCAAAACTTTATTCATCAACCTCATAAAAGTACTCAGTGCATTAGTTAAACCAAAAGGCATAACCAACCACTCATACAAACCTTCCTTTGTCTTGAAAGCAGTCTTCCATTCATCACCTTCTCTAATTTTGATATGATGATACCCACTTTTCAAGTCAATCTTTGTGAAATACTTTGCTCCAGTCAAACTGTCCATTATATCATCCATCCTCGGTATAGGAAACCTATACTTCACTATTATCTTATTGATTGCTCTGGAATTAGTACACATTCTCCATTCCCCATTCTTCTTCAGTGCTAATACAATAGGTATTTCACAAGGACTCAAACTTTCTCTAATCAAACCTTTCTCCAGCAACTCTTGAATCTGTCAGTTCAATTCTTGATTCTCGGTAGGTGTCAACCGATGAGGTGCCTTATTTGGTAAACTAGCTCCATGGATTAGATCCATACAATGATCAATACTTTTTTTTGTGGAAAACCATCAGGTACATTATCAGAAATGATATCATTATACTCGGTGAGTAACTTATCAATCTCCTCAGGAACATTATCTCCTATTTTCTTACTCAGTTTATTAGGAATCATAGAAAAACATACATCATCCCTCTTCAAAGAGTTAACAAACTTCCTTCCTTCCATCAAGAAAACTTTCACAAATGTGAAAACATTAGTAACATGTTCTTCCATCAATGGTAACAAGATTTGTTTCTTTCCATCAGCCACAATAGTATACTTATGCAATCTCCCATCATATATAGCATGTCTATCATATTTCAAAGGTCTACCCAAAAAAATATGACAATAATCCATAGGCATGATATCACACAACACCTTATCATAATATTGTCCAATCTTCAAATTTACATAACATTTTTCACTTACCAGGAGTGTATGCTCATCCTTGATCCATGAAATCTGATAGGGCTTCGGATGTACTAACCTTTTCAATTGCAAATTTGTGACCATCTCTTCAGATGCCAGGTTCTCCGAGCTACCACTGTCAATGATTACCTTCCAAACTTTGTCAGAAACTCTACATCTAATTTTGAACAAACTTTTCCTTACCAGATCTTCCTTCTTACTTTCATTCCACAATGCTCTCCTCACCATCAGGTTATTCTCCCTTTTAGGTTCATTCAATGGTTCTTCTTGCACTACAACATTCCTATTGCTACTAATCTTCTTACTTTCTTGTGTACATTCAAATGACCTATGTCCTTCTTCTCCACAATTGTAACAAGTTCCTTAGAAACTTCCTCTGCTATAACCACCTCAGTAGTTACCGCCTCTACCTCTAGATGAACTTTCACCTTTCCACTCAATCTTGCCTTTGTCCAGATTTTTCTTTTCTGGTTCAAATCTACCAATTCACCATTAGATCTACCTCTTCCTCTAGGGAATCTACCACCTCTTCCTCTCTATCTCTATTCATGTCTCTTGTTCAATTTCTCCTCGGCTTTCAAAGAAAATTGATAAGCCTCTTCAATACTCTCCAATTTGACCATAATAATTTCCTCTTGGATGGAAACTCTCAAACCATTTAGGTATCTTCCGATTCTTTCCACATCATCTTCATCATGTCCAGATCTGATATCCAATCTATAGAATTCCTTAGTATACTCTTTTACCAAGCTATCCTTCTATCTCAAACTTTTCATTCGTTGAACTAGGTTAATCTGATAATCATAGGGTAAGAACTTTCCTTTCAATTTGTTCACCATCTTATTCCATACCTTGATTTTGTCTTTGCCCTTCCTTTTTCTATCCAATTGCAGATGTTCCCACCATAGGGATGCATGGCTTTTCAACTTGGTGCTTGCAATCTTTACCTTCTTATCCTCAAGGATATTTTCACATTCAAAATACTTTTCCATCTCAGTGATCTAGTCCACTAATTCATTAGAATCTAGCTTTCCACTATACTTAGGAGATTAAAATGTGGTGTTGACTTCAGACTTGTCAAAGCCTTCAAAAATCTTTCTTCACCTTGATCCATAATAGGTGCAGGTTCTACATTCGCCTGTTCTTCTTCAATTTCATCATCACTAACATCTTCAAGATGTCTACCTCTTCTTTGGGCTGTTTCAATTGCTTCTAATCTTGCAGCAATTTGTCTTAGCATATCTGCCAATCTTGGATCTGCATCTCACCTCCCACAAACCATCTTGACAACCCTCTGCAATTTTAGGTCAGATCGCAATCTGCTACCCTACAACAATCCACTAGGGCTTTAAGAGGAACCAGTAAACCTAGATCCGCAGACCTAGATCAAGATCTCACCTAGCTCTGATACCACCTGGCACAAGGTAGGGAGCAAGAGGGGCTAAGGTATGGCACACCCAAATGATCCAAGCCTACAACACACATGCAGAAGAAACAACAACAACAAAGTGAGAGAGAGAATGCCAGATCTTTCATTAACTTTCATCAATAAGAATCATACATGTCGAGCTGTAAGGCCTTCCTAATTATGGCCTGATATTACAATGAAACTCAAAAGTCCTCAAACATGTGAGGATCTATTACAATCTCAATTCTAATGTCTACTATCTTCTAACTTCTTCCCCCCTCTAAAATAATACCAAACATCTACATTTATACAAGAAGCTACCGAGCTGAGTCAGCCTTCAGATCCACAATTAATAGAAGTAACGGTCAAATCTAGGACCACACACCTCCCAATGATGGATTCCAACATTAATTATATGATCCAATATAAATGCACAAGTCAGCCACAATAGGAAACAAAACTAGACCCATCGATAAGAAAGATAACCGAGCAGCAGACAGGCAACGCCGAGTGCCAGTGAATTAATTGACCACCTAGGAGATAACCGATGACACTCGGTAACCAAAGGAAACTGACCAACTACCAACCAACTTGGTTAAAGTAGGAACCGAGCAACACAGACAAACTCCAAAATATTTTTGGTGACACAGGATTGCCAAGGACCCGAGATGCTCCTGCATCATAAATGAAATGAAATGAAAAAAATATTGTCATATTATTACCAAGACATGCACACAATGAATAAATTGGATCATATTTCAATTATAAATATTTAAGTTCCAAAGTACAAAACATGCACACAATGAAAAAATTGGATTGAACATCAACTTTCATACATATCAAAATGTAAAATAATTATGTATGAATAGAAAAATGGCATAAATGCCAAGTCAATAACATTTTTACAAAAATGTGGCACATGTTATGTCAAGGTTGATATATATATATATATATATATATATATATATATATATATATATATATATATATATATATATATATATATATATATATATATATATATATATATATATATATATATATATATATATATATATATATAATAAAAATTTCAAATGAATAATGAATTGGTCCTTCAATGACATAAACTAACATTATATGTCTCTATCAAATCCTATTATTGTGGTGGATCATCAAAATCAAGCCTCTTTGAAGTAGTACATGGATCTATAGATGGTTGCCCAACAACTCAAATGCTAAATCAGATTAGTTTTTGAAAAAATAGATTATAGCTTTCAAAATAACATCAAAATAACTATATATTGAACTATAATTTCTTTGCAATTGATTTATTGATTATTTCATGTGTTTCTCATTCTCTTGGGATGTGTTGTAAAGGAGGTGGCCTTGTTTGATGATTATAAATCCTAACAAAATGGAAACGTAGAGGATCTTTAAGAAGTTGTGAAGGGAGTTGTAATAGGTAAAAGGTAATTAGTAAAAGTTAATAACATATATAGTTGAGAAAGACTAAAAAACTAAAACTAGATTAGTTTTGTCAAAAATATATTAGAGTTGTCAGAATAACATCAAAATAACTATATATTGAGCTTTAATTTATTTTCAATTAAATTTTTTATTACCTCATGTGTTTCTCCCACTCTTGGGATGGGAGATAAAGGTGGTGGCCTTCTTCTATGATCAGAACTCCTAACAAAATAGAAACGTAGAAGATTTATGAGAAGTTGTGGAGGGGGTTGTAATAGGTAAAAGGTAATTAATACAAGTTCATAACATATATAGTTGAGGAATACTAAAAAAATAAAAATGCATATATCATAAACAATATTGAATAGAAACAACGTGAAATTCAATGATGAAACCCTTATATATAGCTCTTAATTGATAGCATCAACTAGAAAATTACATAAAATTTTGATATGCAACATTGAAGAGCATTTTTTCACAAATTACAAGTAAAATAGCCTACTCACAAGTTGGCATATTGTTGTAAGTATGGAAGATCAAGTAATGTGGAGGTTTCTAAAGTAAAAGTTTAATATATAATGAAAAATGCATACCAGAGCCTCAAATGGTTCTCCTATACTCCAAGGAGGCATTGTTGCTAATAAAGAAGCTATGACTATTTCTTGAATGAAAAATGATTAGAAATATTATAGTCATAGAGGAAGGATTTAGGGCTTTCAAAAAAACACAAATGCAATCCAAGAGGAGTTGAGAAGAGGGTTTCAACTAAGAAGAGGAGATGAAAGTGAAGATGAAGATGTTACATAGTTGAAGTTGATGCAAAATTAGAAGTTAATAAAGATGAACTTGAAAAAGTTAGATTGTTAAAAGCCATAGAAAAACATAGCTCTTCTCTCTCTTGAACCTCTTTTACAGTAGGTTCATTCATCAAATATATAAACCTCAATTGTTTCTATATATAGAAGAGACAAAAAAGACTTTAAATCAATCTACGTATGCATGTTTAATCATAATACATTTTAATAGATAAATTGTTGATCATGCTTCAATAAATTATTTAATCTTTTTAAACTATTGTGTGAATTAAAATTGTGCTCAATTACCTTTTGGCATTTAGGTGTCTGCAAGGATGTCTTCTACTATTTCAATGTCCTGGAGGATTCTTTTTTACCCACGAGATGCTTTGAACCCGGGTGGGGTACCCTAAGAGAAATAAAATTAACATAAGAGATATAAATATATAATATTAAATATAAGTTAATAAACCTCAATTTAAATAATTCATATAGATTCGATAAAAATTATAAATAAGAGGTGGTTAAAATATGATACCACATAGATTTCTAGGTCAAAGTGAATGGCCAAAAGCATGTCATCATCAATCTAGGAAATTTGATCACCTAATAACTGGTGTCACTAGGGATTGCACTCGAGTATGGCTAAGCATGAACCTAGCAATCCCATGAAACATGGGATTACTTTCAAGCTATGGGTAACCTATCAGCATGTAGACCTCTAGATTAGGGGCTAGCTTCCCCTTGAATCAACTGAAAATGAACTACACTTTGAAGGAAAAGGGAGAGAGAGTGCATGAAATTGAAACTAAACTAGGTGATTCACCGAACATTGATAGATCCATAGATTGAAGAAAACTCATAATGAAACCTAAAATAAATTTGTGATTCACAACTTGACCCTATTTCCTTGATATTTTTAAATAAAGAGGTACTTGGATTAAAGAAGGGAAAAGCTTCCATGACTTAAAGCCCAAACATACACAGATTAGAACAATAATTACAAAAACACTTTCTTGAACATTCAACTTAAACAAACATGCAAAGTAAAGCATAATAGAATCACAATAGCTTTGACATAAATTCAAATAGAAAAACTCAAAAAAAAAAGGGATGAGAAGGAATACTACTTTATTTTCAGTGAAAGGAGCCAAGTACATCAGTCTGCTTCTCCAGAGCTACAAGCATTCACCTCCAAGAAAGACAGAATGAAGAACTACCCTCAATCACATAAGTGAGAGGTATAAAAAGAAAACCTAGGAAATTGCGCTCATGACCCGCAACTACCAAAAATAGGAAAAATCTTGCATATAGACCCATGAAGATGCCTCTTAACTTAGATGCCAGACTCCTGAGTTTATAGGGGTAGTGGCAAAAAAGAGGCTCCCAAAAAAGAATGGTCAAAGGAACTACCTTGTCCTTGCCAAGTCATGCTCTAAAAATGACATTCTGACAATGGTTTATAAAAACACCATTTTCATAAATTATAATAAAAAATAAACCATGAATTTACAATGAAAATTTTACCCCTATGACAAATATAATGTGGATTTGATTATATTTTAAAATAGTTCTCAACCCAAAATGGGGAAAACATATCTTAAAACATTTACATCTTTTTAAACAACAATCCACCTATAACAAATAACACAAAAAATAAACATGATTAATAACATTCAACCCTACAAAGGGGAGAAAAATATTAATTAATCATTTATGTCAAAACCCCTTTGAGCATGAGGAAGTCGCTGGAACAGGACACTTCTCCTTCTAGCACTTGGAAAGTTGCCTCTTTTCACTGGCACTCTTTGCACACGTTCCTCAGGCTAGATATGGAAACATTCCAATCTTGGGAGCCTTTTGATCTTTGAGGCATCATTATTGGAGGTAGGCACTGTAACTCTTGTTTTGATTTCATTTTATTGTATCATCTCTCTGCATTTTTTAGGGCACGGTTGTGTCAATTCCTATCTTTTGTGTTTGGAGCCTAGGAGCAAACTAGGGCATTGCATTTTTTTATTTGTTTGTGTCTCGATTGAGGCTGAGGGTGTCACTAACTTTGTGTTAATATTAATGCATTTTGTGCCTTATGAATATTGACATGCTCACTGTATCATTATGTTAACCCTGTGATCATCCTTTTCATGTGAGGGCATATGCCTCCGCTGTAGGTTTAAAAGCACTATTTGATTTGACCCCACATTTGTGGGCCTCATCCTTTACTTTGTATTTACCGTCATTGCTTCTTTAATAGCTTGTGAGTTGGGAGGCTAGGGCATGATGAATTTCCTTCTACATATTGGTAAAGGCATTGGTTTTGAATAAACTATGAGTTATATTTCCATTCATTTGTTAATGCTTATTCATTCATGGATCCCGTGGCATCAAATTATTGGCTCATGAATTTGATCCCTTACATTTTTGGTGCCATATCCTAGCCCATGAATGCATATTATGTTGTTGGTAAGTTATTATGGCATCATCCTCTGTTGATTTTGGCCTGTGAAAGATCTTTATACTACTACTTTGTATTTTGTTCAAAGTAATGGCATCCACATTTTCATTCCATGTATCAGAGTTCAAAGGCTATTTATTAACTAATTTTCAGTGCCATGTTAGTAACTTTCTTTGGCTCAACATTATTTGATTTGATTCTTGCTTGCTGGCACATTTTGTGCTGCATATACATGGAAATGGATTCATTTGTTTATATATATGCTAGCTTGCGAATAATTGTTCTTGTTCACGACACCATTAGATTTTTGTCACTTGATTCAATGACCTTGTGTTTTCTTCTTTGATTAGAATCATAGGCTATTACATTGTTGGGTTGAATCATTACTTAGTGCTTACTATTGTGTTCTTACTCCTGCACTACTCATGAGCTGTACCCTCAAAGCTGCGGGCCCTTGTCTGGCTTTTGCTATATATTTACTACCATGGAGCACTTGTTACCATGCTTCAAGCTGTATGCTGGCATGTATCCACTTATACACATGGAACGCCTCCCTGTTTGAGCTCGTGCTAGCTCGTGAACCATAAAATTGAGCATAGAAACTTATTTTCACTATTTTGAAGAGGCTCATGAGTCACGACACCATTAGATGAAACCTGTCTATTACCCTTCTCATCACATGCCCTAGGCTATTGGTGTTGCTACTGTGACATGCTAATTACTTTGTATGGGTGATGTTACTATTTTTACTGGTATCTTGTTGCATGTTTATTGTTGGTAGTATTCACGCTTCATCTTGTTTGTCACTATTTTATACCTAGTGACCCACGAGTTTGAGCTCATGAACTTTGGAATAGGGCATCTTTTTCTTGTGTCCATCCTTGCTTTGGAGCCCATGATCTAGAGGCATGCTATTTCCATTACATGTTGAAATGTTTTTGAATCTCGGCATCCATGGTATTAACATTCATTGAATCTAGAGCTTGTACCTCATGGCTATGCTTCTTATTGAATGTTTATTGTATAAACCTTGCTGGTTATTGACTTCATTATTTTCTTGAGGGCACCATCTCTGTATTTGAAGTTTTTGAAACATAACAATCTTTATGACTGTTTCATTACTCCATGCTTGAGATCTACTTGATGACACACTATTTGGTGCCCATTCATATTCCCACACGTACTATCTATTCATTGTTGCACATGATGATATGTCATACTGGGTTATTGGTTTACCAATTGTACCCCCTTTACTTAGCTTCATAATGCAGATTTGAACATGCCCATGCTATAGAATCAATACATTGAATGCAGATTTGAAGCACACTTATGCTATAATCTACCCTTTCTTTAGTATGCAAATTTGTGTACCTTTTTGATATGTTGATGATGTATGCCCCTTTGAGTTAGCCAGTGCTAGACCATGCTTTGTTTGATTTGTCTTTATGACTTCTGAATATCCCATTGATACTACTTCATCTAGTTGTTCCCTTGTGGTGATCATGGGTGCTTTTGGCCTGTGATGTGGTCTCTCTCAAGGAAATTTGAGATCTTCCTGAGAGAGCCCACATCACAGGGAAACATCATTCATTTGGATTCCAGTACTCCACTATTTTTCTTGTTTAGACAATCATGGAGCTTTGAAGATGGTCTCTAATAGGAATACCATCCTCTAAGCCCCTTGATTGTCTGAATGGGGAAACAACAGTGAATCAGCTTATTCAGTATCTGCACATGGAACAAAAAAGTTATAGAAAACATGGTATCACTTTTTCATTCCTCCAGCATCTTAGTGCACATGCCCTATAGCATAGCCCTTCTGAGAGGTGTATGACTAAGTGCATATATGCATGCTTGAAAATATTATGGTACCATACATTGTTTAGATCCATTGGATCTAAACCCCATCTCTTCTTCTCTTCTCTATAGGTTCAAGATCATAGGAGCACATTGGGAATAGCTTGGATCATGACTTCATTACCAAGAAATGTCTAGTACCCCTATATTTATGTTCAATATTTCATGTATGTCTATACTCATTTATACAATTCTGAAAATGGCTATGCTCATGGCCTGTGTGAGCTCAAATAAATGATCTTCTCAGTCCTTTCCTTTTGTACTATACATTTAAGACAATGGCACATATACATGTAATTCTTAAATGTAGATCATTTCTTTTCTCTCTCATGCATTTTACAATGAAATGAACACAAATTTAAGAAAGACCACCTAATAATCCAAACTAGGGTACAATAGTCTCACTTAGTAACTAGGTCTTCAAAAGATGAGTAGAAAATATGATAACATTCTGGCGACCTCAACTGAGTGCTTGCCTACTAAGAACCTTGACCAGTTGCCTTAACATCCATTGGTTATAGAGTCAAGTAAGCCTTAGAACTAAACTTAGCCTCCAAACCAAAACAACCTCCTTCTCTAACAAGACTAAAACTAAATGCCAGAGATGGACTACTCTGGCTTATTGCTAACGAAAACCAAATTGAAAACTAAAAGCTGAAAGAAAACTTGTGCTGAAGCACTTAGGGAACACAAAATTGAAAATTCCTAACCTACCCTACTCTAACCAGTATCAACAAACTAGTCAAACAAATCCATTGACTGGACTATTGAAATAACTTCCCATTCTCCTCAGAGTGTTATACTTTTCATATTTGATGCCAATAAGGAGAAGACGGAACATAAAAATATATTGAACTACCTGGCATATCAAATCTTGAAATTGGTAGTCCAGATCACTAACCTTGATTAGATAATAGGTGGTCTTCCTAGGGAGTTTGATAACACTAAATAAGCTCTTGGTCACCAAGGAATGGACTTCTAACATCACCCTCCAATGAATCCTTGAGTATGAATGTCCCACTTGACCCCACCTGAGCTATATATCTGATAGGACACCCCCTTGAGAGTATGAAATCAGGCCTCTTTTGTTTCTTAGTATGCACCTTATGAATGTCCTCAGCATGTTGATCAAAATTATGCCCCCCCATGATGGTCTACCATACCATCTTTTCTTCTACAGTTAGAGGATCATCCTCCTCTTCCATTAGAAAATCCAATAGCTCGTCCAAGCTATCAAATTGCTTTACTGGCTCCTCCTCATTGCCTAGGAAACATTATCCCTAAGAGTCATCTAGCACTTTATTGCAGATAGGTCTAGAATATATAACTAGAACAACATTAACCTCTTGAAATGAAAAGTCTTCCTTAAGAACATGCATGTTATTATCTATTTTAGGAAGATGAGGAACACCAACAAGAGATGACTAGAAAGAATTTATCATAGAGTCAAAGTCTTCTTGTTGTCCTAAGTTAGTAGCAACTATATCATCTTCCTTATCACAATCATTGAGCTCAACTAGTAAATCTTGCACTACCTTATCTTGCTCAATAGAAGAAGGCATCTCCTCAAATAAATTAGTTAGGGTCTCACCTTCTTCACTTGCTTCCTGACCTTTTCTTTGCTTCTCTAATTCATCAACATGTAACAAATCTACTTGTTCCTCATGATCATCATGAAGAAGTACACGTAAAAGAAAAAAATCATTTTCTTCCTACTGACCAAAAATGCTATGAGGTGTGAGGGTCTCTTCATGGATTGGATCATAAGGCTTTATCTATTAGAGGATGAGCTCATTGTCACTTAGGAATTGAAACCTCTTTGGTGTCTCTTCTATAGGAATAAAATGAGGTGGCTAGAAAACTAAGATAGGGTCATGAATAGGTTCTAAAAAATTATGGAGGTTAGGCCCCTGTTGACTAGGATTCTGAACTGAAGGAGAAATCCTAAAGCTTGGAATTTCAATAGAAGTGATAGTGGACTTACCAGGATAGAAATTTGGGATTTGAACTTTGTGAGTTTCCTGTCTAGTCTGAAAAGCCTCTGGGTCCTCTTTAGCAACATGAGGCATCTCCTCCTTAAAAAGAGTTGGCATCACAAAACTCAGATACATGGTCCATGAGGATCTCCAAGACTACATTAAGTTTTTATTTCCCTCTAGTGGATTTGATGAGCTTTCTTGCATTGGGGCAGCAATGACTTCTTGATCTCCTTGCCTTGGTGCTTGTGCCAATAGATTCTTAATCAACTGATCCTTTTCTACAATCTATTTAGCATGTGTCTCTTGCTCATGGTCATGAAATTGGTCATTTTATGCTAACTCTTTTCGGAGATCATCCTCATTTTTTGTAGCTGTCAGATAGATGACCCTTATTAATTCATGATGATCTTCAAGATTATTCTCATAAACCTCCTCTTGTGTTAAGATCAGATGGTTCTTCTCTTCAAGGGTCTGCTCATGAATTTCTATCTGGCTCTCGAGTTGCCTTGAGAAGGTCACCACCTCCATATACTTCCTTGAGAGCTCCTCTTTCTAAGACCTCATCTCTCCATAGTCTTTCATGAAAGAGCTCATTTCCTCTTGAAAATTTTCCAACCAATCATTGGAGTTTGTATCTGAAGTGGGGTAGGATAGATTCGGAGTATTATAGTGGTGACCCTCATAGGGTGGTTCATAGGAATGCTACTAGGATGTTTGATGCTGGGTGGGAGTCTATGGTAGTATATGCTAGAAATTTTCTTTTGGTGGGCCATTTTGGCTATATGTTGTTGCTTGTCCAGCATGATATGGCATGAATGCCAGCACATGGGTAGCTTTCTCATGATATGGGGGGTGATAGCAAGAATATGCATTAGGGATTGACATGCTTATTCATCAAATGAACTGGTAAAAGGGGATTTTCTAAAACTTACTAGCACTTGGACTACTAAAACTAGTAGATTTTTCTCAGAGTCACCATGGTGTTTGAAAAAAACTACCTCTAAAGGCTGATTGCATTGAGGATCACACCAAAAACTCAGTGAATGATGAGAATCATTACAGTACCATCGAGTGTGCCAAAAACTATTGTCACTAGGGATTGCACCCGAGAATGGCTAAGCATGAAGCTAGCAATTCGGTGAAACATGGGACTACTTTTAGTTGTGGGTAACCTATCAGAAAGTAGACCTATGGATTAGGAGTTGGCTTCCCCTTGAATCACTTGAAATTGAACTAAACTTTGAAGGAAAAGGGAGATAGAGTGCATGAAACTGAAACTATACTAGGTGATTCACCGACCATTGATAGATCCATAAATTGAAGAAAACTCATAATGACACCTGAAATAACTTTGTGATTCATAACTTGACCCTATTGCCTTGATATTTTGAAATAAAGAGGTACTTGGATTAAATAAGGGAAAATATTCCATGACTTAAAGCCCAAACATACACAGATTAGAACAACAATTACAAAAACACTTTCCTGAACATTCAACTTGAACAAACGTGCAAAGTAAAGGATAACAAAATCACAATAGCTTTGACATAAATTCAAATAGAAAAACACAAAAAATAATAGGGATGATAAGGAATACTACTTTATTTTCAGTGAAAGGAGCCAAGTACATCAATCTTCTTCTCTAGAGCTACAAGCTCTCACCTCCAAGAAAGAGAGAATGAAGAACTACCCTCAATCACATAAGTGAGAGGTATAAAAAGAAAACCTAGGAAACTGGGCTCATGACCTACAACTCCCAAAAATAGGAAAAATCCTACATATAGGCCCATGAAGATGCCTCTTAACTCAGATGTCAAACTCCTAAGTTTATAGGGGTAGTGGAAAAAAAGAGGCTCCCAAAAAAGACTGGTCAAAGGAACTACCCTGTCCCCACCAAGTCATGCTCTAAAAATGACATTCTGACAATGGTTTATAAAAATAGCATTGTCAGAAATTACAATAAAAAATAAACCATGACTTTACATTGAAAATTTTACCCCTATGACAAAGATAACATGGATTTGATTATATTTTAAAATAGCTCTCAACCCAAAATGGGGAAAACATATCTTAAAATATTTATGTATTTTTAACAAACAATCCACCTATAACAAATAACACCAAAAATAAACATGATTAATAAAACTCAACCCTACAAAGGGGAGAAAAAGATTAATTAATCATTTACATCAAAACCCCTACGAGGATGAGGAAGCCGTTGGCATAGGACACTTCTCCTTCTGGTGCTTGGAAAGTTACCTCTTTTCACTGGCACTCTCTGCACATGTTCCTCGGGCTGGATATGGAAACATTCCACTCTTGGGAGCCTTTTGATCTTTGAGGCATCATTATTGGAGGTAGGCACTACAACTCTTGTTTTGATTTCATTTTATTAAATCATCTCTCTGCATTTTTTAGGGCATGGCTGTGTCAATTCCTATCTTTTGTGCTTGGAGCCTACAGGCAAATTGGGGCATTGCATTTTGTTATTTGTTTGTGTCTTGATAGAGGCCAAGGGTGATACTAACTTTGTATTACTACTAATGTGTTTGGTGCCATATGAATATTGAGATGCTCACTGTATCATTATGTTAACCCTGTGACCATCCTTTTCATGTGAGGGCATATGCATCCGATGTAGGTTTAAAAGAACTATTTCATTCGACCCCGCATTTGTGGGCCTCATCCTCTACATTTTATTTACTTTCATTGCTTCTTTAATAGCTTGTGAGATGGGAGGCTATGAAACAATGTATTGCCTTCTATGTATTGGTAAAGGCACTGGTTTTGAATAAACCATGAGCTATATTTCCATTCATCTATTAATGCTTATTCATTCATGGATCACGTCGCATCAAATTCTTGGCTCATGAATTTGATCCCTTACATTATTGGTGCCATATCATAGCCCATGAATGTAGATTATGTTGCTGGTAAGTTATTATGGCATCATCCTCTATTGATTTCAGCCTATGAAATATCTTTATATTGCTACTCTGCATTTTGTTCAAAGTAATGGCATCCACGTTTTCATTCCAAGTATCAGAGTTCAAAGGCTACTTATTAACTAATTTTTGGTGCCATGCTGGTAACTTGCTTCGGCTCAACGATATTTGATTTGATACTTTCTTGCTAGCATGTTTTGTGTTGCATATACATGGAAATGTATTTTTTTTTTATATATATGCTATCTTGCGAATAATTGTGCTTGCTCATGGAACTATTAGATTTTCATAACTTGATTCAATGACCTTTTGTTTTCTTCTTTGATTAGAATCATGGGCCATTACATTGCTGGGTTGAATCATTGCTTAGTACTTACTATTTTGTTCTTACTCCTACACTGCTCATGAGCTGTACTCTCAAGGCCGTGGGTCCTTGTCTAGATTTTTCTCTATATTTACTACCATGGAGAACTTGTTACTGTACTTTGAGCTATATGTTGGCATGTATTCACTTATGCACATGGAAGGCCTCCTTGTTTGAGCTCATGCTAGCTTGTGAACCATAAACCTGAGCATACCAACTTATTTTCACTATTTTGAAGAGGCTCATGAGTCACAACACCATTAGATCAAACTTTTCTATTAACCTTCTCAGCACGTTCCCTAGGCTATTGGTGTTGTTACTGTGACATGCTAATTGCTTTGTATGGGTGATGTTGCTATTTTTATTGGTATCTTGCTACGTGTTTATTGTTGGTAGTATTCACGCTTCATGTTGTTTGTCACTATTTTATACCTAGTGACGCACGAGTTTGAGCTTGTGAACTTTGGAACAGGGCATCTTTTGCTTGTGTCCATCCTTGCTTTGGATCCCATGATCTAGAGGCACATTGTTGCCATTACATGCTAAAATGTTTTTTAATCTTGACATTCATGGTATTAACACTCATTGAATCTAGAGCTTGTGCCTCATGGCTATGTTTCTTATTGAATGTTTATTGTATAAACCTTTTTGGTGTTTGACTTCATTGTTTTCTTGAGGGCACCATCTCTGCATTTAAAGTTGTTGAAACAGAACAATCTTTATGACTGTTTCATATCTCCATGCATTTAATGTAGCCTTTTTTTAGTATGCAGATTTGTGTACCTTTTTTGATATGTTGATGATGTATGCCCCTTTGAATCATCCAGTGCTCAACCATGGTTTGTTTGATTTTTCTTTATGACCTTTGAATGTCCCACTGATACTACTTCATCCAGTCATTCCCTTATGGTGATCATGGGTGCTTTTGGCCTATGATATGGTCTCTCTCAAGGAAATTTGAGATCTTCCTGAGAGAGCTCACATCACAAGGAAAAATCATTCATCTAGATTCTAGCACTCCACTATTGTTTTTGTTCAGACAATCATGGAGCTTCGAAGATGGTCTCTATTAGGAATACCATCCTTTAAGCCCCTTGATTGTCTAAATGGGGAAACAATAGTGAATCAACTTATTCAATATCTGCACATGGAACAAAAAAGTTAGTGAGAACATGGTATCACTTTTTCATTCCTGCAACATCTTAGTGCACATGCCTTGTAGCATAGCCCTTCCCAAAGGTGTATGACTAAGTGCATATGTGCATGCTTGCAAATATTATGGTACCATACATTGTTTAGATCCATTGGATCTAACCCCCATCTCTTCTTCTCTTCTCTATAGGTTCAGGATCATAGGAACACATTGGAAACACCTTGGATCAGGACTTCATTACTAAGAAATGTCTGGTACCCCAATATTTATGTTCATTATTTCATGTATGTCTGTACTCATTTATGCAATTCTAAAAGTGGCTATGCTCACATCCTGTGTGAGCTCAAATAAATGATCTTCTCAGTCCTTTCCTTTTGTACTGTACATTTAAGACAATGGAACATATACATGTAATGCTTGGATGTGGATCATTTCTTTTCTCTTTCATTCATTTTACAATGAAATGAACACCAATTTAAGAAAGACCACCTAATAATCCAAAATAGGGTACAATAGTCTCACTTAGTAACTAGGTCTCCAAAAATGAGTAGAAAATATGATAACATTCTGGTGACCTCAACTGAGTGGTTGCCTACTAAGCACCCTAACCAGTTGCATTAACATCCATTGGGTATAGAGTCATGTAAACCTCAGAACTAAACTTATCCTCCAAACCAAAACAACCTCCTTCTCTAACAAAACCAAAACTGAATGGTAGAGACAGACTGCTCATTCTTATTGCTAACCAAAACCAAACTTAAAACTGAAAGTTGAAAGAAAACTTGTGCTGAAGCACTTAGGGAACACAAAATTTAAAACTCTTAATCTACCCTACTCTAACTAGTATCAGCAAATTGGTCAAAAAAATCCATTGACTGGACTATTGAAATAACTTCCCATTCTCCTTAGAATATTATACTTTGCATATTTGATGCCAATAAGGAGAAGATGGAACATAAAAATATATTGAACTACCTGGCATATCAACTCTTGAAATTGGTAGTCTAGATCACTAACGTTGATTAGATCATAGGTGTTGTCTTCCTAGGGAGTTTGATAAGACTAAACAAGCTCTTGGTCACCAAGGAATGGAGTGCTAACATCACCCTTCAATGAATCCTTGAGTATGAATGTCCCACTTGACCCCACCTGAGCTAGATATATGATAGGACACCTCGTTGAGAGTATGAAACTAGGCCTCTCTTGTTTCTCAGTATGAACCTTATGAATTTCCTCAGCATGTTGATCAAAATTATGCCCCCCCATGATGGTCTGCCATACCATCTCTTCTTCTATAGTTAGAGGATCATCCTCCTCTTTCATTGGAAAAGCCAATAGCTCATCCAAGCTATCAAATTTCTTTAGTGGTTCTTCCTCATTGCCTAGGAAACATGATCCCTGAGAGTCATCTAGCACTTTATTGTAGATAGGTCTAGATTATATAACTAGAACAACATTAACCTGTTGAAATGAAAAGTCTTCCTTAAGAACATGCATGTTATTATCTATTTTAGGAAGATGAGGAACACCAACAAGAGCTGACTTGAAAGCATTTATCATAGAATCAAAATCTTCTTATTTTCCTAAGTTAGTAGCAACTATATCATCTTCCTTATCACAATCAGTGAGCTCAACTAGTAAATCTTGCACTACCTCATCTTTCTCAATATAGGAAGGCATCTCCTCAAATAAATTAGTTAGGGTCTCACCTTCTTCACTTGCTTCCTGACCTTTTCTTTTCTGCTCTAATTCATCAACATGTAACAAATCCACTTGTTCCTTATGATCATCATGAAGAAGTACACCTAAAAGACAAAATTCATTTTCTTCCTAGTGGCCTGAAATGCTATGAGGTGTGAGGGTCTCTTCATGGATTGGCTCATAAGGCTTTATTTGTTGGAGGATGGGCTCATTGTCACTTAGGAAGTCAAACCTCTTTGGTGTCTCTTCTATAGGAATAAAATAAGGTGGCTAGAAAACTAAGATAGGGTCATGAATAGGTTCTAAAAAATCATGGAGGTTAGGCCCCTGTTGACTAGGATTTTGAACTGAAGGAGAAATCCTAAAGCTTGGAATTTCAATAGAAGTGCTAGTGGACTTACCAAGATAGAAATTTGGGATTTGAACTTTGTGAGTTTCTTGTCTAGTCTACAAAGCCTCTGGGTCCTCTTTAGCAGCATGAGGCATCTCCTCCTGAATCACCTCCTTAAGAAGAGTTGGCATCATGAAACCCAGATACATGGTCCATGAGGATCTCCAAGACTACATTAAGTTTTTATTTCCCTCTAGTGGATCTAGTGAGCTTTCTTGCATTGGGGCAGCAATAAATTCTTGATCTCATTGCCTTAGTGCTTGTGCCAATAGATTCTTAATCAACTGATCCTTTTCTGCAATCTATTTAGGAAGTGTCTCTTGCTCATGGTCATGAAATTGGTCATTTTTTGCTAACTCTTTCTGTGATAGAAATTTGGGATTTAAACTTTGTGAGTTTCCTGTCTAGTTTGCAAAGCCTCTGGATCCTCTTTAGTAGCATGAGACATCTAAAGAGGTCCTCTTTAGTAGCATGAGGCATCTAAAGTGGACTTACCAAGATAGAAATTTGGGATTTGAACTTTGTGAGTTTCATGTCTAGTTTGCAAAGCCTCTAGGTCCTTTTTAGCAACATTAGGCATCTCCTCCTGAATCTCCTCCTTAAGAAGAGTTGGCATCACAAAACCCAAAAACATGGTCCATGAGGATCTCCAAGACTACATTAAGTTTTTATTTCCCTCTAGTGGATCTGGTGAGCTTTCTTGCATTGGGGCAGCAATGACTTCTTGATCTCCTTGCCTTGGTGCTTGCGCCAACAAATTCTTAATTAACTGATCCTTTTCTACAATCTATTTAGGAAGTCTCTCTTGCTCATGGTCATGAAATTGGTCATTTTTTGCTAACTCTTTCTGGAGATCCTCCTCATTTGTTGTAGTTGTCAAATAGATGACCCTTATTAATTCTTGATGATCTTCAAGATTATTCTCTTAAAACTTCTCTTTTGTCAAGATCATATGGTTCTTCTCTTCAAGGGTCTACTCATGAATTTCTATCTAGTTCTCAAGCTACCTTGAGAAGGTCACCACCTCCATATACTTCCTTGAGAGCTCCTCTTTCTAAGACCTCATCTCTGCATAGTCTTTCATGAAAGAGCTCATTTCCTCTCAAAAATTTTCCAACCAATCATTGGAGTTTGTATCTGAAGTGGGTTAGGACAGATTCTAAGGATTATAGTGGTGACCCTCATAGGATGGTTCATAGGAATCCTACTAGGATGCTGGATGCTGGGTGGGAGGGTATGGTAGTGCATGCTGGAAATTTTCTTTTAGTGGGACATTTTGGCTATATGTTGCTACTTGGCTAGCTTGATATGGCATGAATGCCAACACATGGGTAGTTTTCTCATGATATGGGGTGTGATAGGGAAAATATGCAATAGGGATTTACATGCTTATTCATCAAATGAATTGGTAAAAAGTGGATTTTCTAAAACTTACCATCACTTGGACTGCTAAAACTAGTAGATTTTTCTCAAAGTCACCATGGTGTTTGAAACAAACTACCTCTATATGCTGAGTGTACTGAAGATCACACCAAAAAATTAGTGAATGATGAGAATCATTACAATCCCACCAAGCGTGCCAAAAAATATTTTCACTAGGGATTGCACTCAAGTATGGCTAAGCGTGAACCTAGCAATCCCATGAAACATGGGACTACTTTCATCCTATGGGTAACCTATCAGAAAGTAGACCTTTGGATTAGGGGCCGACTTCCCCTTGAATCACATGAAACTAAACTAAAATTTTAAGGAAAAGGGAGAGAGAGTGCATGAAACTGAAACTATACTAGGCGATTCACTGAACATTGATAGATTCATAGATTGAAGCTAACTCACAATGACACCTAAAATAACTTTGTGATTCACAACTTGACCCTATTGCCTTGATATTTTGAAATAAAGAGGTACTTGGATTAAAGAAGGGAAAAGCTTCCATGACCTAAAGCCCAAACATACATAGATTAGAACAACAATTACAAAAAAAATTTCCTGGACATTCAAATTGAACAAATGTGCAAAGTAAAGGATAACAAAATCACAATAGCTTTATCATAAATTCAAATAGAAAAACTCAAAAAATAATAGGGATGAGAAAGAATACTACTTTATTTTTAGTGAAAGGATCCAAGTACATCAATCTGCTTCTCCAGAGCTACAAGCATTCACCTCCAAAAAAGAGAGAATGAAGAACTACCCAAAATCACATAAGTGAGAGGTATAAAATGAAAACCTAGGAAACTGCGCTTATGACCTGCAACTCCCAAAAATAGGAAAAATCCTACATATAGGCCGATGAAGATGCCTCTTAACTTAGATGTCAGACTCCTAAGTTTATAGGGGTAGTGGAAAAAAAGCTCCAAAAAAAGAATGGTCAAAGGAACTACGCTGTCCCCACCAAGTAATGCTCAAAAAATGACATTCTGAAAATGGTTTATAAAAACAACATTGTCAAAAATTACAATAAAAAATAAACCATGACTTTACATTGAAAATTTTACCCCTATGACAAAGATAACGTGGATTTGATTATATTTTAAAATAGTTCTCATTCCAAAATGGGGAAAACATATCTTAAAACATTTACATCTTTTTAACAAACAATCCACCTATAATAAATAACACAAAAAATAAACATGATTATTAAAACTCAACCCTACAAAGGGGAGAAAAATATTAATTAATCATTTACATCAAAACCCCTGCGAGGATGAGGAAGTCACTAGCATAGGACACTTCTCCTTTTGCTGCTTGGAAAGTTGCCTCTTTTCACTAGCACTCTCTGCACATGTTCCTTGGGCTGGATATGGAAACATTCCAATCTTGGGAGCCTTTTGGTCTCTGAGGCATCTTTATTGGAGGTAGGCACTATAACTCTTATTTTGATTTCATTTTTTTTATCATCTCTCTACATTTTTTAGGGCACGGCTATGTCAATTCCTATCTTTTATGCTTGGAGCCTACGGGCAAACTGGGACATTGCATTTTGTTATTTGCTTGTGTCTCAATTAAGGCTGAGTGTGTCACTGACTTTGTGTTACTATTAATGTGGTTGGTGCCATATGAATATTGAGATGCTCACTATATCATTATGTTAACCCTATGATCATCCTTTTCATGTGAGGGCATATGCATCCGATGTAGGTTTAAAAGCACTATTTGATTCGATCCTGCATTTTTGGGCCTCATCCTTTACTTTGTATTTACTATCATTGCTTCTTTAATAGCTTGTGAGATTGGAGGCTAGGACATGATGTATTGCCTTCTATGTATTGGTAAAGGCACTGGTTTTGAATAAATTGTGAGTTATATTTCCATTCATCTCTTAATGCTTATTCATTCATGGATCCCATGGCATAAAATTCTTGGCTCATGAATTTGATCCCTTACATTTTTGGTGCCATATCTTGGCCTGTGAATGTAGATTATGATGTTGGTAAGTTATTATGGCATCATCCTCTATTGATTTTGGCTTGTGAAAGATCTTTATATTGCTACTCTACATTTTGTTCAAAGTAATGGCATCCACATTTTCATTCCATGTATCGGAGTTCAAAGGCTATTTATTAACGAATTTTTGATGCCATGCTGGTAACTTGCTTCAGCTCAATGGTATTTGATTTGATTCTTTCTTGCTGGCATGTTTTGTGCTACATATACATGGAAATGTATCTATTTTTTTATATATATGCTAGCTTGTGAATAATTATGCTTGTTCACAGAACCATTAGATTGTCGTCAATTGATTCAATGACCTTGTGTTTGCTTCTTTAATTAGAATCACATGCCATTAGATTGCTGGGTTGAATCATTTCTTAGTACTTACTATTTTGTTCTTACTCTTGCATTGCTCATGAGCTGTACCCTCAAGGCCGCGTACCCTTGTTTGGCTTTTGCTATATATTTACTACCATGGAGCACTTGTTATTGTGCTTTGAGATGTATGCTAGAATGCATTCTCTTATGCACATGGAGCACCTCCTTGTTTGAGCTCGTGCTAGCCCATGAACCATAAACTTGAGCATACCAACTTATTCTCACTATTTTGATGAGGCTCATGAGTCACAACACCATTAGATCAAACTTTTCTATTACCCTTCTCAGCACGTTCCCTAGGCTATTGGTGTTGTTACTGTGACATGCTAATTGCTTTGTATGGGTGATGTTGCTATTTTTATTGGTATCTTGCCATGTGTTTATTGTTGGTAGTATTCACACTTCATGTTGTTTGTCACTATTTTATACCTAGTGACACACGAGTTTGAGCTTGTGAACTTTGGAACAAGGCATCTTTTTCTTATGTCCATCCTTGCTTTGGAGCCCATGATCTAGAGGCACATTGTTGCCATTACATGCTAAAATGTTTTTTAATCTTGACATCCATGGTATTAACACTCATTGAATCTAGATCTTGTGCCTCATGGCTATGTTTCTTATTGAATGTTTATTGTATAAACCTTTTTGGTGTTTGACTTCATTGTTTTCTTGAGGGCACCATCTCTACATTTAAAGTTGCTAAAATAGAACAATCTTTATGACTGTTTCATTACTCCATGCTTGAGATCCACTTGATGACACACTGTTTGGTGCCCATTCATACTATGTCATTGGTTTACCAACTGTTGCCCCTTTACTTAGCTTCATAATGTAGATTTGAACATGCCCATGCTATAGCATCAATACATTGATTGCAGATTTGAAGCACACTTATGCTATAATGTACCCTTTCTTTAGTATGCAGATTAGTGTACCTTTTTTGTCATGTTGATGATGTATTTCCCTTTGACTTAGCTAGTGCTTGACCATGCTTTGTTTTATTTATCTTTATGACCTTTGAATGTCCCACTGATATTGCTTCATCTAGTCATTTCCTTGTGGTGATCATGGGTGCTTTTGGCCTATGATGTGGTCTCTCTCAAGGAAATTTGAGATCTTCCTGAGAGAGCCCACATCACAAGGAAACATCATTCATCTAGATTCCAGCACTCCGCTATTATTGTTGTTCAGACAAGCACAAAGCTTTGAAGATGGTCTCTATTAGGAATACCATCCTCTAAGCCCCTTTATTGTCTAAATGGGGAAACAACAATGAATCAGCTTCTTCAGTATGTACACATGGAACAAACAAGTTAGTGAAAACATGGTATCACTTTTTCATTCTTGCAGTATCTTAGTGTACATGCCCTGTAGCATAGCCCTTCCCAAAGGTGTATGACTAAGTGCATAGATGCATTCTTGTAAATATTATAGTACCATACATTGTTTAGATCCATTGGATCTAACCCCTATCTCTTCTTCTCTTCTCTATAGGTTCAAGATCACAGGAGCACATTGGGAACACCTTGGATCAGGACTTCATTACCAGTCAATGTCTAGTACCCCAATATTTATGTTCATTATTTCATGTATGTTTGTACTCATTTATGCAATTCTAAAAAAGGCTATGCTCACGGCCTATGTGAGCTCACATAAATTATCTTCTCAGTCCTTTCCTTTTGTACAGTACAATTAAGATAGTGGCACATATACATGTAATGCTTAGATGTAGATAATTTCTTTTCTCTTTCATGCATTTTACAATGAAATGAACAAAAATTTAAGAAAGACCACCTCATAATCCAAACTAGGGTACAATAGTCTCACTTAGTAACTAGGTCTCCAAAAGATGAGTAGAAAATATGATAACAATAACCCCTATCAAACACGAAATAAAAATACATTAGAGGGTTAGTATGTATTATAAAAAATTGTTATATTTTTAACATATTGAATTTTTTTTACCTCTAGTGTCAAAGTTATAGGTGTGCGTGAAGTGGAAGGAGTACAATGTGGTATACTCACTCTAGCTGCTACACCCTAAAATACATATTGTTCATGTATACATTTAAATTGTTCTCTAAATGAAAAATTATTTACATTTATAAGTTTTAAGTGATTAATAAATAAAATGTTATAAATACAGATAAACACACCTACACCTATTGTCCACTATAAAACACCATAGTCATTAGGTCATATGTTAGTGCCATATCCTTTTTAGTGGAAGCATGACATATACTCCCACAGTGTATACATGAATAGGATGTGGAACCATCCACGTTCACATCGGTATCTATGAGAGAATATATATGCTGGTAGTTGGGAAACATATTATCAATGGGATCACTATAGTCACATGGTGCAGCTGGTGATGAGGTACGTGGTGTAGGTGATGTATCATTCTCTTGTCCAAGAGACTACATTAACTATGTGTCATGTCAAATGATGACATCAGTCAATGATGTATCCTCCTTAAGAGTCTGTAACTCCATAGACTCCTTCAGTGATATAGGGATCGTGATGTGGACCATGGGTTTAGCAGTTAGAGAAACTTTATTTTGATGGTCTGCCAACCTATGAGCCTCTGGTTTATCCTTGGCAAAGCCTCTCCCTCTACCTTGGAACTCCCTCATGTCAAAGTAGTTCAATAGCTCAGTGAGGATAAACTCACAATATAATTTTCTCAAAAAGTGAAAAGGAACCTCATAATAATTACAAGGTGGTTGGTCAAAGACCATATACCACCTATCCCAAAAAGCATTTTTCATCGCATCATGATTACATCGACGTATAAGCTCAACCTCTTTGAATTATGAGCTAAGGTCACATTCATTTTAGGCTCAGTGGAAAGAGCACATATATCATATTTACTTATGAATTGTATTTTCATCTCATTAGACAAACTAGTAGAGTATAGTGCACAACATCTATCCCTAGATTTTCCCTATTTTGTAATTTTTTTGGATACCTCCTTGGCGCTATTGGCCATTAATTCTAGGGTTGTAGCTAGGGATGAATGATGCTCATGCTAGGAGGTTTTCAACCTATTCACAATGTGAGAAATTTAGGTTGTATTTTGTTATAATCAATTTATGAGATTCTCCTACGTGGTTTGTAAATTAGGTTTTTTATTCACCAAGCCACAACTCGATTAGGATATTTTAAATTTTAAAAAACCTGATTGATTTATTATGTTTTTGGTCTTTTTTTTTTTCCTAAAGTGACCATTTTTTTGCAAGCCATCTTTGTGCATACACCCAGAAGGAATATTTTTAAATACTGGAGGATTGATCTATCCACTCACACCATGACTACTACACTATAAACACTCTCCTTTCTCTACCTTAACTCCATCTACACTCTTCATTATCTTTCCTCTCTATCTTGGTGCAAGTTGTGGAGAATATGGGAAGAAGCATGGACACAAATTTATGACTATCCCCAATAGAATTTACGTGAAGTTCCCAAGACCCTTTCTCAATATCTACCTCAACTCTACATATTATTCTACTTGGAAATGCCCTTTTCCCTCTGTATTTTCTCCATAAACAAGCAATGTCAAACTTGATCTCATATGTTTCATGAGATGACATATCTTTAGGTAAAATAATAAATAGTTTACCTACCCATTTGTGCTTCCACATTTTGTGTTCATAGCTACCAAAGTGCCTTACATCAAGGGGGAACTTCTTTATTATGATTTGATGGATGTTTGTAACCTATCCTAAAGCTTTCATTTATCACAGGTAGGGAGAATGTTGGTAAAAGATCTATTTTATGCAAGATCTTGTATTCATTGCATTCTATGAGACATCTCTTAAGGCCCCCTTTTCTAGAAGAAAATGACTTGGAAAAAGCTGACTTATCCCTGCCATTTGCATTTGTTTGAAGGATTCTTATGCCTTTTCAACAAATATATTCTCATCATATCCTACAAATAATTACAACCACTAAGGCCATATTTTGTAAAGAAAGTGTCTCAACCCTCGCCAACACTGATAGATTAGCCTTGCACTCAAACCATAGTGCATCTGACATGATAGGTAAAAGCACATAGGAAACTAGAATACAACTAGAAATAAAATTATCCCTTTTTAATATGCTACAATGTGAAACCAATCACCCATGGAGGGAAGCCCATAGGCCCTTTTCTACACATACTAACATCTCAACCCCCCCCAGAACTAGAATTCCATGCCTTCGTATTGGAAAGTTGACCTTGATCTTTTATTACAGGCGTTCTTTCTATCCATTATAATTTAATGTGTATAGAACATGTCCATAACATAGACCATGCCTATCATTAAACTCATATCTACTATGCTTATTTCTCCCTTTCCAATTGCACCATCCTCCCTCATGTTACACTAAATTGAAATCTCCTCTCAATTTATAGTCTATTTAACCATGTGATGCCAAATAGTATACGCTAGAGTGCAAGGTTTGGACACTCTCTTTAAAAAATGCATGTTCTACACCACTAGATCAACTTAAATTGTACATAGAATATATATTAATCAACAATGAACTAGTGGTGTGCTAAAACAAGATGGATGTCCTAAGTTCCTACAAGAATTGTCATCAATAAAAATTTTCTATAAATAGTGGCCAAAATGTACAATGTCAGAAAAATAATATAAAATAGAAAATCTTAAACATTTTGTACATTACATTTGCATCCACCAATGAAAAAAAGGTCTTTTCCCCAATAAGGTAAAAGATAGCCTCACCTATTTGCTTTCCTTGAAATCTTAGCTCCCAACACAATTTTGTCACCTTGAACTTATTTTTTTATTTCTAAAATTTAAATTTAAACTTTTTTTTACTAATTCCATTCAACTTATTATCTCTAGTAAATATATATTTAACACAAACTAATATTATGTACCTATATTCATTCACATCATTCTAAAATTGCTTCATTAGCTGATAGGCTTTTACTACTTCTATATTTAGATGTGAAAATAGTTTGAAGTGCCCCATGAAATATTAAATGATTATACATCATTATGGACTACACCATTACACCTCATCTGATGCAAACACTAGTTTTAAAATATCTTAGAAATTAATCTTACATAAAAATACAAACGCTAGTAAAATAAAATATATATACATTATCTTATAATATCTTGTCTTACAAATTAGTCTAGAAACACATTTTAAATTTTTTTTTTAAAGGAAATAAATTCACTTCACATCAAAATGGCCTATTCATGGAAAAAAATAAATGCAGCCTTCTCCCCTCTACTAAATACCAAGACAAAGACAATCACAGCAACGACTATCAACCATCGTGTGTCAATCCGTATGTCATTCTGTACTGCACATTCAAAAGTCAAATCACCATAATTTTGTGAAGGTTTATAAGACTAGTTTCAAATTTTTAAACTTTAGATTAGATTTCTATGCAACAATTATTTTTTATAATTTATTTTATGTTTTTTAATTTTTTATTAATTAATTTTTATTAAATTGTTATATGAAATTATTTATTACTATATTTTCATAAATAGTAAAAAAATTCTTTAAAGAAAGATAATCTTAAAGTTTTTTTTTAATAAAATCATATTAACAAAATAATAAATATAATCTATTAATGAATAATTATATATATTTATTAATAGTTATAGACTTAATATTTTAATGTTTATATATATATATATATATATATATATATATATATATATATATATATATATATATATATATATATATATATATATATATATATATATATATATATATATATATATATATATATATATATATATATATATATATATATATATATATATATATATATATATATATATATATATATATTGTATTAACTATAAGGGGATCAAAAAATTAACAACAACTAGTACTGAGAGAGGCCAAGACTCAGCCCAAGAATATCAGAGTATCAACGAAAATAAGTAAAGTACATGAAACAAAAGGACTAGAACAAAGAATTAATGGAGAATATCATTCTAGGCTTCAACCCACGCAGTCCATCCCAATGGGCCTTTCATCCAGACAATGTTCTTCTTATCATGAATTTGGCCCAGCATGTTAATTTGGTGATCCATCACATTGTTGTTCTTGTTGACTTCTTGTATGAGCTTCTTCAGAGTCTCTTCAAAGTTGACAAAGTTGTCCAAATGCCTTCTCCAATCATAGTCATCTTTCAATTCATACATGAACATGCTGGAGTGCCCCATTTGAAGGAATATTTTCAGCTTCTTTCTTTCAATTGTCATGTTCACGTTAACTTGCAAGGAGATTTTAAAATATGTGAATTTTTGAAAAAGGGACCGGGGAGAATCTTGATACCTTTCTTCATTTCTGCACTTCCAAACTTGCCAAAGAATGTTAGCAGATAGAATGCTCTAGAACATGTTAGTGTCCTTGTTTAAACCTTCAATGTGCCCAGTGATAATTTTAAAAATATTCACAAAACTAGGATAGGTGATACCAAACATATGCCATATAGTTTTAGCAAAAGAGTAGTCAAACAAAATATGTCTACAAGACTCAAGAAGTCTACAAAAATTGCATAATTCATTAGCAGCAAGATCTTTCCTTAACAGAAGTTTTTCAAGCAACATAATCCATTTGAAGCATTTGATCTTAGGGTCGATAGGAGATTTCCAAAGTCTGTCAAAGTGTTTTTTCCATAAATTAGAATCCAAGTTAGTATACTAAGGTTTATTAACATCTATAGATAGAAAGGGGGGAAAATGATATACATCCTCCTACCATGTTCCAACCATTTAATCTTCAAAAATATGTGAGAATTAACATGACAAGTAGAGGGGAGGTCCTTACAAGCTTTGACAATCATATTATAAGTTTTCTTTTGGGACAGAGGAATGTGGAATTTGGAGTTGAGGTTTTCGCAATTGATAAGGTAATCCTTCTCAAAAAGACATATGAATTGAGAGATGCCCAGGTTATTCCAGTGCTTAGCAAAGAACCCTTGGGAGAGGACAAGGGGTTTACCTAAAAGATGGAGATTCCACCAAATTTATCTTTCACCATATATAAGTTTATGCTCAAAGAAGGTCCTATTAGGAATTGTACACACTAAGATGTGCACTTCTCTAAATCATTGCTTCCAAGAGAATCCATGGATTGGAAACCTTGAGAAATTGATTTAGAGCTCCCTAGGCATGGAGTGAAAGGGTGTTAAGAATGCTCTTAGCTAGAGCTATTAAGCCAATAACCTTGCTAGTAAACCATGCAATGGGAGATTCAAATGAAGACAAGGGAAAGAATGCCAATATCCCCAAGAATCAAATGGAAATGCAAATGCAAATGCAACTATGCTAGAGATGGAAATGCAAGCTATGCTATGAAAGGAAATATGAAAGTGTTACAATCCAAAATAATTAATCTATGTGAGCTAATCTAGAGCATAGAAATGAAGCTAATTTAGGAAAGCATAAACATGAAGCTATGATGTAAGAAATGAAAGATGGATGCAAGAATGTCTTCAAAAAGCTCAAAATCTCTAAAGTCTCCAAGAAATCTTGCAGCATAAAGTTAGCATAAAAAGTTGGATCTAGAATGAAGAAGAGAGCTCTCTTTTTATAAGAAATGAGAAGGAATGGACCATGGAGATTAAGAGGCAAAAGATTTAATCAAGGGTGGAGCTTGAAAGAGGAGCAATCCATGTGCACAAATATCCTCCAATGAGAAAATAAGAGTTGACTTTTGTGTCCATATGAGACAAAAAGTGCTTTTTCTCTTTTTATAAAATAAGAATAGTGCTTTATTTGTGCAACTTAGGATAAGAGGAAAAGTGGGGACTTTTTATTTAATAAAAGGGGAGGAAAATACTTTTAATTAAATAAAGACTTAGGATAAGATGGTTAGCCCATAGAATAAAATAAAATAAATGATAGAACTAGGATTTGATCAAGAATAAGCAATTGATGATTTAGCAAAAGGGGCTAATAGTCTAGATGACCATTTTTAGATGATTACAGGAGTGAACTGCTTAATATGCTCCCAGGATTTCCAAATGGTCTCAACAATCACAGAGCCTTGAACAAGAACATGGAAGTTACCCGAGTCAATGATATCACAGAAAGGGAGGTTCTTCCAAGACTTAGCCTTCTAAGGGATCCCCCTCTCAATATTACATCTAACAAGGACCTTCCATGGCTCATCACCTTCTAGAGAGTGGAAGATCTATTTGGTAGAAAGGGTAGTCCCTTGAGTCTTAAGGTCCTTTAAACACAATCCCCCAAGGAGCTTATCTGTGTGGCACCAATCCCACTTCACAACATGAAATTTCTTATTTCCTTTACCATCAGACCACACAAAATTCCTAATGGATTTATGAATTTCCAAGATTTGATAGTTATTAAACATCCAAGTGGAGGAGTAGTAAACATTATAGGAAGAGAGAATTTTCTGGCACACTTGAACTCTACCAACCAGGGAGAGGGATCTCTAATGCCATTTATTGATATTTTTATAAATCTTATCCTTGACCCAAAGCCACATATCCTTAAGGGAGGGTTCTATAGAGAAGGGGATACAGAGGTATCGAACAATCTTTTGAGGTCCACCCAATTGAAAATTAAAATTTTTGAACCAATCAAGAGGAAGTTTATTCCAGCCAAGGAAAATGGATTTAGTTTGGGAAAGGTGAGCACTAGAGATAGAGAAGAAGGAGGTGAGTTTATTATGTAGAGTAACAAAGTTTCCCTTAGAAGCTTGAAAAAAGATAGAGGTATCATCAGCAAATTGACAGTTAATAAGGTCAGAGTCATCAGGAAGGGTGATGCCTTTGACAACAGGGGAAATGGTGTTGTCCCTAAGAATGTAGATGAGGGCATAAGAGGCAATGATGAAAAGAGAAAAGGAAAGGGGGAAGCCTTTCCTAATGGATCTACCAAGGGAGAAGGGGGCAGATAAAGAATCGTTGATATCAACCTGAGAAGAAGCATCATTCAATAATATTTTAACAAAGGAATAGTAGGTAGTAGGAAAACCAAAGGCCTCAAGCATCATAATGATAAAGTCCCATTCAATTCTATTGTACGCCTTTTCAAAGTCCAGTAACAACATAAAATAGTTTTGGTTAGAGTATTTGGACCAGTTCATGGCTTCCCAACTGGTGATCAGGTTTTCAAGAATAAATCTACCTTTAATGAATCCATTTTAAGTAGAGAAAATGAATTTGGGAAGGATATTTTCAAGCCTCGGAGAAAGAATCTTAGCAAGGATTTTATAAGAAACATTAAGGAGAGTTATGGGCTGCCATTTTTTGAGAAGGGCTTTTTCTCCATCTTTAGGGATCAGTTTTATGATACCTTTGTTGATAAAGCTACCAAGGGTGCCTTTGGTACGATCTTCAGAATAAATTTCATAAAGGTCTTTGCAAACCAATTTACATTTACCTTATAGAATTTGATAGGTAATCCATCTGGTCCCAGGGTCTTGTCATTCTTTAGAGAGTTAATATCTTTTTCAATTTATTCTAAGGTTATGTCTTTATTGAGAAGGTCAACATCTTGCCTAGAAATTCTATTGGGGATGAGAGTTCAATAAGTATTTCTGAGGGCTTTAGCCTCCTCAGTATCTTTAGAGGTGAACAAGATTTGGTAAAAATTGACAAAAGATTCTTTAATTTTATCAATATCCACAATTTCAGTATTATTAACCACAATTCTATCAATGGTTCCATTGGCCTGTTTCTGTTTAAGGAGGTTAAAGAAGAATTTTGATCCTCTATCTCCATATTGGAGCCAGAGGGCACGAGACCTGATTTTGGTGCCTCTAATTTTAACCTGTTGATGTTGTCTAAGATCTTCCCTAGCCTTGGAAACAAAGGTGATAAGGTTACAGTTACAGGGATTGGCTTGAATGTTAATCTTAGCAGAATGCAGCTTAGATGACAACATTTTCTCGGTGTATCTAAAGTCTTTGGATTTATTCTGACCTATGGTTTGAAGAAAACTATGCCAAGTAGATATGTTATGGCTCCATAAGTCAATAGAAGAAAGGGAAGGGAGGTTGTTTTTATTGAGAATCCTAATAAAGTTAATAGCAGAAAGAATTGTCCAAAAGCAGGGAATTGTTAAGGATGAATCTCAGGTTGCCAGCCTTCTAGGGAGTTATTAATTCTAATATAGACAGAGATAGGGTGATGATCTGAAAGGGAGGTAGGTGTCACAACAACCAAGTTTCCTTATTTATCAGGGAGGAAAGTAAATAAATTCTTATTAGCATAAAATCTATCTAGCATGGCATAGATTCTAGAGGGGCCTTGTTGAAAATTGCACCATGTATGCCATGGGATATGGTTAGAATCAAGGTTTCCGGTTAAAGGGTCAAACAACTATTTAGAATGTTTCATCCTATTCCATTAGAACTTCTCTAGGTCTCTCCAAGAGAAGGGGAGGCCACCAATTTTGTCTTCTTGGGACTCAACCATGTTGAAGTCCCCCCCAAAGAGCCAAGGGATATTGGAAAGGGAGGCAAGCCAAGACCAGAAATCCGATCTCTCTTTGTAGTCATTAGAAGCATAAATTGAATAGATGACAAAGGTAAAAGAGTTAATGTTCATGGTAATCCAGACAACCCTATTATAGGGGGACACACCCTTATCCATGATAGAATTAGTCCATTTAGGATTAACAAGTAAGCCCACCCCCCCTCTACCTTTAGGATGATTAGAGAAAAATTTAACTGCTTCCTTCCATATGAAATTAAAATTAAGCTCAAGCATAAAACCAATAATTTTTAATTCCTGTAACATTATAATATCCATGGTATTAAGAGAATTAAGATACCACTTAATAATATGTTTCCTGTCCAGGGATTCAAGAACCCTAATGTTCCAGGAAATACAATTCATGAGGAAACTAGGAGGGAGGAGGAACACTTAGGGTCCGTGTACCAAATGGTGGGAGTATTAACAGCATGCGGGAGGTCCCCAATTTTTTTAACTAAAATGTACTTGTTTCTGGATCCTAGTGGTCATCCTCTCCTTTTAGATTGGGGGATGTCAAATTTTTCATCAAGATCTTCATTTTCGGAAGTTGGTGGGATCATGACTTCCAAATCGACGGTTGAGTTAGTGATAACACTAGAGTTGTAATCAGAGAGGGTGGTAATGGTGGGAATGGAAATTTGTTCATGTCTAGAGTTAGCAAGGATGACCTCAAGAGTGTAGTTGTCATCTAGTTCTTTAAACAATTTAGGAGGGAGGTTGTGAGTCATTTTATTAACTACATTACTCCCACATGTCTTTTGCAAGAGAGGACAAGAGGAGGAATCATGGATAGGAGTAGTATCAAGGGACACCATCGGAGAAGAAGGAGAGGAGGAAGAGGATTGGGGGTGAACATTGGGGTCATTAGTTTGAAGGTTATTTTTCCTTCTTCACTTTTTATTAATAACTATTTGAAAGCCATCAGATTGATTCAATTCCACATTAGGTAATACTAGGGAAGATATCATAGGGGATTGGGAGTTTAGATTCATGGAGGGCATAGTAACATCGGGGGTAATTGTTGTGGTATCTCCAATAGGTGAGGGAGTGGTCAAATGATGTCCTTGCACAAGGAGATTTGAAGTAGGGGAGGAAGAGGAAGGTAGTGTTTTCATAGAGGCCTTGCGCTTAATAATGAGGTAGTCTTTTCTTAGATGACCTTCCTTTTTGTATAGGAAGCACGTGTTAAGTCCTCCTAGGATCTCAATAGGGCACGAATAGGAGTCTTTAGCTATGTTGATGTCGAGGATGACATGGATCTCCATACCAGGTTTCAACAAAACCAGGGCCCTAGCATTCATGTGAGGGAAAATCCTAATGGTATCATCCATCCTAATGACCTTACCCAAGGGCTCAAGAAGAGGACAGAGAAAATGCCATAGAAAGGGAGGAATTTGTTTCACCAAAATCCATCGTAGGACGGATAGGGAAAGAGCCTCATCATGAATGGATTCCGGTGTCTAGGCTAGGGTGTGAAAATATGTATTCCCTATAGACCAGTATTGCTTCTTAAGGACGACTTGCTACGAATCAGGATTAGTGAAAAAAATAACAAACAATCCTAATTGAATCTGTCTGTAGAAGGAAATGTGAAACCTTAATTTTAAGTTCCAGTAAATATGAAACCAATCATCAAGAAATTTTTGAGCAAGGCATTTATCAATATCAATAGTAGTAAAGAAGATATCAGAGTCTCTTAACGTACTCTTTTTTTTAGCAGTTTCATTAGGGTATGTGTACGGTCATGAGGGGCCAAACTATGCCCTTAAGTGGCAATGAAAAATCAGCAAATCAGGGTTAGTCAACTTGACATGAAAATTTCAACTAGCTATCAACCTAATATCAAAAAATTGAATGTAATTTCTAAACTACTAGGCCTTTTTTGAAAAAAAGTTAGTATGATTGGTGAAAAGTATAGATTTCAATGCAACAATAAAAAATTTCTGGAAAAAAATAAGAAGTAGGTGTATGTTTGACCACCTTAATTATAATCAAATGATAATATTTTATTATAAGATTTTATATATAAGTAGTAGACTCATGCCTGGATGTGACACATGTTTTTTTGTAATTTTATTCCAAAAAATAATTAATTATGAATTTTTTGCTACAACATTTTTAGAATAAAAATACTCCCGTGTGTGACCACCTTAACTCATTCAAAACTTTACAAAATTCAAAAAAAATAAAAATTCCTTATAGTAGGCGAAGCATAGAATGTGACGCATTTTTCAGATTTAAAAAATGTTATACCATCTGAAAGTTTTAGTCATTTTTCAATCAGTATATAAATCATCACTTTAGAGGTAACTCAATTATAAAATAACTAATAATTACTTACCGAATTCAAAATTTGATAGTAATTATATTGAGAGAAAGCTGATAATCTCCTTAAGATACCCTTTTCATTTCATCAAATTTGGGTGAAAAAAAAGTCATCAACTACATGGTCGAAGTCTGGAACTCAGAGAAATAGGGCAAAAACACATTTTTGAGACATTTCAATAGTTTACCTTGTAGGTTTGGTGCACAAAGAAATACTGAGCCTAATCGGGTAACCGATATTTTCATGTACCGATATTTTTGGGTACCCGAAAAGGCCGGCAAAATTTTAATTTTTCACTTTTCCCTCCCCTTTCTCCCTCCCATTTCTCCATCCTTCATATGATTATATATATTAGATTATATATTATATATATTAAATATTATATATTATCATTTATATTTTAAATATTATATAATATACATTTTACAATAAATATTATTTAATATATATTAATATTAAATGTTACATTATATATCATATATTATATTTTATTTTATATGTATAATATATTAATATGTATTTTACAACTATGTACGAAAGGTTGGAAGATTGCAGAAAAATCATGGATGGCCATTGAAAGAAGCAAAGGAAATCAATCAGCCATTTAAAACATTCATGGGCAGCCATTGAGAGAGAGAGAGAGAGAGAAGGGGAAGGAGAGAGAGAGAGAGAGAGAGAGAGAGAGAGAGAGAGAGAGAGAGAGAGAGAGAAGGGGAAGGGGAGAGAGTAGGATAGAGAGAGAAGGGGAAGGAGAGAGAGTAGGACAGAGAGATAGAAGGGCATGGGGAGAGAGTAGGAGAGAGAGAGAAGGGGATGGGGAGAGAGTAGTAGAGAGAGCAAAGGGGAAGGGGAGAGAGTAGGAGAGATATGGCGTCAAATGTGTCAAAATGGGTCATGGGGACTTCCTAGGGGTCCTAGTATGCCTTATCATGCGTTAGGACCCCTAGGAAGTCCCCATGACCCCTTTTGACACATTGGAATGCTCAAGTGTGTCCTAAGGGATCCTAAAGGGGAGAGAGTAGGAGAGATATGGGGTCAAATGTGTCAAAAGGGGTCATGGGGACTTCCTAGGGGTCCTAGTATGCCTTATCATGCGTTAGGACCCCTAAGAAGTCCCCATGACCCCTTTTGACACATTGGATTGCTCAAGTATGTCCTAAGGGGTCCTACGACCCCTTCAGACACACTTGAGCATTCAAATGTGTCAAAAGGGTTCATGAGGACTTCCTAGGGGTCCTAGTACACCTTATCACATGTTAGGATCCCTAGGAAGTCCCCATAACCCCTATGGACACATTGGAATGCTCGAGTGTGTTCCAAGGGGTTCTACGACCCCTTCAAACACACTTGAGCATTCAAATGTTTTAAAAGGGGTCATGGGGACTTCCTAGGGGTCCTAGTATGCCTTATCACATGTTAAGAGCCCTAGGAAGTCCTCATGACCCCTTTTGACACATTGCAACCCTCAAGTGTGTCCTAAGGGGTCCTACGACCCCTTTGAACATACTTGAGCATTCAAATGTGTCAAAAGGGGTCATGGGGACTTCCTATGGGTCCTAGTATGCCTTATTACATGTTACGAACCCTAGGAAGTCTCCATGACCCCTATGGACACATTGGAATGCTCAAGTGTGTCCCAAGGGGTCCTACGACCCCTTCAAACACACTTGAGCATTAAAATGTGTCAAAAGGGGTCATGTGGACTTCTTAGGTGTCTTAGTACACCTTATCATGTGTTACAACCCGTACGAAGTCCCCATGAGCCCTTTTGACACATTGGAACCCTCAAGTTTGTCCTAAGGTGTCCTACGACCCCTTCAGACACACTTGAGTACTCAAATGTGTCAAAAGGGGTCATGGGGACTTCCTAGGGGTCCTAGTATGCCTTATCACACGTTAGGACCCCTAGAAAGTCCCCATGAGCCCTTTTGACACATTGAAATTCTCAAGTGTGTCCTAAGGGGTCCTACGACCCCTTCAGACACACTTGAGCATTCAAATGTGTCAAAAGGGGTCATGGGGACTTCCTAGGGGTCCTAGTATGCCTTATCTCACGTTAGGACCCCTAGGAAGTCCCCATGACCTATTTTGACACATTAGACTACTCAAGTGTGTCCTAAGGGGTCCTACGACCTCTTCGGACACATTTGAGCATTCAAATGTGTCAAAAGGGGTCATGGGGACTTCTTAGGGGTCCTAGTATGCCTTATCACATGTTAGGACCCCTACAAAGTCCCCATGACCCCTTTTGACACATTGGAATGCTCAAGTGTGTCCTAAGGTCTTATGACCCCTTCAAACACACTTGAGCATTCAAATGTGTCAAAAGGGGTCATGAGGACTTCCTAGAGGTCCTAGTACACCTTATCACATGTTAGGACCCCTAGGAAGTCCCCATGACCCCTATGGATAGATTGGAATGCTCAAGTGTGTCTTAAGGGGTCCTATGACCCCTTCAGACACACTTGAGCATTCAAATGTGTCAAAAGGGGTCACGAGGACTTCCTAGGGGTCCTAGTATGCCTTATCACGTGTTAGGACCCCTAGAAAGTCCCCATGACCCCTTTCTAGACATTGGAACCTTCAAGTGTGTCCTAAGGGGTCCTATGACCCCTTTGGAGACACTTGAGCATTCAAATGTGTCAAAAGGGGTCATGGGGACTTCCTAGGGGTCCTAGTATGCCTTATCATGCGTTAGGACCCATAGAAAGTCCCCATGATCCCTTTCGACACATTGGAACCCTCAAGTGTGTCCTAAGGGGTCCTACGACCCCTTTGAACACACTTGAGCATTCAATTATGTCAAAAAGGGTCATGGGGCCTTCCTAGGGGTCCTAGTATGCCTAATCATGCGTTAGGACCCCTAGAAAGTCCCCATGACACCTTTTGACACATTGGAATGCTCAAGTGTGTCCTAAGGGGTCCTATGACCCCTTCAGACACACTTGAGCATTCAAATGTGTCAAAAGGGGTCATGAGGACTTCCTAGGGGTCCTAGTATGCCTTATCACGTGTTAGGACCCCTAGGAAGTCCCCATGACCCCTATGGACACACTGGAATGCTCAAGTGTGTCCCAAGGGGTCCTACGACCCCTTCGAACACACTTGAGCATTAAAATGTGTCAAAAGGGGTCATGGGGACTTCCTAGGGGTCCTAATATGGCTTACCATGTGTTAGGACCTCTAGGAAGTCCCCATGACCCCTTTTGACACATTGGAATGCTCAAGTGTGTCTTAAAGGTTCATATGACCCCTTCGAACACACTTGAGCATTGGAATGTGTCAAAAGGGGTCATGGGGACTTCCTAGGGTTCCTAGTACACCTTATCATGTGTTAGGACCCCTAGGAAGTCCCCATGACCCCTTTTGACACATTGGAATGCTCAAGTGTGTCCTAAGGGGTCCTACGACCTCTTCGGACACACTTGAGCATTCAAATGTGTTGAAAGGGGTCTTGAGGACAATGTACCTTAAATGTTCTTACATCAATTTTTATGCCATTTTTAGTTTCTAGAACAGATGATGACATCTACTTATTCAGTATAGTCAGACCGCCGAAATTACAAGGAGTCTGTAGAAAAATCTTGTGCTAGATACTTTCAAGAGGAGTTGGGCTAAAACTATCTATCATCAAATCAACTGTGCAGGTATTTTTTTGAATACATTATATAGATATATATATATATATATATATACATACATACATATATATATATATATATATATATATATATATATATATATATATATATATATATATATATATATATTATATACATTAGTATATAATACATTTTGTATATATATTATATACATTAATATATAATACATTATATACATTATATATATTATATACCTCTTTTTATTTATAAATGTTCATTTTTTTCATTTACTCCCGCCATTTTTTCATGTGCTTGGAAATATTAGGTACCCAATTATTGCCTGCTATAACTTTGACCAAAATATTCCCTGTCCCCATAGACTAGAGAAGCATGAGATTTAAGACATTTTCACAGGATGTAGGAAAAAAAAACATGATTTAGGGCCCTTTTTTTAATTTTGTCAACTTGTGGTCTCACCATGGGAAGCAACAGTTGTCGAAAGGCTAAATGCAAGAGGAAGGTGACAGATGAAGAAATTCAAGCATATAGGGAAAAAGATAGGGAAAATCACCGAAGAAGGAGAGAAGGTATGTTAAACATTAATCAAGGTGACCCCGTAAATGTAGTTGCAAGTGAAGAGGATGTTGAATTTGAAAATAATATGGAAATTAATTTTGTGAATAACAATGTATGGAGTGAAGATGAAAATATAGAGATGGAGGATGAAAATGTAGACTTGGGGAATGAAAATGTAGATTTGGGGAATGACAATAAATGAAATGAAGATGAAAATGTACAGATGGAGATTGAAAATGTAGACTTGGGGAATGAAAATGTTGCACAAGAACCACATGAACGTTACACATCTCCAAATTATATGTGAAATGAAGTCCCTTGCAATAAAGATAATCAATCTTCAAATTGGGGGCTTTCAAGAACACCTAAATGGTTAATTTAAATTGAGGAGAACATTATGAATAATTGAGAAGGAAAGAGGTCACATAGAACCGTTAGGTTGTGGGCTTCAAGAATTTATGATCAATTTTTTGGAAAGAAGACATTGGTTGAGCAATGTCAAATTCTTGTGCAGTTGTTAAAGATGCAAAAGATGAGACCTATGCTTGTGAAATTGAAGATTTGCATGAGCAAGAAAATGGAGAGAAATGCCATTATTGTGAAGAATCTTTTCAATGCTGTCAATAGCATTGGGAAGATTAGCAAAGAAAAAGACAAGAGAGTTTCTTAGAGGGTTATTACAACCTCCTTAGTAAGTCATCAATTGAGAAAGGATCGTTTGATGAGACAAACTTGTGTTGACTTCAATATAGACCGTAAAACTTTGGGTAGAGCACTTGGAAGAAAAGAAAGACTTGATGATCCACTTCAAATTCATACATGGGCTTATGGTGGGAGACTTCCACATTTTCATAAGAAGCTAACAGATGTTGTCAAGGATGAAATTCAACAATTTTGGGATGCTAACTCAAGAGTGTCACCAAATGTGAAGGATGTCTTGAAGTTGAGAGTTGGCAATCGAGACCGCACTCCACATCCTAAAAATTATGTGGAGGTAAGTCAAACAATGTTGTATAAATTTTTTTGTGAGACACATCCAACATTGAAAATATCACAAAGGTCTTTTGAATTCGTGAAGCCATTTTATTGTGTACCCCTTAAGATTCAGAATACATGTTGTTGCAAATATCATGTTGAGTTTTCAATGCATCATGATTATTATGGTCCATTCATTCTACTTTGCATACTAATGAAATTCTAGAGGATTGTGGTGCAAGTGGTCTTCCCAAATCATCAAGAGACTTGCTAGATCAATTTTTATGTCAAAGAGATGATGGTTGTTTATTTTATAGAAAAGATTGCTTAAATGCCAAGTGCTCAGAATGTGGTGGCTTGTCCAAGTTTAGGACATGTTTTCATGAGGATTTGGAATACAATTTTGGAAAGACACTCATCCAAAAAAAGGTATATGAAATAGTGAAATATACATTGAAGAGTGGAGGTGAAGGCTCTAGATTTGAGTTAGTTGCAAAAGAATACAATGTTGCTGATTTTATCTCAGATTTCAAGACAAATATTTTTTACAAGTATGCAGGGCATAGTCACATATCTCAATGGTTGGATCAACAATTCAAGATGTGTAAGGACACTTTCCCCATTGGAACTATTATATCCATTTTAGACTTTGTGGAGAACTATACATTGCAGCCCCAAAATGAGACTCAAGCTCAATATTACAATTCCATTCAGGTTTCTATTTTTGTACACATCACATATAGACATTCCCCTGGTATCACAAAAGATGAGTGAAAGATAATTAGAGAGTACCATTTTTATATGAGTGATGACAGGTCTCACTCTCATGAGTTTGTTCAACATTGTTTCTAGAACTATTTTGACTTCTTGCAAAAAAATGGTATTGCTATGGATAGGCATCTCATTTGGTCAGATAATTGCACCAGTCAATTTATGAATGCTAGAATGTTTTATTGGTTGTGTAGAATGCATAAGGAGAGAGGTGTACCTCATATTTGGAGTTTTTTTGAGTTAGGGCATGGGAAAAGGGAGCATGATGGAGCAAGTGTGTGTGTGAAGAGAGCTCTAGTTAAGGAGAAATTGAAGATTTTAGGTGTTGTACTTCTTGATGCTCATTCTATCATTGATTTGTGTACTTTAGCATTGTCACAGGGGGGACTCTTGATTCTATAGTGCGTAGATTCTTTTGGTTGGTTGAGGAGGGAACTATAGGAGATATATTAGATTTTAAAATAGTGAAAGACTCTTCAAAAATGCATTCATTCCAAAGCTCCAATAGTAGTACATGGACCATTTGGACATGAGAGTTGGATTATTTTTACCCCATGTGTTTTTAGTATGATTGGGATCATTGTGAGTCAAGTAAGTGGGTAAATACATGGGTTCCATAGTATCTAACTCCTTTATCTTTGACACTCTCTATAAGAAATGATGACATGGACACTTTAGTTGAGTATGACCATCTTTTAGATCTTCTACAACTAGGAGATGTTTTTGCATTGGTTGCACCACAGGGGAATGATGGGAGGTCAGATTATTGGTTAGCACGTTCTGTATGAGGTAAACAAAAGCTTGTACAACCAATGACAAATAATGATGGGTTCACATATCCTACTAGTTTAGTTGTTGGTTCAAGAAGATGGCTACGAACATACATGATTAGAAAGAATGGAATTCTCACATTTGAAGACTATGAGAAGCACAAAACTATTCTCATTTATTCACACCTTGTTATAGCAACAAATTTCAAGTTGTCAAAGCATCAAGGAAGACCAAAGACAAAAGAACTTTGGACTATTAGTACTGTTGATCATGAAGCACTATTGGAGACCTGGAAGCAAAGAGATAACCCTTTAGGAACACTTGACTAGGTAATAAGTTAACTTAGTGCATTGTTTTCTAAGTTTGTTAAGCTTATTTTCAATACATTAATTTCACCTTTCTTAGATTGTATTTTGAGTCAATAAACTTGGTTTTGTATGTGGATTGTAACTTGTGTAGGAGCACCTATGAAGACACCTATAGTCACCATGGATCCAATCAGAGATAGAAGGACAAAAGGATCCTTAATGGTTAATTGAGATCTTTTGAAGCCTATAATGGCAATTTGTAACAATCAATTTGATTTAAAAGTTAAATGTCCTAGAAGTCTTGATAAGGACTTATGACCAAAATCATGTATGGGTGGCCAATAGTACCAACAAGGGATCTTACATGTCATTTACTTATGTCATTTGCATTGTTTGAATTCTTACATGTTTGATTATTGTTTCTAATGCTTTATGGATATTATTTTTTATCATTTCAAACAATCTATAGAAGTTAAACCTCAAACATAATAAGCTCCATGAACAGGTATTCCAGAGTAAAGAAAAATAAATGTCCTAATATTCAGTCTTTGTTATTGGGTTTTGGGAGGGGTGGAAGAATATTAAAAATAATTGAATTTTAGTAGAGTGTTGACTGGCTTAATCATGGTTAGTTTCATAGTTCAAATTTCAAACATACCACTAACAATCATTGCAACGGAACTGGGTCAAGAAAAGAAGTGTGTATGCTTTATCATTTGGGTCTTCTCTTGTTTAAGAATGAAAACCTAATTGTTTCCACTATAGATAAGGACATGTTCCCAAGGACTACTTACTCAATCTGTAAAACACAACTTGCAGGCTACCCAGTGTACCATAATGCATTGTGTGTATTATGGTCTATAAGTGATGTGCCTTCTGAGTTTTCATGGGAGAGTAAAAGGGTTAAATTTTTCATTACTAAAAATGGTGTGGACTATAAGTTGGTGGTTCAATTTCATGACATTGTAAATGCTACTAACAACCTTGTTCCACCCACAGAGTCACTGGAACGCTCACAACCATGATCAACCCAAGTGACCCCAAGGTGCACTAAGCACCATTAGGCAATGATATTCTAAGGCTCATATCTCAGACCTCATGAGAGGTATCAACAAACCATTAGGGGCTACGGGATCATGATTCCAAGTTCTACAATAACCTCTCACAATTTTGGGTGATTCGACTTCGTTTGTATTTGGCAAGGTGATCTGAGTTGATGCCAAAACTTGTAGTGAGGGTTAGTTGAAAGTAGCTCAATAGCGTACCTTTCAAACCATCCATCCTAGCATCAAACCTTTTGATCCATCAGCTTTGGTTGGCTAGGTAAACACCAGTGACAACCCAGTTCCACCCACAGAGTCACTAGAACACTCGCGACCACGCTCGACCCAACTAACCCCAAGGTGTACTAAGCATTATTGGGTAGCGATCTTTTGAGGCTCATATCTCAGACCTCATGAGAGGTATCAACAAACCATCAAGGGTTATGGGATCATGTTTTTGAGTTCTACAATAACCTCTCTCGGTTTTGGGTGATTCAACTTCATTTGCATTTGGCAAGGTGATCTCAGTCGATGCCAAACTTGTAGTGAGGGTTAGTTGAAAGTAGCTTAGTAGTGTATCTTTCAAACCATGCATCCTGGCATCAAACTGTCTACTCCATCAGCTCTGATTGGCTGGGTAAATGCCAGTGAGAACCCTATTCTTCCCATGGAGTCATTGGAATGCTCGCAACCACGCTTGACCCAAGTGACCCCAAGGTGCACTAAGCACGATTAGGCAGTGATCTTTTGAGGCTCGTATCTCAGACCTCATGAGAGGTATTGAAAAACAATTAGGGGATATGGGATCATTATTTTGAGCTCTACAATAACCTCTCTCAATTTTGGGTGATTCGACTTCATTTGCATTTGGCAAGGCAATCTCAGTCAATGCCAAAACTTGTAGTGAGGGTCAGTTGAAAGTAGCTCAGTAGCACATCTTTCAAACCATCTATCCTAGCATCAAACCATCTACTCCATCAGCTCTAGTTCGCTAGGTAAATTCTAGTGACAACCCCTTTCCATCCATGGAGTTAGTGGAATGCTCATGGCCACACTCGACCCAAGTGACCCCAAGGTGCACTAAGCATGATTGGGCAGCGATCTTCCGAGGCTCATATCTCAAACCTCATGAGAGGTCTTGACAAATTGTCAAAGGCTATGGGATTTTGTTTTTGAGGTCTACAATAACCTCTCTCAGTTTTGTGTGATTCAACTTTGTTTGCATTTGAAAAGGCGATCTCAGTCGATGCCAAAACTTGTAGTGAGGGTCAGTTGAAAGTAGCTCAGTACTGGATCTTTCAAACTATCTATCCTAGCATCAAACTATTTGCTCCATTAGGTTTGGTTGGCTGGGTAAATGCTAATGACAACCCCATTCCACCAATAGAGTCACTGGAACACTCGCAACCACGCTCAACCCAAGTGACCCCAAGGTGCACTAAATACAATGAGGCAGCAATCTTCTGAGGCTCATATCTCAGACCTCGTGAGAGGTATCAAAAAACCATTAGGGGCTACAAGATTTTTTTTTTGAGTTTTACAATAACCTCTCTCAGTTTTGGGTGATTTGACTTCCTTTGCATTTGGCAAGGTGATCTCAGTCGATGCCAAAACTTGTAGTGAGGGTTAGTTGAAAGTAGCTCAGTAGTGTATCATTCAAACCATCTATCCTGACATCAAACAGTCTACTCCATTGGCTTTGGTTGGCTGGGTAAACACCAGTGACAACCCTGTTCTTCCCACAGAGTCACTGGAACACTTGCGACCACACTCGACCCAAGTGACCCCAAGGTGCACTAAGCATAATTTGGTAGTGATCTTCCAAGGCTCATATCTCAGACCTCATGAGAGGTATTGACAAAACAATAGGATTCATGGGATCATGTTTTTGAGGTCTACAATAACCTCTCTTGGTTTTGGACGATTCAACTTCATTTGCATTTGGCAAGGCAATCTCAGTCGATGCCAAAACTTGCAGTGAGGGTCAGCTGAAAGTAGCTCAGCAGTGTATCTTTTAAACCATCCATTCTGGCATCAAACCATCTACTCTATCAGCTCTAATTAGCTGAGTAAATGCTAGTTACAACTGCATTTGGCCCACAGAGTCACTGGAACGCTCGCCACCACGCTTGACCCAAGTGACCCCAAGGTGCACTAAGTCAGCAATATTTTGAGGCTCATATCTTGAACCTCATGAGAGGTATCAACAAACCATTAGGGGCTACAGGATTATAATATCAAGGTCTACAATAACCTCTCTTAGTTTTGGGTGATTCAACTTTTTTTTCATTTGGCAAGGCAATCTCAGTCGATGCCAAAACTTGCAGTGAGGGTGAGTTGAAAGTAGCTCAGTAGTGTATCTTTCAAACCATCTATCTTGGCATCAAACCATTTGTTCCATCAACTCTATTTGGCTAGGTAAATGCTAGTGACAACCCCATTCTACCCACAGAGTCACTAGAACACTCGCGACCATGCTCGACCCAAGTGACCTAACAACACAAGTGCTACATTTCTATGTGGATTTAGTAAACCCCAATATGATGAGTTATATACATAGTGTGCATATACATAGTATTGAAACAATTTAGTACTAAGTGGCTCAAGTGGGATTATAAGTTGGGTTAAGGGTCATGGGATCTGTGATGTAGTAGAGTGGGTGTATAGAATATAATATCAGCACTTGTCTTTGTAATGTAACTTCAACAAGATATAATTTAAATCATAATGATAATCATAGTCAAGATATAACTTCACCATTCAATTCCATAAACTTGAATAATAAATATGTATACAAAAGATGACGCAAATATAACATAAAAATGAACATGTTCTATATATATAGAAAGTATCAAATGTATCAAAAGTATATCCATATACAAATATGGCACATGCCATTTCAAAATGTCTACAAAATCAATGTTTCAAGGTGTACAATGTGGCATATATGCCATCTCAAAATGTTCCAAGTGGCATCTCTAAATGACCACAAAACTAAGACTACATCCTATGCCATAGGGGGATCATCAAAATGTCACCCCTTTGAAGAAGTGTTTGGCTATGATTGATCCTACATCAAAAATGAGTTCAAACCCAAGTTATATTGCTTAATTTATATGATTTGTACACACACACACACATATATATATAATTCATAATTCAAACACTAATTTATTTTAAATTATAATTGAATACAAACATTTTTACCTAGCCTCTTGGTCGCCTACCACGATTAGGTGTCCTAACATAAGTCTTTGGTAGCGAAGGGACAATGCCACCATAACCAACTCCAACCTATAAATATATATTTGCAATAATGAGATTAGTAGAGTGGTGCAACATAGAGTAATAAATCTATAAAATAGGATGATAGCATAATAAAATTACAAATTAATTGAACTAAAATTAAAACTTACATCTGCTGATCCCTCCTCTGGAATAGTGGGCTAGGTCAACAAAGATAAGAAGGATTCTCATGGGCCCTCCCTTACATTGGGAGTAACCTATGAGAGTAAAAATATTGTCAATTATATATAAATGTACTTCATCATAACAACCCTGGTTACAAAAGACAAATAACAATATGTAAAAGTCTACGTACAATCGGGCTATCTCTCTAAATCGACATGCCTATCAGCCTAGGCTCCTGAACCCATGTCGGGACATCATCAAGAGCCTCACCCTATACAATAAAGTGCAAGTAAAATATTTATTACTACACACAAGTGGCATACATATGCATGCATAATTAATCTTAAACAATTAATTGCCTTTCCTTTGTCGACACCTGATGAAGGAACCACCTCGTGCCCCCCACTGACATCAGTTGTAGCCTAGAAGAGTACAATAAGATGACAATATATTAGTAAATGTATGAATTTTATTGCTCTAATTGATAGAGATTTAAGCATGTACACCAAATGATATAAAAAAAACTAATAGGTACATAATTTATAATATACCATATAGGCATTAAGGCCAAGTGAAATGGCTGAAAGTGTGGAATAATCCACCTGTCTCAACTCCTCCTCTATCATCGATTGAAAATAAATGGAAAAAACATATATACATAAGTGCATGCAATCATTAAAACTAATCTAAATAAATAAATTATTTTTAAATTAAATAAGTCATGTGACAAATTTATTTATAATCTTTAATCTTACCATATCAATAGGAGTTTATGGCTCTGCGTACACCTCCTAAGCACTCTCATGAGATGTAGATGCTCCTTGAGGTGTTGCAGCATCTACAGCTACGTCTCCTATATCCTCCTCATCAATAACATATTGATATGTATCACCATTAGAAAGCGGTCTGAGGCACATATTCTTGCATATAATGCAACTATGGGGCTCGCATACATGTGTACTCCAATGAGATGTCGATGCCCCAACATCATCCACACCATGAGGCAACACTGACTTGGTCTATGTGATCAACTATGTTGGTGTTCAAAATGGATGCTTATGCTCTTAGGCTGCCAATATACCCTGAGACAGATTTTAGGATTGGTAAGTTCCAAAATGTAGAAGGATCTTAGCGTAACATGACCAACTATAGGGACAAAACTGCTCTCTTCACTTCTGGCTCTGCAAAACCAAGGTGGGTGCACCTAACCTAGTGAAAACTACACTTTACACACCAAAGACTAGGTTTGAATAACATATTGATAGTAAGAAAGTACTAAATGCTAACCACACATTCATTGACTCTCCATTACTATAGGGTAACAAAACCACACAACCAAAGACTTAAAGCTTAGAAAGGTTATTGATTTTAAGATTTTGGAGTGTAATAACCCCAATCAATGTATGTTAACAAGAGAGATACTCATTTAGGCTAGTGCCTCATCCATTGGGAAAGATTTCTTAGACACAAAGACACACAGATTTGAGAATATCTAAGAATTCATAGCCATAAATACATTTATCTTAATCTTTACTGCTTGCAAAACATCCTTACATAGACAAGGGAAAACTCATATCTCATTTAGAGCATTGTTTAATCCAATCCTAGATCAGAACTCAAGAATGAAGATATATACATAAAAACACTATGTAATGAGCTAGATAACTCAAAGCTTACTTGACTTGACACAAAGGAGAGATAAGAATTAGATATTTACATTAAGTATGATGAATTCCTTCTATCTATACAATGAATCACAAGACACCCTACTTGCAAACTATAGCTTAGACCTACAACTTTCTTCTTTCATCAACAAACACTAGATCAAAAACTATTACAAACCCTTGATTGAGAATAGGGCTCACCAAGCAAAATTTTTTGAACACCTAACTCCCAATGCCTTTGAATGATCATGAAAAATCCTTTTATCTCAAGGATTGCAACAAGCACTGATGACCATTCAAAGAAATAATTTCAAAACTACCTAACTCAACAAAAAGAATGAAAGCCAGACAAGATAGGCTCCAAGCACAAGGCTAGTATGATAAAAAATAATCATCAAATTCTACAATAGATCTGACCCTGTACTAGCTCCAAGGACAAAAAAATCATGATGGAAAAACCACCAGGACCTTCCTCATAAAATCTCACCCACAACCAAGCTAGAACGATAAAAAAAGGTCCTGCAATATGGCTTCATTCGACGCACTATCTCTAGACCCTACAGAAATAATTTGAATTTGAAAAACAATGGATACAAGCTCCGATTTAAAACATGACCATAGATCCCTTTATTTCCTGGCAGATTAGATGGCTCACGTTAATCTTTACAACAGTCATGAAACCCTAAAAATTCCATGTCCATGCTAGCAGTCAACACCAATGAAAAATGCGTACATCAGCTCCCTCTAACATACAGGACCGACCCTTGTCAGCACCTAAGAAAAAGCAAAATCAACAGCTGGCACAAGATCTCATGGCTCTGACAAATCCCATGAGAACTTATGCCAACCGTAGTTCATCTATAGATGTTAGGGTCCTCAAAAGATGTTGAAAACTAGGTCCCACTGATACATCTTTGAATCATCAATGCGTCGACCAATCAGGAAAAAAAAAGTCAACACCATGTGGCACATCGGACCCACCATCATCAGCCTTTAACACATGGAAGATCAGATAGCCACTGTATAATCTCAAGGGCTCCAAAGATTCCTTGAGATCATGTGCCCACCATTAGATTTAAATGGTGTCAGAGCTGGGCCCAGGAAAGAATTAGCCAAAAACATTAGGAAATACTAAGGTATAGGACTTAGGAAATGATAAAGCTGATGGACCTAGGAAAAATTAACTGGGGAGACTTAGGCATAGCAGTAAATATTAAAGAGGCCTAAAAATAAACCTTAGTCGCAAGATCACATAACATGAAAAAGGCTCATGTGATCATGCGACAAAGCGGTCAATAATTAGCACATGTGCTAAAAGACTTTTAAGTGGCCCAAAAAGGTAACATAAAATTAGAATGAGGCTAGGGCACACTTAGGGTTTTTCTTAGTAACGACTAGATTTTTTGAATTTTTGCCTAGGGTTTAGCTAGAAAAGGAAGATAAACAGTTGTAGAGGTCTAGGAAAAGGGTATGGCCATGAAAATTTTTATATAGTGCTAACAGTGACTCATACTCAAGGACGTGTATCTCCTACAGATACAATGAGAAGCTTGAATCTCCTGGAAGAGAAGACCAAACAAAAAACTTCGAACCAAAAAGAAAAAATAGACGACTGTACAAGGGAAAACCTAAACTACTATTCATGGAAAAGATACTTTAGGGGAAGTAAAACTTTAAGAATTATCCATGAACAGGCAATTCCAAAGTACCACTAGTGAAATCCTTCAAGACATAAGAATTCATCTCCCATTTTCTTTCAATAAGATAAGGGCCCAACCAAATTGGATCAAACTTTCCATGCTTCCCCTTATCTTCCAATCTTTCATTCCACATCAGGACAAGGTCATAAACTTCAAAACTCCTCTGAGTAGCCCTCCTATCAAATAAATTCTTACATTGTCTCTGCAATGTCTCATTTTTTTTATGTGCATCTCTCCTTACCTCTTCCAACTGGATCAGCTCATCCATTCTTACTCTCATCTCATCATTCAAATCTTCATCATATGCCTAGATGAACTTATAAATATGCAATAGATTATTTTGAGGCAATCTAGCACTTATTCCATATACCAAATCAAATGGAGCACAACCTATGGCCCTCTTAATAGTTACCCTGTCAGCCCATAGTGCCCACCATAACTTTGACTCCCAGGATTTCTTGTTCTTGTCCAACACTCTCTTGAGAATCTTAATCAGACTTTTGTTACTGGACTCAGCCTGGCCATTTCCTTGTGGATGATATGGGGAAGAAAATGAAATGTGTATCCCATATTGCTGACAAAAATCATTAAATTCCTATGATCTAAAACACATTGCATTATCAACCACAATAACCTCTGGGCAACCAAACCTGGTAAGGATGTTCTGCATCATAAAATCTGCTACCTCTTTGCTAGCAGCCTTTCTAGTGGGGATAGCTTCAACCCACTTGGTAAAATAGTCTATTGCCACTAGTATGTAAGAATGTCCACCACTAGATTTATTTGGAATCTCCCCAATAAAGTCAATACCCCACTTCTGGAAAGGAGCCTGAACTGCAACATGCCTGAGTGGTAAATTCCCATTAAATTTTAACTTACCAGCAAACCTCTGACATGCATCACATTTTCTTACAAACTGATGTGTATCCTTAAAAACTGCAGGCCACCAAAATCTAGACCTAAGGATCTTGTGAGCTGTGGTCTTTTCCATATAGTGTCCTCCACACACACCTTGGTGCATTTCCTTTAATAGAGATTCATACCTCTCATGGTCTATGCACTTTAGCAATACTCCTTCATTGCTTCTCCACCACAACTGACCATGTATAATGGCATACCTTGCTAATTGCAACTTGATAGTTCTTCTTCTATTTTCATCCATGTCAGGGGGAAAGACTAATTTTTGCAAGTAACCAATAACATCTTTGTACCAATCACAATAATCCATATCACAAACATATGGCCTTTGTTCCTCTTCTAACACATTTACATGATTTGCAATCAAATTGCTTTGTGCCATTAATTTTTCAAGACCTAAGCCTCTTACCAACTTTTTAATCTGGCTATCAATATTAAATTCTTGGATCCTATTGATCCATCTACATCTTTTCCTTGAAACTTCTTATTGTATCAATATATCCTTAACTGCAGCACTAGGAACATAAGCAACCACCTTAGCTCCTACAAGATAACATCTAAAAGCCTTGACCGCTTTAACTAAGGCATAAGCCTATTTCTCAGTAATATCATATTTTAATTCTACTGCTTGTAGGGATTTTCTAAAGAATGATATAGGTTGTTCATATCCATCTGAATTCTTTTGCAATAAAACTACTACAACTGTATGACAAGAAGCAAAAGAAAATATCTGCATGGGCTTACCATAGTCAGGTGTCCTAAAAAATGGAGCATCTTTGATGGCCTTTTTGATACTTCTAAAAGATTCATCTGCTTCTTCATTCCATTCAATCTTTGCTTCTTTTTTCAACATTCTAGAGATAGGGATACTGATTTTTGCAAAATTTGTAACAAATCTCCTTAGAAAGTTTACCTGCCCAAAGAAGGATTGTATTCCTTTAACATTTCTAGATGGTGAAAGCCTATCTATAGCCATAACCCTTTCAGGGTCAATTCTTACTCCATACTTTGACACAATATGTCCTAAGAGCTTTCCTACCACAACACCAAAGGAACACTTCTTCAGATTCAAAGAAATCCCATACTCCAAAGCCCTAATAAAAATTTTCTCAAGATGTTCACAAAGTTGATCTTCCTTATCTGAATATGCTGTGAGGTCATCCTGATATACCACTAGAAATTTTTTTATGAAGTCTGCAAATGCCACATCCATAGCTCTCAGAAAAGTAGCTCCTGTATTTGTCAGACCAAAGGGCATTCTGACATAAACATATGTTCCCCAAGGGGTAGTGAATGCAGTCTTGAACTGTTCTGACTCCTTGACCATGACCTGATTATATCTAGAGAACCCATCCATCATAGACATTAATTCTAATCCAGTAACCTTCTGTAGCATAGTCTCCATATTAGGCAAACCATAATTGTCCTTCAAAAAATTTACATTCAAGTTCCTAAAATCAACACATAACCTAATGTCACCATTCTTTTTTTGACTGGAACCAAATTTGACACCCAAGTAGAATGTCTGACAGGCTTGATGATGCCAGCATCCATCATCTTTTTGAGTTCATCTTGCATTTTTGGTGCGAAGGTAGGATTCATAGGCCTTAACTTTTGCCTAAAAGGTTTAGTACCTTCCTTCAATGGTATCTCATGCTGGAATAGATCTTCTCTATAGGCTTTCAAATCATCATAAGACCATGCAAAGACATGTCTAAATCTTTTGAGAAGATCAATCAGATCATTTCTAGTTCTTTGGGACAAACATTTACCTATGTAAACATTTTTGGGTAGTTGACTTATTCCTAAATTTACTTCCTCTAAATCATTTATCTTATCAACAAATTTAGGAAAACAGGTCCTTTCTTTATCATCAAATGCCCTCTCAAGAGCAACCAATCCCCTTGGGATCCTATTTGATTTTAATTGTAAAACCTCCTTCCCAAGAACATTTTATTTTCCATTTTTGATGTCAACATAAGTGCTGAAATCCATCTCCTAACCATCAAAATGAGAATCACACTGCAAAAGCCTTAGTATATCCTAATCATCAAAAAATACCTGCCAATTCTCAACATTGTCTGGGATAGAAGGCCTAGAGTTACACTCAATCCTAGATATCCCTACAAACGTAGTATCCTTTGGCCTTAGTGCTATGTTTGCCAATAAGTTAGCCATCTTGTTTTGGCTTCTATCCATCCAATCAATACCAAAGGCACTGAAACCTTCAATTTCATCCCAAATATCATTTCTATATTGTTTCAGCCTTTAATTCTTTGATGCATACCTTAATCTAATCTGAGAAACTATTAACTTAGAATCACCAATCACCCTAAGATGTTTGATTCCATGTTTTGATGCTTGTCTCAAACCAATCAGTAGGGCCTCATATTCAGCAACATTATTTGTGAAAAGGAACAAGAGAGTGAAAGAAAACTTGAAAGTCTTACCACTTGGGGATATCAATAGCACTCCTGCTCCGGCACCTTCCTTAGAAATTGCTCCATCAAAATACAGGATCCATAAGACATTACCTTCTGCCATGTTATTTTCATCATCAGCCAGAAGGATAGGCTTGACCTTTTCTTGCACCTCTCTCTCCTGAACTTGGAAAGAACCAATGTCAGTGTCAACAAAACAATTCATGTTGTCATCTTCCTGCTCCTCAATCATATGTGGGGTTCTAGTTTCCCTTGAAACTTTCACACTTTCTCCTCCAATGCTAAAAGTAGCAAAAGACAAGTCACACTAAATACTTCCTCCCATAGAAGCACTCCATTTCCTAGATAATAGCATTCCATACTGAGGATGAATATCAACTACAAGAACACTCATAGTTAGTTGTTTGTTAAGAAATACTGCTAATTTATAAGGCAAATCCTTAATGGTACCAATAACTAGCACTTCTCTTCAATCCATAGCTTGGCATCTCCCATGAGGTGTATCAACCTTTAGCCCTAATGACTTCATGATCTCTATAGGCATGACAGTGTTTGATGCTCCAGAATCAATTATGCAACTCTTCAATAATTTTCCATTTATCATAAGGGACAAGAAAAAAGGATCAATTGTCCCTGATGTAGCATTTACAACATTTGCATTCAAAAATATCTGAGGAATCTTAGAGATAATTTCTTCACTTTTAATATCAGGTGTGTCATCTAAAGAAGCCACATGCTTGTCACCTTTGTTCATTTCTTGGACCTTTATAGAAGAGGCACCATTTACCCAATCCAAGGCCTTGACCTTGTGCTCTTCTATTCTCATCATTTCCAAAAGTGGAACTTTGACAATTATTTGTGAAAGCAATTTAGTCATATTAATGGGAACATATGTATGGTTGCCCATGACTTCCTTTATCTTAGTGGCACCTTTGTCTTCTATTTTGACAATCAAGTCAGATTTAACTTTGTGTAGAAACTCATCATCCTTCTGAGGTATGGTAACAACTATCTCTGGTGTCCTTGCTTTACCTTGACGTATTGCAATAGGTCCCATCTTCTTTTTTACTTTAACCTTACTAAAAACACTAGCATCTTTCTCCTTTTCCCCATGTTGTTGTGTACTCTTTTCTAATTTCTTGATAAACATGCTACCCAGTTTACCATTTGTGCTTCCAGCTATCCTGTTTCTCAAATTGTAATTGCTCCTAGCTTGAGTGACCATGTCTGCAGTGATTTGAGCAATTTCCTCATCAAAGGGTCTCCTTAAGGAAACAAGTTCCTCACACTTGACTACTCCACATCCAACATCATCAAATTCTTCTTCCTCATCATCAGTAGAGTCAACCTCATCCCATGCATGTGAAGAAGTCATTGCACAACCACTCTGATCATATTGCTTATCCTATTCTTGGTTCTTAGATAAATTCAGAGCAATAACACAATGTTCTAGACTATGAGGAGATTGACAAGCAACACACCATAGGATATCATCATTCATGTTAACTAAATTTCTTTGCAAAGGATCAAGAATCCTATCATTAGGCCTATCCCTTTTAACTAGAAAAATGGGCTTTCCATCCTTCCACTGAGTATTGTATGGGTAATTTTGCATTCTTGGTTGCCTGCTAAAATTACTTGAAACAGGTCAGTCATTTGTTACAATCCTATTGTTTCTTTTTTCATCAGGCTTCAGATCCTCTAAAACACTTAGAATCTGCTTTAGATTATCCTCCTCCTTTGGCTTAAAATTAGCAGACCTTCCCATCTTCTTATTTTGCACTTGAGGCCTATAATCATCTCTTCTCCCTAATTTTCCTGATATTCTTCTATTACTTTCTATGTTGATAGCCAATTGTAAGCTTCCCCAAGATTTCTAGGGTTCTTATCCCTTAAAAGGTAACCCATCTTTGCATCAAAAGCATTTAAGTATGTCACAAGACACACTCTATCATCTAATCTGATAACTTGCAGGAGCCTATGCATAGCCTTTTGGAATCTTATATTAAATTCAAGGACCTCTTCATTCTGATTTTTTTTTATGTTATTGAATTCATTCAAAATAAAACCCTCATTTGTTTTATCTCCATAATGCTCCTTGAAACAATTCTTAAATTCATTCCAAGATCCTTTACTAGCATGGGGCAATCCTCTAAACTAATCCCTAGCATCCTCGATCAGAGATTGTACAAATAAATTCATTACAACATCATTAGGCTCAACATTATAATCATCTATTACATCCATAAAAAAATTTAGATGTTCCTCACATGTGATGACATTGTTCCCAGCAAACTTTGGGAGCTTCTTTCTAATTTCATTAGGAATTACATTAGGATAACCAGGAATACCAAAAAAGATAAGTTGTTTGTACCTTTCATGAACATGAACTCCATGAGGTGGGTCCATTCCTTGAGATGTAGATGTCCTTGTGTTTGAACCAGCAGGAATTTTAGCAACACCCAGAATGCCATTTGTTTGAGTTGCAAGGTTACCATGATTCCCACCCTGTCCTGAAAAGGAAGCAGCAACATTTGAAGGTCCTGAGGTATGCTTGAGAAAATCAATCTTTTTCCTTATTTCTACAGTAGTGGCCTCCAATTCTACCTTCTCTAATTCTTTATCTAATATTTCTTTTTCCTTTCTAGCCTTCTCAAGGTCTGCATCTAATCTCAACCCTTTCTCTAATGGGTTTTCCACATGAACTTGTTCATCGATTTGAACTCCAACAACTTTCTATTTGCCCTTATCTCTAGGCCTAGTTATCTCATGTATTCTCTACATAATAGGCTATTCCTCTACTCTTTCAGGCTCTAGGACAAAATTAATTGCCTCCAAATCTAACAACTACCTCTTTAGCTAATCAACCCTTATCATGGCTTGTCTTACTTTGTCTTCTTTATCCTTTTCTCTTTGCTGTCTGATAGCAACTTGTTCTTGGACTCTATTTTCCAACTCATAGAGATCTTCAAATATTTCTTCTGATTCCGGGAGAGTAGTCTCAGATTCATCATCTCCCACTTGAAATTCATCCTCATACTGGTTCAATCCCAAATCAATAGCCTCTTCATATTCTGAAATATTTTCTTCTTGACTAGGCTTGGTTTGAGTTTCTTGTCTTGTATCTTTTTTACTTTTCCAAGTATGAGAAACATTTCTTTTCTTCTTTCCTCCCCTTGTCTGACTAGGCCTAGAAGAGCTTGGAATACCTTCTTCCATTCTGTCTTCAAGATGCTCCTTTCTCCAAGAACTAGTACCTCTATAACTCATTTTATAAATAATCTACTAACTAGCACTATTGCAGAGATGTTTGAGTCGCCACCCAAGTATATTGGGAATCTTACAATACAACTTCCTCACTTAACATATATCCAAATGAGCTTGACAAGACAAGGGACAAGAATAACCCCGTTTCTTCCAATGATGACCTACTGGTTACTATAGACTTGTGTAACACTCCCCAGTAGAGTCACCATCTTCTTGGTGTTCAAAATGGATGCTAATGCTCTTAGGCTACCAATATACCCTCAGACATATTTTAGGATTGGTAAGTTCCAAAATGTAGAAGGATCTTAGGGTAACATGACCAACTATAGGGATAAGACTGCCCTCTTCACTTCTGGCTCTCCAAAACCAAGGCAGGTGCACCTAACCCAGTGAAAACTACACTTTACACACCAAAGACTAGGTTTGAATAACATATTGATAGTAAGAAAGTACTAAATGCTAACCACACATTCATTGACTCTCCATTACTATAGGGTAACAAAACCACACAACCAAAGACTTAAAGCTTAGAAAGGTTATTGATTTTAAGATTTTGGAGTGTAATAACCCCAATCAATGTATGTTAACAAGAGAGATGCTCATTTAGGCTAGTGCCTCATCCATTGGGAAAGATTTCTTAAACACAAAGACACACAAATTTGAGAATATCTAAGAATTCATAGCCATAAATACATTTATCTTAATCTTTACTGCTTGCAAAACATCCTTACATAGACAAGGGAAAACTCATATCTCATTTAGAGCATTATTTAATCCAATCCTAGATCAGAACTCAAGAATGAAGATATAGACATAAAAACACTATGTAATGAGCTAGATAACTCAAAGCTTACTTGACTTGACACAAAGGAGAGATAATAATCAGATATTTATATTAATTATGATGAATTCCTTCTATGTATAAAATGAATCACAAGACACCCTGCTTGCAAACTATAGCTTAGACCTGCAACTTTCTTCTTTCATCAACAAACATTGAATCAAAAACTATTACAAACCCTTGACTGAGAATAGGGCTCACCAAGCAAAAGTTTTTGAACACCTAACTCCCAATGCCTTTGAATGATCATGAAAAATCCTTTTATCTCAAGGATTGCAACAAGCACTGATGACCATTCAAAGCAACAATTTCAAAACTACCTAACTCAACAAAAAGAATGAAAGCCAGACAAGACAGGCTCAAAGCGCAAGGCTAGTAAGATAAAAAATAATCATCAAATTCTACAACAGATCTGACCCTATACGAGCTCCAAGGACAAAAAAATCACTTTGGAACAACCACTAGGACCTTCCTCATAAAATCTCACCCACAACCAAGCTAGAACGATAAAAAATGGTCCTGCAATATGGCTTCATTCAGCGCACTATCTCCAAACCCTACAGAAACAATTTGACTTTGAAAAACAACAGATACAAGCTCCAGTTTAAAACATGACCATAGATCCCTTTATTTCCCAGCAGATCGAGCGGCTCATGTTAATCTTTACAATAGTCACAAAACCTTGAAAAGTCCATGTCCATGCCAGTAGTCAACACCAATGAAAAATGCGCACATCAGCTCCCTCTGACATATAGGACCCACCCTTGTCAGTGCCTGAGAAAAAGAAAAATCAGTAGTGGGTGCAAGATCTCATGGCTCTGACAATTCCCATGAGAATTTATGCCAACCATAGATCCTCTGCGGATATCAAGGCCCTCAAAAAATGTCAGCAACTAGGTCCTACTGACACATCTTCAAATCATCAATACCTCGACCAATCAGGAAAAAACAAGTCAGCACCATGTGGCACATCAAACCCACCATCGTCAGCCTTTAACACATGGAAGATCAAACGACCGGCGTATAATCTCAAGTGCTCCAAAGATTCCTTGAGATCATGTGCCCACCATTAGATTTAGATGGTGTCAGAGCCACCCAAGAAAGAATTAGCTAAAAACATTAGGAAATACTAAGGCACAAGACTTAGGAAATGATAAAGCCGATGGACCTAGGAAAAATTAATTGGGGAGACTTAGGCATAGTGGAAAATATTAAAGGGGCCTGAAAATAAACCTTAGTCAAAAGATCACATAACATGAAAAAGGCTCACACAATCATGCAACAAAGTGGTCAATAATTATCACATGCGCTAAAAGACTTTTAAGTGGCCCAAAAAGGTAACATAAAATTAGAACAAGGCTAGGGGGCACACTTAGGGTTTTTCTTAGTAACGGCTAGATTTTTTGAATTTTTGCCTAGGGTTTAGCCAGAAAAGGAAGATAAATAGTTGCTGAGGTCCGGGAAAAGGGTATGGCCATGAAAATTTTTATATAGTGCTAACAAACTAATCACTTAGCAAATGAATGGCCCTAATAGTCTATGAGGCAGCCTCTTCAATGATATTAGGATGATGTACTGGAGGAGGGGGTATGACATCAGTGGGGGGGATGAAGGTAGTGGCCTTTTTGCATCAGGAAAATGGCCTAGTTTGAGGAGCTCCTCTGGCTATGCCCATGTTGGGCCTCATGCTAAAATAATTAACATTGTGACCAAGCACAAACTCAACATACAATTTTTTTATGAAATAGAAAGGGAGCTCCAAATTGCTATGGGGTGGTTTTGTTGGCAAGTTGGCTATACTGATGTATATGACTTGATATAGTGTTGTCATTATGGCAATAAAGTCATATAGTGATTTGGATTCAACACACTTGATGAGAAGATCATAAATGAGTTAAGTGTTGAAGACTGGACAGTGTACAGAGTTCCTACAACTCAAAGCATCAGCGCACGTGTGTACAAAAGAATTATGTTATGTGCCCTGGTAGTGAATTTTTTTAGACTATATTCATGATTAGTCTATGAATGCATGATCATATGTTCAAGTATGAGAAAGATACAATTAGTTGAGATTGTACAACTAGTGTGTACTAGTGAAGAATAGAGTAAGCAGTCGACAATTAGCATTTTGAGTTGTGACTATATTGTAACATTGTAAAGGCTATGCACCTATTGTAATTAGGTTGCTGACATGTATATATGTTTTATTGTAAACATGCTTAAGCCAATTCATTTGGAAGCATTGTATGTAGTAGGTCTAAGCGATGACCTAGTTGTTTATTTTGTATACGCATATAAATATAAGATGTACCCATTGTATTTCGTATGGAAGTTGATAGAGAGTTGTGATAAGCAGAGAAAAAGTGTGCAAAGACACTACAAGATGTATTAGAGCTTTGTAAGAGGTCAAAGCATCAATGCATCAAAGGAACTGATCTAACAAGCAGTGTCACAGTGATAGTTCATCCTAAAGATATAGTGTGTATCTGAGATCAGAAGGTTGTAGCCTTCACCACTTGAGCAGTGAGATCTAGGAGAGTGCATCCACTCCCCTAACAGGGACTATTGTAAAAAACTCCTAATAGGGTCTAACCCTTGACAAGGTCTACTATACTTAAAGCATTGTAAAGCAACTCCTAACAGGGTTAAGGATCTTCTAACAAGAATCACAAAACACTAGCACAGAATATTAGTGGGTGTCAATTCCCACTGGGAGTTTTACCTATTTGGGTTTCCCCGTAACCATATTGGTGTCATGTGTTGATTTCATGTTTCATGTTTATGTGAATGTTTAATTCAGTACTTAAGCATTTAAGTTTAGTATAAATATTAAAGTGAAAAGTTAAAATATAGTGAACACTAATTCACCCCCCCCCTCTCAGTGTTCCCATTCCTAACAATTGGTATCAGAGCTCTGATCCTCAACAAAGAAGTTTAACCACTTAAGGAGATCATGGAAAAAGTAGAAATGAAACATTTGAAAAGAAATCTAGAAGCTGGTCTTGAAGACCTGGACAAATCATAAAGAGAAATTGAAGAACTAAAGGAAAAGGTCAGTGATGCTTAATTAGTTATCAAAAGACTAAGAAAGGATTTGAAAGAATGCTCTAACAGTGATCTAGGAGAAAAGGTTAAGAATCTGAATGAAGAAAATAAATCCTTAAAAGAACAACTTGAAGAGTTTGATGATAAACTAACTAACAATTATGAAGTCTACAATGAACAAATTAAAGAGAACCTTCAACTCAATGAAGAACTAAGGCAAGAAAACATGGAAATTTTGGAGCTAAGGAATAGAAAAGAAAGCTTGGAGTCTAAATTGAAAGAAGCAAAGAATCATATTAACAAATTACACACCAGTTATGATTTTATAGAATCTCAGTTGTATGCAAGGAGAGCCAAAGGAGACACTAGTTGTATTGGATACAATGAAGCACAAAATCAGATTGACAACATGCGAGCAAGAAAGGATTCTCAAAAGGACTCTACTATTGCTAAGGAGACTGAAGATCAAACCAAAGATAATGGTGAACCACCTAAGAATGAGCACAAGCCTATAGACCGCACTTTTTTTGCATGTAACAAGCATGGACACATAGAAAGGAATTGTATAGAGGTAAGACCTTTTAATGGTTATTGTTATTCATGCAATAAATTTGGTCATAGAGCTATGAATTGCAAGACCAGTAAGAAGAATAGGATTCAACATGATCAGAGAAATTAGAATCAGACAAATGTAAGAAATTTTTAGAATGTTACATGTCAGATATGTAACTATAATGATCACTTAGCTAGACAATGTAAAATGGTGACTCATGTCAATGCACTGAGGAATATAAGACCTCTAGTCATTTTTCACTCTTGTAACAAGGCTGGACATATCTCACAGTTCTGTAGATCAAGCATGCAAGGTTAGGAAAGCTCTAAAAAGGCTAAAGAATCAGTATTGGATCTTGAAGGAGAAGTTAATTTTGTCAAAGCCTCAGATGATGTGAGCTTGATTTGGTTAGAGAAAAAGAAGGACAAGATTGATGAGTATGTATTGGATGCATCCATAGTGGATGCACCCTCTACATCTGGATGAATGGCCCTCAGGGTCATAGGCGGAGCTAATTTAGCTCTAGACCCCTGTGTGGCTGGTATACTCATTCTCAGAGTATGTGCCTTTGGACTTAAGCTTTTGGAGTATAAAGGAACCTTCATGCCAGAGCACACATACTGATTTTAATAGAATAAAAGTTGGAAATGTTTAAGTGTCTACTTGGTTTACGTGACAAGCATTAATGGTGGAATTTTCACTTTAAGTACACAAAAAGTTATTTGATTACTCATTTCATTCAAATTCAGAGTGATTAAATAGAAGAAGGATCCTTAGAAGTTGTTGTGAAGACTTATAGAGTGATCTATCAGTGATTTACAGTAATTAGCAGTGCATTTGATCAGTTGCAGAAACCTTAGTTCATCATGCCAATTCAAAAGTCTTCAGAAGAAGAGATATGTATTTAAGAAGCATCCATTTAAGTCAACCCTAGATGATTTAGAGGGAGCATTCTCCCACATGCCTATGGGTGATATGCATGTTGAAGACATTAGGGGTTACATCTACTACAAGAAAGAACCAGCAGGGTTGGATAGGTTAAGGACACACATGGATACCATGTTGAAACTAGATAAAACATTCATGGATGAATATGTTAAGTGGAATGATCACCCTATAGTTGAGTATGCTACAACATATGAATTTTATGAGACTGAATGGATTAAGATACTATTGAGTAGAATTCATGATGATTTATTCTAGATAGGTGATGCACCAGTCAGAATTACCAGTGACTTGATATATGAGATGGCAGGCCTATCTAAGAAAGGTCATCCTTCCAGTAGGCAAGGATGTCAAGAAAATTGTTGAGAAAACTTGTAAGTCAAGGAATGATAGGCACGGGATGACAATTGGGCCTATTGAGAAAGCTAACATCAAATTGATGTCTATGATACTTGGATATAGGTTTCATCACACCAGTAGGGTGAATAGTGTGTCTGCAGGCACAATTCTACCATCCATTAGACTTGTAAAGGAAGATGCAGAGTTCAAATTGTGTGAGGTCTTGCATGCATAGTTGATTGATAACATCAAGGCAATCAAGCATGATAGAACCAAGATATTTAGGTTTGGGTCATTAATCATTTACATGTACCTTCATATAGTTGGGAAAGTATCATATTTGTATTTGGCCAAGTCCATTCCAACCATGCCACAAATATCTAATAAAGCATCCACTGAGAGTACATTAAGAGATTACATAACATTGGAGTTGAAGACCTTTAGGGTTAAGATGAAAATGAGGTATAGAATTCCAAAAAATATTGTTGAAAAGTACAAGGATACAATTTGTTTTATGGTTGAAAAAGATACAACATGTATGGAGGCATTTGTACCTAGAACAAAGTGGATTCATCCACTTGGATATGAAGTAGAGGAACAAGTTTTGGAAGCATATGCTCAAGCATTGCTTTCAGCTCCTATTGACCCTAATGAGTCAAGATGGGGAACTTATGAGGAGAAGATGAGATAGATAGATGCTAAACTAAACATAACATCAACTAAGAGGACAGCCTCTAAGATTACATCTGAGATAATCAGAATTCATGGAGTAATACAAGCAGACCTAGAAAAAGAAAGGGAAGAAAAGATTGCTTTGGAAATTGAGAGCGCATCCATAGTGGAAGCTAAGTCTAATGATCCCAAGATGAAAAAGTAAAAATTGAAAAGACTGATGATCCAAAGGATAAATAGGGTAAAATTGATGATATTAGTCTTGCGCCCACTACTACAGTTGATATTGAATCCACAGATGCATCTCCTAAGATGCCCAAGAGGAGAAAACAAACTACCACAAATAACCCTTCAGCTATAAGTGTAGCCACAAGAAGCAAATTGAAAAATGTGCAGTCACCTCTAGAAGTAGGATTCATACCTAGTCTTCAAGTGATAAGGACTAGAGTAGTAGAAGAAGGAAGGCTAGATCAGATAGCCAAATTTTATGACAAATATAATGAAATTGATAAGTCAGAGATTCATGAGATGTTGATCAAACACATGATAAAATTTAAGAAGATAGTTCTTGAATTGAAGACAGCTATCCCAGATAAGTTATGGGAGATTATGGATACCTTGAAGAGACAAGCCACTAAAGAAGACTTTAGAATTAGGGAACAAACACTTGATTCCAATCTTCTAGTATGTTCTGCTAAAGAAAAGAAACTATTATTGAATTTGGTGAAGCCGCACTTAAGAACAAAGATGAGAACACTACACATTATGAACAAAGACTATGAGCTGATAACTAAGGAAATAGAGAAGGCCTTTGAGAAGGTATTTTTAGAACAACGCATGAAACCTAAGTCTGCGCCCATCACTAAAGCACCTAGTGAGCAAGACAAAGCATTAGAGACCTCTAATATACCATTTACATGTCCTCTGGATTCAGTGCCTACAGTGGTAACAACTACAGAGGCAGTAAAGTCTGTGCCCATAACAGATACACAAAAAGTTGATACAATCTTCATTAACAATGTAGAGATTGCAATGGCGGCCACAAACAATGACTTGGATAAGTTTGAAGAAGCTTTTGTGAGAACACAAGAAACTAAAATGTTATGTAGCAACACACCACCCACTCATCAAGAAGAACCATTGATTGATGATAAAAAAGAAAAAAAAATGGAAGAAAAGAAAGAACAAGAAAAAGAAATAGAAAAAGAGGAAGAAAATAAAGAAGAAGAAAAGGTAAAAGAAAGTGAGAAAAAGGATGAAATGTTAGTAGAGAAAGAAGTGGTGGACAACACTCCCATCACTCCTTCAGTAGCATTGTTGTCAAGCTTGACACCTGACACATCCAGTTTGGACTCATGGAGAGAAGAAGACATGATTAAGTTTAGCATCTTAGCTATGGAGAAGGCCAAAGAAAAGCAAGTAATGAGGAATTGATGGGGAGATTGGGATAGACTAGCTTAGTCTATGCTCCCTGATCCTTATCTTGGATCCTAGTGTGTTCTACACACTCACTTTGGTCTATAGCACTCCCTTCTTCTATAGAATCCCCTGACCTAGCCCAATCTTGCCTACAATAGTAAACTCTTCTTCCACCTAGCTTGTTTGCACTCTTCCTAGCTCCATCCCCTTACATAGACCAATAAGGGTTTTCAAGGCTCAATCAACTCCACAGGATCTAACAAGGGAATTTTTGTCTTCCAAGGTGTTTTTGCATCAAAACAAGAAACTCCAAGGTATTGATGAAGTTGGGTTGACACCCGATTTCATAGTTTCTTCACAAAATAGGGCTACTAGAGAGAGCCCCAATTAGGCCTCCTCTCTAGGTTTGTAGAACTTTTGACCCCCTTATTGCACAGAACCAAGGCTAAAGTTCCAAAGGAACCTCTACTCAAATTCCCAAATGTCAATGATTTTTGGGGTTTTGGGGCTTCAACTATCTGTACAGTGCCTCCACTAGAAATGAGGGTTTCTAGGGATTTTTGGGCTTCTCTGTATCATAGGGCTTGTCTGACTTCTTCAACACCTCTAATGGATTGCTAGAACTCTCTCCTTCATAATAGTGAACCTTCATTCATGCCTCTTGACTCCCTCAAAAGTGATTGTCATGAAACTCTCTCCCTTGTCCTCTAGAGCTTCTTCTCTACTGACCACACCTAGTCGGGCACTACTTAGTCTCACCTAGGGCTTGGTCATTGCTTGCATGTGTGTTCCAGGACCTTTCTTATAAATATGTATAGGGTAGGGTCTGAACTACCATATCCAAAAGACCCATGGTGTTTCCATGGTGGGGATAGGAGTTATAGGCCCTACATTACAAACCCCTTCAAACTAGACAAGGGACTCGCAGTTACAAAACAAATACAAAAACAAACACCAAAAAAAAAAGCAACTACTCTAAGCACACAAAAATGAAAGATTATGCACTAATACAAATTTACAATGCCAAAGATTTCATAAAATTTTCATTAACTCATTCCAATCATGCTATTAGCACTGACTGGCACAAACTTTCACAGTCACAGTCTGGTTCCTCTGTATAGAAGCCGTACACAATGATTGCCAACCCTTGAGTTAGGGTTTTTCAAGTCAAATATAGTCTCCTCCTTGAGGTTAGAGCTGTACACACAAAAGTAGTGCACTTCTATGAATCCTTAAAATCAAGAACACTCAAGAATGAGGTCTCAAAAATTGATCCATAGCTCTCTATGTATGGAGTTGAAAGATTTAAAATTGCTCTCAACTAGAGCTAATAGGCTTAATGACCTTGCTAGTCAACCACACAATGAGAGATTCAAATGAAGACAAGGGAAAGAATGCCAATATCTCTAAGAATCAAATGAAATGCAATGCAAAGCTATACTATGAATGAAAATGAAAGCTATGCAAGCTAAGCTATGAAAATGAAAGTACAATCTAAACTATGAAATGGAAATAGCCAGTGTTACAATCCTTCCTATTAAACTAGATGAGTTATTCTAAAGCATGAAAGGAAATCTAAACTATGAAAGCATGAAATATGAAGCTACTATGCAAGAATGAAAACTAAACTATGAAGAAATGAAGAAATCCAAGATATGATGCAACAATGATCTCCAAAAAGCTTCAAAGTCTTCAAGAATTCTTGCAGCATAAAGTTAGCATAAAAGTGAATGACCTAGAATGAGGAAGAGAGCTCTTCTTTTATGGGAAATGAGGAGAAATGGACCATGGAGATTAAGAAGAAAAAGTATTAATCAAGGGTGGAGCTTGAAAGAGGAGCAATCCATATGCACAAGTATCCTCCAATAGGAAAATGAGAGTTGACTTTTGTGTCCATATGAGACAAAAAGTGCTTTTTCCCTTTTTATAAAATAGGAATAATGCTTTATTTGTGCAACTTAGGATAAGATGAAAAGGTGGGGCCTTTTTATTTAATAAAAGGGGAGGAAATATTCCTTTTAAATAAATAAAGACTTAGGATAAAATGGTTAGCCCAAGGCAAATAATCGAAAATGATAAAATAGGATTTGATCAAGGAAATTGATATAATTGATAAAATGCCAATTTTTGAAAATATTGATTCAGGGATTTGATAAATTGCTGAATGGGGTCCCAAAGTCTAGGTGACCATTTTAGGGTGCATACATTTGCCCCTCTTTGAATAATGTGTGATCATTTCGGGAACACATGTAGTCAAAGAAGAATTGAAATGTGAGTTCATTTTGGGATCACAAAACAACTCAGACGTGTGTTCATTTTGGGAACACGCACAGACAAAAATAAACAAAAGATTCTAGACATGAGTTCATTTTGGGATCACATCCAAAATAAGAGATAAAAATCTCAAGCTAAGCGAAAGCTCATAAAAAGATAGCTGAATCAAGAAATTCAAGGATTAAATCCAATAGGTACTGCTCCCTCGAAATCAAAATTGAAATTAGGTAGAGGAGAACAACAGATTGATAAAAGATGATCAAATCATAATGAAATCATAATCGAATATAAATGATAATAAGATAACCATTAGGCAGTGAAAACATGCCCTAGTGATGAATGAGAAGAAAAGAAATGGGTTGAATGGAAGACTAGAAGTGTGAAAGATATGAAAAGAAAGAAATTCCACCAAAGATCGAAGAATTATGCCTCAAAAGGTCAGTCAACTGAACAGAAGAAAGATAAATTTTTGAAATGCAATTTTTACTATCAAGATGACCTTAGATTTCAATTTTGAGTCCGAAAATGGATCCAGGACATCAAAATTTGCTAGAGGTGCAATTTTTGCACAATTCTGAGGTGTTTTGAAAATTAGGTCAAAAAGTCAAAATGCTATAGACAAGAAGTGAAAGACATGATCGAGAAAAGAAAAGGTGAGCACAGTTGACCGATAGGTCCATGAAAGATGAAAGGAGAGCTCTCTCCATATGCAAGATTCAAAACTAATCTAACATGAACCTAGAAATGCAAGCTACTATGAAAAGTGGTTGACTTGCAAGGTCACAATGCTTAAAGTCATCTAATTATCATCATCGAGCATTATTGGTAGCATCGCAAGATCATAGAATACACACTAGTATGACTATGGGTATATGAATATGATCTATATCAAATAGAGATGAGGGAATCCCACCTAGGCACCAAAGACATGTAGGTCAAGATGACTAGTTCAGTGATATTACCTAAATTTGCTATGGCGAGATTATGCTTGTATCAAGACATAAGAAAGTCAAGATGGCTATAAGCATGCACTCGCATAACAGTCAAGGATAATACCTTGTCAATCCCTAGTGTCAAGTAAGACCAGCATAAAAGCTCATGACAGTTAGGATCAACAAAATATACCCACAAGAAGATAAAGAAATAAAACATGTTCTCATACCCTCAATCTTCTAGCTATGCATCATCAAAAACTTCTCAAGGAGAGACCACTCATCAAAGAAATCCTCATAGACAACACACAAAGAAAAATAAAGTCAACATATCTCAATTGAGTTGATTGTTTAAGTGCGTGTGTGTTGGTCATAGAGTCAAACTTGGAGTATCAAATTTTCTAATGAGCAATATCACATCATACTTAGACTGGAAGGTAAGACATCTATTAAGTGTTGAGAAACACTCGACGCTAGGGTAGTGTTGAAAAACACAATTTGGGTGGTGTTGAAAAACACCTGTTTGGGGTGGTGTTGAAAAACACTTGTTTGTGAAATGCCCCAAGAGACAAACACACCTAAAGGACCTATGCTAATAGGTATGCCCCCTAGACAAAAATAAAGATTAATTCTAGACCAAGTCAAATAAGGTCAAGGCATGATGGAGAATGGCTAAGTGTCGAGGACGCATGCTAAAAGACCAGGGTGCAAAGGACTCAAGTAGTGCTTGTTTCCAAGTTTTCACCACTTGGAGATTTTTTTTTATTTTTGCTACCAAGGCGCCTATTTCCAGGTTTTCACCAAGGTACTTTTTCTTTTTTTTTTTAATTTTTTTAATTTTTTGATTTTTTTGTATTTTTTTCAAGACTTTATATGCTTTTTAGGATTTTTTCAGCATCATATATGAATTTTTTTAGGATCAATAAGATATATACAAAGGATGCCCCTAGACAAAATGGGCATCATGGGTAGAACTTCTTGAGGTGCAAAACATTGATGGGATCAGGGAGATGTTCTCCATCCTCATCAGATAATAAGTAAGCCCCTATCCCAAAAGCAGCTATGATGACATATGGCCCAAGCCAATTAGGTTCAAATTTACCCTTTTTCTCTCGATGTTGTTGGTTCGTAGGATTCTCGCGCAAGACAAGATCACCTACTTGAAACTCTCTAGGGTGAACCTTCTTGTTGAATGCCTTTGACATACACTTTTGATACACTCTCATATAATCAAATGAGGCCTTGCACTTCTCACTTAGAAGTTCCAACTCTTGTAACCTCATGGCGCGGTAATCCTCATTTGTAATCAAACCTTTGAGAGAGACTCTAAGTGAAGGGATCTCTACTTCTAAAGGTAATACTGCTTTAGCGCCATAAGTGAGGGAAAAAGGAGTAGCCCTTATGGGAGTACGTATACTCATTCTATAAGCCCATAAGGCTAGATTGATCTGTAAATGCCAGTCCCTACCATTATTGTGAACTGTTCTATGGAGAATCTTAAGAATGGTTTTATTAGAAGCCTTTGCTTGTCCATTTCCTTGTGGGAAGTAAATGAAGGACCAATGCTATTTTATCTTGAATTTCTTGTAGAGGTGTGTAAGGTCCTTGTTTTTGAACTGACCTCCATTGTCAATGATTTATCTCAGAAGGTATCCCAAACTAATAAATGATGTGATTCAAGATGAATAAAGAAATTGTCTTCCCTGAAGCAACAAAAAGTGGAACAGCTTCTACCCATTTGATAAAGTAGTCAGTAGCAGTAATAATGAATTTATGTCCACCTGATGAGTTGGGATGAATCTACCCAACAAGGTCAAAGGCCCAACGCTAAAATAGCCAATGAGAAATAGAAGGAATAAGCTCCCTACCTAGAGCATGAATTAGGTTCCCATGTTTCTGACACTTTTCACAAGACTTGGCAAAAGCTATAGCATCCATCTACATTGTGGGCCAATAGTACCCCACCCTAAGCAACCTTCGAGCCATGGCAAGACCATTAGAATGTCCTCCACAAATTCCCTCATGAATGTCAACTAATGCTCTGTCGAACTCATCCTTTTCCAAGCACCTAAGAAGTATCCCATATAAACCCCTCCTATACAGATCACCAGAGATAAGGGTATGGCGAGAGGCATTACGAACAAGGTTTCTCCTTTCAGAGTGATTAAAGGTTCAGGGATAATGCCATCATGGTGATAGGAGTAAATGGCACCATAGTAGGATGACTCATAACTAACCAAGGTACATATGACATGGCTTTCTGAGGAGTCAAAAATGGGGTGACATAGCTCTTCCACTAGGAATTCATATCTGGATTCATGTTGCTCTAGCTGAAGAATGGAAGCCAATGTAGCCATAGCATCAGCTGCTTTGTTCTCTGCTCTAGGGATTTGTTGAAATGTAACAAAAGTGAAGTATCAGCATAATGAATCAACCATCTTCTTATAAGGTATCAGTTTGTCATCCTTTTTTTGATATTCTTTGTTAACTTGGTTGATAATCAATTGTGAATCCCCATAAATGTGTAGCTTTGTAATTCCCCATTCTATAGCCATTTTCAATCCATTGGTCAAGGCTTCATACTCAACAATGTTGTTTGTGCATGGGAATAATAACTTATAGGACTTAGGAATAGTATCTCCATGAGGAGAGACAAACAACACTCTAGCTCTCGAACCATTTTGCATGAAAGAGCCATCAAAGAACATCTTCCATGTTCTTGTAGTCATTACGTACATTACGTGCTCATCACGGTGGGCACCAAAAATGTACACACAAAAGTAGTGCACTTATATGAATCCTTACAATCAAGAACACTCAAGAATGAGTTCTCAAAAGTCAATCCATAGCTCTCTATGTATGGAGTTGAAAGATTTAAAATTGCTCTCAGCTAGAGCTAATAGGCTTAATGACCTTGCTAGTCAACCACACAATGAGAGATTCAAATGAAGACAAGGGAAAGAATGCCAATATCTCCAAGAATCAAATTAAATGCAATGGAAAGCTATACTATGAATGAAAATGAAAGCTATGCAAGCTAAGCTATGAAAATGAAAGTACAATCTAAACTATGAAATGAAAATAGAAAGTGTTACAATCCTTCCTATTAAACTAGATGAGTTATTCTAAAGCATGAAAGGAAATCTAAACTATGAAAGCATGAAATATGAAGCTACTATGCAAGAATGAAAACTAAACCATGAAGCAATGAAGAAAGCCAAGATATGATGCAACAATGATCTCCAAAAAGCTTCAAAGTCTTCAAGAATTCTTGCAGCATAAAGTTAGCATAAAAGTGAATGACCTAGAATGAGGAAGAGAGCTCTTCTTTTATGGGAAATGAGGAGAAATGGACCATGGAGATTAAGAGGCAAAAGTCTTAATCAAGGGTGGAGATTCAAAGAGGAGAAATCCATGTGCACAAGTATCCTCCAATAGGAAAATGAGCGTTGACTTTTGTGTCCATATGAGAAAAAAAGTGCTTTTCCCTTTTTATAAAATAGGAATAATGCTTTATTTGTGCAACTTAGGATAAGATGAAAAGGTGGGGGCCTTTTATTTAATAAAAGGGGAGGAAATATTCCTTTTAAATAAATAAAGACTTAGGATAAAATGGTTGGCCCAAGGCAAATAATAAAAAATGATAAAATAGGATTTGATCAAGGAAATTGATATAATTGATAAAATACTAATTTTTGAAAATATTGATTCAGGGATTTGATAAATTGCTAAATGGGGGCCCAAAGTCTAGGCGACCATTTTAGGGTGCATACAAGAGCTTGGTTAGGGCTTAGAGCCACTTTGGTAAGGTTAAGTCCTTCATTAGGAAAAGTTGCTAAGCAACTTTGAAAAGTTGCTAGCAACTTTTTGAGCAACTTTTTCTTGCTCGAGCAACTTTTGCCCTCACTAACTCCTAAGACCATTCTTAGGTCTATTACAAGGCACACTTGTGATAAAACATCCTAAACCCCTATTTCAAGACTTTGACCCATCTAAACCAGGAGTGACCTCAGGATGACATCATGCCTTGAGTCATTGTTCAAACAGACTTGGAAGACTCAACTATGACTCTAGGACCTTAGGTAGGTCTACACACACCAAGTGAGTTAAAAAATCTTATTCTAATTACAAGCCTTCATTAGGCTAGTAGGCACAACAAAATTGGTGATAGTGGGAGCCCTTAGAAGGGTGCTCCTACACCATACTCCCCCTCAGTACAAACTAAGGCACTTTGGGGTCAAGAAGAGCTAGGTCTATGCCTAACTTCTTGAACTGACTTTCTTCAATTCAGGTGGCTTCAGACTCAAGTTGACCTACCCACTTAATTAAGTGTTCCATGTACACTTGATGTCTCGTAGCCTTCTTCACCCAAGATTCCAAAACCTACTCTGCTTTGGGTTGCTTCTTCTTTGGCATGGCATTAGTGTCTAAGTCCTGCAGCACCCTTGACTGATCTTTACCTTGCTATGGTGGATCACCTTTGAACAAGACCAAGTCAGCAATGTTGAACACTAGTGAGATAGCCAAATCTGATGGCAAGTCCACCTTGTATGCATTTTCACCATACTTGGCTAGAATTTTACAAGACCCTTCTCTTCTCATCTGCAACTTGGTGGGCATACCTTTTTGCATCCTTTCTTTACTTAGATGAACCATCAAATAGTCCCCTACCTTGAATTGGACTTCTTTTCTCCTTTCATCTACTTTGGCTTTGAGCTTTTGAGTGGAATCCATGATAGATTTCTTGACTTGCTCTTGGACCTCCTTGATAGTTTGAATGAAATCCTCTGCTTGTCCACTTTTCATCTCCATTGAACCTAAGTCTCTTAGTTCACATACACCTCTAGGGTGTCTTCCATACACAATCTCAAAAGGACTTCTCCCTATGGTCCTATTCACAATATCATTGTAGGTATATTCTTCTTGAGAAATGATAAGATCCCAAGTCTGCCCATATTCCTTGGTCAAACACCTTAGCAAGTTGTCCAACACTCATTTTATAACTTCAGTTTGACCATCAATTTGAGGATGGTATGCTGAACTAAATGAGAGATTAGTTCCTAACATTTTCCATAAGGTTTTCCAAAAATGGCCCATGAACTTGCTATCCCTATCTGACACAATACTCAATGGGAGCCCATGAATCCTTACTATCTCTTTGAAGAAGAGATGTGCTATATAGGTTGCATCATGAGTAGTTCTACATAGAATGAAATGAATCATTTTAGAGAACCTATCTACTACAACATAGATGCTATTCATACTTGATTTTGTTTTAGGGAGTCCAACCACAAAGTCCATGCTCACACACTCCCAAGGCCTATTTGGAATTGGCAAAGGTTGATAGAGCCCTGCATTACTTGAACCTCCTTTAGCTCTTTGGCACACACCACATTTATCCACATATCTTCTCACATCCCTTGCTAAATTAGGCCAAAAATAGTACCTTTGTACTAATTCCATGGTTTTGTTTATGCCAAAATGTCCACTTAAATTGCCATTATGCTTCTCTTGAATCATATTTTCCCTCATGGATCCCCTAGGCACACATAGTTAATTGCCTTTGAACAATAGTCCATTTTGAAGGGTGTAGTCTACATACTCACCATGGAAGTGGTTCTCAAACTCTTGGCACACCTTGTAGGCTTGTGAGAAGTCTTCATCCTCCTCATATAAATCCTTGAAACCTGCTATTCCAATGCTCTACAATTGAACTTCTTGGACAGTCAAAAGCTTCCTACTTAAGGCATCTGCTACCTTATTGAGCTACCCCTTGTGTTTGATAGTGAAGGTAAAGGATTGGAGATAGTCCATCCACTTCAATTGTCTATTGCTAAGTTTTTCTTGAGTATTGATATAGCTCAAGGCCTGGTTATTTATGAATACTACAAATTATTTTGGTAGAAGGTAATGCCTCCACTTCTTGAGGATTGTACTAATGCATACAACTCTAGGTCATAAGTTGAATACCTCTTCTTTTCTTCATTGTGATTCTCATTGAAAAATGCCACAGGCCTTCCTTCTTGGCTCAATACACCCCCTACTACTACACCACTTGCATCACATTCAATGGTGAACAATTTGTCAAAAGTAGGTAAGAGTAAGATAGGTTTGGTAGCTACCTCTTGCTTCAATGTTTGGAATGCCTTATCAGCTGCCTCAGTCCATTTGAACTTAGTCTTGAGTCCTCCCTTGATGGTGTTAAGCACTGGTGCACATATGCCACTAAAATTTCTCACAAATTTCCTATAGAATTGGGCCAACCCATGAAAACTCCTCACTTCAGTCCCTATTTTAGGGGTAGGCCAATTCAAGATTGCCTCCACCTTGCTTGGGTCCATTTTCAAAGTTCCCTTGGACACCACAAAGCCCAAATAGACTAGTTCTTGCTGCATGAAATCACATTTCTCTAGGTTGATAGCCAATGTTCTTCATGTAGTCTCTTCAAGACCAACCTTAAGTGCTCAAGGTGCTCTGCTTTAGTTTTACTATAGATGAGTATGTCATCTAGGTACACCACAACAAATCTACTAGTGAAGTCCTTCAAGACCTCATTCATCAACCTCATGAAGGTGCTTAGGGCATTGGTAAGACCAAATGGCATTACAATCCATTCATATAACCCATATGTGGTTTTAAAAGCAGTCTTCCAGTCATCACCCTCCTTAATTCTTATTTGGTGATAACCACTTTTGAGATCTAGCTTGGAAAAATACATAGCCCCTCCTAGACAGTCCATCAAATCCTCTATCCTAGGAATTGGAAATCTATACCTAATAGTTATCTAGTTGATGGCCCTTGAATTAGTGCAAAGTCTCCATTTTCCTCCTTTCTTGGATGCCAAAACCACCGGGATTGCACATGGACTAATACTTTTCTTGATCAGTCCTTGATCCAATAACTCTTGCACTTGCCTTGCCACTTCTTTGTTTTGGTTAGGGGTAAGCTTGTAGGCTGCTTTGTTAGGCAGAGATGCACCGGGTACAAAGTCTATTTGATGACTTATGGCCCTTCTTGGAGGAAGTGTTGCAGGTGTTCCATCACTCACTATGTCCTTGAACTCTTCTAACATCTGCTTCACCTCTAAAGGTGTCTCTACCTGCAACTTCTATTCATCCTCTTTTGGCTTCACCATAATGGCACATCCCACTATCTCCTCATCATGCAATGAGTGTAGAAACTCTTTACCACTACTAAGAAACACACTAGGTGTCTTAGAGGTTCCTTCATCATTCTCTATTAAATATTGAATCTTGAATGTTCTACCATCCTTCTTGAAAGCAATGGAGTTCTCTTCTCCATCATAGAGCACTTTCCTATCAAATTGCCAGGGTCTTCCCAATAAGAGATGGTAGACATCCATGGGTAGGAAATCACAAAGTACCTTGTCCCTATAGCCTCCAATGGAAAACTCCACCCATGTCTGCTCATTCACTAACACACTCTGCTCCTTATTTAACCAAGTCACCTTGTAAGGGTTTGCATGGGGAATCTTTGTAAGTTTAAGCTTTTTTGCCACTTCATCTCATATGATGTTGTTAGTTGACCCTAAATCAACAATAACCTTGCAAAATTTTCCTTGAATCTTACATCTGACTCTAAAAAGAACCCTCCTTTGCTTAGGTTCTCCTTGGGTAGGTTGCCTTATGAGCACTCTCCTAAACATCAAGTTCTCCCCCATCTCTGATTCTAGTTTTCTTACCTCGTTGGTACATGAGCTACTACCATCTTCTTGGGCATAGGATACCCTCTTTTCACTGCTTGAGTTAGGAGGCTTGTCAAGACACCTATAAGAAGGGTGTCCAAGCTATCCACATTGATAACACTTCATTGTGGAAAAGTAGGAACTACTTCTTCCTGCACCTCTTCCTCTATTTCCCTGAGATCCTCTTCCTCTACTGAAAGATCCTCTTGTGCTGGTCTCTACAACTTGTTCTAGAAGTCTACTCTCCCCTTGGCTTCTTGAGTTACCTCCTTTGCCACTAGAACCTCCTCTTTGAACCCCTCTAGAGTCTACCTCTTCCTCTATTCTTTGAATTAGGTTCTTGCTTCCTTCTTTGTTTATCTTCTAGCTTCTGTGCCATATGCTGGCATCCAAGTACTGTGGTGGGAGTAAAAAAACTCATCTCCTTTGCTATACTAAATTTCAATCCACTTAAGTACCTTGCCACCTTGATGCTCTCCTCTTCCTTGACTTTGGATCTTAAGCTCAATTTATGAAATTCTTTAGTGTAGGTGGCCACATCCATCTCCTTCTATTTGAGGTTCAATATTCTTCTATGCTATTGAATCTCATAGTCTACTAGTAAGTATGCTTCTCTTACCTTATTCACCATAGCCTTCCAATTGGAAATAGGGTTCTTTCCATCTTTCTCCCTTTCTTCTTACATGTAGTTCCACCAGATTAAAGCTTGGCCTCTCAATCTTGCTTTGGCCACTTTTACCTTTTGTGCCTCGGAGATCCCTTCACACTTGAAGTGATTCTCCATACCCTCTATCCATTGCATTACAAGCTTGATGTCCATCCTACTAGTAAGAAGTGGAACACCCTCAAGTGCTTTGCCAGTGATGGCCTTTAGTGCCTTCAGGAACTGCTCATCTTGAGTAGGAGGATCAAGTGCAGGCACTTCATCATCAATAGTCACCCCTTTTTCCTTAGCATCCTGCTCCTCCATTCTATCTTTCACTTTATCTACCTTTTCTTGGACATCATCCAAGAGTTGTTCCATTTGATACAATCTTTCTTGTAGGAGTCTATTGGCTCCCTCCTGATCTTCCACCTTCTTAGAAAGCTTTTCATTAGTCACCATATGATTCTTATGAGATGATCCAACTAATTCCTCTGGAGGTTGAAACATTCACTCTCCAATTATCCACTTCCCAAGCCTTAATAGGCTTTGATACCAATCTGATGGGGAGATTGGGATAGACTAGCTTAGTCTATGCTCCCTGATCCTTACCTTGGATCCTAGTGTGTTATACACACTCACTTTGGTCTATAGGACTCCCTTCTTCTATAGAATCCCCTAACCTAGCCCAATCTTGCCACCAATAGTAAACTCTTCTTCCACCTAGCTTGTTTGCACTCTTCCTAGCTCCATCCCCTTACATAGACCAATAAGGGTTTTCAAGGCTCAATCAAATCCATAGGATTTTACAAGGGAATTTTTGTCTTCCAAGGTGTTTTTGCATCAAAACAAGCAACTCCAAGGTATTGATGAAGTTGGGTTGACACCCGATTTCATAGTTTCTTCACAAAATAGGGCTACTAGAGAGAGCCCCAATTAGGCCTCCTCTCCAGGTTTGTAGGACTTTTGACCCCCTTCTTGCATAGAACCAAGGCTAAAGTTCCAAAGGAACCTCTACTCAAATTCCCAACCCTCAAGGATTTTTGGGGTTTTGGGGCTTCAACTGTCCGTACAGTGCCTCCACTAGAAATGAGGGTTTCTAGGGCTTTTTGGGCTTCTCTATATCACAGGGCTTGTTTGACTTCTTCAACACCTCTATTGGATTGATAGAACTCTCTCCTTCACAAAAGTGAACCTTCATTCATTCCTCTTAACTCCCTCAAAAGGGCTTGTCATGAAACTCTCTCCCTTGTCCTCTATAACTTCTTCTCTGCTGACCACACCTAACTGAGCATTGCTTAGTCTCGCCTAGGGCTTGGTCATTAAATTTCTTGCACGTGTGTTCCAAGACCTTGCTTGCAAATATGTATAGGGTAGGGTTTGAACTACCATATCCCAAAGACCCATGGTGTTTCCACGATGGGGATAGGAGTTATAGGCCCTACATTACAAACCCCTTCAAACTAGACAAGGGACTGACAGTTACAAAACAAATACAAAAACACACACCAGAAAACAAAGAAACTACTCTAAGCACACACAAATGAAAGATTATACACTGATACAAATTTACAATGCCAAAGATTTCATAAAATTTCCATTAACTCATTCTAATCATGCTATTAGCACTGACTGGCACACACTTTCACAGTCATAGTCTGGTTCCTCCGTACAGAAGTCATACACAATGATTGCCAACCCTTGAGTTAGGGTTTTGTAGGTAAAATATAGTCTCCTCCTCAGGTTTAGAGCTTGGTTAGGGCTTAGAGACACTTTGGTAAGGTTAAGTCCTTCATTAGGAAAAGTTTCTAAGCAACTTTGAAAAGTTGCTAGCAAATTTTTGAGAAACTTTTTCTTGCTCGAGCAAATTTTTCTCTCACTAACTCCTAAGACCATTCTTAGGTCTATTACAAGGCACACTTGTGCTAAAACATCCTAAACCCCTATTTCAAGACTTTGACCAATCTAGACCAGGAGTGACCTCAGGATGACATCATGCCCTAAGTCACTGTTCAAACAGACTTGGAAGACTCAACTATGACTCTAGGACCTTAGCTAGGTCTGCACACACCAAGTGAGTTAAAAAATCTTATTCTAATTACAAGCCTTCATTAGGCTAGCATGCACAACAAAATTGGTGATGGTGGGAGCCCTTAGAAGGGTGCTCCTGCACCAGGAATCCTCTCTTGGTAGAATCAGTAAACATTTTGAATAATATGTTACTAGAGGACAAGAAAGTGTCCAAGATACACTCGGTTGATGATGTGAGTACAATCATCTCACATTTCAAAAGAAATTTCTCAAGCCTCAAAGAATCTGCATCCTTAGTTGCAGAAGAAAAGTATTTGAAGAAAAGATTGATTGAATTGGTGAACAACTTTGCACTTGACCTAAGCTCACCCAAGTCTAGTCAAACATCCTTGAAAGAATTTGTTGATCAAGGAAGAAAAATCATTACAGAATGCATGGATCAAGATAAGCTTATCGATGCTCATTTCAAGAAAATAAAAGAGGTAGAAGCTATGATTGAGCAAGTGAAGAGCTTAGTGAAAGACACATCCACAGATGTGAACATGTCTAGTAATTTCTACCAAGGTCAGATAGACAAAATTGAGAAGGCAGAAAAAGAGATGACAAAGTTAAGGGCTAGACAGACTCAGTTGAGGAATGCTCTTGCGTCCTCATTAGACATTCTGAATCAGAACATCAAAGAGATTGATGCCACCATGATAACCTATGATCAAGGTCCTTCCACAGATTTGAAGAAGATGGAGAAGCTTTAGTATGCATTATGCACCCATCTCCAGATAGTAAACTCTTTGATCACTTTTTGGAAGAAGGAGATCCAGAACCTAAAGATAGCATATCCAAAAGTTTTCCCTCAGTAAGTATGTATAGATACAATTTTTGTAACACCTTTGTCATTAATGTCAAAGGGGGATTTGTGTATAGAATATGGATCACAATATGTATAGGGAGATAGAAGTATATGCATAGAAGACAAAAAGTTTTTGGTTAGCAACTTGGCCATATTCCTTTGTTGTCATCAATGACAAAGGGGAAGATTATTGGCAAGTTGGATATACTAATGTATATGACTTGATATAGTGTTGTCATTATGGAAAAAAGTCATATAGCAGTTTGGAGTCAGTGCACTTGATGAGAAGATCAAAAATCAATTAACTGTTGAAGACTGGACAATGTACAGAGTTCCTACAGCTCAAAGCATCAACACACATGCGTATGGAAGAATTATGGTATGCACCTTGGAAGTTAAGTTGGTCAGACTAAATTCATGCTTAGTCTATGAGCGCATGATCATATGTGCAAGTATGAGAAAGATACAGTCAATTGAAGTTGCACAGCCAGTGTGTACCAGTGAAGAACAGAGTAAGCAACTGAGAGTTATCATTTTGAGTTGTGACTATATTGTAATGTTATAAAGGCTATGCGCCTATTGTAATTAGGTTGCTGACATGTATATATTTTTTATTGTAAATATGCTTAAGCCAATTCATTTGGAAGCGTTGTATGTAATAGGTCTAAGGGCCGACCTAGTTATTTATTTTGTATGCATGTATAAATATAAGATGCGCTGATTGTATTCGGTATGGAAGTTGATAGAGAGTTGTGATAAGCAGAGCAGAAGTGTGCGAAGACACTACAACATGTATTAGAGCTTTGCAAGAGGTCAAAGCATCAGTGCATCAAGGGAACTGAACTGACAAGTAGTGTCACAGTGACAGTTCATCTTGCAAATATAGTGTGTATCTGAGATCATAAGGTTGTAGCCTTCACCACGTGAGCAGTGAGCTCTAGGACAGTGCATCCACTCCCCTAATAGGGACTATTGTAAAAGACTCCTAACAGGTTCGGACCCTTGACAAGGTCTACTGTACTTAAAGCATTGTAAAGCAACTCCTAATAGGGTTAAGGATCTTCTAACAAGGATCACAAAACACTAGTATAGAATATTAGTGGGTGTCAATTCCCACCGAGGTTTTTACCTATTTGGGTTTTCCCATAACCATATTGGTGTCATGTGTTGATTTCATGTTTCATGTTTAATTTAGTACTTAAGCATTTAAGTTCAATATAAAGATTAAAGTGAAAAGTGAAAATATAGTGAACACTGATTCACCCCCCTCCCCCCCTCTTAGTGTTCCCATTACTAACAGGTTTATCAAAAACCATCCACTAGTGATCCCAAAAGTGTGTGCGCATTGCTTCATTTGTGCACCATTTTATTGATAATTTGGGCTTTTGGGGGTCAACTTGTAATCCAGTTTTAGGATTCACAAAAGGGAGGCTATATCTTCCTTAGTTATATTAAGGGCCGCAATCTCATCATTGCCGAGCTCGTCATCAAATTGGGCATGCCTATCATCATGCCAATGAAGAGTAGCATTATGTTGCTGTGTGAGTGTGTTAATGTTTTCAACAATAGTATTTAGGGTGGAAAGCATAAGACCTAATGTAGGTATATTCAGATAAGTGTTTTGGAAACCTCGTATTATGTTCAAATTATCTTGTATCAAATCTTCTAAAGATCGAGGGTTTTGAGATGGGGGATTGTTTTGGGGATCGTTATTTGGTGCGGGAGGTTTATTTTCTTCATTGTTGTCAGCCATGCCTGATTAAATAAAAAATAAATCTAAATTTCAATTTGATTTCATATATTATTACAAAAATAAATACAAAACACTATTTCAACCAAAAAAACTACATTTAGCATCAAAATGAAATAAAATAATAAAAATATACAAATAATTTACTTACCGTGTATACTATGGAGTCAAATTTGTTGTTTGGGAAATCAAATACCTGAAAAAATTGAGTATCAGATATATGGAGCCGTTTTACAAACCAAAAATAATGAGAGAAATGAGAAACACGGCCCGCGGGTTTTGATTTATGCCACAGATTTTGGGTACCTAATGAGGATTGTGCTTTGGTGTCAGGTTTGCCCACGTGTACTAACACCCAGGCCTACTAAAAAGTCAACAAGCATTTCATGCGCTTTGGATGAGTGAAAAGTGAATATTTTTCACATCACCACTTTTTGGCCCCTCATGATCTTGCACATACCCATTAACCATTTCAAAATTTGGAGAAATGGAGAAAGAGGTCAACGGATTCCCATGGACCTTACCGGATTCACGGGCTCCATTTTCTTCAGATATGTTGAATTTGGCACCAGCGTGAATGGTAGAGGAGGAGTTACTAACTGCTTCAGAGAAAGACTTAAGCGGAGATGGGGATGAATGAATGTCATTAATCTTATTAAAGACGCCCACCAGATTTGGCTCCATGGGAGCCCTAGTGGGAAGCGAGGCCAAGGGTATGACCTCTGCCGAAGGGCACAGTTGGAAATGGGGGCTCATGCGAAATAAAAGAAAACAATAAGTAGGAACAAACACATTTGGTAGAGGACGGGCACGCTTACACCAAGAAAAAGAAGAGTCAATCATCGATCATTGCAAAGCTCGCCGACGATGCCTCCCTTGTAGCAAGTCATAAGTAAGAATGAATCTCTCCCCGAATGCACGCCCTACTATTCTAAAGGGCAGTGTGTTTGGATGGAATAAGAAAACTATCCCCGACAGTGTTGATCTCCAGTCAAGACTGTGCCTTAAGGCCCGCAAATAGGAAGGATAGGGCAAGAATGAACAAATGAACAAATAGCCATCACTGGAATAACTAGCCCCATTAGAATAGTAGGGCCCATGTTACGTATATAATTGAGCCCTACTATTCTAAAGGCGGGAGGAGATAGTTGGGTAGGATGGGCAAACAAGCCCCTTATAATAGTAGGGCATGCGGGAAGATAGTTGAACTCAAGTTAGTTCTCCTTGCCCTGGACAACATAAGTTCAGGATGGACCGGAGCTTCAATCCGGCTTCAATTCCTCGGCCTTCTGGTAATCTTGTTCTCTGGGCTTGCCAGATATATAGATAGGGGGCCTGCTGATTGAACCTCGTTCAATTAATCTCTCATCACCCCCGCTCGGTAGCTGGAGCTATCTCTCTTGCCTCCAACCTTAGGCAGGAAAGAAACCAATTCTGTCTCCTCCTCTGGTGAAATCAGTGAGCATGCTTTCATTTTCGCCCTACTATTTAGAAGGTTGCGGTATACAATTTGAATAGAATTGGATGGAAGGTCCATATAATCCTTAGGGCTCGAAGGATTGTTCGGAGGGAAGGAAGGTCCTCCGGTGCAAAGGAAGGTAGGACAAAGAAAGATAGATCCGGAAGGTCCATATCCAGCAGCCCGAGCTCCGCAGTTCCCCAGTGTTCCTTTGCACCGGGCTCCAGTCGTCTAGAGAGATCAATTGAATTCTACTCCCTAGAATACTATGGAGCCGATGAGCAAAGGGGGGAACTATACATCTTTCTCTCAATCCAATGCTGTTACCATCAGCTATGGAATCCGCCTAAGATGTTATGTAGATAATGAGTCAAACTATATCCTCCACCATAGAATAGTAGGGGAATAATAGAATAGTAGGGCTTGATTCTATATGTAACATGTACTCCCTTCACCCCCACCACCCTGCATTCACCCCCAATATGACGTTGCCCCCGGTTCAATTCAGCCCCTTATAATAGCAGGGTAGGAAACCCAGCACACACCACGCAGTAAGATAGCAGGTTAGTGAAAGGAGGGAGACACCCCGTCTCCTCCCACCCCAACCTTCGTAGGGAATTCTAGAGCAGCAACTAGATAGTTTATTATTCATTTTAGAATTTATTTTATAACATATAATATATAGTTTGTTCAACTATGTAATTTTTTGAGTCAAACTCATTGACCCAATGTTTCATGAGTAGTGGTTCACATGAACCCATCTCTTATTTATCTTTTCTTCTAGATTCGATTGTGTGATTATTTTTTGCATAAAATAAAGGCAAATCATCTTATAGATTATAAAAATCTTCTCCTCTTATTTTAATATTTTTAATAATAAATCCTTTATCTATTTTTTAAAAATCTTTTTTATATTAATTTAATTATTATATTATAATTTTAAGATATATATTATATGAAAATTCTAATAATTTAACCTACATATGTATTTTTAAAAATTAACATCATATTATTTAAACGTTCTTCACACACACACACACACACACACACACACACACACACACATATATATATATGAAAATAATAAGGTTTTGAAAAGAAAAAAAAAACAATTTATTCTTAAAAATAAATCTTCAATAAAAATAATTATTTGTATGTTTATTTAAAAATCTATAATTTTTTAATTTGATAGTATTTTCACAAGAATGCTACTAAATATTTTGCTATGCTTGTTTAAGATAATCTAGATATAAACATGATATACTTCCTTTCCATGATTTTTGTTACTATCATCAAACGCTAGTTTATTTATCAATCATTGCAGTGCCACATCTTTTATCTCTAATTAAAATTTTGCTAGTCCACAAGTTTTATATGATCTATTCTAAAAAGTACATCCATTTGACACCTAAGACCATGTCTCATATGCTAACAACATAAAAGTTTTTCACATTGTATCCTCCCATCATGAAATCTTGTTGGGAAATCTTCATACAATAATGATACTAAATACTCTACTATGTTTGTCTAAGATAATCTATACATCCACAATATATGTCTTTTTTATTTTGGTAGATTTTGTTGGAGTCACCAAATACTATGTGGGCCACATAGTTTGCACATGATAGAAAATCATTTCCATTGTTAGAGTCACCCTTCCCTAACAATAGTTTGCACAATGTTGAACTTGAAATATCTCCATAATAAGAAGTCAAAATGTTGGTTAGAAAGAAAGTGTTGCTATCAAGAATTGAAGGGATGGTATGAATTAAACCAAAGTTATTTGACACAAATTTGAAGCTTCCCAAATTTAAATATAACTATAAGTTTTTTATAAACATATTAATAGTTATAAAAAATTTAAGACTAAATTATATGTTTATCTTTTAAAAAACTTATTGTTTTCATATATATATTTGAAAGAAGAAAAATTAAGTAATATGATGCTAACTTTAAAAAATACATATGCAAATTAAGTTATTAAAAAATTTATATTATATATCTAATCTAAATCTTAAAAATTTGAAACTAAATAATTGTTTTATTTAAATCCTTTGAGCAAGGTTGCATTCTAATAGAATGTATCTTATAAAATTGGTGGTGATTTGACTTTGACTGGTACAATGTACATACAAGTGTGAGGTACGGGCTGACGCACATGGCATAGAAAAATGTTATGGCCAAAGGAATGCTGGATAGCCTGGTAAAGTCAATACAATAGTAATTTCGGCTGCTCTGTTATACCTTGTATATCAGCAATCAAGGTCTAACTACAACAGAAGTCCATGGAACAGATTTCTTTGCATCGCAGTAGCATGCTGGCTAGGTCTAGTGTATATCTCCCTCGCCATCAACCTTCTGCAAAATTTATAACCCTTTGTACTGCTGTAGTTCAAATCTTCAAAGGTAAGTAAATATTTGTAGGCTATACAATTTTCACGGAGATTATCTGTGTTAGTAGTTGTAGTTCTGATAGGTGTGCTGTTTACTTGTCGTCTAAACTGAATGCATACTTTCTGGTGTGAATTTTTAGATTTTTTCCAGAATAATTCTTACCACAAGTTGGTGATTTAGTGAGTGGGTGTTTGGACAGAGAAAAGATTGTGAGGCTGAAATCATTTTGTATAATTGTTGGGGGGGGGAATTTTGTAATTTGAAGTTGAACAAAAGTGTGGTTACAGGTTTTTCACTTTGAGTTTGCTAGGTATATTTATGTTATTCATTATTGGTTTCATGAGAGTTTGTTTGTTGATTATTGCTGTTAATTAATTAATTAGCTCAGAGTATATTGTATTATAGAAATCAACAATGTAATAAATAAATGTGTTGATATAAAATAATGTGGAAGGAGAAGGAAAGTGAGGGGATGTATCAAGAATCGCAATACGTTACTCCATCAAGTCAGCTAGGATCTAAATGAAGAAACACCAACATACTACCAAATAAACAAATCTGATCACCTCAATCAATGTGGATCAGTAGCATGATCATCACACAATCCAAGAACACCAACATGACGCATGAATAACATCTAGAACTGTTGCATCATCTTCAATACGAAATCCAAACTCATCAAGTTATCACTAATCATCAAGAATGCTAAAATACCGAACTCTATCATAACAAAAGATAGAGCTTGTTTAACTCTAAGCCATGAACAACACTAGTTGTGAACACAAAGATAAGGCATCATGTAACCACTAGCTTCGCAATCCCTGAAACATCATATCCTAGATGTACCAAACCAAATACGCATCCACTAGATACACAGGAACATTGTAACATCAAAAACTAGCAACTCAATCATACTTCACTCAAACTGTCATCCAAACTTTTGCAAACCTTTGTAGACCATCTAAAAACATCTCTGAACAAAACCTCGTGATTGCATCTCAAGATCTTCAATATATTACCTGATCAACTAAAATCCTATTTACCAAACATATTGAACGCACTGTCTAAAATAGCAATTAGTATGTTGACATCAATGACAAAACATTAATGTCAACACACCCAAGTGCTAAACTCTGACATTCTCAACAATATTCCAACGGGAGAAGGAATGTTGGTGCATTGTCCACTACACTGTGGGTCCCAATCCTTTCACTGGTCTTGTACCAATAGATAATTCGGAAGAAAGTTTAGTACATCTCATACTATAATAAGTAAATTAATATTTATCCTAACAGGATGAAGTATACCATTCCACACCAAACTAAGCCTAAAGTCATATCACGAGGTTGGTCAAAATTATCACTTAATTATTCATCATTAGAAATTCTCTTCTCCTAAGTCCATCGAACCACTAAGGGATGAGGACATCCATTTCTGACATGGAATTGGCCCCCAAGCCCACATGCTCCTAGCATAATCAGTTCAATCCCCTAGATCAACGTGGGTATCCCCCACCAGCATGAAAGTAACGATAATTATCTACTAGCTAGATGGTATGACTGTGAGTCTATCAACATAATACACTCCTTGACTATTGTCAATCTCAAGTAGATAACCTTATCCTAAGTAGGTCATATGATTTATAATTCGGTGATGATCTCAGATAGAGTATACTAGTCTACATGCTAGAGAAATGTAAATCTCTACCTACGCCCTTGTAGGGTCCTAACTCCATTTGTTGTCATAAAAGTAAGTGCATGTACTTGGCTTAGCATTATAATTAGAAGAGAGGTTCCTAATTAAAAATAAGTAGATCACAGTTGAATGATATAGGAGTACCTACACAAATTCTTTTAAGTCCGAGATTAAACATCTCAAACACAACAATTACATAGAACCAACACATTATGGTCTTGACTCAACACATAACCTTAAGTAGATACCGACTATACAATAGTCAACCCAATTCATTTCCTTTGACTTTCTATTTAGGAACATTTTGTATTAAATATAACTTATTAAGTTTTCTTAACTTTTTCATAACAATTATTACTCATTTTTGCCAAATCTGAAGCTTACTAAAGAAAGAAAGGTTAAACAAGGAATTATACTAATCCCTAGAGTTATTCCCTCCTAAACCCTCCCCTACTTACCTGAGGTCACAATGGTATCCTTCACCCAAGTTTTACTTACGTTCCCACTTCCAAATGAGTCAAAGTTACACACAATTCTCCTCAAAAGATCTTTCAAAGGATACCTATACATACGTTCCAATAACCAAGATTACATTGGGTACTAATTCTTACTCCAAGAAAGTTACTTTAAACGATTCCAAATAGTCATTAGTGCTTAATTTGAATAGCATGAAATTCTAATAACATTTAGCAACCAATATTAGAACCCTTCCCTTAAAGATATTGATGTCTTGCATTAAATCTTTCTTGATAATATTTATAAAACAACTCAAATTTCCAAGGTTTTTCTTATCAAAATAAGGTCGAAGCTTATCACTCAGCATGAAATTACCTTGGTTTACCAAAACACACTGAAAAGAACTTTCATTTAAAATTTACATAATAGATTCACAAGATAAAGAGTCATATACTCAAGGGATCAATATCTTGTTATCCTATATAGCCTTTTCAAACCTGAGGTATACATTTGAAAGACATAACACATTAAGTTACCATTTTTCTTAAGACATGGGTGATAATTGAGCTATACATAAGATGATATTACTATATCCATTAGAGACTCATATATGGATATACACTAGATAATAATAATAATAATAATAATAATATGTTGTGTTTTCTGGTTTTTGAAATTTGATCAATGGTGCATTTTGTAGGGAGCTTAACCTCATCCATTATAAATCAGGTGTACATACATTGTTCTTATAGGATTTAAACTTGTGACTTCTCTTTTAAAAAATATAAGTTCTCCAACACTAGACCAACTCAAACCATACATACATTAAATATATTAATCACATAAATTCAATAGTGTGCTCAAGAAAGAGAAATGTCGAAAATAACAGAATTTTCATCAACAAAAGTTTGCTATAAATAATGGCCAAAATGTATTATAAAAAAGAAAAATCTAGAAGTTTTTGTAAGTTACATTTGCGTTCACCAATGAAAAAAAATCATTGCCACAATAAGGTAAAAGATGGCCTCACCTATTTTCTTTCCTCGAAATCCTATCTCCCAACACAATTTTGTCACATTAAACTTATTTTTTTAATTTTAGAAATTAATTTATTTCTTTTAACTAATCTCGTTCAGCTTATTATCTTGACTGCACTAAACCTATATTTAACACAAAATAAGAAACTAATATAATGTATAGTCATTCGCGTCATTCTAAAATTGCTTCATTCTAGAATATTCAGAAATTAATCTACTACATTCACCTCATTCTAAAATTGCTTCATTCTAGAATATTCGGAAATTAATCTACTACATTCACGTCAAGAATATTTAGAAATTAATCCAATAAAAAAATAAAATGTGCATACATTATTAACTTGGAGTCATATGCACCTCAGCCATCCCTATCCATTAAAACTTGTCCTTAAATCTGGAATTAAAAAATATATCCTCACCGTCCATATTGTAGGAAAGATAATTAAATAAATTTTAAAGTATATTTAGAATTAATTAAAATTAATTACGCCGAAAGTGTTTCAAATATAAAACGCATCGAGCTGGGTTAAAGCATCGACGGTCCATAGGCTCCAATAGCCGTGCAAGACGATTAAACTGATCCTCATCGTCTCCAGCTTTTTAAGAATCATGCTTTCGTAAATGTGAACGCTTTTCAGCATAAATAGTCTTTTGTTTTTTCGTACGGTTTAATGGAGAACCACATATTTAGTAACTCGCGATAAACCTGGGTTAGCTCTGCGGTTTAAGAAGCTTGCAAGCCTGTCAACCCCAGTCACCGCGATAAATGAATCTCAATTGCCACTAGGATTCCTTTATGTCGGGATTCAGTATTTGAAAAGGACTCTCAACGACAAGTTTTATTAGGTGTATATGATATAATCGGTGAAGTCAACCAAATTAAATTGACTTCCACATCACCCAATACAAAGGGTTAGAAAGCACAAAGTATTAATATTCTTTTAATAGTATTGCCAATCAAGTGTTGGTGCTATGATGGTGACTAAATTCATAGGAATATCACTCCAAATTCACCGAATAAGAGGCGCGGGCGGAGACCCCACTTACTGTACGACACGTCGTGCATGACACATGGGATTTTCTACCTATTTTGACGCCGCCACATCTGCATGATATGGAGTCATGTGGAGATCATTGCGAATGATTAGGGCAACAGGACTACACAGTCCTGTGTGGCGTTCACCAATACAGAACGGCTTATCGATGATGCTGCGAAGAATCAGGTGTCCATGAATCCCACCAATATTGTGTCCGACGCCAAGAAGCTCATTGGGCGACGCTTTTCTGATCCATTGGTGCAGAGCGACATGAAGCTCTGGCCTTTCAAGGTCATTCCAGGCCCGGGTGAGAAGTTGATGATTGAAGTCACGTTTAAAGGTGAGAAGAAGCAGTTTGCTGTAGAGGAGATACGCTTGAAACCCATAAGCTAAATAAATTAAAATAAAAAAATTGAAGAACATTTCATACCTTTGACTCCTGGTCCACAAATTTTGAATGAATAGCGTTGAGAAACCTAGGATATGGTCTACAGAGGAACTGTAAAATACTCAATCTTGCAACTGAAACCACTGCTAAGAGAAGTATGGAAATTTTTTTAAAAAATACTCTAAATGCTCCTAGTATTTGCAAACCACAATAGAGAAGGTAGATAAGGAATACCGGACAAGGAAGAAGGATATGCCATCACAAGATCTTGGTTTACAGGCCAATACATGCTTTGATTGAGATGCCGCAATTCTAAAGAAGAAATAATGGGTATTCCAAGACTTGCATTAATTCGAGCAAGGCAGACATTGGTTGGGTCGAACCTTGCCATGAAAACGATTTCCTTCTAAACAACATATGTTCTTGAATCAGTAAATGACAGGCTGTTTCAAACATCGGCATCCAGAAGAAGATCAAACTGGGGAGGAAAGTTGAGATTGTCATAGTTCCCATAAACAAATGTTCCACGGAGAAGATATTTTTTCCCAATCTCCACAGGCGTTAACTGGTAACAACTCTTCCTTAACTCCTAAAATATTTGAAGGGTGTTCATTTGCCTTGATGCTTCTCCTCCAAGAATTGTATTTGAAAGATTCCATTTTTGTCCAGAATTGATGTAAGCGTAATCTGGAATCCACTATATCCCAAAATCATCTGTATAATTTTCAGTGCCTCCACAGTCTAGGCTAAGGAATCCTGCAAATATTCATCAATGTTATTTACACATATCATGATATGCAATTTAATAGTATAGCCAGAAAGGACCACAAAAGGCTTACCAGGCTGACTACATACAGTAGAAGTTAAAATTGCAGATACTATGAACAAGATCGACACTTTGTTTATCATGACGAAGAACAATTAGCTGATTTGATACATGGATAAGACCAATTTCTCCTCACAATTATCACTGAATTTCAGTTGTCAGTGACTTGGCCCGGTTATACCATCAGATAATCTCTATATCTAGTAGCCATATTCTGCAGGAGGGAAAGTAGTTGCAGGGCGAATTTTATTTTATGTTAAATGCATTTCCGTTTATATAAAGCCTCCTCATTAAAATATGCACACAAAACTTATTACAGATGACACATAGCTGACCTGCATGTGGAAAAAGATGCCTAATCGCCAACTGGTGAATTCTAGAACAAGAAACCTAAACTGACGGCTGCTACTTTTTTTGGCTGTTGGGATGTCCGCCCTAGGCTCGGGACATGAAAATAGAAAACCCTAAACACCATCTGTTACTGCCTTCTGCAAAAACGGTAACCCCAAGACTTCAAATTTTGCCCCCTCCCTCTATATCTGTGCGTTCTCTTCCATAGAATTCTTCAAAGCCTCTGATTTGGCCAATGGAAATATGCCAATATACAAAAATTAGAGTAAAATGTAACAATGGGAAAAAACAACAATGCTATTGGTTGCAAAGTAAAATATTTTTGATATTTGATAGTCAAGTTTAAATATTTGGTTATAAAAATGTTGACACACAAAATGGACCGCCAAATTTAGGTGTACAGACACAACAACTCCATTGGAAATTTTAAGTATGGAGGCCGTGTGGAAGCATAATATCTTGGAGGACAGCTCAAAATTTTCAGCTATTAATTTTTTCTCCATTTTGTTCACAACAAGGAAAAGTGCAGAATTTCTTTTTTTTCCTTCATCTAGCAGATTGTTGAGCTAGTATGCGTGTATGCAAATTGTGCTATTAGAGATGAGCCACGTGAATCAATTTGGAGAATGTCACTTGTACCCACAAGCAAGGACACGTATACAGAATGTAAAGAAACTAAAAAGATTAGCCTCCGTCCTTTTTTTATTTGTTGCCAGAACAATTTTAAAAAGCTAAAACCATGGGGAAAATATGATCAGGCAATCCAAAAATAGAAAATCTCAAACAAATATAGATTTGTATGAAAAAAATGTTATAGAGTATATAATAAAAAGGTTGCACACGATAAAACACACTGGATAAACAAAGGAATATATTATCTAAAAGATTTTACAAAGTTAAAATCAAACAGATTTTATCATTGGTTGCATATGTAAGCCACAGATCAACACTATATAAATATAATCATAATATAAATTTTTATATATAATAATCTATATTATGTAAAATATATTAATTATATAATTTATATGATATGAAATCTTATACACAATAATAAATATAAATATATTACATATGATCAAAGTTGGAATATTTTTTATTAATTAAAATAAATTTAAATTTTGTAAAATATAATATTATAATTGTGTTTGTGAAAATTGTACCTGATTTGAAGACACAACACTCAGTAAAACATTAGAGGTTAGTGATAATCAAAATCGTGCAAAATTGAAATCTAATCTAACCAAGTGATTTATTGCCTTCTAGTAGGTGTGAGATTGATGTTCTCAGATTGTAATCGAGATCAGTGACCTAGACAACACCTAAATGAAAGATTTGAATGCAATTGATCTAGATATGAGATTGAATGCAATTAATCTATTTTTTTAGATTTTCTATGTAATAAGAATAAAAACTTGATATGAATCTATGCTAGATGAAATTGATATGCTATGAATGTTATTTAAAAATTGATATGCAATACTAATCTAACAATGATATGCAATATGAATGCAAAAATAAGATTGATCTCACAAAGATGTCGATTCGCAAGAGCTTTGATTCTTCAATTCCAATTCTGCAACATAAGTTTGCACAATTATGAGATGCTTGGATGCAAATTTGAGAGATGAATTATGAAAAGCTAAGCCTTGTTTTTATAGAAATTCAAGGCTTTGGAGGTGCATGGATAAAAGCCATAAATCACTCAAATAACTTAGGTTGATTTTTGAGTTATCTGATAATAACAGATAATTAAGTTACAAAAATATGTAAAAGCTAAACTTTAACTCAAAATAGAGTTTAGTTTTAATTGATAATTGATAGTTGTCTGCTTTTATGATTATGCATGTTTTAATTATGAATTAATTAAATAATAAAGTGATTTATTTCCAACTTAATTGCTTTTAAAAATAAAATAATTAATTTATGGGTTAATTAACTATTTAATCAAACTTTTATTAAAAATTATATTATTAAATAATGACAACTTGCTTTAATTAATTAAATAAGAATTTAATCAATTATTCATATGATATTAGATTTATTGTCAAAATTAAATAATACAATTAATAATAGATAGAATTAAATTTAATTACACAATTAAGTGGCAAATATTAAATCTAATTAATTAAATATGAAAATATTCAATTAATCAAACTTTAGGATAAATGTGATTTATTGCCAAATAATCATTAAATTAAAGATAATTAAGATAATTAGGAATATTGCTAGGAATATTCCCCGATGCAGAATTTAAGATAATCAATTATGATTCGATGATGTTTAGATGTGCCTTAGATTAGGACTTTGATGTCGATTTCGTTCAATATGTAGATACAAGATATTAATGAACTTAAAGCCCATTTTTAGGGTATTACATTTTTCCCCTCTTTGAATTACTATGTGAAGCACAGTGGTTCAAAGATAGTCTGTGTTTGATAGAGATATGAAATTGATGTTTGAAATTGATAATTGATATGAGATAAAAGCTGATTGATATTGAATTGATATGGAGATAATAGGTCCTGAATGACCAAAGATAATGTTCACTATAACAGTGAATGAACCTATGATTGCAAAAAAGTGTCAAAACATCTGATTCCAAACCTTAGGATTGCAAAGAAGTGAGTGACCCGTTCTAGACTCGATTTTCTTAGCAGAACTAGCAGGTATCACATCCAAACCCTTCAGTGGCCGAAGAACCAAGGAAAGAACACTATGATCAGATGGTTGCAAAAATTGATACAGTTTACAAGATTAGGAGAATACCAGATTGATATGGATCTTGATGAATCTGATATGCCCCAAGTGATGATAGATTTGCCCCGAGCGATGAGGACTTTTGATGAATCAGCGACTAGACGTGATTGTTGTCTTGATCACTGATGAAAGATATTGATAAATTTGATCGATAGAATTTTGATTTACAAACTTTGAATGATGTGCAATACCATGCCCCCTTCGGGATTAAAATTTAAATTTAACAAGAAAAGTCAGCGTTGATAGTTTAGAAGCATGTTAATTGATTTGAGAAGTGGTTAAACACATTTGGTGAATGCATTCTGCATCGTTTAGAGGTTCTGGAGACTAAGTTTGACTAGGTTTGACCATGAGTTGACCATGGTTGACCAAGCTGAAATTTTGATAGTTTGATGTTAGATAATCAATTAAGTTGAATACTAGATTTCTGTGATGATTGAAGGTTGATTATGCAAGCAATTAATAATATGAATGATCTCAGATTTGAATTTTGATCCCGAAAAAAGATTCTACTTACTATTTCATTGGAGGAACCTTTGTGTGAGATTCAATTCTTGTTAGACTTGAAGATGCGATTTGAAGAATCATTTAAGCATTGAAGTTCATTTAGTCATTGTGAGATCATGCAAAGATGAAAAATGCAAAGAAGCATGTAGGATGATAATGCAACCCTAGGACCTAGGACCTACTCATTGATCATATGTCGATTTGTTATCATCATTGAACTTTTAGGTAACCAGATAAATCAATACAATGCCCACTAGCCATGAAACCATAGACATATGAATATCAATTTGTATGCACAAGAATCAATACAACACCCACTGGTCAACAACCATGGATATATGAATATTGATTTTATTTTCAAAATGTCAGATTAGATATAAATATCAAAGCATAAGCGCCAGGATGACCTGAATATCATGTCCATTTTGATATAGCAATTTGTAGAAGCATCAAAACATAAATGTCATGATGACCGGAATACTCCTTGCATGGCAAACACATTAAACAGTCAAAAGATCATTCTAAATCCAATGTGAATTACCCGTAGTGACCCTTTATCGTTCACATCCTTAGGCAAGATTGCGTTCCACAGTAGGAGAAAGAACTTACTCAAAAAGACAATAGTTAGATCAAACTTTCTTAAATTTTTTGGGTATCAATGGTTGAGGTACGCATGGCCATCCAATTCTAGATAGAGGCTCTTATAGTCGGACACCATTTCAATCCAAAATTTCCAAAGTTATTAGATTTCACATACAAGCAGAAAACTAAGAAAAGATTATGCCCCCAGTAATCACTCTCTAAATCTTATAAAGGACATCATCGAAGAGCTCGAAGGGACACAATATGCAAAAAAAAATCTCAATGCGAATCAGTAAGCATACAAGGAGATAAAAGCATGTAAAAAGCATAGATTGTTTTCAGTTGAGTTTTGATTGTTTGATTGTGTTGTTGTAGATGCAAAATCCTTTCTGGAGACGAGACAGATGGACTGACTCACATGAAGCTTCAAAGGACTCTGAGTGGATATACACATCTCAGATACACCGGAGACCATAGGATATGACATTGATTGCCCCCAAGTTTGAACATTGATAGGATACAGACGCTTGAGTTGGTTGGTGTACAGACTGACTTTATGGAATCAAGAGTATATATAGACTAAAGCAAACTGAAAGTTGGGAAAGACCAAGATTGTGCTGATAGATGGAGTGTTTTGAACAAGTGGCACCCGTTTGCCAAGTTTTCACCATCTTGGTAGAGATTCTATTTTTGCTACCAAGGCGCCTATTTCCAAGTTTTCACCAAGGCACTTTTTCTTTTTTTTTCTTTTTTTTTGTATTTTTCATTTTTTTAATTTTTTTGTACGTTTGATATTTTTTGATTTTTTTGTGAATCATCAAGGCACCTATTGCTAGGTTTTCACCAAGATGTTCATTTTTTTAGAACTTTTTCTTATTTTTATAATTTTTTCAGGACATTTTACCATAGACTGAATGCCTTAGGCATAGAATTTCTTCAGATGGAAAATGTTGATTGGTTCTCGGAGCTGTTCTCCTTCAGTCATTGAGAGTTGATAGGCACCAGAGCCAAAAGTAGCAGTGATTACAAAGGGACCTAGCCAGTTGGGTTCAAACTTCCCCTTGCGTTCTCGATGGGATTGATTTTTAGGATTTTCTCTCAAGACTAGATCACCAACCTGAAATTCTCTATGTCTGACTTTCTTGTTGTAGCCTCTAGACATTCTCTTCTGATACACTCTGAGATGATCATACGCTGCTTGCTTACGCTCATCTAGTAATTCAAGTTCTTGTAACCTAGACACTCTGTAGTCTTCATCAGTGACAAGTCCATGCATTCTGATTCTGAATGATGGGATTTCAACCTCAATAGGCAGTACTGCTTCAGACCCATAAACTAAAGCGAAAGGTGTAGCCCCTGTAGGCATTCTGATACTAGTCCTGTAGGCCTAGAGAGCTGGATTGATCATCAGATGCTAGTCTCTTCCTGTTTTATTAACTGTTCTGTACAAGATCTTCAAGAGATTTTTGTTTGAAGCTTCAGCTTGTCCATTCCCTTGAGGATAGTAAATAGAAGACCAATGTTGTGTAATCTTGAATTTAGCACATAAGTCATCTAGATCCTTAGTTTTGAATTGTCCCCCATTGTCTGTGACTATGGAATGAGGGATCCCATATCTACAAATGATGTATTTCAGGATGAACATAGAGATCTATTTCCCTGTTCTTGTGTTAGAGGAACTGCTTCTACCCATTTTGTAAAATAATATGTAGCTGTGATGATATGGGTATGTCCATTAGAAGAGTGTGGATGGATAGCACCTATGAGATCAAATGCCCATTGTTGAAAAGGCCATTGTGTAGTAAAGGGAATTAGATCTCTCCCTGGAGCATGAATCAAGTTGCCATGTACTTGACACTGTTGACAATTTTTAGCAAATTTAATAGCCTTTTTCTCCATTTCAGGCCAATAGTACCCAGCCCTAATAAGTTTTTGAGCCAACATTAAACCATTTGAGTGCGATCCACATATACCCTCGTGGACTTCCCCTAATGCACATTGAGACTCTTCCCGTTCTAAACATCTAAGCAGTGTACCATCTAGACCTCGTTTGTACAGATCATTACCAATGATGACATATCAGGATGCGGATCGGATAAGGTTTCATTTCTCAAAATGGTTAAAGGACTCAGGGATGATTTGGTCATGGAGATAGGAGAACAGATTTTTGTAGCGAGATGAGTCATAACCTACAACAATTTAGATCATGCGGGTTTCAGGGGAGTCATATGCAGGATAGGATAGGGCTTCCACCAGGAACTCGTAGCGTAGCTCATGTTCGGGCTGCTGTAAGAGAGTAGATAGTTTCGCCATTGCATCGGCAGCCTTATTCTTCATTCTGGGTATTTGCTCAAATGTGATAGAGATGAAGTATTTCTTTAAATCATCTACCATTCTCTTGTAAGGAATGAGCTTTTCATCTTTGGTTTGGTACACATCATTGACTTGGTGGATAACAAGTTGAGAGTCTCCATGGATGTGCATCTTTGTAACTCTCTACTGTATTGCCATTTTCATACCATTGAGAAGTGCCTCATATTTAGCAATATTGTTTGTGCAAGGAAACTTTAGTCTGAATGCTTTGGGTATCGAGTATCCTTGAGGAGTGATGAACAATATGCCTACTCCAGATCCATTCTGTGTGTAGGAGCCATCAAAGAATAACCGCCATACTCTAGAAGAGAGGTGCATGATAGAGGAATCGGGAAATTCCATTTGCATGGGTGTATCATCAAACAGTGGTGCTTCAGCTAATTGATCAACAATGACCTGTCCTTTGATAGCTTTTCTTTCAACATATTCAATGTCAAATTCGCTCAAGAGCATGACCCATTTAGCTAGTCTACCTGTGAGGGCAGCTTTGCTTAGGAGATATTTCAGTGGATCAATTTTAACTACCAAATGAGTAGTATGAGCTAACATGTAGTGTCTCAATTTCTACGATGCAAAGATCACAGCTAGACATGCCTTCTCTATCATTGAGTAGTTCTTCTCATAGGCCACTAAAGTTCTGCTGATATAGTAGATGGCTCTTTCTTTCTTGTTCTCATCATGCTGTGCTAGCAATGCCCCCAGTGATGTGGCTGTTGCAGAGACATACAAGATCAATGGCTTCCCATGAATAGGAGGCATCAAGATAGGCGGATTTGATAGATACTTCTTGATATGGTTAAAGTTGTTCTCGCATTCTTCATTCCATGCAAAGGTCACACCTTTATGTAATGTTTTTGTAAAAGGTTGTGATATGTCAACTAACTGTGATATGAATCTTCTGATGGACTGTACTCTCCCTTGCAAAGTTCACATTTGACTGACATTCTTGGGAGGTTGCATCTCTATGATAGCTTTCACCTTAGCTGGATCGACCTTAATACCTTTCTTGGAGATGATGTATCCTAGGAGCTTGCCAGAAGTGACTCCAAAAGCACACTTTTTCGGATTTAGTCGAAGACTAAATTTTTCCATTCTGTCGAGGATCATGCTCAAGTCTGTTAGATGTTCAGTTCTAATCATGGATTTTGTCAAGGTATCATCCACATAATCCTCCATTGTTCTATGCATCATATCATGAAAAATAGATGTCATTGCTCTTTGATATGTAGCTCCAGCATTTTTGAGTCCGAATGGCATAACATTCTAACAGAAGGTTCCCCACGCACATGTGAAAGCTATTTTCTCTTGATCTTCTGGAGCAATTTTGATTTGGTTGTACCTAGAAAAGCCATCCATTAAGGAATACATTTCATAGCCCGCTGTCATGTCCACTATCATATCAATGTTAGGCAATGGAAAATCATCCTTAGGGCATGCTTTGTTCACATCTCTAAAGTCTGTGCACACTCTGATTGAACCATCTGGTTTTGAAATAGGTACAATGTTAGAGATCCACTCAGCATAGTCTATGACACGAATGAATCCAACTTTTAAGAATTTTTCTAGTTCTGCTTTGACTAAGAATGCAACATGAGGATGCATCTTTCTCAATTTTTGCTTGATTGGTTTTACTCTAGGAGCAATGGATAGATGGTGCATAATGAGATTGGGATCCAATCCTGGCATATTTGAATATTTCCATGCAAAATTGATCTTTTTTTTGATAAGAATGTAGTGAATTTCTGTTTCTCTTCTTCTGATAGAGATTGTGTTACATGTACCAATTGTGGTTCCTCTGTTGTACCTAAATTGATGGATTGAGTGGGCTCAATCAGAACTGGAGATCTATCCTGTAAATGACTCGGAAGGACATCAAATATCTCATCCTTAGGTGCCTCAGAGAGGTTTTCACTTTCAGATACGTCTTTTCTTTTTACTTTTGTAGGATCTGAGACTGCCACAAAGTGGTTTTCACCCTCAGAACACTTTTTCTTTTTCTTTTTATTTTTTTGACTAAGATATTTGATGTCTGACTCAGTCATGCTGATGCTCAGTTTGCTGATGGAAGTCCTCATAGGCTCGACTGCATTGAGGTAACAAGCAAGGGCATAGTCACTGGAAAAGGTGTAAACACCATGGCTTGGGTTTGTGGAAGTTTGGTCGATAAGATCAGGGCGTTGGATAGTCAAAGTAGGAAAGGCTTGGGATATGGTGTTCACAGACATGGATATGTCATCATTGGTCCTAACCCGATGCTCAAGTTCAAAGGTGATATTACAGCTCAAAATGTTCAATTCGTGAATAGGCTCAACATCATCATGGAAGTCCTCTTCAGCCATAGGTGGATCAGACACGTTAAGTTCATTGTTTCACTCTAGACCTACGTTGGATTGAGATACATATTGGTGAATAACATCAATATATTTCTCTGTTATAAGCTCATCTTCTTTTGGAATGGCACCGCATTCATAGTCATTTGACTCAGCTTCTGATTCAAGATCTCTAGGAAATCTTAGAAAATGTGTGAAATCAGGATGAATACCCCAAGAAGGATTACCCTCAGTCTCTGACTTGAATTCATATTCATGGGAATCAGTGTCAGAATAACTACTCTCTACTTCTGGATCAATTTTATCACCTTCGAGATTGGCTGGTTCTTGTGGTGCAACCATCTCTTGCGGTACAGTAGGTTCTTGTGTTTCTACTACATTAATTCTTCTGATAGGATCATCTTTATCATCAAGAAGATCTTTGATCTATTTAGGCAATTTTTCATAGGGGATGAGTTCTGAACTATCTGAATCATCATCTGAGAGTTCTATCTCTTCTTTCTTGAGAAGGGGTTCTCCTGGTGCAATTTGTTCTATGACATGAGAACAACCACCTTTGAGATGATAGGGTTTCTTCTTAAAGCCTAAGCCACCAGTATCTTTGTTGGCTCTACCAATATGTGAAATGGGTGTCACAAGACCCTTTCCTCTAATTCCTAGAGGTCCTTGAACAGAATATCCCATCTTGGCTATCAATTTGTTCCCTGGACCATATGAATTAGAAGGGATTGTAGGTGCTATAGATTCACTAGGTTGAACAATTTTAGATTCAGAATCCTCTTTGTATCGCCATGCCAGCATAACTTCATCCTCTTCAAATTTTTGTTTGGATACTTGCTCCGCCACAAAATTTCTTTTGTATGCTTCCATAGGTTCCTTAGGTTCTGATTTAGATTGCTTCAAAGATTGTCCATATGACTTGGGCGAGATTGGGAGAGATGTCAGAGACAAGACTGGCTCTATAGTGTATTCTCCCATCCCATTTTCTTTGAGATTGATCTCTTTAGCAATGTCTTCCATCTTGGATGTGGAAGCCACATTTTGTTGCTTAATGGAAGATTCTCTGTTATTGGGAACAAGCTTATCGACACTTTCCTTCAATGTATTACAAGTTGTACTCAGATCTGCTGGGATAGTAACTTCTACCCCTTCATAGGGAAATTTTAAGCATTGATGGTACGTAGAAGGAATAGCTTGCATTTCATGTATCTAGGGTCTCCCTAGAAGGATATTATAAGCCAATGGCAGATCAAGCACCTGACATGTGGTATCTTTGATGACTGGACCCACTCGGATGGGTAAGACAATGGTGCCTTTAGAAGATCTTTCCTATTCATCATAGGCCTTTATGGTGATCTTCTTTCGGGGATCAATAGCCATCTCTGAGAATCCCAACTATGTGATTAAGTTGTAAGAACAAATGTTGAGGCTTGCGCCCCCATCTATCAACACACATTTGACTTGAGGGTTCTGGATCAAGACTTCTATGTGTAAGGGCTGATTATGTGGGTGACTCAAAGAGTTGTCATCTTCCTCTAAAAAGGAGATATATTGCGGAGACGTTAGATGACCAACCATAGTCTGGAACCTGTCTAGATCTAGATCATCAGGAACATTAGAGCCGAGAAAAGCTTTGTCTAGGATATCTCTGTGAGCTGGAGATATTCGAAGTAACTCAAACATAGAGATTTTGGCATTGGTATGCTAGAGTTGTTGGACGATGCTGTAAGATGTAGGTCTTGTATCCTTTGGATTGGAAGATTTCAAGGCAGCCTTCTGTTTAGAAGCAGATGTGAGATTGAAAGGTATCTTAGGGACATTAGATGAACTTGGTGTTTGTCCTTTCAGATGAGCCTGAGCTTGTGATCTGGTAACCGCATTAGCTGAGGAATGATTTCTGTCTCTTCATACAATCATGATGACATTGTAGCTCTCAGAGAGACATGGTTCAACCATATTGATGACAGCATTGTTTCCAGGGTAGGCATAGTTGACTTTTGCCCCCATGTTAGGCTGAGAAGTGAAAACTCCCTTGCCATGTTGTGGAAATGGTTCTGTAAATGCTATGTGATCATTATTGCTGGTAGGATTATCGATCGTGATGTCCCCTTGATCTATCAGGTCTTGAATAGTATGCTTCAAGTGGAAGCATCCATTAGTTTTGTGGCCTTTAGTCCAGTGGAAAGCACAGAATTTATTATCTTTCCACCAATATGATTTTGGATCTGGATTAGAATTTTGGATTGGTGGTAAAGAGATCATGTTATCAACTATTAGGGTTCTTAGGGTAGATTCCAAAGATTCTCCCAAGGGAGTAAACTTTCATTTATTATCCCATCGTTTGAATGGCTTCTTTGGAGATGGTTCAGCAAATTTTTGCTCTGAAGCTTCAATGGCTTTGGTGCCAAAGGTGAGATTTTAGGCTAGTGCCTTTGATGGGGTGCGGATAGTGTCAACAACACCATCAGAGATGATACCTTTGTTTCTATTCCAGCTCTTGTTTTTATCTTTTGAGCTAGATCCAGATTCAGACTTGTCCTTTTGAAGTGTGATTTTTCCTTTCTTGACAAGTACTTTCTCAATCTTGATTGCATTATCCACCATTTTATCAAAAGATACATGATCTTGCATTTGTAATGGATAGTTGAGCTTTGGAACAAGGTTATTGATAAAGATTTCAAGTTTCTCCATTTCGGGAATTGGTCTAGCATATAGAGAAAACTTCTTTCACCACCTCTTGAGAAAAGTTAGGAATGATTCCCCTGGATATTGCTTGAGGTTACAGATATCGATAATGGTAATTAGATGTTGAATATTGTAGGAATATTGTTGATAAAACAATTTAATCAATTCCTCAAAATTTTTGATCGTAGAAGGTAATCTCGAAAACTATTGAATGGATGCTCCTCCCAAGGATCTAGGAAAAAGATGCATCAGATAGGTCGGTTCATGCATGAATTCCATGGAGTGCATACAGAACTCTCTAACATGATCTTGGGGATCAGAGTGTCTGTCATATTTGTCATACTTTGGCATCTCCACTCTTTTTGAGAATGGAGGCATATACAAGTCTTTGTCAAAAGGGAAAGGACAAAGGGCCTCCATGGAGAATTCCTTGGGTTCTTTCTCTTTCTCAATTTTATTCATTTTGAACTGCATAGCATGCAGCTAGTTCATTATGGCCGTCATCAGAGTTTCTTCCTCATGTGTGATGATATCTTCGACATTGAAGTGAGGAGGAAGTTTAGCTCCTTCCTGGGCTAATTGCAAAAAGTATGCCTCTCTATCCACTTTCAAGAAATGCCTCATCATTCTCTTGAATTCATCGTCATTCTGACATCGATGGATTTCAGAGGGTGTAGGTTCTTGGTTGGCATTATGTTGAGAATGGTGTCCCTGGGATCCTCCTCCTAGAGAACCATGGTTTGTCCCTACTTGAGACATGGTAGGAGTTTTTGGGCTCCCTGGAACAGATTGAGGAGTTTGCTGATTATCTCTATGAGTTGATAAAGGAGGTATGTAACCAGTTTTCAATCGAAAGTTACCGAGATCGTCATCTTCGTAGATACCTGACTTGATGAGTTGTTCAAGAGTTGGACCCGGGGTATTGGTCAAAAGTAAGTTCTAAGATGTTTCTTCTGATTTCTTGTGTGAAGAAGCTCTGGTCTCCACCATTAACTTTGAATGAAATGGAAGAAATGGATGAAGACAACTGAAGAACAATTTGATTTGAGAAAATCAGATGACGCAACCTTGTCAAGATTATGATAGTTTTGAAGATCTGATGAGACGTGGGTGAATGATACTATGCCCTAGATGTATGGGATAGATCGCCCAAAAGATAGCGGACACGAGTTCTCAACACTTAGTCTATTTTTGAAGATTGATTGAAGATTGATAGTTATGACAAGGTTTTGACATGAGATAAAAAGGACTCAAATTGATCAAAGAGAAGGCCAGATCAGATTCAAAAGATCAATCTCAAAAAATGGTAGAATGCTCAATAGCTACTACTCTGTTCCTGATACAATGATATTTTTGACAGATTCTGGAACTAGGCTGGAAACATTGGATATCTTGCAATTTGACAATCTCTGACAACTCTCTCAAATTTTTCCAAACGACACTCTGCAGACTCGTACGACACTGGGTAGTCTATGAAATGAAAGTTGCTAAACTCATACGACAGTTGTGTAGCAATGAAATGATAGTTGACAAAACTCGTATGACAGTTGCTAATAGGGTTTTGACTTTCTTGAATTTGCTGGTTTGAAAACTCATATGACACTGGGTTCTCAATCGTATGACAGATGGGCAATACTGAAATGACACTTGACAAAACTCGTACGACTTTTGACTTCTTGAAATGACTTTTGACTCCAGAAAGAATTTTACGTCAAATTTTGCAAAACTTAAGGTTTTCAGTTTTGGATTGTTTGCAAATTGTATTGTCCAAATTTTGAAGGTTATAGCAGATTTGATCATTTTTAATAGCCAAGTAGATAAACAAGCACGTAGAACAGCAAGCAAGTGATTCCAAGCACGTCTGAAAACAATGAACAAGGGCAAAAGCAACCTTGCGCATGAACAATCAAGTGACCAAATTATGCTAATCCCTGAGAGTACTAATTGTGTATGTTTTGAAAAGTTTTGCAATAACACACATATACCTGAGAATGAAAAATTGGCCTCTCTAGGGTTTTTAGTAATGGTTTGACTCTGCAACTTTTATGATTCAAAGGGGTGAACTCCAATCCCGGCACACCAGGGTTTTGACACAGTCTGAGAACTTAATCTTCAAGAGCTGCTAGGGAGATCTGACAACCCAACAATGAACCATACCCGTGGAGATTTCTTCCACAAGGACATTTATATAGCGGCTGTCACTACCATGGTGAAAATGGCTATTACCGCTTGAGGTTTCATCAATGCAGTTTGCCCTATGAAGGGATCATCCGCTACGGTTAACCCTCTCTAAAGATGACTCACAATAGTATACCACAAGGGGACTTGGCTCCAAATCCAAGGTTTTTGAAACCTTTTCACTTTTAACCTAAACAAAGAAAGCAGATTAATCTGACATGCTAAGACAAAGTTTTGTTCCACCAAGGTCTGTGATATCAACTCCACGTGATCTATCAACCTCTCCGGGGAGAGAATGTATCAATCAATAAGAGGGTAAAAGCACAAAGCTGTGTCACGTTTCAGGACAACTTATTAGCACAGCTGAATTTGAGTATTTCTAACTAAAATTATTTTTTGTCAAACATATGGTCTAGCTAGATTCATTCTAGCTAAGTTAGATAAGTTCTTCACCATTTCCAATTGGAAATATCTATTAAATGCATGTTTTATAACAATTACTAAAGAAATAAAATTATTTCAGAAAAGTGACATTTCAATAACTCTTACTCTTTTTAATGATATTTGTTTACAAATATAAAAATACCCTTTTTTAGAGCATAGATTCAAGATTATCATCATATAATTTTTATAGTATTTTAATTAGATCTAATATATTATAATTTCAAAATACTACAAGTAGGTATTTTAACATTCGAGAACAAGATGCTTCAAAAATAGAAAAAAATAGTAAAGCTTATCAAAAAAATTGAAAATTTATATTTAACACTATAGGAGAGAGTTATCTTCAAGAGTGTGTAATTTATTTTTTGAATGGTGTAGATTTGATAGGGGAAATTTGACGTGAGATGAAAACTGTCGATTTCAGGTATGTTCGACTTTGAGTAGTTATAATAGAGAAAATATACATTGAAAACTTTTTTTTCTTCTTTTCTGCACTAGCTATACATTTTATCTATGACATATTTTGAAATCAAAGGAAAAAGAGATTATTTGCATTTACTTTTTTGGTGCGGACAAGACCCTCATTTTTCAGAATTTTTCAGCAAGTAAAAAATGGACTTAAAAAATTTAAAAACTATGTGAATTCTTGTTCAAAAAAAATTAAAAAAATTATAGCCATAAATTTCATCCACTTTTACACATTTCATTAGTTTACATCATCTCTAAATTTTAAACATAAATGCCATTTTTATGTCATTAAAGTTAAAATTTTTGTGTGTTGACCTTTTCCTTTATAAAAGTGTGACACAGCTTTGTACTTTTACCCAAGAGAAGATGCACTAACCAATTTTGATTCACCAAAGCTCGTGATATCAACCCTATGTGATCTATCAACCTCTCCAGAGAGAGAATGTGTCGATCAATAAGAGAAGACGCACTAACCAAGTTGAATGTGAAACACACTAAGTATCCTCCCTACCTACAAGGATTCTGTCGTCAAGAAAGATTTCGCTAGGAATCCAATCTCTCAAGAATCACGAATAGTGTTCATAGGGCCTGATTACTATGTGAGCACAGATATATTCCTGAAAGCAAATCTACCAAAAGTACCCAAAAAGAAGAAAGAGGAACACTTAACGCTTAAAGTGAATATGAGATGAGTCCACAAGGTGGAACACTTAACACCTCACACAAGCTAAAAATGAGTCCCCAACTTAGAAAACAAGTGAGTTCCTAAAAGCACAAAAGGTTGCCAAGTGGAACACTTAACGCTTCTATCCTGTTGACCCCTCCCTTTTATGGCGCTGAGATTGCAACCACAGGGTGGAAATGAGGGGCCGAGGGATTCAGCGAGTCCAATAACCCAAGATAGCAATCAAGATCAATCACAAGTATTCTAAGACTACTTAATGAATCCTTAAGGGATCACAACCTAGTATCAAATTATGCAAGTGTGTAGAAATAGAACAAAAGCATGAAAAGATGCACACAAGCCAGACACATAAGAGATTTATTTTAGGATCCAAATTGAAATATTATCAGCTTGAGAAGAATACCTTAGGTCCAATGCTCTGCAATCCAAAATTTAGCACATGTCTGAAAGTACAAAACCAAGATAAATCAACAACAAACTGTAAGCGTTAGAAATCAATAATCTAAAAGTACAAATATGCACATTCTGTGCCTCTGTAGAAAAATCTCGCGCGAGGCAGGATGCAGTCCCGCGTGAGGAAACACTATTTCGTGCGACAAAGGATGAAATCTCGCGCGAGTCAGGATGCGGTCCTGCGTGAGGAAACACTATTTCACGCGAGAAAGGATGAAATCTCGCATGAGTCAGGATGCGGTCCCGTGTGAGGAAGTATAGTCTCGCGCGAGAAAGTGATTTTTTGTGCACAAAAAAATAATGACACCAGTGAAATTTCACGCGACACAGAAAGAAATCTCGCGCGATACAGTGCGAAATCTCACGTGATAATTTATACAGAGATGTACTGAAGTACAGACAGAATGATAAAAATCACAGTGTACGGACAATTTTGATAGAAAAAGTGCCAAAAAAAATAAATTTCTTTTTTGCAGGCAAAAAAGAAATAAAAAAATAACGTCCTACAGAGTATACCAAGACCCTTGAAACCCTTATCCTCAAAAGATAGAAAATTGATAGAAATGAAGGGAAACCCATTTCAGGGCCCCACGGTGGGCGCCAAAAATGTGTGTGTGAAAATTGTACCTGATCTGTAGACACAACACTCAGTAAAACATTAGAGGTTAGTGATAATCAAAATCATGCAAAATTGAAATCTAATCTAACCAAGCGATTTACTGCCTTCTAGTAGGTGCGAGATTGATGTTCTCAGATTGTAATCGAGATCAGTGACCTAGACGACACCTAAATGAAGGATTTGAATGCAATTGATCTAGATATGAGATTGAATGCAATTAATCTATTTTTTTAGATTTTTTATGCAATAAGAATGAAAACTTGATATGAATCTATGCTATGAATGCTATTTGAAAATTGATATACAATGCTAATCTAACAATGATATGCAATATGATGCAAAAATAAGATTGATCTCACAAAGATGTTGATTCGCAAGAGCTTTGATTTTTCAATTCCAATTCTGCAACATAAGTTTGCACAATTATGAGATGCTTGGATGCAAATTTGAGAGATGAATTATGAAGAGCTAAGCCTTGTTTTTATAGAAATCCAAGGCTTTGGAGGTGTATGGATAAAAACCATAAATCACTCAAATAACTCAGGTTGATTTTTGAGTTATCTGATAATAACAGATAATTAAGTCACAAAAATATGCAAAAGCTAAACTTTAACTCAAAATAGAGTTTAGCTTTAATTGATAATTGATAGTTGTCTGCTTTTATGATTATGCATGTTTTAATTATGAATTAATTTAATAATAAAGTGATTTATTTCCAACTTAACTGCTTTTAAAAATAAAATAATTAATTTATGGGTTAATTAACTATTTAATCAAACTTTTATTAAAAATTATATTATTAAATAATGACAACTTGCTTTAATTAATTAAATAAGAATTTAATCAATTATTCATATGATATTAGATTTATTGTCAAAATTAAATAATACAATTAATAATAGATAGAATTAAATTTAATTACATAATTAAGTGGCAAATATTAAATCTAATTAATTAAATATGAAAATATTCAATTAATCAAACTTTAGGATAAATGTGATTTATTGCCAAATAATCATTAAATTAAAGATAATTAAGATAATTAGGAATATTGCTAGGAATATTCCCCGATGTAGAATTTAAGATAATCAATTATGATTCGATTATGTTTAGATGTGTCTTAGATTAGGACTTTGATGTCGATTTCGTTCGATATGTAGATACAGGATATTAATGAACTTAAAGCCCATTTTTGAGGTATTACAATAATAACATAAACTTTTATATCATATGGAATAATATAATTAATATCATAATTAATAATAATATAGCAACTAGGGTTATTTGTTGATAATTTAGCAAGTAGGGTTAATAATAATATTATCTGATTACATGTTGATTTCTCTTGTAAATATAGCAGGCTACTAGCTCTTAGTTTCAGATTTCTTTGTTGAATTCTAATTAAACTATCCCTTTTTTACATATTGATTTTGAAGATCTTAAAAATATTGTCCATCTATAACTAACTTTTCTTCTAAATATAGAAGACTTCTATTTGGAATATCTTAAAAATTATTAAGTTCAACTAATGCACGATCTTCTTTTCTTGATCACACAATAGATTTATGGCTCTATTTTACTACCATACAGCCATAATTGTCCATCTTTAATATTTCGTTATGTGTACACATTGCAACTTATGATCATATTTATTGTTTTCTTTGAAATAGAGTTGTCTAAACATATATAACAACAAATTCTGGTGGATAAAATGGACCAGGAGAAAGGGGAGCATGTGATCACTGAGGTTAGAGCATGTTAAGATTCTGGTGGACAAAATTGACCAGGAGAAAGGGGAGCAGGTGATCATCAAGGTCAAGGAAGATCATGGTCCTAGCAAGAGAGCTAGATCAAGGTTCAAGAAGTAGGAGGATAAAAAGAACAATGACATTGAGGAACTCAAAGCATCCTCTTCTACCATGCGGATGATGGCTAAACAAGTAGTAGATCTTATGAAATGTATTTAGCCAGCAAGTTGATGTCCTGTTGTCTTTTTGCTATCCTTTGTTTATTTCTCTGTCTTTTTATATAAGGTCTTGTTTGTGTGTCTCTTTTTGGTGTTGTTGCATGGTTTTTGCTGGAACTTTAATGCCTATCTTGTAATCTGGATGTAAAAGGTTTAGGGTCCTTTCAAAACCTGCTTTACGTTTAATCAAAATAATAAATTTCAAAGTGTTATGAATTCTAATGTACACAAGTTTTGCCTCTTCGTAATTTCTCCAACTTTTTTATTTTTCCACTTCATCTTAACTCGCATTACGCTATTGATAGGAACTTATATATTAATGTAAACTTATAATTAAAATGAAATTAAAGTTATGTATTATCATATCAGTTTTATAACAGAAATTAATTTAGGTAATTATACAAAATATATTAAATATAGAATTATTATTATATATTAATGTAAATAACAAAACATAATTGAATAAAAATAATTATACATAATAAATATTCACTCATATTTTATTCTTTCTTAACCGAAAAAAACACGCATATTAAAACCTAACAAAAATTTAAATAAAATTAAACACATTTAAAACATATAAGTAAACAAAAAAATCCACTTCACAAATATTCGGCGTACAAATTGCATACCAAGTTGCAATTGCTAGTTTTTAAGTTTGTATCATGAAAAATAAATAATAAGTTTATAAATTTAATAATTACGCTGAAGGTGTTTCTTATATGAAATGCATCAGCCTGGGTTAAACTAATCGACGACCGTCGAGTATGTCGTACGCATGCAAGATGATTAAAATGATCCAAATCATCCGCAGTGCTTGAAAAAACTTGAATTTGTAAAATTTTCACAGTGTCAAGCGACTGCAAAGCTATGAATTAACTCTTCAGCAACCAGAGTTTGGTTCACGGTTTACAAGACATGCATTTCTTATTTCTTTATTTTCATCCATTTTAGTTTCTGCAGGGCTGATGAATTCGTCAGAAGTGGTACTTCCATCCATTTTACTCTCTGCAAGGCTGACGAATTTGTCAAAAGTGACATATGGAAACTTAGAATGTTTAAAACACTAAGTGCACACCAAAAGATATGAAGTAAAGAGCCAGAGGCTTTGCTTGTGCATGCATGTGGAGGCCGCCTCGGTAACTGGCAACGACCAAAAATTATTATATTTTGCAGGATGTTGGTGAGATGACAAGGATGGAGTTGGACACGTCATGCTTGGTCACGTGTGCGCTATATGAACAAGGTAGTGAAGGAAAAATTTAGAGATCCAGAGATGAGCTTATTCACTGAATCTCAGAATAGTGTGGCAGTTAGAGAACAAATTTGGCGAACTGGAGATAACCTTGGTCTCGAAATCTCCCAGTTCAATCAGTTAAGTTTGAAACATATAGAGAATGGGAGAATGCCTTAGTTGCGTATTCTCCCAAATTCATCGTGGTTACGAGTTTCTTTTGGAGATCATGAGAAAAAGGTACAATCACCCATTCTCCAAATATAACCCACGGTTAAGATTTCATTCAGAGATTATGAGAATGAGTCTATTTTCTCATTCTCTGAAAACACTGGGGGTTAGCAAGTTCATTCAAAGATTAGGAGACTGATGCATATTCACTCATATTTTGTTGTTTGTTAACAAAAAAAATGCACATATTAAAACCTAACAAAAAATGAAATACATTTAAATACATTTAAAATGACACGATCGTAATCCAAGTAAATTTCATCAGATTAAGTGATTGCCATTGATTATCCTCTTCAAAAGATGAAATATGATGGTTATCTCTTAATCGCTTAATAAATATGATGTCATCCAAAAACTACGGAGATTAAGAGAACAAATTTAGAGAACTTGAGATAACCTTGGTCTCGAAATCTCCCAGTTCAATCGGTTAAGTCCCAAACATCTAGAGAATGGGAGAATGCCTTAGTTGCGCATTTTCCCAAATTCTTGGTGGTTATAAGTTTCATTCAGAGATCATGAGAAAAAGGTACAGTCGGCCATTCTCCAAATATAACCGACGGTTAAGATTTCATTCAAAGATTATGATAATGAGTCTATTTGCTCATTCTCTGAAAAAACTAAGGTTTAGAAAATTCATTCAGAGATCAGGAGACTAAGGCATATTCACTCATATTTTGTTGTTTGTTAACAAAAATAAATGCACATATTAAAACCTAACAAAAAAATAAATATAATTAAATACATTTAAAATGACACGATCTTAATCCAAGTAAAGTTCATGTTGCTTATTTCTTCATTTCCGTCCATTTTAGTTTTTGTAGGGCTGATGAATTCATCAGAAGTCGTACTTCCATCCATTTACTTTCTGCATGGCTGACGAATTCGTCAGAAGTGACAGATGGAAACTTAGAATGTTTCAAAGACTAAGCGCACACCAAAAGATATGACGTAAAGAGCTAGAGGCTCTGCTTGTGCGCGCATGTGGAGGCCGCCTTGGTAATTGGCAACGGCCAGAGATTATTATATTTTGTAGGAAGCTGGCAAGATGACATGGACATAGTTGGACACGTCGTGCCTAGTCGGGTGTGCGCTAGATGAATAGTGCGGTGAAGGATAAATTTAGAGATCTAGAGATGAGCTTAGTCGCCGAATCTCAGAATAGTCTGGCAGTTAGAGAACAAATTTGGTGAACTGAAGATAACCTTGGTCTTGAAATCTCTCATTTCAATTAGTTAAGTCTGAAACATCTGGAGAATGAGAGAATGCCTTAGTTAAGCATTCTCCCAAATTCTTGGTGGTTACAAGTTTCTTTTAGAGATCATGAGAAAAAGGTATAGTCACCCATTCTCCAAATATAACCCACGGTTAAGATTTCATTTAGAGATTATGAGAATGAGTCTATTTTCTCATTCTCTGAAAAAACTGAGGGTTAGCAAATTCATTCAGAGATCAAGAGACTAAGGCATACTCACTCATATTTTGTTGTTTGCTAACAAAAAAAAATGCACATATTAAAACCTAACAAAAGATTAAATACAATTAAATACATTTAAAATGACACAATCTTAATCCAAGTAAAGTTCATTAGATTAAGCGACTGTCATTGATTGTCCTCTTCAAAATCTAAAATCTGATGGTTATCTATTAATCGCTTAATAAATACGATGTCATCCAAAAACTGCGGAGATTAAGAGAACAAATTTAGAGAACTGGAGATAACCTTGGTCTCAAAATTTCCTAGTTCAATCAGTTAAGTCCCAAACATCTGGAGAATGGGAGAATGCCTTAGTGGTGCATTCTCCCAAATTCTTAGCGGTTAGAAGTTTCATTCGGAGATCTTGAGAAAAAGGTACAGTTGGCCATTCTCCAAATATAACCCGCGGTTAAGATTTCATTCGAAGATTATGAGAATGAGTCTATTTTCTCATTCTCTTAAAAAACTAAGGGTTAGAAAATTCATTCAGAGATCAAGAGACTAAGGCATATTCACTGATATTTTGTTGTTTGTTAACAAAAAAAAATGCACATATTAAAACTAAACAAAATTAAATTAAATTAAATACATTTAAAATGACACGATCTTAATCCAAGTAAAGTTCATTAGATTAAGCGACTGTCATTGATTGTCCTCTTCAAAATCTGAAATCTGACAGTTGTCTCTTAATTTCTTAATAAATATGATGTCATCCAAAACTGTAGAGATTAAGTGACTACCATTGGATTAAGATCATGTGGTTGAAATTTGATCTCACATATCAAACTTTTCATTATAGTCACTGGATCTCTTAACACATTTTAAGCTATTTGAGTTTAGCCAATTGTTTTAGAAAAGTAGAATATTCCTATGCCTTATGGAGATCACATGAGTGAAGGGTTTTGGGTTATCGCTTAATAAAAAGGAATAGGCTGGAGTTCTGAGGAGATTAATCATGAAATGAGCGAGTACAGAGTATTCTCTTAATGTTTGTAAGTTTTAATAGACTTTGATTTCTTCTCATGACTTCACGTCAACCACATGATTTAAATCTAATGTTGTTCATTCTGACGATTGCCTCTTAATCAGTTAATAAAGATGATGTCCTCCCAAAAATGCACAGATTGAGCGACTGTCATTGGATTAAGATTGTGTGGTTGAAATTTGATCTCACGTATCAGACTTTTCAATAGTCACTAGATCTCATAACACACTTTAAGCTATTTGAGTTCTCAAGAGACTAATCATAAAATGATAATAGGTACAAGCACATATATAATGATATTTATGATCATGAATGGACTTAGTTGTTAGTGACTTGTAAATCCGAAATTTCTAATAAGTAGAATACTAGAGCAGATAAATAACAAAAAAAATTCTGATTAAGCGACTACAGAGTATTCTCTTAATTGCTGCAACTTTTTAAAAAACTTTGATTTATTCTTGCAACTTTAATTTTTGAAAGGTTTTGTTTTAAACAATGAGCACCATCAGATTTAAATCTAGTGACTGGCATGAGATCGCGAGAAGAAATAAAAGTCTATTATAAGTTACAATGATTAAGAGAATACTATGTAGTCACTAGATCTCCAATTGACAAAGGTCATGTAATCTGGATGAAAATTTGAAAAGTCAATAAATTTTTGGCAATTAAGAGACTCATTACAGTCACTAAAATCTCTCAATGAAAAGTAAAGATAAAGAAACTTAAGGAACTTCGTTAGATTAAGATCTAGCAGTAGTCGTGAGGTCTCAAAATGACATCAGTAAATGATAAATCTTTCAGCAAGAAGGAGATAGACTATAGTCGCTCAGTCTCACTTTCCCAAAAAAAAAATTCAAAAGACTCAAAGAAGGTCATTAGATTAAGATCTAGCAATAGTCATTGAATCGTTAGAAAAAGTCATAAGAAGCTAAAATATTCACCGCCTCTATTTTCTTCCCACAGTCGCTAAGTTAACCTAAACAATGTAATCGGCCTCTGTTAAACTAATCAATGACGTTTGAGCATGCCACGCGCATGGAAGATGATTGAAATGATCCAAATCATCCACGATGCTTGAAAAAACTTGAATTTATAAAATTTCTGCAGTGTGAAGTGACTACAAAGCTATGAATTAACTCTTCATCAACCAGAGTTAGGTTTGTGGTTTACGAGACAAGCATTGCTTATTTCTTCATTTCCATCCATTTTAGTTTCCGCAGGGCTGACAAATTCATCAGAAGTGGTACTTCTATCCATTTTACTTTCTGCAGGGCTGACGAATTCATTAAAAGTGACAGATGGAAACTTAGAATGTTTAAAAGACTAAGCGTACACAAAAAGATATGAAGTAAAGAGTTAGAGGCTCTACTTGTGCATGCATGTGGAAGCTGCCTCAGTAACTGGCAACGACCGGAGATTATTATATTTTGCAGGAAGTTAGCGAGGTGACAGGGACAGAGTTGGACACGTCACGCTCAGTCGCGTGTGCGCTAGATGAACATGGTGGTGAAGGAAAAATTTAGAGATCTGGAGATGAGCTTAGTCAATGAATCTTAGAATAGTGTGGTAGTTAGAGAACAAATTTCCAGTGAACTGGAGATAACCTTGGTCTCAAAATCTCTCAATTCAATCAGTTAAGTTTGAAATAACTGGAGAATGGGAGAATGCCTTAGTTGTGCATTCTCCCAAATTCTTTGCGGTTACAAGTTTGTTTCAGAGATCATGAGAAAAAGGTACAGTTTCCCATTCTCCAAATATAACCCACAGTTACGATTTCATTCAAAGATTATGAGAATGAGTCTATTTGCTCATTCTCCAAAAAAATTGAGGGTTAGTAAATTCATTCAGACATCAGGAGACTAGGGCATATTCACTCATATTCTATTGTTTGTTAACAAAAAAAAAGCACATATCAAAACCTAACAAAAAATTAAATACATTTAAAATGACACAATCTTAATCCAAGTAAAGTTCATCAGATTAAGCGATTGTTGTCGATTGTCCTCTTCAAAAGCTGAAATCTAACGATTGTCTCTTAATCGCTTAATAAATATGATGTCATTCAAAAACTATGGAGATTAAGAGAACAAATTTGGAGAGATGGAGATAACCTTGGTCTCAAAATCTCCCAGTTCAATCGGTTAAGTCCCAAACATCTGGAGAATGGGAGAATGCCTTTGTCACACATTCTCCCAAATTCTTGGTAGTTACAAGTTTCATTCGGAGATCATGAGAAATAGGTACAGTCGTCCATTCTCCAAATATAACCCATAGTTGAGATTTCATTCCGAGATTATGAGAATGAGTCTATTTGTTCATTCGCTGAAAAATTCAAGGGTTAACAAATTCATTTAGAGATCAGGAGACTAAGGCATATTCACTCATATTTTTTTGTTTGTTAACAAAAAAAATGCACATATTAAAACCTAACAAAAAAATAAATACAATTAAATACATTTAAAACAACACGATCTTAATCCAAGTAAAGTTCACATTGCTTATTTCTCTATTTCCATCTATTTTTAGTTTCTACAGGGTTGACGAATTTGTTAGAAGTGGTACTTCCATCTATTTTACTTTCTGCAGGGCTGAAAAATTCGTCAGAAGTGACAGATGGAAACTTAGAATGTTTAAAAGACTAAGTGCATACCAAAAGATATGAAGTAAAGAGCCAAAGACTCTACTTGTGCTCACATGTGGAGGCTGCCTCAGTAACTGGCAATGGCTAGTGATTATTATATTTTGCAAGAAGCTAGAGACATGAAAAGGAGAGAGTTGGACACGTCGCGCCCAGTCATGTGTGCACTAGATGAACAAGGTGGTGAAGGAAAAATTTAGAGATTTGGAGATGAGCTTAGTCGTCGAATCTTATAATAGTGTGGTAGTTAGAGAACAAATTTGGCAAACTGTAGATAACCTTGGTCTCAAAATCTCCTAGCTCAATCAGTTAAGTCTGAAACATCTGGAGAATGGGAGAATGCCTTAGTTGCGCATTCTCCCAAATTCTTGGCCGTTACAAGTTTCTTTTAGAGGTCATGAGAAAAAGGTATAGTCGCCCATTCTCCAAATATAACCTGTAGTTAAAATTTCATTCGGAGATTATGAAAATGAGTCTATTTGCTCATTCTTCAAAAAAAATGAGGGTTAGAAAATTCATTCAGAGATTAGGAGACTAAGGCATATTCACTCATATTTTATTGTTTGTTAACAAAAAAAATGCAGATATTAAAACCTAACAAAAAATTAAATACATTTAAAATGACACGATCTTAATCCAAGTAAAGTTCATCAGATTAAATGACTGGTGTTGATTGTCCTCTTCAAAAGCTTAAATCTAACGGTTGTCTCTTAATCGCTTAATAAATATGATGTCATCCAAAAACTGTAGAGATTAAGAGAACAAATTTGGAGAACTGGAGATAACCTTGGTCTCAAAATCTCCCAGTTCCATTGGTTAAGTAGCAAACATTTGGAGAATGAGAGAATACCTTAGTTGCGCATTCTCCCAAATTCTTGGTGGTTACAAGTTTCATTCAGAGATCATGAGAAAAAGGTATAGTCGGCCATTCTCCAAATATAACCCATGGTTAAGATTTCATTCGGAGATTATGAGAATGAGTCTATTTTCTCATTCTCTGAAAAAGATGAGGTTTAGCAAATTCATTCAGAGATCAGGATACTAAGGCATATTCACTCATATTTTGTTGTTTGTTAACAAAAAAAAATGCACATATTAAAACCTAACAAAAAATTAAATACAATTAAATACATTTAAAACAACACGATCTTAATCCAAGTAAAGTTCATCAGATTAAGCATCTATCGTTGATTGTCCTCTTCAAAAGATGAAATCTGACAGTTGTCTCTTAATCACTTAATAAATATGTGATGTAGGAGCATCCTAGGATTCTTGGCAATCCTGTATCAACCAAAAATATGTTTTTCTTTGAAGGTAGATTGTTAGTTTTGATCTTGTTTTGGTGGACTTCTTGCTTGGTTTGGGAGACTGGTTGCTCAGTTTATATGGTTACCGGGGTGCTCGGTCTCTAAAGAATGCTCGGTAACTAAAGGCATCGGTTCACTGACATTTGGTGATAATTGCATTTCTCGGTCGTGCTTGGCATGGTCGGTCGACTAGTGCTCGATTATTTCTCTTGTTGTTCGGTGTTCTTGCTTACCGATTGGGTTGTTTTGGATAGATCGGCTTGGCCGACTAGTGCATTTAATTTGGGTCACGCTCCTCATGTTATGGATTGACCATTCTAGATGTGTGGGGACCTAGATCTAGTGTGTTGCATTCTTCTATGCAGATCTAATGACCGTTTGGGGCCATCTTGAGAGTTTATTTATTTTTTAAGGCTATGTGAGAGCTGATTGGTGTTTAGCATTGAATATTTTATTGTAAAGATTTATTGTTTCATCAATCAACTTGTGGCTAGGATTCAGTATTTATAGGATGCTTGGATAGTTTTTTAGGGCATTAGATTGTTGGAAGGAAGGTTAGTAGCTTGTGAGCTTAGGAGCAAGAAGATTGCTTGGAAGTTTGAGTACAAGTTTAGATCTTTCCTAGGTGCCTACCAGTGTGCTGCCTGTTGTAGACCTGGACTAGTTGGATGCTAATGTTGGGGAAAAGATTTGGATCCTATGAGATCTTGTAGACTGTTACTTGCATTGTAATTGGTCATAACCGAGAAGGCCTTACAACCTGGCACATTGCATGTAATCGGTGTTTTCTTGAATAAAGACTTCTGTATCATTGTAGATCAGTTGTTGTTATTGTGTATTTCCGCTGCATATTGGTTTGGCTGCAAGGTCGGTCAGTCCTTAATTAGATCCACCCACCTTGATTGCATTAGGTGGTATCAGAGCGAGGTTTACATTCTTGTTTGATAAAAGTCTATTCTTGTTGGAGATGAGTGGATCTTGTGTATCTAGATCTTGATTTGAAGATGCCTCCGAGGAGAAATTGTGACATCTCTGAAGAAGAGGAAGCTACTGGTGAATTCTATCTTGATGATTTTAGAGCTTTGCAGAAACAAGTGCAAGACTTAAAAGAGGAATTGAGAAAGAAGAAGCCTACCTTGAAAGAGGATAGTGATGATGAATCTGAGGAAGATCATTTGAAGAAGCTGTCGAAGAAGCTAGAGATTCTGAGGAGAATCGAATTTTGAAAGCTATGTCTAAGATTGGGAAAAGACCTAAGATTGAAGTTTCTGCATTTGCTAGAAGCCTTAGGCCTGAAGAATTGATTGATTGGATCAATGAGATTGATGAATATTTTGAGTATGAAGAAATAGAAGATCCTGATAGGGTTCGATTTGCAAAGACCAAATTGAAATGTCATGCAAATATTTGGTGGAGAGAAGTTCAGTTGGAAAGAAGTAGAAGAGGAAAAGAAAAGATCACTAAGTGGAACTGAATGGTTGATAAGTTGAAGAAACAATTCATTCTGATGGATTATGAATTGGAAATGTTTAAGAAGATGCAAGCTTTGAAGCAGACTAACAAATCGGTATAGGAGTATACCGAGGAGTTTTATAGAATCCCAATTAGGAGTGGTCATTCTGAAGCTGATAAAGAAAAGGTTGCTAGGTATGTCTATGGTTTGAGACCTAGTATTCAGGAAGAGTTACTTACTGTGTGGATGACAAAAATCAATGATGCTTATCAGATGGCATTGAAGATTGAAGAGAAGTTGAATAGGAAGTATGAAGGAAAAAAGAATAGTAGGAATCGAGGTGGTAAAACTGGTGAGATAGTTGTTGAGAGTAATGTGACAGAGAACCCTAAGACTGATGTAGGATCTAGCAGTGGTCAAGTTACTAAGAATGTTGGACAGAAAGGAAGGTGGAAGAATGAGTTTACTGACACTTGTTATAACTATGGTGAAGCTGGTCATAGAATTTGGCAGTGTCCTAAGAAAAGAGTTGCATTAGTTGCTGAAGAAGGAATTGAGAATGTTCTAGAGAAAGGTGAATGTCTTGTCACTAGGAGATTGGCTGCATGTGTTCCTGAACTGGTGTAGAGAAGGAATTTATTCAGAACCAGATGTAAGTGCAAGAATAAGGTATGTAATGTCATAGTTGATGGTGGCAGTTCTGAGAACTTTGTTTCAGATGAAATGGTTAGTAAATTGAATTTGGAGAGAAGGAAGCATCCTAATCCTTATCAGATTAGTTGGATACAAGATGTTTCTAAGGTTAAAGTTGAAGAACAATGCTTGGTCAAGTTTCAGATTGCATCTACCCATGATGAGATATTATGTGATATATTGCCTATGGATGCTTGTCATCTGTTGCTCAATAGACCCTGGCAGTTTAACAGGAATGTTTTGTTTGATGGTCATCCTAATACCTATGTGGTTAGGCATGAAGGAGCTTGACATAAGCTGATACCTTTACAGGAGATAGGGGTTAAAGGATGTGGAGTTATTAGGTGTTGTCCTTATGACAAACCTTAGGAGCATAAGGTTGATGAACCTATTCCTATTAAATCTAGTTTGGAGGAGAAGGAGAATGATATCTCTAAAGAGTTTGTTGAGATTAAGAAATAGAAAGTTTTTCTAGCAGAGATGGTTCAATAGATGGTTACATTTATGACATAGAGAGATGCAGATGATACTGAGTTGGTTAAGGAGTTTGGAAAGGATGAACCTTACCAAGGCATTTATGTGGTCGATAGTGGTCAGAGTTGGTTGCTATCTATTGCCAACCGAAGGGATAAATAGAGTGGAAGACAAAAGGACTTTCTACATGAGACAATGAATGAAGTGAAGACTACTTGGGATAATGGACAAGAAGAGATATGGGTGAAGAAAAAATTTGGCATACCTGTTCTGATCCCCGTGAGGCGTTCCTGATTTCCTTATGAGAAAATCTTTCTTACCTGGGGTGCCTGATGCAGGAGCATCCTAGGATTCCTAGCAATCCTGTATCAACCAAAAATATGTTTGTCTTTAAAGGTAGATTTTTAGTTTTGATCTTGGTTTGGTGGAGTTCTTGCTTGGTTTGGGAGACAAGTTTCTTAGTTTATATGGTTACCGGGGTGCCTGGTCTCTAAAGAACGCTCGGTAAATAAAGGCATTGGTCCACTGGCACTCGACGATAACTGTGTTGCTTGGTCATGCTTGGCATGGTTGGTCAATTGGTGCTCGATTATTTCTCATGTTGCTCGGTGTTCTTCCTTACCAACTGGATTGTTTTGGATAGATCGGCTTGGTCAACTGGTGCATTTAATTTGGGTCATGCTCCTCGTGTTATGGATTGACCATTGGACATGTGGGGACCTAGATCTAGTGTGTTGCATTCTTCTATGTGGATCTAATGACCATTTGGGGCCATTTTGAGAGTTAATTTATTTTGTAAGGCTATGTGAGAGCCGACTGATGTTTAGCATTGAATATTTTCTTGTAAAGATTTATTGTTTCATCAGCCGACTTCTGGCTGGGATTTAGTATTTATAGGATTCTTGGGTAGTTGTTTAGGGCATCAGATTATTAGAAGGAAGGTTAGTAGCCTATGATCTTAGGAGCAGGAAGATTGCTTGGAAGTTTGAGTACAAGTTTAGATCTTTCCTAGGTGCCTACCAGTGTGCTGCCTATTGCAGACCTGGACTAGCTGGATGTTGATGTTGGGGAAAAGATTTGGATCCTGTGAGATCTTGTATACTATTACTTGCATTGTAATTGGCCGTAACCAGGAAGGCCTTACAGTCTAACACATTGCATGTAATCGATATTTTCATGAATAAAGACTTCTATTTCATTGCAGATCTATTGTTGTTAATGTGTATTTCCACTGCATATTAGTTTGGCTACAAGGTTGATCAGTCCTTAATTGGATCCACCCACCTTGACTGCATTAATATGATGTCATCCAAAACTGCGGAGATTAAGTGACTATCGTTGGATTAAAATCATGTGGTTGAAATGTGATCTCACATATCAAACTTTTCATTATAGTCATTGGATCTCTTAACACATTTTAAGCTATTTGAGTTCTGTCAATTGTTTTAGAAAAGGAGAATATTCCTATGCCTTATGGAGATTACACGAGTGAAGGGTTTTGGGTTATTGCTTAATAAAAAGGAATATGTTGGAGTTCTGAGGAGACTACTCATGAAATGAGCAAGTACAGAGTATTCTATTAATCTTTGCAAGTTTTAATAGACTTTGATTTCTTCTTGTGACTTCACATCAGCCACAAGATTTAAATCTGACATTGTTCATTATGACGGTTGCCTCTTAATCACTTAATAAAGATGATGTCATCCAAAAAATGTGTAGACTGAGCCACTGCCATTGGATTAAGATCGTGTGGTTGAAATTTGATATCACATATCAGACTTTTCAATATAGTCACTGGGTCTCATAACACACTTTAAGCTATTTGAGTTCTCAGGAGACTAATCATAAAATGATAATAGGTACAAGCACATATATAATGATATTTATGATCATGAACAGACTTAGTTGTTAGTAACTTCTAAATCCAAAATTTCTAATAAGTAGAATACTAGAGCATAAAAATAGGAAAAAAAATTATGATTAAGTGACTACAGAGTATTCTCTTAATCACTGCAAATTTTTAAAGGCTTTGATTTCTTCCCGTGACTATAATTTTTGAAAGGTTTTGTTTTAGATAATGAGCACTGTCAGATTTAAATCCTGTGACTGGCATGAGGTCATGAGAAGAAATCAAAGTCTATTATAAGTTGCAGCAATTAAGAGAATACTATGTATTCGCTAGATCTCCAGTTGACAAAGTTCATGTAATCTAGATGAAAATTTGAAAAGTCGATAAAGTTTTGGCAATTAAGAGACTCATTGCAGTCACTAAAATCTCTCAATGAAAAGTAAAGATAAATAAACTTGAGGAACACCGTTAGATTAAGATCTAATGGTAGTCGCGAGGTCTTAGAATGACATCAGTAAATGATAAATCTTTTAGCAAGAAGGAGATAGACTATAGTCACTCAGTCTCAGTTTCCCTAAAATAAATAAATCAAGAGACTCAAAGAAGGTCATTAGATTAAGATCTAACAATAGTCACTGAATCGTTAGAAAAAGTCAAAAGAAGCTAAAACATTCAGTGCCTCTATTTTCTTCCCACAGTTGCTAAGTTAACCTAATCAACCTGGGTTAAACCGATCGATGGCCGTTGAGCATTCTGTACGCATGCAAGATGATTGAAATGATCCAAATCATTTGCAGTGGTTGAAAAAACATGAATTTGTAAAATTTTTGCAGTGTCAAGTGACTGCAAAATTATGAATTAACTCTTCAGCAACCAAATTTAGGTTCGTAGTTTACAAGACACGCATTTCTTATTTCTTCATTTTCATCCATTTTACTTTCTGCAGGGCTGACAAATTTGTCAGAAGTGGTACTTCTGTACATTTTACTTTTACAGGGCTGACGAATTCATTAGAAGTGATAGATGGAAACTTAGAATGTTTTAAACACTAAGCACACACAAAAAGATATGAAGTAAAGAGCCAGAGGCTCTGTTTGTGCGTGCATGTGGAGACCGCCTTTGTAACTGGCAATAGCCAGAGATTATTGTATTGTGTAGGAAGATGGTAAGATGACAGCAATAGATTTGGACACGTCGCACCAGGTCGCATGTGTGCTAGATGAACAGGGTGGTGAAGGAAAAATTTAGAGATCTGAAGATGAGCTTAGTCACCGAATCTCGGAATAGTGTGGTGGTTAGAGAACAAATTTGGTGAACTGGAGATAACCTTGGTCTTGAAATCTCCTAGTTCAATCAGTTAAGTCCAAAACATCTAGAGAATGGGAGAATGCCTTAGTTGTGAATTCTCCCAAATTCTTGGCAGTTACAAGTTTCTTTCGGAGATCATGAGAAAAAGGTACAGTTCCGAGTTCTCCAAATATAACCCGTAATTAAGATTTCATACAGAGATTATGAGAGTGAATCTATTTTCTCATTCTCTGAAAAAACTAAGGCTTAGCAAATTCATTCAGAGATCAAGAGACTAAGGCATATTCACTCATATTTTGTTGTTTGTTAACAAAAAAAATGCACATATTAAAACCTAACAAAAAATTAAATACAATTAAATACATTTAAAACAACACAATCTTAATCCAAGTAAAGTTCTTAAGTGACTGTTGTTGACTGTCCTCTTCAAAAGCTAAAATCTAATGGTTGTCTCTTAATCACTTATTTAATATGATGTCATCTAAAAATTGCAGAGATTAAGAGAACAAATTTGGAGAACTGGAGATAACCTTGGTCTCAAAATCTCCCAATTCAATCGATTAAGTCCCAAACATCTAGAGAATGGGACAATGCCTTAGTCATGCATTCTCCCAAATTCTTGGCGGTTACAAGCTTCATTCAGAGATCATGAGAAAAAGGTACAGTAGGCCACTCTCCAAATATAACCCACGGTTAAGATTTCATTCAGAGATTATGAGACTGTGTCTATTTGCTCATTCTCTAAAAAAACTGAGGGTTAGCAAATTCATTCAAAGATCAGGAGTCTAAGGCATATTCACTCATATTTTGTTGTTTGTTAACAAAAAAAATGCACATATTAAAACCTAACAAAAAATAAATACAACTAAATACATTTAAAACAACATGATCTTAATCCAAGTAAAGTTCGTGTTGCTTATTTTTTCGTTTCTATCCATTTTAGTTTTTGCAGGGCTAACAAATTCATCAGAAGTGGTACTTCCATCCATTTTACTTTCTGCAAGGCTGAGGAATTCATTAGAAGTGACAGATGGAAACTTTAGAATGTTTAAAAGACTAAGCGCAAACCAAAAGATACGAAGTAAAGAGCTACAAGATCTACTTGTACATGCATGTGGAGGCCGCCTCGATAACTAGCAATGGCCAGAGATTATTATATTTTCTAGGAAGTTGGCAAGATGATAGGGACAGAGTTGGACACATCATGCCTAGTCCCATGTGCGCTAGATGAACAGCGTGGTGAAGGACAAATTTCAAGATCTGGAGATGAGCTTAGTTGCTGAATCTTGGAATAGTGTGGTGGTTAGAGAACAAATTTGGCAAACTAGAGATAACCTTGGTCTCAAAATCTCCCAGTTCAATTAGTTAAGTATGAAACATCTAGAGAATGGGATAATGCCTTAGTTGCACATTCTCCCAAATTTTTGGTGGTTACAAGTTTCTTTCAGAGATCATGAGAAAAAGATACAGTCGCCCATTATCCAAACATAAACCACAGTTGAGATTTCATTCAGAGATTATGAGAATGAGTCTATTCGCTCATTCTCTGAAAAAACTAAGGGTTAGCAAATTCATTCAGAGATTAGGAGACTAAGGCATATTCATTCATATTTTGTTGTTTGTTAACAAAAAAATGCACATATTAAAACCTAACAAAAAATTAAATATAATTAAATACATTTAAAATGACATGATCTTAATCCAAGTAAAGTTCATCAGATTAATTGACTATCATTGATTATCCTCTTCAAAAGATGAAATTTGACGGTTGTCTCTTAATTGCTTAATAAATACGATGTCATCGAAAAATTGTCGAGAGTAAGAGAACAAATTTGGAGAACTAGAGATAACCTTGGTCTCAAAATCTCCCAGCTCAACTGGTTAAGTCCCAAACATCTAGAGAATGGGAGAATGCCTTAGTCACGCATTCTTCCAAATTCTTGGCAGTTACAAGTTTCATTTAGAGATCAAGAGAAAAAGGTACAATCAGCCATTCTCCAAATATAACCCGCGGTTAAAATTTCATTTGGAGATTATGAGAATGAGTCTATTTGCTCATTCTCTGACAAAACTGAGGGTTAGAAAATTCATTCAAAAATCAGGAGACTAAGGCATATTCACTCATATTTTGTTATTTTTTAACAACAAAAAAAAGCACATGTTAAAAGCTAACAAAAAAAAAATACAATTAAATACATTTAAAATGACATGATCTTAATCCAAGTAAAGTTCATCAAATTAAGCGGCTGTTGTGGGTTGTCCTTGATGATTGTCTCTTAATCACTTAATAAATATGATGTCAGCCAAAACTGTAGAGATTAAGCGACTACCATTGGATTAAGATCATGTGGTTGAAATTTGATCTCACATATCAAAATTTTCATTATAGTCGTTGGATCTCTTAACGCATTTTAAGCTATTTGAGTTCGGCCAATTGTTTTAGAAAAGGAGAATATTCCTATGCCTTATGGAGATTACGCGAGTGAAGGGTTTTGGGTTATCGCTTAATAAAAAGGAATATGCTAGAGTTCTGAGGACACTAATCGTGAAATGAGCGAGTACAGAGTATTCTCTTAATCTCTGCAAGTTTTAATAGACTTTGATTTCTTGTCGTGACTTCACGTCAGCCACAGGATTAAAATTTGACATTGTTCATTATGACGGTTGCCTCTGAATCACTTAATAAAGATGATGTCATCCCAAAAATGCATAGATTGAGCAACTACCATTGGATTAAGATCATGTGGTTGAAATTTGATGTCACATATTAGAATTTTCAATATAGTCGTTGGATCTCATAGCACACTTTAAGCTATTTGAGTTCTCAAGAGACTAATTGTAAAATGATAATATGTACAAGCACATATATAATGATATTTATGATCATGAACAGACTTAGTTGTTAGTGACTTATAAATCCAAAATTTCTAATAAGTAGAATACTAGAGCAAAAAATAACAAAAACATTTTTGATTAAGAGACTACAGAGTATTCTCTTAATCGCTACAACTTTTTAAAAAACTTTGATTTCTTCCCATGACTTTAATTTTGAAAGGTTTTGTTTTAAATAATGAGCACCGTCAGATTTAAATCCTGTGACTGTTGTGAGGTCGCAAGAAGAAATCAAAGTCTATCATAAGTTGTAGCCATTAAGAGAATACTATGTAGTCGCTAGATCTCTAGTCGACAAAGGTCGTGTAATTTAGACAAAAAATTGAAAATTTGATAAAGTTTTGGCAATTAAGAGACTCATTGCAGTCGCTAAAATCTCTCAATGAAAATTAAAGATAAAGAAACTTAAGGAACACTGTTAGATTAAGATCTAATGGTAGTTGTGAGGTCTCTGAATGACATCAATAAATAATAAATCTTTCAGCGAGAAGGAGATAGACTATAGTCGCTCAGTCTTGCTTTCCCAAAAAAAATCAATAGACTCAAAGAAGTTCATTGATTAAGATGTAACAATAGTCGCAGAATCATTAGAAAAATTCAAAAGAAGCTAAAATATTCAATGCCTCTCTTTTCTTCCCACAGTCGCTAAGTCTCAAAATAAGTTTTACAAGATTATATCATTTAGTGATTGACAAGCTTTCTTCAATCGGTTAATCTCTGGAAATAATTAAAAAAATGACAAGTATTTTAGCACCTACAAGAAGCTGTGTAGTTGCTAAGTCGCTACAAATTAAAATTAGATTACGTCTCACTTTCTTCTCTCTTGGCTAGTGAATTGAGTTTTGAGCATTGCAAGTAATGATGGAAGTGACATGAATTACAGAGCTTGAGGCTCAAATGGTCCAATGCATTCAATTCTTTAGAATATTTATAACTAACTATTATTCATTCTAAATTTACCAAGCATTCAAAGAGCTAGAGCGAGGAAATTGTGAAATTAGTTGTTACTCATTCTAAATTTACGTTGCATTCAGAGAGGCACAACGAGGAAATTGTGAAATTATCTAATTTTTCAGTATTCTAAAAGTTTAGGAGTTCATAATTCCTACAAGTATTTTTATCAGTTGATCAGTATCAGTCAGCCAATAATGAGTGGAGCTTCTACTAGTAAGGGAGCCAAGGATAAAGGGAAGGAAGTTATTTAGATGAGTTCCTCACTCTACTTCTCGGGTCTATGCAAAACAAAAGGGTTAGTGATGAAATTTTCATTGATGATCTAGCATTTTGTAGAGATGCAAAAACACATGATGTATCTAGAATGTGTTTGTTTATATATTTCTATAAAAGTTATGGAAGCCTAGTACCCATATCAAACCCTTGGACCTCAGGATTGCCTAGGTTGATAGTACCAGATGTCTTCTTAGATATAGATTTGTTGATTCAATTGGCCAACAGATATGACCCTTTGTCAAAAACAATAAGGAAAGATGATCACTCAACCCTGGTGACATTGGATAGAAATTCGTTCATGCAAGCTTTTTGTATAAATATCCCAATGGCTATTGAGATCAATTTGCAAGCTCAAGAAAATAGATATGTTACGGATTCAATGCTAGTTGCAAGAGATATCTAGCTTCATGTCCCTAGACCCAACAAAAATTACATTGTGGTGACACCAGGGACTATGCCATACTTCTATTAGGACTTGAATTTTTATATCAAGTATATTGTACATGGATTGTGCAGAGTGTTTGGGGTGGATGGTGGTGCAGGAAGAATTTCTTTGATATTCTAATGATGGTAATGGATTTACAGAGTCCTTATGTAAATAGAGGTTATGACTACATAGGATATGTAATAAGTAGGATGCATGAAGGTCTCCAGTCTATTCGAAAGAAGGAGCCATCTCCTAGGTTTATGCATTACTCTTTGTTAATGCATCTTATTTTGTATCAAAATTATAATATCATGCATTTAGAATACCTTTAGCCTAAGATGATGCGGAATGGTCAACCTAATCTGGTCCAGTTTTGGATAAAGGCATGAAATTTTACTTCAAGTGGGTGTGATTTTTGTGCTTTTCAGAATTTCATGGTGCAGCCAATCTTGTTCAGCTTAGGGTTAAATTTGTCTAGGATGCCAGTTAAGGTTTTGTAATTATTAAGGCCTTGTCAATTTATTGAGAAGTGGACTAGAAATCACAATTGAGGAGATTTTTATTATGAAAAAACATTTACAATAATCAGAGTCTATGGTTGCTCCCAACCACCGCATCTTCTCCCATTTTGTGTGCCACCAAGGATTGCGAGTGCTAGAGTTCATTTGGCAACTCATGTTGACTGATAAGGAGTTATTGGCTCCACATAGAAAGGGTACTTTTACTCCTAGACACTTCAAAGTTTCAAACTTCACAATTGGAAAGAATGCATTGAACAAATTAAATGACTAGTTTGGCCACTTTAAGATGAGTGTTGCGTTGTATAGGTATATAGATACAAAATATTTTATTGTTAATGCAAGGAAAGTTTATACTCCCACCATTCCAATTATCAATAGACATGAGAAATGTCCTAAAGAGGATCTCATTAGGAATATCCTCGACAAAGATGAAATAGAAAGAAGGGCACAACAATTATAGGAATTGTTGTCCTTAGAAAAACACCTCAAGAAAAGGGGAATTCTATTTGGAGGCTTTTTTCCCACATTGGCTTATTTACATAGGCTAGATCAGATGATGGAAAATTTCAATGCTTTGATCAACTCTTTGGAGGGATTAATTGATGATAAGGAGAGGGAAAATGACAAGCATTCTTCTTTAGAATATGAAGAATATAGTGATGATGGTTACGCATTGCATAGCCTTCCTACCATGGAACAACCACTTCTTACTGAGCAAGAAGCAGATGAAAATGTAGTTGTGAATTTGATAGAACTTCCAAATTCTAAGGATACTAATGAGCCTCCTTTTAAAAGGCCAAAAATGTAAATAGGAGAGCCTTCACAAGTAAGGGCTACTGAGAAGAGAAAAGATAGAGTCAGAACTCTAATTACTGGCACCAGGGCCTATGATCATCAATTGAGGAAAAAGATCATATAAAAAAGGAAAAAAAAAGTAGTAGAGGAAATTGAGTTGCCTCTAACTCTGTGCCAAGAT